>CM035848.1:103209178-103809178 GCA_020510985.1 Pholidichthys leucotaenia
CACAACTGGAGTTGCCCATTCACTGTGGGACACTGGGCTGAGAACTCCCGTGCCAGCCAGTCCCTCAATATCAGCTTCAACTTTGGGCTTAAAGCGTAGGGAACGTTTCTTGCTTTTAGAAACTTCGGGTGGCAGTTTGGTTTCAACTGGAGCTTCAAATTAATTCCTTTCATACTGCCCAATTCTTCCTTCAAAACATCAGGGTGCTTCTTTAAAATTGCTGCAAACCCTTTTCTTCCACAGAGATTGCATGTAACCTTGTCCAGTCTCGGCGAATCTTCTCCAACCATGGTCTGCCCGTCAGGGACGGAAAACTGCCCTTGGCCACATCAGCAAGTAGTTTAGCTTTTGGTCCATTTAGTTCAACATGTACAGTCACTTTTCCCAGCATGGGAACTATTTCCCCAGTGTATGTTTTCAACTTAATATCACCTTGTGTTACTGGGAGGTGTTTAAAATGTTCTTTAAAAACTGACTGTGATATCAGTGAAACAGCAGCTCCTCTATCCACCTCCATTTTGACTGGTTTCCCCTCTATGAGTGGAGTAACACTGTAGGCTGGGGACTTGCCTTCCACCTGAAGCACTTTAACTGGGAATCCATCATCTGACTCTGGCCCACTGCTTTGCGGTGAACTGTCAGTGTGAAGAGTTTTCTTTTTAGATTTCCACTGCTTGTTCTTTCCAGAGTTTTCTTTTCCTATGCTTGGAAATACTTTTTCTTTCTTGCTTTTACAAGCTCTTTTGATGTGCCCTTTTTTCTCACATTTTCTACATTTTAAGTCTTTGGACCAACACTCTGATGGAAAATGGCCTGACTTCCCACAGCAGTTCCCCTTTTCCTTTCCAGATGCAGCATCCATGTTGTGCACATGGACAGCGGCTCCTAATTGCTGTGCCTCCATCCATCCATCCATCTTCTTCCGCTTAATCCTTTTTGGGTCGCAGGGGTGAGGGGGGTGGAGCCTATCCCAGCATCTTTGGGCAAGAGGCAGGGTACACCCTGGACAGATCGTCAGTCCATCGCAGGGCCAACACAGAGACAGACAACCATTCAGTCACAGTCATACCTAAGGACAATTTAGAATCCCTAGTTGATGCCAATTAACCTACAGCAATTCACCCTTGGCCAGGGGATCCTGGGTTCAATCCCAGCTCCTGACCAACAGTGATCTGCGTGGAGTTTGGAAGTTCTCCCCATGTCTGCGTGGGTTTACTCTGGGATTTCTCTGGTTTCCTCCCACATGCCAAAAACATGCATGTTAGGTTAATTGGCATCAAACTGGGGATTCTAAATTGTCCTTAGGTATGACTGTGAGAGTGAATGGTTGTCTGTCTCTCTGTGTTGGCCCTATGATGGACTGACGATCTGTCCAGGGTGTACCCTGCCTCTCGCCCAAAGATGCTGTGATAGGCTCCAGCCCCCCCGCAACCCGAAAAGGATTAAGCGGATGAAGATGGATGGATGGATGGATGCATGCATGTTTTTGGCATGTGGGAGGAAACCGGAGAAATCCCGGAGTAAGCCCACACAGACACGGGGAGAACATGCAAACTCCACACAGATCACTGTTGATCGGGGGGTTGGGATCAAACCCAGGATCCCCCGGCCAAGGGTGAGTTGCTGTGCTGCCGCACTGCTAACCACTCCACCACCGCGCTGCTTTGCTGGGCCTCCTTAGCTGCTAATTCCATTGATACTGCAATTTTGATTGCTTTTTGAAGTGTCAGGTTTGTTTCGCTTAATAAGCACTTCTGTATTGCTTCACTGGACATGCCACACACTAATCTATCACGAATAGTGTCATTTAGAGCTGCATCAAACTCAGTGTTCAGTTAGCTTTTTAAGCACAGCTACATATTGTCCAATGGATTCTCCCTCTCCTTGATAACGTTTATGAAGTCTGAAGCGTTCCACTATTACCAGTGGCTTGGGAGAAAAATGTGCTGATAGTATCTCCACAGTCTCTTTATAGCTTTTAGACCCTAGGGTTTCAGGTTGAACTAAGCTCCTAAGCAGCCCATAGGTTTTAACACCCATCATGCTAAGAAAAGTTGTTACTTTCATTTCATCAGCAACACCACTGGCCACCACAAAAAATTCAAACCTTTCTGTGTAGGAGTTCCATTATTCGACTGTCTCATCAAACTCTCCAAAGGCTCCAGTCAGTGTACTTGCCATTTTATTTCTTTTTCCTTTCCCCCCTCATAAGAAAAGACCGTCTATCTGCACCACAGATGACTTACAGCAGGGCTAGCATTAGCAGGGATGAGCTACCTGCTGAAGGATCATGTTTTCTTCTTATGAGTCCTTTTTATGAGAAAAACACCACAGCAGACCATCAGTCCTCATCGCCATTTCTTTGTTGTGTCCTTATACATGCAAAGATAAAGACCGGGGCCGGAGATACCGTTTATAGAGCACTTTTTAATTAACAAGTCTTTGGAACATACAGACTGTTTACACACTGTGGTTACTAGTCAATCGCTAACGTAGAACTTCAATTCCCATAATGCAGCGCACATGAACTAGTACGGTAGCCTGTAAAACATTCAATACACGACATATGTTGTCAGACAAAAAAAAGCCAGTCCATCCATCCATCTTCTTCTGCTTAATCCTTTTCGGGTCACGGGGGGGTTGGAGCCTATCCCAGCATCTTTGGGCGAGAGGCAGGGTACACCCTGGACAGATCGCCAGTCCATCGCAGGGCCAACACAGCGGGCCAGACAACCATTCACTCTCACAGTCATACCTAAGGACAATTTAGAATCCCCAGTTGATGCCAATTAACCTAACTTGCATGTTTTTGGCATGTGGG
This sequence comes from Pholidichthys leucotaenia, assembly GCA_020510985.1. Lineage (NCBI taxonomy): Eukaryota > Metazoa > Chordata > Actinopteri > Cichliformes > Pholidichthyidae > Pholidichthys > Pholidichthys leucotaenia. Next base: position 103,212,000 of record CM035848.1, read on the forward strand.
AGGAAACCAGAGAAATCCTGGAGTAAACCCACGCAGACACGGGGAGAACATGAAAATTCCACACAGATCACTGTTGGTCGGGGGCTGGGATCGAACCCAAGCTCCCCTGGCCAAGGGTGAGTTGCTGTGCTGCCGCAGTGCTAACCACTCCGCCACCGCGCTCACCTAAAACTCATACAAATAGCAGCGATTTCTCACTCTGAGAAATGTACATGACATATGATTAAAAAGTTTTTCACATGCAGTAGATATGTGAGTTTATACCATTGAAAAATGTTTCTCTGCCACTTTTTCTAACTTCAACCATTAGTGGACTTGACACCAAATGTAAAAGGACAAGCCAAAAAATAAAACAAAAAAGTCAAAGTGATCAGCAGCTCTCTGTGGGGCGCAAACTCAAGACTGTTGGCTCCTGCTGTTTGAAAGCACTGGTATTGAAGAATGGGTGTCACTTTGCTCATGCTCTGTGATGCCGGTGCATTCTTTTCGTACAATGGTGCATTGATTTCATGCATGCACAGAGAGAAGACTTTAGTACCGTAGTATCTCAGGTACTGTATTTTTATTGGTTGTAGTTTAGCACATTTTTGAAGGGGTGGAAAGTGTGCCATTTGTACCCACTTTTGGTGAAATCAGGTTGGATAAAAACATGTAGCCTTGATTTGAGATATTTCAGCTTTTACACTGTGACTGAAGTGAAGCACAAGCTGCATCTTCTACCTGCATGCTGTCGTTGTTGTTCGTTCATCATTCTGGACGATGACCAAGGACATCACAGGGAAGAAGACTGTGTGCGGTGTGTCTGGCTGTGGCTGATCAGTCCGATGCAGGCACGGAAGGCTCTGCCACAGGTCGGGCACAGGTAGTCTGCGTGGGCAGAAAATACAGGATTGGCTCTGGACTTGAGAAGCTCACATTTTCTCTGGGCCTTGGCAATCCTGTTCAGCTCAAAGGAGGCAGCACCTTTGCTGGTACAGCTATGCCAGTCTGGTCGGTCTAGCGCTAGGGTCTCCCAGGTGTCAGGACTGATGTCAAAGCTCTTCAGGGAGGCCTTAAGAGTGTCTTTGTAGCGCTTCTTCTGACCACCTTGTGAGTGATTGCCCTCTGCTAGTTTACCATGGCCAGCCCACCTAATCTGGGTTCTCTTGAGCAGGGTGTGGATGCTAGGCAGCTCAGCTCGGGAGAGGGCCTCTGTGTCAGGGATTTTGTCCTGCCAGGTGATCTTTGGGAGCTTTCTGAGGCAGTTCAGGTGGAAGCGGTTTAACTTTCTTGCATGGTGCTCATAGACTGTCCAGGTCTCACAGGCGTACAGTAGGAAAGGCAGGACAATTGCCTTGTACACCTTCAATTTTGTGGTCAGCCTGATGCCTCTCCTTTACCACACTGTTGCACGTAGCCATCCGAAGACTGAGCTTGCCATGGCAATGCGCAAATCGACCTCATCATCGATGTTGACAGACCTGGAGAGTGTGCTACCGAAGTATGTGAACTTGTCGACAGCCTTGAAGGTCTCCATGTTGATAGTGATGGTCGGTTCCATATAAGTCTTCTGCGGTGCGGGTTGGTGCAGGACTTTGGTTTTCTTCGTTCTGATTGTGAGCCCAAAGTTGTCGCAAGCAGTGGAGAAGCAGTTCATGCTCTGCTGCATCTGGGCCTCTGTAGCGGCATTGAGTGTGCAGTCATCTGTGAACAGGAAGTCATGCACTGAATCTCTTTCCACCTTGGTTTTGGCTTGGAGCCTCCACAGGTTGAAAAGCCTGCCGTCCATCCTGTACCTGATCCTAATGGCACTTTCTTCATTGTTGCAGAAGACATCAGACAGCATGGCTGTGAACATCATGCTGAAAAGTGTGGGCATGAGTACACAGCCCTGCTTGACCCCGTTGGTGACTGGGAAAGCTTCAGGGGAGTCTCCATCATCCAGTACTCGAGCAAGCAGGCCGTTGCCGAACTAGCGCACCATGCTGATGAACTTGTCCGGGCAGCCAAACTTTGCCAGGATCTTCCACAGCCCCTCACGACTGATGGTATCAAAAGCCTTAGTCAGATCTACAAATGTTGTGTAGAGGTCCCTGTTCTGCTCTTAACACTTCTCCTGAAGTTGGCGTGCAGCAAAGATCATGTCAGCAGTTCCATGACCCTCTCTGAAGCCACACTGGCTCTCCAGCAGGTGACCGCCTTCCATGTGCTGAATGAGGTGGTTGCCGGTGATGGCGTGAGAGATTCCAAGGTGGTTGTCGCAGGACTGCCTGTTTCCTTTTCTCTTGTAGAGATGGACAATGGAGGTGTCCTTGAGCTCCTAGGGGATAACTTCCTGCTGCCATATGGTCTGAAAGAACTCAGTGAGTTTCTGTATTAGAACTGGTTCTCCTGCCTTGAAGATTTCGGCTGGGATGGAGTCAGAACCTGGTGCTTTGCCGTTCGAAATGAGTTTGATTGCTTTTTGGACTACTGATTCTGTTGGAGGTTCTGCCAGAGACATGTTCACCTCTACATGGGGCATGCGAGTGATGGCTTCTTCGTTGATGGATGAAGGTCTGTTCAGGACGCTGCTGAAATGTTCTGCCCATCTTTCCAGGACTGTGTTCTTGTCGGTGAGGAGAGTGGACCCGTCAGCACTGAGCAGTGGTGATGTTCCGGAAGACTGAGGCCTTAAGGGCATCGTAGAAGCGTTTGAACTTGTTGCTGTCAGCGTATTGCTGTATTTCATCTACCTTTTTGCTGAGCCAGAAGTCCTGCATCTTTCTGAGCTTTGCCTGCACCTTTCCTTTAGTGGAGTTGAAGGGTGCCTTCTTAGAGGCAGATCTGCTGTCTTGTTGGTGCACTCTGTGGGCTTCACGCTTCTCGTCAAGTAGCTTTTGGATGTCCTCATCGTTTTCATTAAACCAGTCTTGGTGTTTGTGCATGTTCTGGCCCAGATGAGTGAGTGAGGTGTCGTACACTATGTCTCTGAAAGCTGCCCAGTCTTCCTCTACTCCGTACGCCCCGAGGTCGAGCTGACTAAGCTTGCTGTCCAGGTCTTCGCTGAGGTTCTGTTACACAGAGTGCTGTTCCAGCTTGCTGACACTGAGGCGCTTGTTTGCCTTTTTCCCCCTGTGGACACCGTTTGGGCTGGATGTGCATGTTGAGCTCTGAGAGGATGAATCTGTGATCCGTGCAGCAGTCTGCGCCATACATCGCCTTCATGACTCTAATATCCTGCCTGTTTCTCCTTCTCACAATGATGTAATCGATCACATGCCAATGCTTGCTGTGTGGATGCATCCAGGAGGTTTTGTTGCGATTTGGCAAGCAGTAGACAATATTGGTGATCAGAAGGTCATGAGAGGCACATGTCTTCAACAGGAGAAGACCATTGCTGTTGCACTTTCCAACTCCATTATTCCCAAGGACTCCCTCCCATGTCTGGTAGCCTGTAGCAACTCTTGCATTAAAGTATCCAAGGGCAATGAGTTTGTCTTCCTTCGGTACACCTTCAATGAGAGTCTCTAAGTCCTCGTAAAACTTGTCTTTGATCTCATCTGGGTTTGTCATGGTGGAGGCATATGCACTGATGAATGTGGCATGGCGTTTTCCTCAGAGGGAGAGCCGCAGGGTCATGAGGTGGTCATTGGTTCCTTTGAGGAGGCTGGTAAGCTTGCTGATCAGATTGGATGTGATCGCGAAACCCACTCCTGCTTCACGGCATTCTTCACTGCCTCTTCCGCTCCAGAAAAAGGTGCAGCCGGCTTTGACTTCTGTCAGCTTGCCTTTGTCTGCAAACCTGGTCTGTCTCAGAGCTGCGATGTGGATGTTGTACCTGCTGAGTTTTCTTACGACAAGTGCTGTCCATCTCTCAGGTCTGTCCGCTTTGGAGCTGTCCATGAGCGTTTGCACATTCCAAGTGCCAATGGTGAGTGATGTCACCTTAGTTGATTTCTTCTGAGAATTTCGGCCCCTAGGGTGGAATCCCCACCAGCCACGGCTTTCTGACCAGGGTGTAGCGAAGCAGGATATGTTTAGGGCACCTTTTCTAGCCCCTTCCTCAGGCCATGGAGGTGAGCAGAGCAAATCCTAAAGAGGGCTGCTCTGACACCCAGGGGGCTGCCAAACTCCAGAAAGCAACCCTATGCCCTGGGCCGCGTGTGTGTGGGGCTGTGGCTACAGCTTCCAGTGTATTCGCACCTGCTGCTTCATCACTTGTCCATCGCCACAGGACTTGGAGGGAAGGGAGGGGGATGAGAAGGAAATTGGGGGGGGGGGTGATGGCTTGCGCATGAATTTGATTTAAGTGAGGGAGAGTTGCACAGGGTCGTCAGCCTCACTCTCTCGTCCCAGCCTATCCGGACCTAGTGGCAAGACTTAGTCAAGATGGCTGGAGATAGATTAGGATGCAATGGATGGCCAGCAGTGTCCTACTTGTCTCACTGTGCCCTAGTTATGCTCCACAATGCTTTGCTGGGTCTGCCTTCCTGCCCATTGAGCCAATCTGGTGGTTTCCTTCACATAGTCTGCGAGGTCCAGTCTACACATGCATAGGTAGACATGACCTACCTCACCGAGGGTTTCAAACCCGTCGGCTACCCTTATCTGGTTTTGCCTGCCAGTCGAAGCGGTTTACCGGGGTGTGGCCGCTGTTGCATGCAAACAGCTACTTGGAGCCACAGGTGAGAGTTGAGTGCCAAGTGGGAACCAAAGCGGACCGATCATCCGGAGGTGCAACTGTAGCCCCGTCAGAGGTGCTATCCCTCCCAGACACTCCATACACTCCAGCAAGCAGACAGTAAGACACTCATTTAGGCAACTCCACTGTTTCATGACAGAGAAATTATTTTAAGAAATGAGATGTAAACGCTCTTAATCAATGATTAACGGTTGCCTGCTTGGTGCTTGACACTTCAAGTGAGACTGTTTCTTAAGGCTCCAGTGGGAGAGTCATGCAGGTAAGAAGACACCTGTTTTTCAAATCCTTACAGTAAATTATTCAAACATCTGATCACCAAGTGCTGAAAAACACTTTGTTATATGTGCTTCTCTTATCCACAGCAGTGTTTTTTGGTATTTTAGGTGTTATGTGCTGTGGCTGTGTTGCTCTCATAGCCTGCAGGGAATCAATACAATATCCAGAAAGTCAATGTTACTTTCTTGCTGCCTGGCTCCAGTAATAGGAACAGGTGAGGCAGGTAAACACCATCATGAGAGTCAGAAAATAGAGTCGCTCTCCCACGAGTGCATCCGTCGTGGTTGACAGGACACTGACTTGTCACCATGGAGACATATTTCCTCACTGCCACATATTGTCATTTCAGGAGCTCAGCACATCTTGTGGGCCCCGAGGCACAAACACACCCGGACAAACTCCACGTTCAACATATACAAACTACATAAAGACAAAAAGAGTCATTTGTTCACAGCGGGAGCAAATTATAGATGAGAAATTAAAACTATATGACAGAAAAATCTTTATTCAGACACACTTGTGCATCTGTCAGCAGGTGATGGATTACTGTTCTGAATATAGACTGAGACAAATGAGAATAAATAACCTCCGTGCACCTCAAATGCAGGTGGAAGGTTGCAGCAGAGGAGGCATGGCACTCGGGGAGAAATCTGTGGGCAGCTTTTCAAAGATTGTTCTGGTGTTACACAATAGTGGCAGGATATCTATATCAAATTTTTTCCACCTTTTTAATCATAAATCTGTGACCCTCCCCCCCCTCCCAAAACTGTAACTTTATACCTGAAAATTGGGAACTATTTTCTTGTAAATCTGGAATTTATTTTGCCCATGAATTACTGTAAATTTGCATCTTTGCACAATATAAATATCTTAGTATTTGGTTAACAATAACATTAAATGGGACCTTTGGACTTATGAGTACCAAGGCACAACAAAGAATGTACTTTTTAAATACATGTTATTGTTAATACCAACTTGCTCAAGATGTTTTATTGTGCTTTTCTAGTGGGGGCAAATAAAGTCTATCTTTTTAATTACAAATTTGAGACTTTTTACTAATAATTTTGCAACTTTTTTTCTTAATTTTGTGACTTTTAATGATCCTCAAGTGGGTCTGCATCCAGACTGTGCTCAAGGTCAAGTTTGGAGCCATTGGTCAGGAGATCTGAGCACTCTCAGGGTGTATTCATCAATCTGGAATGAGCTATTCGTCATTGACGGTCTGCTTCCATAGCCACATTGCAGATTGTCGTACTAAGCTCTGCCCTTAAACCTAAAAAAAAATCATTGATCTTATAGACCCTGAAATGGTATATACAGGTGCATCTCAATAAATAAGAATAACACCAAAAAGTAAATTTATTTCTCTAATTCAGTTCACACAGTGAAACTCATATACCATATAGATTCATTACACACGGAGTAATATATTTCAGGTATTTATTTCTTTTAATTTGGATAATTATGGGCCTTGCGATGGACTGGTAATCTGTCCAGGGTGTACCCTGCCTCTCACCCAAAGACGCTGGGATAGGCTCCAGCCCCCCGTGACCCGAAAAGGATTAAGCTGTAGAAGATGGATGGATGGATGATTGTGGCTTACAGCTAATGATAACCCAAAATTCAGTTTGTCAAAAACTTAGAATATTACATAAGATCATTTTTTAAAAATGATTTTTAATAGAAATGTTGGTTGACTGAAAAGTACGTCCACGTACCCACTCGTTACTTGGTTAAGATGCAACATCCACAAACTCTGAGTGTTGTAGCTAATATTTATTGGCAGGAAACAAAATAACATACAGAAAATACAAGAATTTCCTTTTAAATAAATACACAAATGCAGGCCCAGTTTCATCATTATCAGCTCACCCTGAGTGAGTCAGGGCCTAGAAATTAACAGTCAGTTATTGCTTTCTGGTTCAGCGCACATATCAATCAAAGTGGCATATGACCTTTTCATTGATACTAAAATGCTATCACTCATAATAAATGCACTAATGCCTTACTCATTATTAGGTAATGGACTGTTTGGTGAGAGTGACAAATGAAAAAATAATCAGCTGGTATTTCAGTGAGTCCTTCATTTACATGTAGACAACATCTCCAGTGACTGGAGCTGGGTTGGTTCAATGGAGCCTCTCATATATCCACCATTGGTGTTATTCTTCAAGTGTTTCCCCACTCATGTTTTTGAGCAACTAATATTTTGAAGTGAGCAACGCCACAAGTTCACCAGTTACTGTAGGAAGGGTAAAGAGTCTAACTAGTAGGTTAGCAGGAATTAAATTATCAACATATGGGAAAGAAAATTGTCAAATTGTGGTGACCCACCACAATCTACATGGACATTCAATCTTCACACTCAGCTAGCTGGCAGGAAGCAGAGGACAATTTGCATACGGGCAGAGAGCCCCTAGGAGACAATCAGAATAATGGACTATTGTTATTGGTGATGTCACGGGCAAGATAGTTGTTTGTTTATGTTTACAATTTTTCTACTAAAAGGGAAATTGTGTCTGTTGTGACACATGAGGTCCTTTGTTTTGTGTTGAGCTGCTTAAAAGTGGTGGATGTTTGCTATGGGAGTGTAGATGCTGAGTTGTGCTACAGTGATGTTACTGAGCCCTGGCTTCTGTTGTTTGCACATGCAGTAATACTTTGGAGAATTTTCTGGAGAAAATTCTGGATAGTTTTTGTCATTTTGGATATGTTGAGAGCTTTAATAAACCTGCAGGCAAAGAAAGCAAGCATATTTGTCCACTCCCATGCTTATACTGTAACAGTATGAGAATGTCATACTGTTATGAGAGAATGAATAAACCCAAAAGTGAGAGTAGATGGTGCACTTCTATTAATAACACAAAGGAAATCACAAGTCCAATCTCACCAAGTAACAGTTCAGTTCAACACACAAAAATACAGCGGGGTGTAATGGCAGGATGAGGCCACCAGACATACAGGATGCTCTACAGCCCGGTCAGGAAGCCTAGTGCTGCGGGACCATATAGTAGAAAGGGAAGGCGATAAGCCTAGCGCTGCAGGGCTGCAAACAGCATGAAAAGAAAGGCAGAACAAAACATAACTTGGAACATAAACATAACATAAACACAAACAACACTTACAGGGCTGGAGCGATCCGAGCAGTCCGGTGGAGGAGGATTGTAAACTGAGGCAGCCGCGAACACCCAGGAATAGATCGTCTGGAGATGTTGGGCTGAGAACGTGAAGGGAGTGGTACGTCATTCACAGAGAGCATTCTGCCATGAACGAGAGCGAATGCCCCGACAATCTCTTTCCTCTGGTGTGGCGAACATGTACTCCAGAAGCTAACGTGGAAAGAGATTGCCAGTGTGTAAATGCGTGGGCAGAATTGATTGGCATCAGGTGTGTGAGAGCGTGTGTAAATGAGAGTGAATGGAGCGTGTGCTTGTGTGTGTGCGTGTGTGTGGGTGTGTGTATGTGTGACCACCCGTGACAGTGCAGCTGACGGAGCTTGACAGGAGGAGGTGGCATGCCCGAGCTGTCAGGAGGAAACTAGGTCAAAGCATAACTGTGAGTCAGAATCGGGTTTGGCCTCCAAACCCGGATTCATGACAGAGAAACTTGAAAAATTACCAACTTAAGGTACACTGTATCTGCAAGGAAAAACACACGATTAACGCGTTATTAATCACGATTAACGCAACATTCCAAAAGATTAATCGCAATTAAAAATGTTAATCAGCCGACACCACTATTTAAACTATGTTAAAATCATAAAGAAACTATTATGCATGGAATGAATGTAAAGTGGACTATATGGGATCAACTTGCCAAAGTTGTTGTTTAATAATTGCAGAGAGGACCGGATCAATTATATGGCACCAGCGGGGGAATCTTTCCTCGGCTGGCCAACTGTGTGTGTCCACTGTCCAGTAAACAGCCTGACCCACCGACCTTGCCTCTTCGCTGGGTTTGTGCTACCTCGATGCATGTGGGGCTGCATATCAATCTGATCGTCTCTCTCCACAACTATGGCAGCATTAATTTTTTTTAATTTCTAGCCATTATTATGTACAAACACAGCAGGAGAATCACCAGAAGGGATTGTTCTCCTGTTGAGCAGCTGTGTGAGTTTACATCCTGGCAAAGGACAGCAATAGCAGCTGATGTTATGCGCCATGCCGCTCTGCTGTAATATAAATACAGTAGATACTGGGGCCTGGACGCCTCCCACTTGAGGTGTTTCGGGCACGTCCCACTGGGAGGAGACCCCAGGACAGACCCAGGACTCGCTGGAGAGACTGTCTCCCAGCTGGTCTGGGAACGCCTTGGTATCCTCTCTGAAGAGTTGGAGCAGGTGGCTGGGGAGAGGGAAGTCTGGGCTTCTCTGCTTGAACTGCTGCCTCTGCGACCCGGACCTCTGGAAAAGCGGTAGAAGATGGATGGATGGATGGATAGATACTGGGGCCGCTGATACCCTTTGGCCACTACGAGTTCCTGAAAACTTCTCCCTTCAGGGAGGTTCCCGTAGTGGAAATATGCACCAGATTCAGTTCAGTTTCAGATTCAGTCACTTTATGGGAGAAGTTCCCGCAAAAAATGGTTCCTGGTTCCTGTAGTGGAAACGGCTTTATTGACTTTACAAACAATTCCTATTAAAAGAGTCATTGCAATTTTTTCACATTTTAACAGCTCACATACGTCTTAATGAAATGTTTTTAACATATATTGTTCACATTTTCTTTTTTTTTATTATTAAAGCAAATTTGTTTTGTATTTTCCCTGGGTTTCTTGAAACACTCTGATTTAAAGCCTATCACTTTAAGAAACATCCTTCACCTATTCAACTCCACCCTCCCTCTTACGTCAGTTAGCCATTGGCTGGCTAGCTTCTAGCTTTCAGCTTTTAGTTCCTTCTAGTTTGGATGAGTGCCACGGGTTCACTGATTCACAGTTGACAGCACTGCGTCACCACCTTGGCCCACCTTCCAACAACCTAGCCATTACTCCACAGCAAATCGCCAGCACTGTGCACCGGGCAGCCTCTTGGTTGGTGTAACTGACCCAGCTTGGGAAAAGAGGTTGCTGGCCGGAAGACGAGCCAAATCGAAGCTTGCCGAGGCGAGCTACCGAACCACGGGATCTCAGAGGGCAGTGTCCCACTCCACGGGACTCTGTTCCCACAGCCAGCCAGGCGATGTCCTCTCACGAGGCAGTTACCCTATGCTGCCCATGAGAGCAGATTCACGCGAAGCCCCGGAGGACGGTGGGGGAGCTGGACGTGAGAGTCAGCAGCCTCCAGCCAGCAGCCTCTGGTCCCGGGCTATTTTGGTTGCAGCAACTGGTGTGCTGGTGCTGGCACTCCACAGCAGAATCATGATGAAACCTCTGGGAGATGGGCCAGAGTGATGCGAGGCACACCAGCGAAGCAGGTGTTAACAGAGATGGCTACTAGGGCGACTAAGATCTGAAGAAGATAACAATATAATGTATATGTGTGTGTGTGTGTGTGTGTGTGTGAGTGAGTGCAGAGCGGGAGAAGTCTGGCAACCGGAGCAAGGAATGGTAGGAGTGAAACTACTTGCAGCCTTGTTCTTCTCCAGGTTACTGTAGTCCCGTGACGGTGAGGAAATGCCAGTGCAGATATGTACAGTGTTCAGTGCAGAGGATTCCTCAGGGTTTGTGGAGAGGGAGGTGAAACTCCCAGCTGAAGAGGAGCAGAGTAGACGTAGTAGAAAGGGAGGTGAAGCTCCCAACTGGTGGGGAGAAGAGTAGATAAGCGTTGTGAAGCTCTTTCACAGAGTTGGAGTGTTGACGTCTCTGTGCAGGAGTGGAGAGCCCCACTCCTTATAAAGGCTGCCTGATTAGGGAGCGCAGGTGTGAGTGGAACTGCAGCTATGAAACATAATTAGTAAGAGAGGAGAACAACAACACACAGCTCGGATCACTACACCGCGCTTACAACGAGCGTCGTGGTACCAGTGTTAGCTCAGGACACTCCCCCCCCCCCCCCATAGCTACATGACGGATAGCTAGGCGGGCCAAAAATAGAGCAGAGGGTGGGTCTTTAGGATGACGTGGGTTGGCTTTTTCGAATCGTGACATACAGTGGGGCAAAAAAGTATTTAGTCAGAATCAGAATCAGAATCAGGTTTATTGCCATTGTTCATGTAGTACACAAACTAGGAATTTGTCTCGGTACAATGCTGCAACATTAAACATGATAAGATAAGAGAAATAAACTATACATGTAATAAAGTGTAGGATAAGATTAAGTGATACTGGTCAACAGTTAAAATATATATTAGCCAGCAGCAGATACTGTGGAGAACTATATAGTGCAGTCGGTAATGCAGGAAGAAAACAGTGATGATTGACATGAGTCTGGTTGAGCTGCTGTACATGGTGCACGAGAGTCACTTAGTGTTCAGCAGTCTAATGGCAGAGGGGAAGAAGCTGTTCATGTGACGGGAGGTTTTAGTCTGGATGGACCGAAGTCTTCTACCAGAGGGGAGGGGGGCAAACAGTACATGACCAGGGTGTGAGGGATCGGCTATGATCCGGCCAGCACGCCTCCGGGTCCTGGAGATGTACAGATCCTGGAGAGATGGGAGCTTGCAGCCGATCACCTTCTCAGCAGTGCGCACGACGCGCTGCAGCCTTAGTCTGTCCCTGGCAGTGGCTCCTGCGTACCACACGGTTATGGAGGTGGTGAGGATGGACTCGATGATGGCTGTGTAGAACTGCACTAACATCTTGGTGGGTAGCTTGAGCTTCCTCAGCTGCCGCAGGAAGAACATCCTCTGCTGGGCTTTTTTGATGAGTGAGCTGATGGTCAGCTCCCATTTGAGGTCCCTGGTGATGGTAGTGCCTAGGAAGCGGAAGGAATCAGCAGTGGTGATGGGAGAGCCTGAGAGGGTGAGGGGGGGCAGAGGAGTAGTGACTTTCCTGAAGTCTACAATCATCTCCACTGTCTTCAGAGCGTTCAGCTGCAGGTTGTTATTGCTGCACCAGGACGCCAGCTGGGCCACCTCTCTCCTGTAGGCGGACTCGTCGCCGTTGGAGATGAGCCCGATGAGGGTGGTGTCGTCCGCAAACTTGATCAACTTGACAGACTGGTGGCTGGAGGTGCAGGAGTTGGTGTAAAGGGAGAAGAGTAGGGGGGAAAGTACACAGCCCTGGGGTGATCCGGTGCTGATGCTAGTATAGTCTGAGACAGTCTTTCCCAGCCGCACATGCTGCCTCCGGTCCGTCAGGAAGTCGATGATCCACCTGCAGAGGGAGTCAGGCACGTTGAGCAGGGACAGCTTGTCCCGGAGCAGAGCGGGGCGGATGGTGTTGAATGCGGAGCTGAAGTCCACAAACAGGATCCTGGCGTAGGTTCCCGGGGAGTCCAGGTGCTGCAGGATGGAGTGGAGGGCCAGGTTGACTGCATCGTCTACAGACCTGTTGGCTCGGTAGGCAAACTGCAGCGGGTCCAGGAGAGGGGTGGTGATGGACTTGAGGTGGGACAGGACCAGGCGCTCAAAGGACTTCATGACTACAGAGGTGAGCGCTACAGGTCTGTAGTCATTAAGTCCAGTGATCCGTGGCTTCTTGGGGACAGGGATGATGGTGGAGGATTTGAGGCAGGACGGCACGTGGCATAACTTAAGGGAGGTGTTAAAAATGTCTGTGAATACAGGAGCCAGCTGTTTCGCACAGAGTCTCAGGGTGGAGGGAGACACGCCGTCTGGGCCGGGGGCCTTGCGCGGGTTCAGTCTGGAGAACTGTTTGAGCACATCCTGCTCACTGATGATAAGGGGAGGGGGGGAGGTGGGGGGGGTGCCTTAAATGAAGTAGGGAATGTGGAGGCTGTGGAGCTGGAGGGAGGGGGGGAGTTGGACACAGATGACGAGGTGTCAAAACGGGCATAGTGTTGGGACAGTCTCTGACAAAGGGCTTTGTCATCCTGACCTTTAGGAGCCTGAGGCCGATAGTTGGTGATCTGCCTCAGTCCTCTCCACACGGAAGCCGAATCATTAGTAGTGAACTGCTGCTGGAGTCTCTCTGAGTACACAGATTTAGCCCTCTTCAGCTCTCTGTTAAACCGGTATTTAACCTCCCTGTAGCAGTCCCTGTCTCCACTTTTCAGCGCTGCTTCCTTCTCCTTCCTGATCTGTCTGAGCTTAGCTGTGAACCAGGGTTTGTCATTAGAGTAACTCACCCTGGTGCGTGATGGAAGAATGTTCTCTTCACAAAAGTGGATATATGAGTTCACAGTGTCCGTGTACTCATCCAGATCATGCGTGGCTCCTTTAAGCATGCCCCAGTCAGATATTTCCATGCACGTTTCCAGCTTCTCCTCAGCATCACTGGTCCGTATCTTCGTAGTGCTCACAACAGGTTTAGTGAGCTTCAATCTCTGTCTGTATGTGGGAATGAGGTGAACCATCACGTGATCAGATAATCCCAGCGCAGCTCGAGGGACAGCGCGATATGCGTCTTTCACTGTGGTGTAACAGTGATCCAGTGTGTTTAATCCTCTGGTGGGGCATTTAATAAACTGTTTGTAGCGGGGGAGATCGTGGCTCAGATTGCACTGATTAAAGTCGCCAGCCACAATAATCAGCGAGTCTGGAAAACTCCGCTCTGTGTGTTGAATGTGATCCGCGAGCACGCGCTGAGCTTCGCGCGTGTCCGCGTCGGGAGGGGCGTACACAGCGATCAGTATAAAAGAAGCAAACTCCCGTGGGGAATAAAAAGGCTTGCAGTTGATAACAAGAAATTCCAAGGCAGGAGAACAGTGTTTGGAAATTTCCGTTACATCAGAGCACCAGCTACAGTTGATGTAGAAGCAGACTCCGCCTCCTGTGGTCTTGCCGGAAAGCTCTGTGTCACGATCAGCACGGAAGAGCTGGAAGCCGTCGAGGCGCAGCGCGCTGTCCGGTATATTTTCCCGGAGCCAGGTCTCAGTAAAGCAGAGGACAGCTGAGGAGGCGAGGTCCTTAAAACGCATCAGCAGTCTCAGTTCATCCACCTTGTTAGAGAGAGAGTTGGTATTGGACAGAAATATGCCAGGCAGCGCCGTTCGCGAGCCTCTCCTGCGAAGTCGTACGAGAGCGCCCGCTCGTCTTCCTCTCTTCCGCCGTCTCACTTTCCGAGCCAAACAATAAACCAGATCGGCGGCAGGGGCTAGAAAAACTGGGAGGAGGTCCGTGGGGGTCAAAGTCCTGATATTTAAAAGTTCTTCACGGGTATAAGTGCAAGCAGACACACAATTGACAAACAAAAACAAACAAAGAGCGCAGCGAAGCACCATGTCGACCGCTGTGGGCGCCATCTTGGATTTTAGTCAGCCACCAATTGTGCAAGTTCTCCCACTTCAAAGATGAGAGAGGTCTCCAATTTTCATCATAGGTATACCTCAACTATGAGAGACCAAATGAGGAAAAAAAAAATCCAGAAAATCACATTGAAGGATTTTTAATGAATTAATTGGTAAATTCCTCGGTAAAATAAGTATTTGGTCACCTACAAACAAGCAAGATTTCTGGCTCTCACAGACCTGTAACTTCTTCTTTAAGAGGCTCCTCTGTCCTCCACTCATTACCTGTATTAATGGCACCTGTTTGAACTCGTTATCAGTATAAAAGACACCTGTCCACAACCTCAAACAGTCAGACTCCAAACTCCACTATGGCCAAGACCAAAGAGCTGTCAAAGGACACCAGAAACAAAATTGTAGACCTGCACCAGGCTGGGAAGACTGAATCTGCAATAGGTAAGCAGCTTGGTGTGAAGAAATCAACTGTGGGAGCAGTTATTAGAAAATGGAAGACATACAAGACCACTGATAATCTCCCTCGATCTGGAGCTCCACGCAAGATCTCACCCCGTGGGGTCAAAATGATCACAAGAACGGTGAGCAAAAATCCCAGAACCACACGAGGGGACCTAATGAATGACCTGCAGAGAGCTGGGACCAAAGTAATAAAGGCTACATCAGTAACACACTACGCCGCCAGGGACTCAAATCCTGCAGTGCCAGACGTGTCCCCCTGCTTAAGCCAGTACATGTCCAGGCCCGTCTGAAGTTTGCTAGAGAGCATTTGGATGATCCAGAAGAGGATTGGGAGAATGTCATATGATCAGATGAAACCAAAATAGAACTTTTTGGTAAAAACTCAACTTGTCGTGTTTGGAGGAGAAAGAACACCATACCTACTGTGAAGCATGGGGGTGGAAACATCATACTTTGGGGCTGTTTTTCTGCAAAGGGACCAGGACGACTGATCTGTGTAAAGGAAAGAATGAATGGGGCCATGTATTGTGAGATTTTGAGTGAAAACCTCCTTCCATCAGCAAGGGCATTGAAGATGAAACGTGGCTGGGTCTTTCAGCATGACAATGATCCCAAACACACCACCCGGGCAGCGAAGGAGTGGCTTAGTAAGAAGCATTTCAAGGTCCTGGAGTGGCCTAGCCAGTCTCCAGATCTCAACCCCATAGAAAATCTTTGGAGGGAGTTGAAAGTCCGTGTTGCCCAGCGACAGCCCCAAAACATCACTGCTCTAGAGGAGATCTGCATGGAGGAATGGGCCAAAATACCATCAACAGTGTGTGAAAACCTTGTGAAGACTTACAGAAAACGTTTGACCTCTGTCATTGCCAACGAAGGGTATATAACAAAGTATTGAAATGAACTTTTGTTATTGACCAAATACTTATTTTACCGAGGAATTTACCAATTAATTCATTAAAAATCATTCAATGTGATTTTCTGGATTTTTTTTTCTTATTTTGTCTCCCATAGTTGAGGTATACCTATGATGAAAATTGGAGACTTCTCTCATCTTTTAAGTGGGAGAACTTGCACAATTGGTGGCTAACTAAATACTTTTTTGCCCCACTGTATATGATTTACCTGGAAGAGTCAAAACGTTTCTGAGAGAGAAAAATGAGATAAAGGCTGTGTGGCTGTTTTTTTGTTTGTTTGCTTTTTTGAGAGAGAGAATTGACTGTTTTGAATATTTTTTGACAATTACAAGACCAGTAGACTCATTTCAGACAGTTAAAACCTACAAACACACCATTTTTCAATCAATGACCCCTTTAAAGCCTTAGCGCTGTGTTTGTGCTTTGTAACTATAGTTAAGTGCTGCGGTGGCTGGTAAAATTGTGAAACTATTTGCCTTGGATGAGCAAAATTAATTGATTAAATAAAAGAGCAAGTCATTGCCTTGCACAGCAGTAATATCACACTCAAGTTTGGGCTGTTGTTAGGGGGATATCAGCACAACAGCACAACCTCTTTTCTGATATTATTTAATTATACAACACTGATGAACAATTTAATTGGACAAAAAGCATTTCAAGAGTGATAGTACAGAGTACACGGCGCTGTGACTTTTAACAGGTGTTTTCATAATTGTTAAATGCACTAACTGCCGCGCCTGCCAACAATGTTAAACAGAGCTGGCCAAGCAGCTGTAGGTTAATATAACCGACTGCTCTGTGAAGCTCACATCCCCTCACTTTTAGGAGTCTGTGCAGCCCTCCATCAACATAAAGCTTGAGAGGAAGCCTGGAGAATTTTCCAATTAGGAGGCATGAGCATGTCTCGGAGCTGCAGATGAGATGCACAGACACATCACTACAACTTGACATTCCTGACATTCTCTTATGGGAACTTCCATTAGTGTGCTGTCTATGCAACACAGATTTCACGACTGACTGATGAAAGCAGAGCGGCCTGGATGAAGAATGTCATCACGGTCCTGCTGCGTGCTGAAAATACAACCTCAGTCTAATGAGACAGATGGGACATAGGTTTTGGATTTGATTTCATTCACATGGGGAAGCCAGTTTATGTTTAGGAGTCATCTTTATTTATGTTCCCGGGTCATCAGCCAGACCATCTGCAAGATTTAATGTGCATTAAAATCAATATTTATGAGTTTATTCTAAATGACATCTACAATGACATCTGTGGACTCAGTATGTAAGTTACAACTTGAAAAATACTGATCACAGCTGTCCTCTTATGGTTTTAAGAGGCCCCAAATGCAGACAAACTAAGGCAGATTGGTTCATCTGCAATAACAACTTGGTAAAGTAAAACACTAACCAAGGAAATGGTACACTCACTCCAAACCAGGGGTTGCACTAACTGAAAATTGTCCTTCATTGACAGATTTTTTTCAGCAATGGCAGATAAATCTGAAAGCTCATTTTGACAGATTACACTGAGGGTGATCTAATTAAAATTAATTAAAATGACAGATAATTATAGATTATGATAGAATTTTTACAAGCCTGTCTGTCAAAATGATAGATAACAAAAAATGTCTAGTGCAGCCTCTGCTCCAAACATAAAGCGAAATCATCAAAGTCAATTTGAAATCAGGAAACCAAGCACCATGAAGAACACGAGAAGCATGACAGAGATGACTAACAAAGACTGGCTAAAAAAAGACTTTCCAAACATAAAGGCTGATGAGGTATGATACAAATGTTAAATGTACTGGGACTAACACCAGTGTCCAAGCCACCAGTTATACCAACAGTCCCCATACCCAATGGTGAGTGTGAGCTTGACACATCTCCACCATATAATAACTGTGAGTAACTCTGCGCCAAAAATTAAACTGCAGTCGCTTAATCCAGCAATAAAGAAACAACGCAAAATACACTTCTTTCAAAATCTTAACAGTGCTTAATGCATCTGGGATTCTCATTCCAAACCAAAGGGACTTTTTGTTGGGACATGTTAACATTCTGGTTCAATTGGAGGAAGAACCAGCCAATGATAACTGGCTCCTGATTGGTTGAAATTGTGGCACATTCATAGCCCTGTGCCATGATGAGCACGCGCACAGGTAGAGTTGAGCGCGAGGAGAGAGAGAAGTTGAACCAGCAAAAGAGAGAGGATGCGAGCGGAGCACAATTAAACACATCGAGTGAGCAGAGAGGAAATTTGAGGAAAATATATTGTCAGCGCACGCTTTATAACCTTAAGTTCTTGCAAAAAACACGTTTTTGTGTTCAAAATTGATAATTCCTCACTCAAAAATCTCTAACTCCTTGCTCAAAATCTTTACTTCCTTCCTCAGAAATAAGGCACAAATGTAATGCATACACCGTGTCCCAATCACTGATCTGTGTAAAAAACACTGGATAGCGCACTGGCTGGCAGAAGTGAAGCCACCGGAAACTCTGTGGTTGCCGTTTTCTACACCCAAAACACTCAGTGAGGCAATGGAGAATGAATGGGTTTAGTAGTAAATGGTGCCACTTACACTACCGTTCAAAAGTTTGGGGTCACCCAGACAATTATTTTGTGTTTTCCATGAAAAGTCACACTTATTTACCACCATGAGTTGTAACATGAATAGAAAATATAGTCAAGACATTGACAAGGTTAGAAATAATGATTTGTATTTGAAATAATAATTTTTTAAAGATACTCAACCTGCTCAAAGGAAGGTCAGTTTTATAGCTTCTCTAACCAGCTAAACTGTTTTCAGCTGTGCTAACATGATTGCACAAGGGTTTTCTAATCATCCATTAGCCTTCTGACGCAATGAGCAAACACACTGTACCATTAGAACACTGGAGTGATAGTTGCTGGAAATGGGCCTCTATACACCTATGTAGATATTGCACCAAAAACCAGACATTTGCAGCTAGAATAGTCATTTATCACATTAGCAATGTATATTAGATATTAGTGTATTTCTGATTAGTTTAAAGTTATCTTCATTGAAAAAAACAGTGCTTTTCTTTCAAAAATAAGGAAATTTCTAAGTGACCCCAAACTTTTGAACGGTAGTGTACATCAATAATTTACCAAAAAATTAACAGATTTTGAACTTCTTGGTATGGAGACACAGCTTAAAATCGTGCGCAGCCTCTGAACTATAGAAATTGAGTTGACATTATGTTTAGTGGGCGTGGGAAGGGTGGATAATCAGAAAAGTGAAGCTGTGGTGACACTAAACACAGCGGGGAGACATTCCTCTGGGACATTTCTCTGAAGCATTCCTCACACCCAGCAGTCACCCAGCAGGGGCTCGGAGGAAGTAAAGGACAAGTGACACACGACCAAAAGAACCACAGGAGACAGTCAGACGGGACTGAATGCATACATCTTTGTGCCAACCAATGTCATGCTAATCATGTGTACTGACCAATGGTAGTAGATGACAATTGATATGCTAATGTGCCATGCATTCTCTCTGTATGATAACGGTATAAAAGAGCTGCTCTCCCTCATCTCTTTCTCTTCACTCTCAGTTCTACTCTCATCACTACTCAACCGGGCCCCAGCGGCCACGCTGGGGCCAGCAGGCTGTATTCATGTTAGAGGGTAAATAAAGAATCTGTGCTGACCTACGCTCGTGCCTCGCCTCCACATCCTTTCCTTTGCACCCTCTGCAAAGCCAAGGCGAGTAGTTCTGTGAGTAATGCATACAGTCAGTGTGTTTAGGCATGTTGTCATAATAATAGAATGAATAAATTAAAATATCATGCAGTGCTTTAACCTTGCTATGAAGTGCCTAGGCCTAATCTAATTAGCAAAATATGGGATCACAACCTTTTCACAAAGGTCCTATTTAAATTGTGGTAAAAATTTGAGAGAAAAAAGGCCTCACATATTTTCTGTGATGATGTGGATCTACGTAGGCCTTGTTATACATAACCCACTTAACTAGTATAGACTAACCATATATTGAAATAATTTGTCACACTGTGATGAATAGGCCCAAATGGGATAAAAGTTAAGACCTAATGCTAATTCTTATATAATTATCTTCATCAATTTTAGGATTCTGATACAAAACATGACACCTTCCTTAAGTTTCTCTTATCTACAGTGTTAGTCACATCTAGAATCAGAGGGGTCGCTGCCATGCAAGGCGCTGCCACAAATTTCCCTCCTCTGTTCCATTATTGCTGAGCGCCAAACTGGACGATGACTGATTGGTAATCAACAAAAATCGGCATGTAGAACTGATCCAGTGTTGATTGGTAATCAGTAGTTGATGACCAGCATCAGAAATAATTTAGCACAGATATAAACACTGTCATATGATCAGGAATCAGAAGTCCTCCTTAAGTGTCCTTGGTGATCACTATTCTTGGTAAGTATATTATAAATAATTCATATGTCTACCACCATCATGATCATTATGCACTGATGACCAGCATCACAAGTAAATTAAGAGTTCACGGATATTTACACTATATGATGACCAGCATCTTGATTAAATTAATTTATTCAGCATGCTGGTCATCATATTTACCTCCGCCAAGGAGGTTATGTTTTCGGCGTTGGTTTGTCTGTCTGTTTGTTTGTCTGTCTGTCCGTTTGTTTGTTAGCAAGATAACTCAAAAAGTTACGGACGGATTTTCATGAAATTTTCACAGATTGTCAGAAATGGGGTATCCTACAGATGATTACATTTTGGTGGTGATTCAGATCACCGTCCACAAGAAAACCGCCATTACGGAAAATGCCATTTTCATCAATAACTACTGAACCACTAATCCTATCATTGTGAATCCAATTGCTAGTCATATGTTTTCATGGTCAAGGAATCTGAAAACGTACACACAAACACTGTATGGGGGGAACTGTGGCGCTTGGCGGAGGTCTGCGCTCTCCGAGTGCTTTTCTAGTTTGCCAATTAGATTAGGCCTAGGCACTTAATAGCAAGGTTAAAGCACTGCATGATATTTTAATTTACTCATATAGGACTATCATTAGGACTATTATTATGACAACTTGCCTAAACACACTTACTGCATGCATTACTCACAGAACTACTCGCCTTGGCTTGACTTTTCCGATTATCCAGCCTTCCCACAGCCGTGAAACATAATATCAACTCGATTTCTATAGTTCACTGGTTGTGCAAGATTATAAGTTGTGTCTCCATACCAAGAAGTTCAAAATCTGTTAATTTTTTGCAAAGTTATTGAGGTAAAAGTGGCACTGTTAACTACTAAACCTATTCATTCTCCATTCACCCGCTGAGTGTTTTGGATGTACTAATATTGCGACCCGGTGGCTTCACTCAGCTCTGTACTTGCTAATGGGGCGTGCACTATCTAGTGTTTTTTATACTGATCGGTGGTCCCAATAGTCCACCCTGTGCATCAGTCAAACATAAACGTTTGCAAAAATACTGACGTGAGTGGGAAGAACTCGATGATTGGATTGACAGCATGAAAGACCATGAGTACAAGGCAAACTGCAAAGTATGCCAGCGGGTGTTTTCCATGGTGTATGGTAGCACTTCAAACTTTGGCCTATGAATACTATGCTAATACTTCATTTACTTTATTTTAACAATGATTAAGTTATGATAAACCACAACTATATATTTATAATTGGGTAGCTTTTGTGTCACGTTATCTGATGTGGAAATCCCTTGTCTGCAGTGCATCTGGATGCCAGAAGCATAAACTGCTAGAAGGATAAATGCAGTATGACAGGAGAGAGTCCTAATATGAGTTGTTGATGAGGGAAATGAGAAGCAGGTGTGCAGAATGATCCGTGAGGAAAACATAAAAGATGACTGCTGGGCAGCATGCAGGGAAATATGCAAATGTTAATACTCATTTTCAAAAAGACTATCAATCTGATGTGATACTGATGATTTTCACTGGACATTAGGTCGCAAACATAAAGAGTGTGTGTTGTATGGGGGTTTGGCCCTTGGGGCTTGCCGTAGCCAACGGCAGGCAGTTGACATGGTGACGTCAGGCGGGCTACGGCCAGTATGTATATTGAGTGTGGATCTCAGTAAAGTTCAGTTCATTGCTCGGTACAACATGGCTCACATCTCACGTTATTAACCACTTGCACTCCATTGTTCCGCGGACGGGCAAGTCTCTGCGTCCTAGGGCGCACGAGGGCGAGAGCTTGGACGCATGACGCATGATGGTGGTGATGTAGGTGGTGTGGCCTCCAAGCGCCACTGAAAAAAAAAGCTGCAGTCACAGTCGCGAACAGATTAGTTCATCTGATTGACCTCTCATTCGACTAATAAGAGCCTTGAATTGGGTTTCTGAAACCTTGAAGAGCCAATGAATGAAAACCTAGGCAGGAGGACCCGCCTACTTTGAATGCACGAGCCAATTGAAGCACAGAAATTCGGGCTGGTGAAGAGAGATTTACTGCTGCAGCAGATGAAAACAAAGGAAGCTGGACGAACCTGCTACAGACCCAGGCTCAGCCAGCAGCATGGAGACCACCCACAAGTGGGACCTGCACTCATTCCAGCAGAATAGACGTTTAGGATTCTCTTCCGTCATCATAGACCGACGGAGGCCGACGACAAAAGTCGAAAATCATTCGCCAAAACGGCAATAATGGAATTATGTTTTGATCGGGATCCACGAGCGGAGCAGCGTCACGTTCGTCTGACAATGGGGAAGAGATGTTCGCCACGACTCTGCTGCTTTGAAGAGGTAAGGTGTTATAAGCTAAATTATTATTTATCCCTGAAAACTGTAATCCAAAAATGACTTTTGACCGATCGGTAAATTACAACTGTACTGCGCACGAAGTACGAAGTGCGTACGCCGCGATAAACGGTTCATTTGCCGTGTTCGGACCATGAACGCCCCCCCTCCCCCCCGTTGCAGAAGAGGAGCGGGGGGGGGCGTTCACGGTCCGAACATCCCCCGGTCCGTGGGGGGAAACATATGAGTCTACTCCATCATGTAGCGATGGCCCTCTTCTGTAGCGGGGGGGGAGACAACCCCCCCCCCACACACACACACAGTAGCGAGGGGGGGGGGGGCCGCTGTGAAAACATGCAAGGAGTGTAATCCGTCATGTAGCGAGGGCCGAACTCGGTACTTGGTAGCGGGGGGGGGACGACCCCCCGCCCACACACACACACACAGACACAGCCCTGAGTGTGACCTTTCATTAGAGCCTAAAATGAAGATTCTACATTGAATTATTCAAAAGTTACAGATGTTTTTCCAAACTGCGCCATTTGGCACAGTTCCAAAACGCCTGGGAACAGCCTGAGAACAAAGCTGTGTAAAATATTCATTTTTTGTGGTATTGTTACCAAATTTGGATCTCAGCTTGATAACACTTGGTTCTACATTTCTGTTGCATTTTCCAGCCGGATCGGACAGCTGTGTGTTATTTGCAAGCATTTGTATCCAAAAAAACACCGTGTCCAAATTTATTTTCTTCAAGTTCAGTATGTTTAGATGACTGTAACTCAGTGGCCGGAGCATGTAGAGAGATTATGGTTTTTTTTGCCAAAAAATTCAAAGTGTTTTCTTTTGAATGAGACCAACCCCATGAAGATGCTGCAAAGGGTTGAATAACAGCTTTCGATTTACTTTGGGCATGTTATTTTTTGGCATTTTTAGGAAAATTGCCCGGAGTGCAAGTGGTTAAGACATAACATTTGGTGATGTTGGATTAAACCAATCAGAATCAGAATCAGAATAAGAATGAGCTTTATTGCCAAGAATGTTTACATGTAAACAATCGAGGAATTTGACTTGACATTGGGCGCGCTCAATAAGCGCTTCCCAATGACGCGGCAGCCATGCAAGGCGCCTGTCATACAGTGAAGGGTAAAGAGGGGGATGGGGGGGATGACACATTGGGCAGAGAGAAAAAACATAGTTTATCAAAATAAAGCTCGTATGAGCAAAATTGTGATTACATAGAAAAAAACCCTCTAATGCACAATTAGCAGACAATACAGATCTCACAATAACAGAGCAGCAAGGTTGAGAGAGACAGTGTGAGTGTGTGTGTGTCAGCGTATGTGTATCAGTCATGTAATGTTGTATGCAGTGTATGTATCAGTTACTGGTGACAGCAAAAATCCTCCCTGGCAATGTTTAGATGTTATGTCTTTAGTGTTCTCAAAACACAGATAGCATGTCCGTGAGAGTTCATTCTCTCAGTGCATGTCCGATGGTAAACTCCATGCTGGGCACATAACGCTGTCCTTGAGAGATCAGATTACTGCGCACCAGATGTTTGTTAGGGATAAGCAAGCCAAAACTCTCTTCTGCCTTATCTTCATCCAGGAGGAATGTAATCTTCGGGGCGCCGAATCAAGGTCTAATAGGCACAGTTCACTCAGAGCATAGAATTTTTCATCTCTCATGCGATTCTGTGCTTCTTAATTTCCAAACATTTCCAGGCTTTAAATCCTTTCCTGGAGAGCTCCTAGCGACTCCGAGATGTAACCAATCTTCTTATTCAGTTCGCCATTTGCCGCAATCAGAGCCCTCCCCAACTGGTCAAATTGATGAAGGAGCTTCGCTGGGTCAGCATTTTGATTAGCTCTTTCCATCTTCCTTAATTTTCGATACACCAGGACCACTCCACAGCCAATCAGCAGAAATCCTGAGATCACAATGCCAAACAGATAGATGTCTTCCACATCTTCAATCGAAAGGTCACACAGACACATAAGTTTCCAATTATATGTGTCTCTTACATAACCCGCAGCTGTAGTGCCTGCAGGACAGTTGGGCTCCCCTGGGCCAGATTTTCTATTTGAAAAGACGGTGTCAATAGTGTTTAAAGCCCAGCTTACCAAATCCATGTTTTTCCGTTTGGATCAAGATTCAGCCAGAAGACGAGCGACACAGACAGAACACAAGCAAGCTGGGATCAGTTAAGGGAGGAGGGAGAAGGAGAGGAGGAGAAAAGCGTCTGCTCACTCTGAAAGCCGGAAGAAGAAAAAAAAAAAACCAAGGGAGCATGCACAAGATTACCACCTCCGTTCTTGGAGTCTCTGGGTGTGCCAACTACACCGTGGCGCTGCTGGTTGGAGGTGTTTGAGGAATACATTGCCGCAGCTGGCATGGGCAACGCTGATGAAAAGAGACAGAAGAGCATGCTATTCCACTGCCTCGGTAAGTAGGGCCAATGTGTATTTCACACGCTGGGTATCAAGGACTCATTGAAGGAGTGTTTGGACATGATGGGCAATGTCTTTGTTGATCAGTGCAACATCATGGCGCAAAGACACAGGTTCTCCGACCGCTGTCAACAAACTGGTGAGTCCACCCAACAATTTCTAATGGAGCTCCATTGCCTAGCGAGCACGTGCGCTTTCGAGCCTGTTGAGGAAGAGCTAATCTGTGATAAGCTAGCACATGGTATGAGCAACGAGTGGCTCAAACAGAAGCTAATGCTAACTAAGGATGTCTTCACACTGAAGCAAGTAATAGAATTGACCAACCAAATAGAGTCCGCTACCCAGCTAGGTCTACAAGTACTAGCTAAAGAGAACCTAGCCACCCAAGCTTCCCCTCCACGTCAGACCACTAGCAATGCAGCTAACTCCTCGGGGTGGACCCCAAAAGGCGGCGGACTGTGGCATGGGCAGGAGTGGGAGCTCGGGGACTGTGTAGTGGCTGTGGCTACTCTTGTCACCGGGCGGGCATGTCCACTTGCCCCACCAGAGGGAGGAAGTGCTACAACTGTGGCTGTTCTAATCACTGGGCCAGGGTTTGCACCACCGCCAACAAGCCAACGGACTCGGAGCTCGAAGGCATGATGTCAGTGTGTGTAGCTGGTGCTGTGAAAATGTTTGGGTATGATCACTCTAAAATTGGCATGGTGGGCACAGCTAGCTTCTCGGTATCATGTGGATCAAGGACTATTCCCGCATGTACCTTCCAGTTTTCACGCCAGGGGGCTGACTTGTTGGGAATTGATCTGTTGGGTGAGTTAGGATTATTACTACATCACGGTGCTGACTGTCTCCCAAGTGGAAGGCCCGCTGGCCAGCATTGTTCGTGGGCCTGGGGTGTGTAAAGGCTTTTAAGCACCGCATGTTCATTGACCCAGGTGTGACGCCCAAGACCCAACCATTACGGCGGCTTTCCCTCGCCCTGTGGAACGATGTCATGGCGGAACTAAATAAATTGCTTAAAGCTGGCATTATCAAGAAAGTGGATCTCGCTGTGGATCTCAAATATCGTGGTGGCCAAGAAGAAGACGGGCAGCATTCAGCCGTGCATTGACCTCAGGATGTTAACAAAGCGATCATCTCAGACAAATAACCGCTCCCCACGATGGAGGAACTCACCGCAATGTTCACTGGCTCAAAGGTGTTGACGAAGCTGGACCTTTGCCAGGGTTATCTGCAGGTGGCCCTCCACCCGGCCAGCCGCGACCTGACAGTGTTCATGACCCAAATAAACCTTTTCAGGTACACCCGCATGCCTTTTGGTCTGAGCTCAGCGGCGAGTTGTTTTCAAAAAATTATGTCTACGATTCTCGCCGGCCTCAGGGGTGTATTGGTGTACCTGGACGACATTGTGGTCCACGGCGTGTCACGGGAAGTACAGGACAGTCGTTTGAGACAAGTAATGGAGGTGCTGCTGGAGCACGGGGTCACGCTGAACGGGGAAAAGTTTATTTTCACGGCTGATTCCATTGAGTTTATTGGATTCTGGCTGGCGGCTGAGAGACTGAGCCCCCTGCACTCGAACGTGGAGGCGGTCCTGCATCTGCTTGACCCCACAACGCCCTCACAAATTTCCTTGTTTCTGGGCATGATGAACTTCTACAGGTTTTTCATTCATTATTCAGAGACTATCAAACCCCTTCGAGCCCTTTTGAAGCAGGATGCTCCGTGGCAATGGATTCCAGCCTGCTCAGCAGTGGTCGCTAGGCTGAAGTTTCAACTGACCTCCCCGCCGGTGTTGGCCCACTTTGATCCAAAATGGCCAACTTTTGTGACTTGTGACACATCTGGTTCAGCAGTGGGGCAGTTATGGCTCAAGTGCAAGATGGTACCGAACACCCAGTGGCATTTGTGTCGAGGTCCCTCTCACCGGCGGAACAGAAATACGCCGTGGGTGAGAGAGAGGCACTCGCATGTGTCTGGGCATGCGAATGGTGGCACATTTACCTCTACAGACGCCATTTTACCCTGCGCATAGACCACCGGGCGCTGATGACGCCGTTAGAAATGACAGATTCGGGACATAGGTCCTTACGAATAAACAGATGGACTGAGCGGCTGCAGCCCCTCATCACCTCCCCTTCGGGGGACACAGACCTTCCACGAGACCGGGTCGTCGCCCAGCAGCAGAAAACGAAAAGACGTTTCGACAGGAAGCACAGGGCGAGAGCCTATGGACTCGATATGTCGGACTGAGTCAGGATTAAGTACCCCAACTGTACGCATACGCTGCAGCCTTTCTGGACGGGGCCCCTGCAGATCGTGAAGTGGCTGGACCAGGATACGTTTGAGCTCTTGGACGGGTCACAGTGGCATTCCAGCTAATTCATGAAGTTGTTGCCAGCCCAGGGTCCGGGAGTTGTGGCGGATTTGACTGATGAGGGTTGGGACTTGCCTGATGGAGGTGTTGGAGATTCTCAGGTGTGGCCGACTGAGCCTGGAGCAGGTCCTCCTCTGGTGAGGTGCTTGGCTAGGGCGCGTCAGAGGCCCAGACACCTCGATGACTTTGTAGTACAAGTAGCCTTAGCTGAAGCGTGTTGGGCATGGACGGCAGAATAATCTGCCCCAACACGGAAGGGTTCCCTGGCAGTCTACCCAGGTGCTCGTTTAGCTTATTAGGCCTGTTGTTCTCTGTGTGTTGTTTTAAAAAAAAGAGAAAAACAAAGTCAGTGTGAGAAAAAAACAAAAAAAAACAAAACAGTGTATATTGCATGTGTTCTGTGGGGGGTTTTCATGCTAAATTTAAAGGGGGAGGTTCTATTTTATATATAATAATATATAATATATATGTGTGTGTGTGTGTGTGTGTTCTATATAGTGCCTTTCATGTTTTGTAAAGTGGGGAGAAATGTATGAAGATTTGGCCCCTGGAACTTGCCGTAGCCGACGCCAGGCAGTTGATGTGGTGACATCAGGTGGGCTATGGCCAGTATGTATATTGAGTGTGAATCTCAATAAAGTTCAGTTTGTTGCTCGGTACAACAGGGCTCATGTCTTGCATTATTAAGACATAACAGTGTGCCATGCTGAATAAGTGCACACACATTACCATGTAGCTCAGGAGGGCTGTGCGACAGTAATCCAGTGTGTCATCTTTTCTAATCTGGGGTTGACTAATCCCCCAGTGTTCTTGATCCAGACAGGCACACTTGAGGGAGAAACAAACACCTGGTAATCTAAAAAACCTCCCCTCAGATGTGGTGAGCAGCATGGAGGGATCGTGCTGACCCTGCCATCTCTGTGTTTGTGGTGGCCTTTGGAGACTATGTGCACCACCATGATGTTTCTCTCCACCTTGGCTTTTGTCCTGCGCCAGCACTTTGTCAACCGAGCCAAGACGTGAGTTAGAGCTGTTTTTTTTTTTATTCATCTTAGAACTGAAGGGAGTCATATTAATTCTAACAGGAACCCAGCTTTAATGCTGACTGACAAGGAGGTTATGTTTTTTACCTCCATCAAGGAGGTTATGTAATCGGGTGGTTTGTCTGTCTGTCTATTCATCTGTTTGTTTGTCTGTCTGTTAGCAGGATTACACAAAAACTACTGGATGGATTTTGATTAAATTTTCACCAGATGTAGCCCTTGGACCAAGGATGAATTCATTAAATTTTGGTGATGATCTAAGAGTGCATACCTCCACCAAGGACCTTGTTTGTATTTTGCAGCAGGATTACACAAAAACTACTGGACGGATTTGGATGAAATTTTCACCAGAGGTGGTCCTTGGGCTAGAGAGGAACCTATAACATTTTGGTGATGAGTCCAATATCTTCCTAAAAGAGAACAGTTTTTGTCTTTTCCATCCACATCATCGGTGTATAGGAAACCCTGGTACCATGTTTCAGTACATGTGGAACCAGACCGTCAATGGTAGAGTAGCCCATTCCAGCCTGACAAAATCACCCCAAGAGTGCTCAGATCTCCTGATTGTTGACCTTGTCCTTAAGCCTTAGGCCTGTGCCTGAGGTCAAGATCCGTGGCCTAGGAGGAGTAGTGTTTTCCGTGAAGTCATAAATGCCAGATCTCCTGACCTTTGACAATGACCTTGACCTTGGCCTCGACCTGGATGCAGATCTACCTGACGATCATTATGAGTGAGTTTGGTGAGAATCAAGGTAATTGCCCAGGAATCATGAATTTTCTAAAATCATAAAAGAGTGCCCAGATCTCTTGAACTTGAGCACAGCCTGGATGCAGACCCACCTGAGGATCCTTGTGAGAGAATTTGGTGACCACTGGGACAATTGCTTAGGAGGAGTAGCAATTTTCATGAAATCACTTAAGTGCCTACAATGCATCTTCGGACCTTTGACCTGAACACAATCTGGATGCAGTCCCACCTGAGGATTATTGTGAGTGAGTTTGGTGAGCATCCAGGCAATTACTATTACTATCATGGGTTGATATCAGTGTAGTAAGGAGTTTACTTGGAGCTGGTGTACTTGGTAACAGCCTTGGTTCCCTCAGACACAGCATGCTTGTCCAGCTCACCGGGCAGCAGGAGGTGCACTGTGGTCTGGATCTCCCTGGAGCAGGGGTGCTCATTACGTCGATCGCGATCTACTGGTCGATCGCGGAGGTAGTACTGGTCGATTGCAGCGTGACATTAAAAAAAATATTTGTCAGCCTATCAAACATCCCGTCACTTGATTGACATACAGGGCAACCATTCAGATGACAACTGAATTTTGACCTTTAGGTCACCGCTCATGTGTAAACAACGGCGCTAAGCGCAGCAAAATTTACAAGCTGGTCAGCGAATTACCTCAGATTTTAAGCCCTTGCTAAAACATATGGTGATCAAAATGAGTGAGAAAGCTGGACCAAGTAAGAAGGCAAAAACATATCACTTTCATACGGAATGGGAGGTGGACTTTTTTTTCACGATGTCATTTTCGAAGTGCGTTTGCCTCATCTGCCAGTCTACCATCGCAATACCAAAGAAGGGAAATGTGGAGCAGCATTTACTGTCCGGACTATGCATCCCTGGCTGATTCAATTCAGTGCAAGTCATCAAAGTAAACTCAGGTAATTACAAAAAATGTTAATAGTTATTTATTATGTGTGTTGTGCAATATTGGCTTATTCAGTTATGCAAGGTACATCAACATACATTGTACATACAAAGAATCCTTAATACATTTGAAAATAATTATATGTTTTGCATTTTTGTAGTGGGTAGATCATTTTGACTTGGTTGTTTTATAAGTAGCTCGCATGCTGAAAAAGTGTGAGCACCCCTGATTTAAAGGCTCAGGAAACATTTGCAGGTGTTTTGAGTTAATTAGCTGATTAGGGTGTGACACCATGACTGTCCAATATTGAACTTTTTCACAATATTCTAATTTTCTGAGACACTGAATTTTGGGTTTTCATTATCTGTAAGCCAAAATCACCAAAATTTCAAGAAATAAAGGCTTGAAATATTTCACTCTATGTGTAATGAATCTATATACGTAATACTGTGCATCCGGAAAGTATTCACAGCGTTTCACTTTTTCCACATTTTGTTATGTTACAGCCTTACTCCAAAAGAGATTAAATTCATTTTTTTCTTCCAGATTCTACACACAATACCCCATAATGACAACGTGAAAAAGTTTTTTTGAGATTTTTGCAAATTTATTAAAAATAAAAAACTAAGAAATCACATGTACTTAAGTATTCACAGCCTTTGCTCAATACTTTGTTAATGCACCTTTGGCAGCGATTACAGCCTCAAGTTTTTTTTTTTTAATATGATGCCACAAGCTTGGCACACCTATCTTTGGGCATTTTCACTCATTCCTCTTTGCAGCACCTCTCAAGCTCCATCAGGTTGGATGGGAAGCGTCAGTGCACAGCCATTTTCAGATTTTTCCAGAGATGTTCAATTGAAGTCAAGTCTAGGCTCTGGCTGGGCCACTCAAGGACATTCACAGAGTTGTCCTGAAGCCACTCCCTTGATATCTTGGCTGTGTGCTTAGGGTTGTTGTCCTGCTGAAAGATGAGGTCAAGAGTGCTCCGGAGCAGGTTTTCATCCAGGATGTTTCTGTGCATTGCTGCATTCATCTTTCCCTCTATCCTGACTAGTCTCCCAGTTCCTGCCGCTGAAAAATATCCCCACAGCATGATGTTGCCACTACCATTGGCATGATTATGAGCGGTGCCTGGTTTCCTCCAAACATGATGCCTGGCATTCACGCCAAAGAGTTCAATCTTTGTCTCATCAGACCAGAGAATTTTGTTTCTCGTGGTCAGAGTCCTTCAGGTGCCTTTTGGCAAACTCCAGGTGGGCTGCCATGTGCCTTTTACTAAGGAATGGCTTCCATCTGGCCACTCTACCATACAGGCCTGATTGGTGGATTGCCGCAGAGATGGTTGTCCTTCTGGAAGGTTCTCCTCTCTCCACAGAGGAATGCAGGAGCTCTGACAGAGTGACCATCGGGTTCTTGGTCACCTCTCTGACTAAGGCCCTTCTCCCCCGATTGCTCAGTTTAGATGGCTGGCTAGCTTTAGGAAGAGTCCTGGTGGTTCCGAACTTCAACCCTTTACGGATGATGGAGGCCACCCTGCTCATTGGGACCTTCAAAGCAGCAGAAATTTTTCTTTACCCTTCCCCAGATTTGTGCCTTGGTACAATTCTGTCTCAGAGGTCTACAGACAATTCCATTGACTTCATGCTTGGTTTGTGCTCTGACATGCACTGTCAACTGTGGGACCTTAGATAGACAGGTGTGTGCCTTTCCAAATCGTGTCCAATCAACTGAATTTACCACAGGTGGACTCCAGTTAAGCTGTAGAAACATCTCAAGGATGATCAGTGTAAACAAGGTGCACCTGAGCTCAGTTTTGAGCTTCATGGCAAAGGCTGTGGATACTTATGTACATGTGATTTCTTAGTTTTACCTCCGCCAAGGAGGTAATGTTTTTACCAGCATTTGTCTGTCTGTCTGTTACCAACATAACTCAAAAAGTTATGAACGGATTTTGACGAAATTTTCAGGAAAGGTGTGTAATGGCACGGGGAACAGATGGATAGATTTTGGTGATGATCTGAGAGTGCATACCTCCACCAAGGGCTTTTTTGTATTTGTGCAGCAGGATTACACAAAAACTACTGGATGGATTTGGATGAAATTTTCACCACAGGTGGTTCTTGGCCTACAGAGGAACCCATTACATTTTGGTGATGATCTGGGAATGCATACCTCAGCCAAGGCTCTTCTCACAGTGTGTCAGCCACAATACTCCAAAACTAATGGACAGACTTTGATACAATTTTCACCACAAGTGGCTCTAGGTCTATACACAAACCCATTACATTTTGGAGGTGATCCATGAGAGACTGAAGGAGCCTTGGCGGAGGTATGTGCTCTGTGAGTGCTTTTCTAGTTTTTATTTTTAATAAATTTGCAAAAATCTCAAATTTATTTTTTTTTTACATTGTCATTATAGGGTATTGTGTGTAGAATTTTGAGGGAAAAAATGAATTTTATCCTTTTTGGAATAAGGCTGTAACATAACAAAATGTGGAAAAAGTGAAGTGCTGGGGATACTTCCCGGATGCACTGTATATGGGTTTCACTTTCTGAAATGAATGACAAAAAATATTGAACTTTTTCATCATATTCTAATTTTTTTAGATGTACCTGTACAACTGCTTGATCTAATAAAAAAAATTACACTTGATGACAACAACTTTCTTTCATTCTTTCTGTAAAATGTTTCTTAAAGCCAGAAGGATGGTATTTTGGAAAAAAAAAAGTTTTGTGATATGTCTGTGAGTATTAAATTTAATTAATTTATTAATTTATTATTATTATTATTATTATTATTATTATTATTATTTACAGAATTAAACAGCTGAATGTGTCGTGGTGTGTTAAGTTCTTTAACAGCTCATGTGCACAATGCCAAACACGGGATGGACCACACAGAGGGGCACGTTTGACAATTTATTAATAGCAAAACACAGCAGCGCACAGCTACAGAAACAGTCACTCACCAGAGGAAAGGACCTGTGGAGAGAAGACGAGAGCCGTGAGCTGAGGAGTGGAGTAAGGGGAAAATGGGTGAGCCAAATTGCCACTTACTTGGGAAATCCAGGGATGACCGGCAGGACCCAGCAGGGAATAGACGAACCAGTAGGGTAAGGGGGAGTAATGGAGCTGATGGTGCCTGACTGGGGGAATGAAGTCGCTGATGAGTAGTGAGGTGGAGCAGGAGAGCGCACGCAGTTCCTGATGAAACACCTACACGGCGGCAGCAACCTGAAGAGGAGAGAAAAAAGAAGGTTAACGATGTGTTAACGTTTCAAACGATTTGAAGCTAGTCCAAAAAACGGGCAGTATACCCAGATGAGCCAGTGTAGACTGCGCGAAGGAGACCTCCTTAAGTACGCTGGCTGATGAGCGGGCACAGGTGTGTCTTCTGCCTCAGGTGCCGTGATGAGCTGGCGGAAATGAGACCGGAGGGGAGGGGCGCGCTCCCGTTGCCCATGACAGGGACCCCCTTCTAGGGACACCTCCTGGTGGACCGGAGGGCTTGTCCAGGTGGGCACGATGAAAAGCCCAGAGCATCTCCTTGTCCAGTACCCGTGATGAGGGAGTCCAGGATTGCTCCTCCGGCCCGTATCCATCCCAATCGACGAGATACTGCAGGCCCCGACCCCGGCGGCGAACATCCAGAATCCGTCGAATAGTGTGGGTGGAGTGGCCATCGATGATACGGGGAGGAGGGGGAGGTTTGGGGGGAGGGCAAAGGGGACTGGTCAAGAGGGGTTTGATGTTGCTGACGTGGAAGGTGGGGTTCACCTGTAGGGACAAGGGCAGCTTAAACTGGACTGACGAGTCGTTGATTACCCGGGCGATGGGAAAAGGCCCAAGGAAGCGGGGGGACAGCTTCTTGGATTTATCCTTGAGAGGGATCTGGCTAGCCGCCAGCCAGACCTGCTGTCCCACGACATACTTGGGGGCCAGCACCCGCTTACGATCAGCAGCGGCCCGGGTGTGTTCGGTGGTGCGGGTCAGGGCAGCCCAAGTAGATCTCCAGACACGCCGGCAGCACCGGGCGTGCGCCCCTATGGATGGCATGAAACCTCCCTTTCGACCATAGGGAGAAGAGGCAGAGTGTACCCCGGATACTGCAGAGTTCATGGAGTATTCAACCCAGGTCAGGTGTGTGCTCCAGGACAAGGGGTTATCGGCTGCTACACACCGCAAGGCAGCTTCCAGGGACTGGTTGGCGCACTCCGCCTGCCCATTGTTCTGAGGGTGATTTCCGGACAAGAGGCTCACCATCGTTCCCAATGTCCGGCAAAAGGCCCTCCAAACCTGGGATGTGAATTGGGGTCCCCGGTCAGACACAATGTCAATAGGGATGCCGTGGATCCTGATGACGTGGTTGGTGAGGAGGACCGCTGTCTCCAAGGCCGACGAGAGTTTGGGGAGGGCCACCAGATGGACCGCCTTGGAGAAGCGATCCACGATGGTCAGAATGACCGTTTTGCCGTGGGAGGAGGACAACCCAGTCACAAAATCCATGGCAATGTGGGACCACGGCTGACCAGGGATGGGAAGGGGATGGAGGAGTCCCAATGGGGGGGAGGAGTCAGTCTTACCCTGGACACACGTCTAGCAGGCTCTGACGTACTCCTGGATGTCCCACCGCAGCGTGGGCCACTATAATGCCCGCTTGGCGAAATCAATGGTTCGGGTGATACCAGGATGGCAGGCAAAGCGACTAGTGTGGCCCCACTGGATAACCGCTGCAGAGGGCGGCCGGGATGTACAGATGGTTCCGGGGGCACCCTACTGGCACAGGCTCCTGGGACTGGGCCTGGTGGACCTTCCACCCGATATCCCAAGTAAGGGCTCCAATAAAGCATGCAGGTGGCACAATGGTTTTTTTTTGGGGGGGGGGCTACATCCTTGCAATCAAACTGGCGCGAGAGCACGTCCGGTTTGGGTGCCAGACCGGTAAGTGATGGTAAAGTTAAATCGCTGGAAGAATAATGACCAGGGCCAACCACAAGTACCCGAGGTTCTTGTGGTCAGTCCACACGATGATGGGGTGAACAGCACCCTCTAACCAGTGCCTCCACTCCTCAAGTGCCAACTTAACGGCCAGCAGCTCTCTGTCCCCTGCGTCATAATTCCTCTCGGCTGGCGTGAGCCGCTGAGAGAAATATGCGCATGGTTGAAGCTTCTGATCGGGGGGCATGCGCTACCATAGTACAGCGCCAACCCCTGAATCAGACGCGTCCACCTCGAGGACGAATGGAAGCTGCATGTCGACCTGGGCCAAGATGGGTCTTTCAGTGAAGTGGCACTTTAATTTGCGAAATGCCAGTTCAGCTGCCTCAGTCCACCGAAAGGGGACTTTAATGGAGGTCAGCTGCGTTAAAGGCAGTGTGATCCCACTGTAGTTCCGGATGAACCTGCGATAGAAGTTCGCGAACCCAAGGAAGTGTTGGAGCTCCCTGCGGGAGTGGGGTGTTGGCCAATCTAACACTGCCTTTACCTTGGCCGGGTCGGCAATCAGCTCCCCCTCAGCCACGATGAAGCCAAAGAGGGTGGTGGATGGTGTAGAAAACTCACACGTCTTGGCCTTCACGAACAGCTGGTTCTCCAAGAGCCGTTGCAGAACAGCCCTTACGTGGACCTTGTGTTCCTCTGGCGAGTGGGAGAAAATCAAAATATCATCAAGGTAGACAAACACAAACAAATAAAGCATATCGCAGAGGACATCATTAATTAACCACTGGAAGACGGCGGGGGCGTTAGTGAGCCCAAATGGCATCACTATGTATTCGAATTGGCCCTGATGTGTTTTAAAGGCCATCTTCCACTCATTGCCCTCGCGAATGCGGATCGAATGATACGCATTCCTAAGGTCTAACTTGGTGAACACCCGTGAATGCTGAAGGAGCGGGGAGAACCAGGAACGAAAGTTCCTCCCGGTGGTTCCCTGAAAGAAGGATGGATATAGGCACTGTGCTTAGGGTGACCACCGTGAGCTCACCGCCAGATATAGTGGTGACTCTCTGATTGTGGGGAAATTTACGCGTGGGAATGCCCACCTGCTTGACGAAAGCAGCAAAAACGAAATTACCCTCCGACCCTGAGTCAATCAGCGCCCTAACCCTCCTCTCGACCCCCAGCAACTGAACAAGGGCCAAAATACAAAAATTACCGGGGAGAGTAGATTTGGTCCCGCCCGCCAGACCCCCCATGGTTACTGACGGGCTGCGTCTTTTGGCCGCTGGTGGCAATCATCCAGACTGTGGTTGAGTGAACCACAGTACATGCACGCACTGGCCCTTTGTCTTCGCCAACGCTTCTCATCGGTTAGACTCAGAGAGAGCTCCATCGGTTCGGGCAAAGAACCGGTGCCACCAGTTCCAGTAACCGCAGCGGATACGCGCTTGGTGTGCGGACGATGGGTGGGGCCGCGCCCCTTCACGCGTTCATGGTACCGATTATCCAGCCCTACCGCCTGATCTATGAGGTCCTCGAGCGTCTCCAGGACAGGATGAACCGCCTGATTGTCACGGAGTTGGCCGTTCAACCCGTGGAGTAACGCGCTGCGTAACGCAGTCTCATTCCACCCCGACTCAGACGCCACAACCTGGAACTCCACTGAGTACTCGGCCACCGACCAGGT
Source organism: Pholidichthys leucotaenia (assembly GCA_020510985.1). Taxonomy (NCBI): domain Eukaryota; kingdom Metazoa; phylum Chordata; class Actinopteri; order Cichliformes; family Pholidichthyidae; genus Pholidichthys; species Pholidichthys leucotaenia. The sequence continues at coordinate 103,248,531 of CM035848.1, forward strand.
ACCCTGGCAGAGAGTCATTAGGTGGCTCATGACGTTGCCCTGACGCTCAGTCCGGCCAAACGCGCAAGTAAATGCGGCCACAAATTGGTCAAACGTATATTGGCGCCCCTCAGGGTTATCTAGAGCGGACTGGGCCCATTCCAGGGCTTGATCCCTGAGCAACAGGGTGAAAAACTGGATCCGGGCTACATCCCCCGGATACTCCTCCCCGACCTGCTCCAGGTACATCTGCACTTGTAGAAGGAATGGTTTAAATTTCCCCACATCCCCCGCGTACAGGGAAGGTATGGGAATGGAGAAGATACGGCGCATCGTAGTGCGCGGAGCAGACTGGGGGGGCGCAACCGTGGGATGTGCCACGGACCATAAAGTCATCATATTAGACACCTGTTGCGTCTGCGCAGCGAGCTGCTGCTCGGTCACCGCTAGGCGGTCCATAGTGGATTGCTCCTGTGGTGAGGCACCAGCCGAGCTACCGTCCTAGCTGGCTCGTTCTGTCATGGCATGTTAAGTTCTTTGACAGCTCACGTGCACGATGCCAAACACAGGATGAACCACACAGAGGGACACGTTTGACAATTTATTAATAGCAAAATACAGCAGCGCACAGCTACAGAAACAGTCACTTGCCAGAGGAAAGGACCTGTGGAGAGAAGACGAGAGCCGTGAGCTGAGGAGTGGAGTAAGGGGAAAATGGGCGAGCCAAATTGCCACTTACTTGGGAGGGAAATCCAGGGATGACCGGCAGGACCCAGCAGGGAATAAACGAACCAGTGGGGTAAGGGGGAGTAGTGGAGCTGATGGTACCTGACCGGGGGAATGAAGTTGCTGATGAGTAGTGAGGTGGAGCAGGAGAGCGCACGCAGTCCTGGTGACACACCTACACGGTTGCAGCAACCTGAAGAGGAGAGAAAAAAGAAGGTTAACGACATGTTAATGTTTCAAACGATTTGAAGCTAGTCCGAAAAATGGGCAGTATACCCAGATGAGCCAGCGTAGACTGCGCGGAGGAGACCTCCTTAAATACGCTGGCTGATGAGCGGTCGTAGGTGTGTCTTCTGCCTCAGGTGCCGTGATGAGCTGGAGGAGATGAGACCGGAGGAGAGGGGCGCGCTCCCGTTGCCCATGACAGAATGAACATTATCCAAGAATGGTGATTTCATATTTTTTTCCAGGGGTTGTACTCTTAACTTTCTCAGCAAATAAGCAAAGAAGACCATCTGATTCAATCTCAGAAACTGAAGCATCAGCACTTTTTAAACACAGTGAAACAGTGGCCTCAATATATACACTACCGTTCAAAAGTTTGAGGTCACTTTGAAATTTCCTTATTTTTGTAAGAAAAGCACTTTTTTTCAATGAAGATAACTTTAAACTAATCAGAAATACACTCTATACATTGCTAATGTGGTAAATGACTATTCTAGCTGCAAATGTCTGGTTTTTGGTGCAATATCTACTTAGGTGTATAGAGGCCCATTTCCAGCAACTATCACTCCAGTGTTCTAATGGTACAATGTGTTTGCTCATTGCGTCAGAAGGCTAATGGATAATTAGAAAACCCTTGTGCAATCATGTTAGGTCTGCAGTGCTGTAATTGCTGCAAATGGAGGATTCTTTGACGAAAGCAAAGTTTGACGGAAAAAATTATTATTTCAAATACAAATCATTATTTCTAGCCTTGTCAATGTTTTGACTATATTTTCTATTCATTTTACAACTCTTGGTGGTAAATAAGTGTGACTTTTCATGGAAAACACAAAATAATTGTCTGGGTGACCCCAAACTTTTGAACGGTAGTGTAGGGATCTTAATATTGTTTTAGATGTGATTAATCTCAGGTTGGCACATGCTGATCTGTCCTCTGGAGTTGTTGTGTAACACAGCGGGGTTCCTCAGCTGGAGTCTCATGCCTAGTCTCAGAGCATAACAAAGTGGAGACCACAGCATGAGTAATATTCCAGGAGCCCCAAGGATGGGTCTTTGCATGAATCAACCAGAGAGATTTTGTACAATTTGTTCTGAAGTGCTTCTGTGCATGGGAAAACAAAACAAGCACTGATGTTATGGACATTTCCCCATTATTTAATTTTGATTTCTGGGAGATGGGTGCTGTTTTTGCTTGATTAAAATGAGCAAATAGTGACTACATACGAGGGGGGTCTGAAAAGTCGTAGTGTATACAGTATATATCCAGAGCCATACAGACTAAATTAATTTGATAATGAGCTTATATGTAAGGAGTTTAATGAGACTTTAGTAAAAACTGAACACAGATGTTCATTATGAATTGAATGAATGGCCATCTCTGTCTCAGGAGCACTGATTTTTTTTTTTTTTTTCATAAAAAGCCACAGATTCAAAATGCTTATCCCCTCAATCACAGAGGCACATCCTGCACTAGACCCCCATTTGTTTTGACATTCAATTAAATGAACAGTCAACAAAGAATTACATCGAGTCCTAGTTGCTGAAAGGTTAAATCGTAGACATTCAGAGGGCAAACTGGAAATAATGTCCATTGTCAAAGGTCTGATTATGGAAAGCAAATTAAATATATTTGTATATTTGTACAAGGTTATACAAGACTCCCCAACAGGAAACACAGGTATCTGAGGACATTGTACAGTGGTGTGAAAAACTGTTTGCCCCCTTCCTGATTTCTCACTTTTTTGTATGTTTGTCACATTTAAATGTTTCAGATCACCAAACAAATTTAAACACTGGACAAAGAAAACACAAGCAAGCACAAAATGCAGTTTTCAAATGAAGGTGTTTATTATTAAGGGTCAAAAGAACCCAAACCTACATGGCCCAGTGTGAAAAAGTCACCCCCCCCCCCCACTCCCCGTTAAAACATAAATTAACTGTGGTTTATCACATCGTTGGAAAGCTGAGTTCAATTTCTCTAGCCACACCCAGGCCTGATTACTGCCACACCTGTTCTCAATCAAGAAATCACTTAAATAGGACCTGCCCAACAAAGTGAAGTAGACCAAAAGATCCTCAAAAGCTAGACATCATGCTGCAATCCAAAGAAATTCAGGAACAAATGAGAAACAAAGTAATTGAGATCTATCAGTCTGGAAAAGGTTATAAAGCCATTTCTAAAGCTTTGGGACTCCAGCAAACCACAGTGAGAGCCATTATCTACAAATGGCAAAAACATGGAACAGTGGTGAACTTTCCCAGGAGTGGCCGGCCCACCAAAATTGCCCCAAGAGCGCAGCAATGACTCGTCCAAGAGGTCACAAAAGATCCCACAACAACATCCAAAGAACTGCAGGCCTCACTTGCCTCACTTAAGGTCAGTGTTCATAACTCCACCATAAGAAAGAGAATGGACAAAAATGGCCTGCATGGCAGAGTTCCAAGATGAAAAACACTGCTGAGCAAAAAGAACATAAAGGCTCATCTCAGTTTTGCCAGAAAACATCTTGATGATCCCCAAGACTTTTGGGAAAATACTCTGTGAATTGACGAGACAAAAGTTGAACTTTTTGGAAGGTGTGTGTCCCATTACATCCAGCATAAAAGTAGCACAGCATTTCAGTAAAGGAACATCATACCAACAGTAAAATATGGTGGTGGTAGTGTGATGGTCTGGGGCTGTTTTGCTGCTTCAGGACCTGGAAGACTTGCTGTGGTAAATGGAACCATGAATTCTGCTGTCTACCAAAAAATCGTGAAGGAGAATGTCCGGCCATCTATTTGTGACCTCAAGCTGAAGCGCACTTGGATTCTGCAGCAGGACAATAATTCTAAACACACCAGCAAGTCCACCTCTGAATGGCTTAAGAAAAACAAAATGAAGACTTTGTGGAGTGGCCTAGTCAAAGTCCTGACCTGAATCCAATTGAGATGCTGTGGCATAACCTTAAAAAGGCGGTTCATGCTCAAAAACCCTCCAATGTGGCTGAATTACAACAATTCTGCAAAGACGGGTGGACCAAAATTCCTCCACAGCGCTGTAAAAGACTCATTGCCAGTTATTGCAAAAGCTTGATTGCAGTTGTTGCTCCTCAGGGTGGCCCAACCAGTTATTAGGTTTAGGGGTCACTTTTTCACACAGGGCCATGTGGGTTTGGATTTTTTTCACCCTTAATAATAAACACCTTCATTTAAAAACTGTATTTTGTGTTTAATTGTGTTACCTTTGTCTAATATTTAAATTTGTTTGATGATCTGAAACATTTAAGTGTGAAAAACATACAAAAAAAAAGAGAGAAACCAAGAAGGGGGCAAGCACTTTTTCACACCACTGTATGTGTTGGAGGGCTATCACTGGGATTAAGGGAGACTCACTATATTCAGTGTTGTGCCAATGTTATGGATGGCTCTCACAAGCCATCAATGAGACACTGCAGGCAGCCGTGGAGTTTGTACATTTATTAAATAAAGGCAAAATGACAAAATAATAAGCCTCATGGGGCAAAACACAAATAAAGACAAGACAGTTACATATGATTAGCGAGGGCGGAACCTGAACACTGGGAAGAACTGACTTCGGGGTGAGGGAAGCCAGACTGGAAGGCAGGTGAGGTCGCAGCCCCGAGCAAACAGAGCTGCTCCCTTAAATAGTGCTTAACAAATTAATCAGCTGATGAAGGATCATCAGCTGATTGGAATCAGGCCGTTCAGCAGGGCTCCACTGACAGCCGGAAGCCCCGCCGAGACGCTGTCATAATAAAAGTCTAGAGGTGCGCCAGAGGGGAGAACGGAGAGCTACCGCACAGCCCGAGTGCAGACAGAGTTAGCACACGGACCATGACAGTTGCCCCCGTTCACGACGCGGATTCTAGACGCTGTGGAACATCGAACCCCCCCACCTGAAAGGTCAACAGGACCGCCCCGGGGGGGGGGGGGCTAAGGAGGGTTAGACCCTGGTGACAACGGTGAAGACAGAAAATACCACAAGGAGCAACTACAGAGCATGGGGAAAAAAAACAAAAAATACTCCATGATGCACAGGTGGATAACAGACAGAATAATAAATGCAAATAAGGGAAAACTAAGCCTACAGGCCACAAACAGAAATCCCAGGTCTATAGACCAAGATGCACAGTTCCAGAGAAAACACATATCATCCTCCAACAGAGGAAGGGAGGGAGAGAAAAAAAACCCCACACTAAATAGCGTCGAAAACCTACCGTTTAAATCCATTCAAATAAACCGTTACAGGCAACAAAAGGACATCTCTCAGCCTACGGAAAGAACAATCACAAGAGAGGGGGAAAAAAAACACGCTAGGGAGTGGTGAAATATACAGTTCAATAACAAAAAAACACCAGCACATCCCAAAAGGTTACAGAAGAGCAAAGACAAAAACCCAGGGATGACAGCAGGCAGACCACAAGAGCATGAAAGCAAATAGTTTGGGGGGCCGCCCTGCATCTAGCATCCAAATCGCTGGCAGGGGGAAAGGAACAGTTCGGGCGGCCTACCCCAGTCCCAGGCCAGGAAACCGAGTACTTCTGGCGGCTGGGCCAGATCGCCGAACGGAAAGATAAGTTTGTCGGGTGGCCGACCCAGAACGCCAAACGAGCGAGGCAATGCTCCAGGCGGCCAACCCGCATCACTCAGTCACCAGGACCGCAGGGGAGAAATCGAAGACAGCCTCCCTGGAGAGGGGGAAAACAAAGGAGAGCCGAGCCGAATATGGAGAACCCCAACGGCACCCGGTGGAGATGAATTGGGGGAAGGATGACGGGCCAGTCCAGCGTCAGAGGATCTGCAGCTCCCTCACCAACCTCGAACTGAACTGGCGCTGCGCCCCTGCTGGACCTCGATCGGGCCAGCGCTGCACCCACGACGGACCCCGATTGGGCTGGAGCAGCACCCATGACGGACCCCGATTGGGCCGGAGCAGCACCCACGACGGACCCCGATTGGGTCAATGCTGCACCCACGACGGACCCCGATTGGGCCGGAGCAGCACCCACGTCGGACCCTGATTGGGTCAATGCCGCACCCGCGATGGACCCCGACTGGGTAGGTGCAGCACCAGGGACGGCCTCCAAACCCAAACCCAGAACCTCCAGCACAGCGACCGGGATCGACTCCGTACCGGTGACCCTGGGAGAAGGCTCAGGAGAAGAAGAAGAACCGGGATCAGGATCACCTGTAGCGACAGAGCCCAGTGAGACGAGCTCGGATGCAGTGGACGGCTGCACCTGGCTTGTCTCCCCGAGAGACAGGCAAAAATGCTCTAGAATAGATAGAAGGAAGACAAAATAGAACACTTGCCTGCACTCGAGTTCTGTCGCCATCCAGGACTTCGACGATCTGGGTTCAGAAGGCAGAAGGACATCCTCTGGCTCCCACTTGGCTACGGCAGGCCTCGCAGCCGGCATGATGGATCCCACAGCCTGAGGACCCTCCAACGCTGATGACTACGTCGACGACCCGCACGGCATGGCGGCAGGAGATCCTCGACCTGCTGAGTCGGACCGCTCTTCCGTGGAGACCCGGGGATGCTTCATCGTCGGTGCAGGCTCCAGACTGCAGTCCGCTCTCCTCCTCTGCCCATGATGTGGCTATGGGGCTGGAACCAGGCTCTCCAGGGCTGCAGGCTCCCTCCTCGTCCGGCGGCGTCAGCCTGGCGCCACGGAACGCTCAGGGGAAGGAGACACAAAGGTAGCAGGTCCATTAATAGTTACTGCAGCAGGTGGAGGAAGTTCAGGGGACTGTGAACCCCGAACTCTGCCCCCAGGAATCAAGCAAGGCAATTCACCCAATAAGGGAACAGAATGAAAAGTCACTTGCCTGATCCGTAGAGGCCCGATAGAACCCGCTGCAGTGGACTTCGTTCCTCCCTTTCCCCGCTGGATGGTGACGGAGGGCTCCCTGGAAGGATGAGGAGGAGCCGCTCGCGATGGACCGACAACGGGCTTCGCCGAAGCAGGACTCATAGCACTCACAGCAGCCTGGGAAGACATCAAGGAGGAGGGGTGACAGCCAAGGCGATCCGGGCACGAGGAGCTGATGGGACAGCAGGGAAAAATGACCCAGGGGGAGAGGCTGCAGGAATTCCCTCCTGACAAGACGCAGAAGAGGCAGCTGACTGAGAGGTAGAGTTCTTCTGACGACCCAGAACAGGATCCGGACGAGGTTCTGGCTGGGTCTTACTGTTAGCAGTGTGACGACAGTTACCGGCAGAGGGCGAGGCGAAGCAGAGGTTAGGGAAACGCCGCTCCTGCGCAGAAACAGAGGCGAGCGGTTTCGGTGTACTCTGGATAATCACTTAGCTCCGGATTCCTCTCCACCAGCCTGACTGCCGCCGTCACATGCTTGATGATCTGCGTGGGGTGAACGGCGGAGCGAGCTGCAGCCACTCGGTCCCGGATGGAAACAGCTGTCAGTTGTAACTTCTCCGGGGGAATCCTGACTGACATCTCACTCCTTAGGGGATCACCCCTGGGCGGTGCGAACTCCTGGCCTGGAACGGGGACAGGAACGGGATCCCGAAGCGAGGAGCCAGGGTGCCTCCTCTTCGGCTTCCTGCCGGAGTTTCCCTCCAGCCCACGGAGTCTCTCCCGGTGCGCAGCGATGTCTGCCCTCCTTGCTGTGATCTCAGGATGGTCAGCCAGATGCTGACCATCCTGATGCTCCACTGACAGCCGGAAGCCCCGCCGAGACGCTATCATAATAAAAGTCTAGAGGTGCACCAGAGGGGAGAACGGAGAACTACCGCACAGCCCGAGTGCCGACAGAGTCAGCACACGGACCATGACAGCTAATGTTAAAGTGCATATTGAAGGTTAAAACTTTTAAAGCATTTGTTCATTGCATAACTTGGAAGTTTACCCTTTAAATACTAGTACATGTTTGATTTTAGTTTATAATACTTAAATGCAGAAATTTTGATGTGAAGTGTCAGTTTTTAGAACTGCTCTTAAAACAGCATCCCCCCCCCCAAAAAAAAATGTGTGATTTTATGTAAAAGCAGGGGCACGTGTCAGCTCTCTGTACAGCAGCAATGGTAGTGAAATATTGGCAGAAATTTACTGGTAGTACTAATAATTACTATGTTTGTCACGTCATAGCAACCTTCAGTTCCAGGAGCCCGGAGCACTGTGAGGTTTCTTGGAAATGTAAAGTGCATTATAAATAAAATGTATTATTATTATTATCATTATTCAGTTAATCAGGAAATTTGTTCTTTAATTTTTCTGAACATAAACTTTCATTTCATCACAGAGGAGCTTGGAGTGTCAGCTGATGACCGTTGCTTCTCCAGGTTTCTCTACACTTCGAGTCATTTATTTTTACTTAATCTAAAGTGTGCAAATCAAGAAAATGTAACAGATGACCGAGGGATAGTTAAAAGAATAACTTTGCAAGGTTCTTTAAAAACCAGTTGAAGAGTCACAAGTAGCAATCAAAGGGGAAACTTTAAAATGAGGATGTTCAACAAGGAATTTATCTCCATAAAATATATACAATTGCCCACTTAAATAAAAAGCTAAAAATTAAGCTAAAATTAGACTAAAATAAAATACTAACTGAAAAAACCTAAGCTAAAAAAAGAAACTAAAAGTGGGCTAAAAAAAGAAGTCAATAAAAGCTGAGGAGGATCCACTCTTCCAGGCCAGGCTCCATCTGCCACCATGACACTGACGCCCTCAGGAAATCTGTACAGGAAAAGACACTTGCCAGCAGTATATCCATGTTTCTCATTGTCATTCTCAACATCAATATCATCATCATGGGGTGCTGCTATCTGGGAACCAGATACTTAAAGCCCAGGCAGAGCTCCTCATTCTGCCTCTTGATGTCCTTCGCCTGCAGCACCCCAGCTGCTCCACACAGAAATGTCCTCCCCAAATGCTGGCGTCATGGTGGTCCTGGCCCGCTACTACTCCTCCTCTTCAGTCATGCCCTCCTCCAGCCATTTTGCCTGGGACTGTTATGACTCGCTGCTCATCAGCGGCGCCAGCCGCGCGCACACCTGCTCCTCGTCAGTGGCGAGGTATTTAATCCACTCTGCCCTGGGCTTCGGCCTGAAGCCGTCTCTCTACTTCGGCCCCTTTGCTACTACGGATCTCAAACCGACTAGCGAAGATATCCTGGGTAAGCTCCCCTTACCTCTCTCCTCTAGCTTTCCCCTGTGCACAGGTGGACATTCCCGGCGGCGGACTTCATCACCTCGCCGTTGGCTCTACGCTGCTGCCACAGGTACCGCAGGTCGCTGTCTCCCGGGCTCCGCCCTTGTTGACGCCAGCCACCTGTCACAACCAAGTAAGCCAGCTACCGTCATTATTCCCTGTATTGGTGTGGTGCCCATTACCCTTCTCCCTCTGCTCTCTCCCACAGGGTTGTCCGGCTGTACGGCCTCCTGCCTCGTGCCTGACGCAGACGCCACCACCAATACATTCTTATTCCACAGACAAGCAGCCATACACTCCCTTGTTGCTAATAAAGCTGTTAAATCTATCCTGAGCCTGCGTGTGTGTCTCCTGGGCCGTGCATTATGTCAGTACGGCTTCAGCAGAGCAGCTCGGCAGACAGCGGGCTCGCACGCCGTCTTTCCACCCTCGAGGCTCGGGTGGATTTAATAGCTCATCAGCAACAGGTGATACTGAATCAATTAATCATCATTACTAACCGATTAGACCGCTTGGACCCCCAGCAGCCGTTCCCCTCGGCTCGTCTGGGTGGCGTGGCTCCTGCGGCTCCGGTGGCCGTCCAGCCTGCTCCGGGTGCGCCAACACGGCTCACACCAATCCCCACTCCTGCTCACTTCAGCGGTAAGCTGGGTGGAGCTCGGGGTTTTATTATGCAGTGTGAGTCCGTGTTTCTTCGCGTTCCCGGAGATTTTCCCTCAGACCATAGCAGGATTGGCTATATAGGTAATCTCCTTGAGGGTCGTGCGCTTACCTGGGCTTACACCGTTATGGTGAAGCCCAGCTACGCCACCCTCACCTATGGCCAGTTCGTGCGACAATTTCTGGAAGTGTTCGATCATTCGCGTTTGGACAGTGTCCAGGTCGACCGTCTTCTCGGACTCCAACAGGGGAGCCGATCGGCGGCCGACTATGCGATCGACTTCCGGGTTACCGCGGAGGAAGTTGGCTGGGAAGAGTGTGCGCTCTGCGGCATCTTCCTCCGCAGTCTAAATTCCGGTCTGAGGGATGAGTTGGCTGGACGGGATACCCCGGAGACGCTGGCGGAGCTGATTTCTCTCACCATCAGTTTGGATAACAGGCTGCGCGAGCGCGCCTCCGAGCGGAAGCAGTCTTCTTGCTCGCGGGGCGCCTCTACACGTCTGCCCCAAGCTTGCCCCCTGGCGTTGCCGCCACCGGAGGTCTCCGAGGAGTCGGAACCAATGGTGACGGGCCGGACAAAGCTCCCCCTGGCGGAGAAACAGCGCCGTCGTGACCTGGGCCTCTGCATGTATTGCGGAGGTAGCCAGCACACGGTGGAGCGTTGTCCGGAGAAGCCAAACGAGGTGGTCCGCGAGTCACTGTAGGGGGCCTCGCGGACGCTAATCGGTTAAGTCCCCTCACACATTTGACGCTGCCCATCCGCTTCTGTCACAACCTCACTGGGCACCTCACACATGCACTGGTGGATTCAGGCGCGAAGGGTAGCTTTATTTCACAAAGCCTGGCAACCCAACTGGGCATCCACCGTCACCTCCTCGATACTCCTCTCAGATTTCTGGCTCTCACAGACCTGTAACTTCTTTAAGAGGCTCCTCTGTCCTCCACTCGTTACCTGTATTAATGGCACCTGTTTGAACTCATTATCAGTATAAAAGACACCTGTCCACAACCTCAAACAGTCAGACTCCAAACTCCACTATGGCCAAGACCAAAGAGCTGTCAAAGGACACCAGAAACAAAATTGTAGACCTGCACCAGGCTGGGAAGACTGAATCTGCAATAGGTAAGCAGCTTGGTGTGAAGAAATCAACTGTGGGAGCAATTATTAGAAAATGGAAGACATACAAGACCACTGATAATCTCCCTCGATCTGGGGCTCCACGCAAGATCTCACCCCATGGCGTCAAAATGATCACGAAAATGGTGAGCAAAAATCCCAGAACCACACGGGGGGACCTAGTGAATGACCTGCAGAGAGCTGGGACCAAAGTAACAAAGGCTACATCAGTAACACACTACACCGTTAGGGACTCAAATCCTGCAGTGCCAGACGTGTCCCCCTGCTTAAGCCAGTACATGTCCAGGCCTGTCTGAAGTTTGCTAGAGAGCATTTGGATGATCCAGAAGAGGATTGGGAGAATGTCATATGGTCAGATGAAACCAAAATAGAACTTTTTGGTAAAAACTCAACTTGTCGTGTTTGGAGGAAAAAGAACACCATACCTACTGTGAAGCATGGGGGTGGAAACATCATGCTTTGGGGCTGTTTTTCTGCAAAGGGACCAGGACGATTGATCCGTGTAAAGGAAAGAATGAATGGGGCCATGTATCGTGAGATTTTGAGTGAAAACCTCCTTCCATCAGCAAGGGCATTGAAGATGAAACGTGGCTGGGTCTTTCAGCATGACAATGATCCCAAACACACCGCCTGGGCAATGAAGGAGTGGCTTCGTAAGAAGCATTTCAAGATCCTGGAGTGGCCTAGCCAGTCTCCAGATCTCAACCCCATAGACAATCTTTGGAGGGAGTTGAAAGTCTGTGTTGCCCAGCGACAGCCCCAAAACATCACTGCTCTAGAGGAGATCTGCATGGAGGAATGGGCCAAAATACCAGCAACAGTGTGTGAAAACCTTGTGAAGACTTACAGAAAACGTTTGACCTCTGGCATTGCCAACAAAGGGTATATAACAAAGTATTGAGATGAACTTTTGTTATTGACCAAATACTTATTGTCCACCATAATTTGCAAATAAATTCTTTAAAAATCCTTCAATGTGATTTTCTGGATTTTTTTTTCTCATTTTGTCTCTCATAGTTGAGGTATATCTATGATGAAAACTGGAGACCTCTCCCATCTTTTAAGTGGGAGAACTTGCACAATTGGTGGCTGACTAAATACTTTTTTACCCCACCGTATATTGTGTGAAGCCACAGGTGCTGCACATCCCCAGTCAACACAGGTGTTGACGATCACCAATTAAGGGAAGCACAGGGTGGAAGTATTTTTTATATTTTGTTTACTTTATTAATCCCCAGAGGGAAATTACAGGGCATCCACCTGGATGGATGAGGCAGCCACAGTACGGCACCAATCCCTTCACCATTCACACCTAGGGCCACTTTAGAGTCTCCAGTTAATCTAACTTGCATGTCTTTGTCTTGTGAGAGGAAACCAGAGTACCCGGGATAAACCCACGCAGACACGGGAAGAACCTGCAAACTCCACACAGAAGGGTTACTGATGGTCAGGGGGTGGGATTGAACCCACGATAGTCAGGGGTGGAATTGATTCTGTGACCTTCTTACTGTACTGCCACAGTGCTAACCACTGCGCCACCGAGCTGCCCCTATAGACAACATTTCCAATTTAAAAACACAGTGATTAAATATAAAAACTACAAAACATGCAAAGCCATAAATAAACATGTAACACAAACTTAAAAACTATATAAAACCCCAAAAAATCACAATAAAATACTTCCATCCCGTGACAAAAAATGGAACATTATGGAGACCAGTTTTTATGTGGAGGTACAGAAACAGCCCTGATAATGTTTACACTGTGATCAGCTGCTGATTTAACCAGATGAGAAATGGCAAGACCTTGTTGATCTGGAGCAAAAAGAAGAACCAGAGATCCTCCCTTCATCATTAGGGAAAATATGCAATCTCTCCCCAATAATTTGGATGAGTTAATGGAGTTTGCCGGACATAAAAGGAGAGGAGATAAGCATAGAACGGGGAGTGTAGCGGCTAAAGATGCTAATGGCTAAAGAGGAAAGGTGGGATTGTGTGTTTTTTGAAGGACAGATAATATAAATGTATGCATGTTATCAGCTATTTCCACCAGCTCAGTAATACCATGTTTAACAGCTAAAATCTAACTGATAATAATTACCGAGCTGTAGTAAATGACCGTAACAGTGTAAATGTTACACCACAATTTTAGAGTCAGCCTTCAAATAAAGTTGTCAAGATATGTGACAGATAAATTTACACCATTTTTTATCATAATCCTATATCATAAGCTAAGCAACTCATCATAATAGCTGAGTAGTTCATCTGATTTTCATCGTGCCATGGATTAATTTCTTGCTTGCAGTTGTTATTTTTCCTAATCCTTCTCTGCTCCTGGGGTCTCACGTACAAAGGGTACTTATGCACAAAAACATGGTGTATGTCCTTTTCCATGGAAAATTTCAGATGTATCAAGAATGAAATGACCATGGAAATATGTGCAGCCCCACGGCAACTTCATGGCTGGCGTGCATGCGTTTCTACTGTTATTGGTCCGTTGGCGACACTTAGAGGTGATGTTGGGAGGCTGATAATTATGTGAAAATTATTGTACATACCAGAGGCACATGATGAACAAACATCCAAGTGTGCACAATTAGATGAGTGGATATAATAGCAAGCACAAAGAAGTACAGAAAATGCTTCTAACAACAATGGTATTAGCATTATTAGATGATATTGCAAATTGTGTAGTGAGAAGGGAAAGAGTATTTAGAGACAGAGAAGATTTTCTGGCTTAGGATGATGAGTGGCTTTAGTTTTCCACAGGCAGTCCTTGTGGAACTATGCTCAGAGCTACGGCCACTCTTGGAGTGTGACATGGTGAGAAGCCGTGCACTGCCCATCCCAGTGCAGGTGCTGACAACACTGGGGTTTCTGGCAACAGGGCATTCCAGAGGGAGCTGGCAGACCGATCAGGAATTTCCCAGTTGACCCTGAGCCAAGCTATGCCAGCTGTATGGGATGACATTATCCAGCTGTCACCCAGGTATGTCATATTCCCATAAAATGCAGTTGAACAGACCAACATCAAAGAGCAATTTGCAGCGAGAGCCAGTTTTCCTAATGTAATCGGAGCTATGGACTGCACACACATTGCTATAAAACCACCTTCACACGATGAATATGTGTATGTTAACAGGAAATATTTCCATTCTATCAATATACAAATTAAATGTGATGCGCAAATGCGACTAACCAACATTGTTGCAAGGTGGCCTGGTTCAATGCATGATTCATTCATTCTAATGAACAGCATTGTTGGAAACAAACTACAAGCTGGCACTGTGTGGATGGGTGGCTTTTTGGTGAGCAAATTCATGTAACTGTCCTAAATAACCCACCTCATGCGTAACGCGCCTGTGCGCCCCCAAATATCACCCTGTTTTCAAGGTTTCATTACAAGTCAGTGGTTTGAGTAAGTGACTTCCTTTTCTTGCTGATTAAACTATAGTTTCACAGCATTCTACCAAGCCCCCAGTTGTCTCTGTGGGTAGAATAGAATAGAATAGGCTTTTTTGTCATTGTACAGTTGTACAGTACATTGAAATTGTGGGTGCTCCATCAGGCTACTGCGCAATAAAATATGAGAGAAGGATTAGATAAAACACTGTTACAGAAGACACGATTAAACACACGACTGAAATAAAAATGTCCCAGGATTATGGAAATATACACAAGTATGGTAGTGGCTGCACAGATGGAACTATGTACATAAGAGTGAAGAGTGCAGAACACACAATTGAACATGCAGTTGAGTAAAATGGCCCAAGGATTATGGAAAATATACATAGTAGTTGTTTCACGGATGGGTATATATATATATATATATATATATATATATATATATATATATATATGAAAGTGTGGAGAGCAAAGACTGGTGTGTGATTGTGATAATTAAAAAGGTCCTCAATACTGAGCATATGAGCATTCGGAGGGAGGGGGTGGGGCCTCTGACTGCACTGCAGCTGGCCCAGGGGAAGAAACTGTTTGTCAGTCTGGAGGTGTGGGACCTGATTGCTCTGAACCATCATCCTGAGGTAAGCAGGTCAAACAGGTGGTGGGTGGGATGTGAGGGGTCTCCTGAAGACCTTGATCTTTCTGAGATAAGAGGATCTGGAGATGTCTTCAAAGGTGTACAGGGAGTATAGTAGATGGCTTAGTACGCAACCCTGGGTGGAGCCAGTGCTAAGAGACAGTGTGGAGGAGTGGTGGGGGCCAAGTCTGACTGCTTATGGGCAGTTATTGAGAAAGTTGGGTTTTTTGTCAGGAGCAGGTGGTGGTGGGGGGGGGGATCTGGAGGAGGTGCAGTTTGTTGATCAGGATGTCCGGGATGATGGTGTTGAAAGCTGAGCTGTAGTCCACAAACAGCATCCTCACGTAGCTCCTTGGGTTCTTCAGGTGGCTAAGCGCTCTGTGGAGAGTGGTGGCGGTGGCATCTTCTGTAGACCAATTCTCCCTGTAGGCAAACTGGTGGGGGTCGATGGAGGGTTGTAGACAGTCCCTGATGTGCTGGGACATCAGTCGCTCAAAACACTTCATGACTACAGTCATGAGTGTTATGGGTCTGTAGTCATTCAGGCTGTCGATTGCGGGCATTTTGGGGATGCCAAATGATGATGGAGGCACTGAGGCAGGAGGGGAAGAAGGCATGCATCAGGGAGAGGTTGAACAGCTTTGTGAGGATCCCTGCCAGCTGGTCTGCACATGGTTTGACCACTGCTCCTGGGATGCCGTCTGGACCAGCAGCTCTGCAGGGGTTCACTGGTCTCAGTTGCCTCCTCACCTTGTGCACCTATAGAGAGAGAGGATAGGGAGAAGGGGGGAGGGGGAGAGAGGGGAGGAGGGGGAGGGGAGAGGGACGAGTTTTGGGGGGAGGTGTGCTCAAACCGGGGAAAGAAGCTGTCAAGCTCCTCTGTCAGAATGAGATTGCTGTCTGATGTTGGGGGGGCCCTGGCCCCTGTAGTTGGTGAAGGCCTGGATGCCCCTCTACATCTGTTGAGGGTTGTTGTCTCTGAGGAAGCCCTCCACGTTCCTCCTGTAGGTGTTCTTAGCAAGTTTTGTGCCTCTCCTCAGGTTGGCTCTGGCAGAGCTGTGCAGAGAGCTCTCCCTCTGTCTGAAGGCTGAGTTGCGGGCTCTGATCAGAGCCTGGACTTCACTGGTCATCCAGGGTTTGCGGTTTGGAAAGACCCAGATGTTCATATTTTCTACACAGCATTTAATGTAGAAAAGGACAGACTCGGTGTAGGACTCCAGGTCCTGCTGTTCAAAGATGCTCCAATCTGTGCAGGCAAAGCAGTAGTTATGTCAATAAACGCATGTGTAAAGTTTGAAATGCAACAGTCTTACGCTTTCCCCCGCACACTTCATTCATTTACAATAGTAGTGTTTGCAATGCATGTTGTATATAACTATAAGATTCAAATAAAGGATGAGATTTGCGTTTTGAACAAAAAATATGTACTTGTGGAGTCTAATATGATCTGCTTTCAACTGACTGGTGACCATGACTACCCACTAAACAGGTTCATATTGTCTTCTTTTTCATTACTGTTTTCCTTTAGTCAATGAGCTGATCTACCCGGCTGGTTAAAAATCACAGTGACGCTTTTGAGGATGAATGCAGACGTCAGTTGAAACATGTCAAGGTTAAATAAACATCTCCTTCTCATCCCTGTCTGAATAAAGGCAAACAGTAAACTAATCTTATAGGGTGTGAGTAGGCTATTGAATTACCTGTATCCGGCACTAATGCCAGAAGACAGTTTGCCAAACAAAACATTTTTTTACACGCCTCTACATCATTCAGGAGCGCCTCCAACTCACAGTCTGTGAAATTCCATTAAATCCATTACTTTTGATAGTAGATACAGGAGAATCAAACATGCAGGGCTTGTATATACAGTGGTGTGAAAAAGTGTTTGCTCCCTTCCTGCTTTCTCATTTTTTTGTATGTTTGTCACACTTAAATGTTTCAGATCATCAAACAAATTTAAATATTAGACAAATATAACACACGTAAACACAAAATGCAGTTTTTAAATGAAGGTATTTGTTACTAAGCGGGGGAAGGGGGGGGGATCCAAACCTACATGGCCCTGTGTGAAAAAAGTGATTGCCCCCTAAACCTAATAACTGGTTGGGCCACCCTTGGCAGCAACAACTGCAATCAAACATTTGCGATAACTGGCAATGAGTCTTTTACAGTGCTGTGGAGGAATTTTGGTCTACTCATCTTTGCAGAATTGTTGTATTTCAGCCACATTGGAGGGTTTTCAAGCATGAACCGCCTTTTTAAGGTCATGCCACAGCATCTCAGTCGGATTCAGGTCAGGACTTTGACTAGGCCACTCCAAAGTCTTCATTTTGTTTTTCTTAAGCCATTCAGAGGTGGACTTGCTGGTGTGTTTAGAATCATTGTCCTGCTGCAGAACCCAAGTGCGCTTCAGCTTGAGGTCACAAATAGATGGCCGGACATTCTCCTTCACGATTTTTGGGTAGACAGCAGAATTCATGGTTCCATTTACCACAGCAAGTCTTCCAGGTCTTGAAGCAGCAAAACAGCCCCAGACCATCACACTACCACCATATTTTACTGCTGGCATGATGTTCCTTTACTGAAATGCTGTGTTACTTTTATGCTGGATGTAATGGGACACACGCCTTCCAAAAAGTTCAACTTTTGTCTCGTCAGTTCACAGAGTATTTTCCCAAAAGTCTTGGGAATCATCAAGATGTTTTCAGGTAAAACTGAGACGAGCCTTTATGTTCTTTTTGCTCAGCAGTGTTTTTCATCTTGGAACTCTGCCATGCAGACCATTTTTGCCCAGTCTCTTTCTTATGGTGGAGTCATGAACGCTGACCTTAACTGAGGCAAGTGAGGCCTGCAGTTCTTTGGATGTCGTTGTGGGGTCTTTTGTTACCTCTCAGATGAGGCGTCGCTGCGCTCTTGGGGTAATTTTGGTGGGCCAACCACTCCTGGGAAGGTTCACCACTGTTTCATGTTTTCGCCATTTGTGGATAATGGCTCTCACTGTGGTTGGCTGGAGTCCCAAAACTTTAGAAATGGCTTTATAACCTTTTCCAGACTGATAGATCTCAATTACTTTGTTTCTCATTTGTTCCTGAATTTCTTTGGATTGCAGCATAATGTCTATCTTTTAAGGATCTTTTGGTCTATTTCATTTTGTCAGGCAGGTCCTATTTAATTGATTTCTTGATTGAGAACAGGTGTGGCAGTAATTAGGCCTGGGTGTGGCTAGAGAAATTGAACTCAGCTTTCCAAAGATGTGATAAACCACAATTAATTTATGTTTTAACATGGGGGGGGGGGGTCAATCAGTTTTTGACACATGGCCATGTACGTTTGAATTTTTTTCATCCTTAATAATAAACACCTTCATTTGAAAACTGCATTTTGTGTTTGCTTGTGTTATCTTTGTCTAATATTTAAATTTATTTGATGATCTGAAACATTTCAGTGTGACAAACATACAAAAAAATGAGAAATCAGGAAGGGAGCAAACACTTTTTCACACTACTGTATCTATTTGCATATCTATTTGCGTGTAGTTGTATATTCAATTGGAGGCGTGTCAAGGGAGGAGTCCGATATGTCCTCACGTGAGTTCAATTTCAAAGTAGATTGGGATGTACAAAGGAAATGTGCTTGGATTTCTGCGTACGCACTGTTTCATACATCTGGATTTTTTTTTTTGCTTATGGCGTTTTCTTGATTTAAATGTACATCATCTTTCAGTAGGAAATACACGCGTCTTTGTACATGAGGCCCCAGGTCTCTATGATGTCTAACATGTTCATAATTACAAGGCTGTGGTCCCTCTTATGAATGCAGACTTATATTTCCCTCCCCTTCAGAGGATTAACTATTACATATTTTCATTATTGACAGTGAGTCAGTGGTCTTCTAGTCCTGCCACTGATTTCACAGCTGGGCTGCTGTTTTTGAGGAGGAGCTGACACTCTGCTGCAAAAACAGCTTTGTTTTAATCCTCAGACAACCATATTTTTGTAACATCGTTTTTTAATCATAGTAATTAAATGGTATGGTTAGCCTAGGAATTGTACTTTAAAATGAAAGGAGCGTAAAGAGAAACATATGATTGGTGTTGTTGCCTTTGCCCTGGTCCCTACACTAGCACTGTTTACACCTACAGTATATCGATGATTATTTCACATCACTTAGCCCCTTCATTGTTTCTTATTACTATTCCCATACCCCCATTCATGATAGTTTGTACTGATACAGAGGTCTCTTTTCATCCACCCTCCCTCCACTTTTAGCTTTCCAAAAGATTTAGGGGAGAAGAAGCCCCCCTCCATCATAACCAAAGACCCTGGGCAGTGAGACTCCTGGTGATCGTATAGGAATCCTCTTCAGGTAAGCATTAATGATTTCAGAATCCGCTGGGTTAGTGAATGGTTGGAACAAATCGGATTTTTTTCTTTCTGGAGTCAGGATTTTCTACTTCATGGCTCTTGAGGCACATGGTGCTTTTTTCTGCCAGTATCGTTATTCTTTGTGACTTCCAAAATAAAGAAAATCTCAAAAAAAAATTTAAAAAGATGCATATTTATTGTATAATCAAATATATGAGAAAAACATAAAATAATAGGAATAGAAACGGAAAGTCTCCATTTGGTGAGATGTCCAACATCATAAATTATTGAGATTAAATTATTTATTAGAAAAAAAGTAATACATTTAAGAAGAAGCCAACTTTATTGTCATTCAATCCATACAGTAGAATGAAATTACGTTTCTCCTATCTACAATGTTATTCACACCTAGAATCAGAGGGGCCGCTGCCATGCAAGGCACCGTCCCAAACAACTTTTTGTTCCCCCATTCTATTATGCTGAGCACCAAGCTAGAAGGCAGGAAGTACTATTTCTTTATATGGTCTCTAGTATGACCCAGCCAGGCCTTGAACCCACAACCACCCAGTTGTGGGGTGGATGCTCTACCAACTAAGACACCACAACGGTATTAGAAAAATAACCAAATTTACAATAGTAATAATGATTGCATTTATATTGCGCTTTTCGTGATACCCAAAGCACTTTACAATGAGTCCATTATTCATTCACTCCACAGACAGACAATGGTAGTGGTAAGCTACTGCTGTAGCCACAACTGCCTTGGGGCAGACTGACGAACAGCCACACCAGCAGTCTGTCTGACCACTACTGAACTTTTATTGAGAGCCTATAAGTCGCGCCCTCTCTACTTCCACCAGGGGCATCAGACTGAGGGGGGGTACTCTTTACCCCGGGCCCACTGCAGGGAGGGGCCCTCAAAACGCCTGGAATGAAAGTGTTTTTCTGTGTTGCATTGTTTTAACCTGTTGCACTTCGGTGTACCGCGGGCGGGCACGTCTCTGCGTCCTAGGGCGCACAAGGGCGTCCTAGGATGCACACTGTGCGTCCTAGGAGGCACTGAAAAAAAAAAAAAGCTGCATTTCCGTTCTTCCACTACAGACACAGCCGCGAACAGAAAGCCAAAGGAGTGCTTTGATTGGTTTAGATGTGATTGACCTCTCATTCGACTAATAAGAGCCTTGAATTGGGTTTCTGAAACCTTGAAGAACCAATGACTGAAAACCTAGCAAGAAGGACCCGCCTACCAACGGCTGCGAATACAGCCAGCCAATTGAAGCACAGAAGTTCGAAAGCTGTTTTGTGTAAGGCTGGGTGACACACAGGCGTTCGCCAGTCTTTTTTTCTGACTACTGTTCTTATTTGTTTTGAAAAATTGTTCGCCAAAACTGCAATCATGGAAGCGCAAAACCGCAATAATGGAATTATGGTTTGACCGGGTCGCGTGACCAGAACCACGAGTCCGTAACAAGCGGACCAGCATCATGTTTGTCTGACAATGAGGAAGAGATGTTCGCCAGCGACATTGCTGTTGTGGACAGGTAAGTGTTATAAGCTAAATTATTCTTTATCCCTGAAAATTGTAATCCAAATGACTTTTGACCGATCAGTAAATTACAGCAACATGACGGACCCGGACCGCTCCGGTCCGGATCCATCATGTTGCGAACGCCCCCCCCCACCCCACCCCTGCTACTCTTCTGTAGCGGATTGCAGATATATTGCAGATATTTTAGTGCAACTGTGCGTAATAGACCGCGGCGCACCGTCACTGCTTTCCGTCATGTAGCGATGGGCGATGTCCGTCCTCTGTAGCGGGGGGGTGGGGGGGTGGGAGTTGTTATCTTCTACATTACAGATATTCTAGTCTAATTTTTAGTGCACTGTAGGTTATTTTTTCTTGTAAAAAAAAAAAGCCACACATTTTTTACGTGGCATGCTTCTTTGTGTGTGGGGGCTTGTTTGTTCATTCATTCATTCATGAATGAATAAACAACACCCCCCCCACACACACACACACACAGCCCTTCACCTTTCATTAGAGCCCAAGATGAAGCTTCTATATTGAATCATTCAAAAGTTACAGACGTTTTTCCAAACTGTGCCATTTGGCACAATTTGGCACAGTTCAAAAACGCCTGGGAACAACCTAAGAAAAAAGCTGTGTACTATATTTATTTTTTGTGGTATTGTTACAAAATTTTGACCTCAGCTGGATAACACTTGGTTCTACATTTCTGTTGCATTTTCCAGCCCGGATCTGACAGCTGTGTGTTATTTGCAAGCATTTGTATCAAAAAAAACACCCAGGCGAAATTTATTTTCTTCAAGTTCAGTATGTTTAGATGACTGTTACTCAGTGGCAGGAGCACTTAGAGAGATTATGACTGTTTTGCCAAAAAATTCAAAGTGTTTTCTTTTAAATGAGACCAACCCCATGAAGATGCTGCAAAGGGTTGAAGAACAGCTTTTGATTTACTTTGGGTACGTTATTTTTTGGCATTTTTAGGGAAATTGGCCAGAGTGCAAGGAGTTAATTTCTAATTAATGTCATAGTAAAATTCACTCTGGCTGAATGAAGTGTTTGAGATACTGAATGTTGCATTCACAGTAATGATGGATGTTGTCTGAGTCCCCTATCACCCCTTTAAAAAGGCGCAAAATAGTTTAGTCCACACACCTGGCACACAAATTAATTCAACTGCAGCACCAGTCACACAACAACCTGCAGCCTGTTTCTGCAGTCTGCTTCCTCACCCAGGTTATCCTAAACCTCGTTTTTTATATTCATTTATTGCTTTGTGAAAGTACACGCAGTAGGTAATTTGTTATTTATTTTAACAAGGGGGTTGGGGGTGATATTCATCAAGTTACCATTCGGTGGAACTACAAACATAGTTTTAGTACAAATTTGCAATAATAAAAGTCCAAAACTATGAAAAAATATGGTAATTTACAACATAAAAAGTAATTTATTACTTTAAGCAAGTTCTAAATGTATGAGAAAAGCCAGAGCTTCCAAATAGCAACCCCCCCCCACACACACACACATTTCTAAGAAAAAAAATCTGAAATATATATATTGTGGAGAGCGTGAAAAGATGAGGCTGAGTTTATTTCTCAAATCAGGTTTATTCACTTGTCTCCAACATCTTCCAAACAGAAAAAGAGACACATCCCCCCACATCTGTCCTTTTTATACCCAGGACATCAAAGTACAGAGTCACATTGTCTTTTTATCCCAAGACACAATACATCATCCTCCAGGTCTTCTCCCCTCCACCTAAAACCACTGGTGGTCAGGAAATCCCTCAAGCCCATCTCTAAAGATCACGTTTCACATCCTCCTGTTATCCCCAGGAGACCCAGACCTATTGTTCATTCTGAGACGTGAAGCAAGAGTAATATACATATGCAGCCTATGCAACTCACATATGTGTCCCACATGACACCCCCCCCAAACGTCTAAGATGAAACAATACAACACAGTCTGCATATCATGATAAAATCACAAACATCAGTCCACGTGCTGTTTGGGCTTCAATCTTCTTCCGAACTTGCTTTAAGTGGGCTTTACCACTCCCGTGGCGCCATCCTGCTGTGGAGCTGCTATCTGAGGATGAGAACTGTTAGTCAATCCCTGTAGGAGCTCTGGGGAACGCTCCCTAGGAGGTCTGCCACGTCGAGGAGCCCTCGCCAACTGCACAGCTTCGTCAGCCATCACAAAAGCGGGTTTGAGCCTGTTTATGCCGATCATTTCCTTTCTGCCCCCCCAAATCTAGCAAAAAGTGCTTATCACCTGTTTCCAGCACTCTAAATGGGCTATCATAAGGCGGTCGCAAGGTTGGGCGATGGGCATCGTGTCTGAAAAAACAAACTCCGCATTTTTTAAAGCCTTAGGCACAAAAACGCGCGGAAAACTGTGATGAACGGGGCCAGGAAGCGTGCTCGCTCCCGTGTCGCTCTGCAACCGCTGAGCAGGGGAGCACTCCGGCGCAGGGTTATCTGGGAGAAACTCCCCGGGCAGCCGGAGTGGCTGCGCAAAAACTAATTCCGCTGGGGAAGCTTTTAAATCCTCTTTAGGTGCAGAACGCAACCCCAATAAAACCCATGGTAGCCTGTCCACCCAATTTGCATCCGTAAGCGACGCTCTGAGGGCTGCTTTCAATGACCTATGGAAACGTTCGCATAAACCATTAGCCTGCGGGTTGTACGCGGTAGTGTGGTGGATCGTTACCCCCAGGCTGCGGGCCATCGCTGACCAAAGCTCGGAAACAAATTGAGGACCTCTGTCGGACGCAATATCCGACGGAACTCCAAAACGAGCTACCCAAGCCGTTAAAAATGCGCGCGCCACCTCTTCAGCTGTGGTTGATGCCAGTGGGACCACTTCGGACCAACACGTGGTGCGGTCCACCATTGTCAAAAGGTGTGTACGCCCTTGCGACGGCGGGAGGGGGCCTACGAGGTCGACATGCACATGATCGAACCTCTTAGCCGGGATGTGAAACGGCTCCAAAGGGGCTTTAGTGTGTTTGTGTATTTTGGCTCGCTGGCAAGCCATGCAGGCTGCTGCCCACTCCTTAACGTGCTTGCGCAGGCTCGGCCATACAAATTTCTCTCCTACCATTTTGACCGACACGCGCACCCCTGGGTGCGCCAGAGAATGAATCGAGTCAAAAACGCGGCGGCGCCACGCTGCTGGCACCATGGGACATGGTCGTCCCGTGGAGACATCGCAGATTAAGGGGGCATACCACCTTGCAGCACCCTGCTCTCCAGCCTTAACCCTGTTGGTCCAGACTGGAGCGCGCACACGTCCGCGTCGCTAACCTGATCTGTGGCCATGGCTGCATAATCTATCCCCACGCGGACTGGGGCCGCGCGCACCTCCGCGCCGCTAGCCTGCTCCGCGGCCATGGCTGCATAATCTACCCCTACGCGGACTGGAGTAGTTACGGTGCGCGAGAGACAATCTGCCACTACATTTAGTTTACCCGCTACGTGTTGAATATCGGTAGTAAACTCGGAGATTGCAGCCAGCTGCCTCTGCTGCCGACCTGACCACGGCTCTGAAACCTTGGCCATCACGAAAGTCAGCGGCTTGTGGTCGACAAACGCAGTGAAACGGCGTCCTTCCAGCCAGAACTGGAAGTGGCGAATGGCCAAGTGGAGCGCTAACAACTCCCTGTCGAACGCACTGTATTTTCGCTCGGTATCGCGCAAAGTCCTGCTGAAAAAAGCGAGCGGCTGCCAAGCCCCGGCAACCCGCTGCTCCACAACCGCCCCTATGGCCACATCTGACGTGTCAGTAGTAAGCGCTATGCGGGCCGTTGGGTCTGAGTGTGCTAACAACGCAGCGTTTGCCAAGGCGGTTTTAACCTCCGAGAATGCGCGCTCCCTCTCCGGAGACCATTCGATTTTATTTGTGGGTTTTTGTTTTTTAAGCGCGGCATACAGTGGTTGCATGAGCTGCGCTGCACGGGGGAGGAAACGGTTATAAAAATTCACCATTCCCAAAAACTCCTGTAATGCTTTGACCGTTTGTGGCTGGGGAAAATTTGTTACTGCGCGCACTTTGTCCGGCAGCGGAACTGCTCCTTCTGGAGAGATGCGGTGCCCCAAAAAATCAATCTGCGTCACCCCGAACTGACACTTCGCTGGGTTGATTATTAACCCGTGCTCTTCCAACCTCCGGAAAACTGCCGTGAGGTGGTTTTCGTGTTCCTCTTCAGACGCGCTGGCTACCAAAATGTCGTCCAGGTAGACGAACACAAAGGGGAGATCGCGCAACACCGCGTCCATCATGCGTTGGAACGTCTGTGCAGCGCCTTTAAGCCTGAACGGCATGCGCAAAAACTCGAAAAGGCCAAATGGAGTTATTACCGCTGTTTTGGTTATGTCCTCAGCGCGTACTGGGACTTGATGGTACTCGCGGACCAAGTCTATTTTAGAAAAAATGCGCGCCCCCGTCAGATGAACGGAAAAATCTTGGATATGCGGGATTGGGTAGCGGTCGTGCGCTGTAGCGTTGTTCAACCTGCGGAAATCACCGCAAGGTCGCCATGAGCCGTCAGCTTTAGGGACCATGTGAAGCGGGGAAGCCCATGGGCTGTTCGAACGCCGAATGATGCCCAACTTTTCAAGGTTGACGAACTCCTCGCACGCTATGGTCAGTTTAGCTGCATCCAAGCGCCGAGCTTTTGCAAAAACGGGGGGACCGGCGGAAGTAATAAAATGTTCCACTCCGTGTTTAGCGACGGCTACTGAAAATGTGGGAACCGTGAGTGCTGGAAACTGAGTGAGGAGTGTGTGGAACTTACCGCTTGCCGTAGCGACGTTGGCTTGTACTGTGGGCGGGGTCACTCGGGCTGCATAGGGAATAGAGTAAAAAGAGAGTGCATTAACCAACTGTCTATTGGGAAGATCAACCAACAACCCATATGAGCACAGAAAATCAGCCCCTAACATGTTGAAGCTCACCGCAGCTATAATAAAAGTCCACTCAAATGTACGGCCTTGCAGGGACAGAAGCAGAGTCTTCTCACCGAAGGTCTTAATGCTCGAGCCGTTCGCTGCCGATGCTCCGTGACTCCCAGGGCCTGCCAGCCGGTCAGCATAGGTTGGCATGATGAAACTCACTTGGGAGCCTGTGTCCACGAGGAATTGCCTCCCCGAACGCGCATCCGTCAAGTAGAGCAGTTTGTTCTGGTCACCGAGGACCGCGGCTGCTACCGACCCCCAGCTCTGGCGTTTCCCGAGCTCTTGAACTGACACGGTGGTATACACTTGCGTGCCCTCTCTGCAAAGCGGCGATGGTAGAAACAGAGGTCATCTCCTCCGCGATGTTTGGCCTTCACCGCCGCCGTTGCCGGTGGGTCTGCTGCCGCCGCCTCTGGCCCCCTGCCATCTCCGGCCATCGCGTCGAGTCCTGTCGCTGCTGCGGTGGCCACGCGCTGTCTGCTGGCGTTGAGAAGCCGCTGTGCCTCCTGGGCCAGCGTGCGGAAGTCCCGCTGGGCCAACAATGGTGAACCAGCCAGGGTCGCTCTCGTGGCCGACGGTAGGGTTCTCAGGAAAATGTGGGTGAAGAGAAAGTCATCACCATCTGAGCCCCTCAGCCTCAGCATGTCTTCCATCAGGTCGACGGGTGTGCTGTCTCCCAAGTCGTTCAGGGCCAGGAGTCTCTCCGCTCTTTCCTGGACTGAGGGAGTGAAGCGCTGGATGAGCGCTGCCTTCAGCCCGCCGTATTTGTCTTCGGCCGGTGGGCACTGCACCAGGCTCTGCACATGTCGAGCCGTGCGGTTGTCGAGCTTGGCAATAACATGGTAGAATTTCGTGTCATCTGCCGTTATTCCCCGGAGAGTGAACTGAGCTTCGGCCAAGAGGAACCAGGAGCACGGGTTATCCTGCCAGAAATCTGGTAGCTTGACTGAGACTGCGTTCGCCTGGCTGGTTCCTGGCGAGTCCGGCTCGGGGGAATTTCTTTCGCTCATGATACGTCTTAAGGTCACCAGTGTGGAGAGTGTGAAAAGATGAGGCTGAGTTTATTTCTCAAATCAGATTTATTCACTTGTCTCCAACATCCTCCAAACAGAAAAAGAGACACATCCTCCCACATCTGTCCTTTTTATACCCAGGACATCAAAGTACAGAGTCACATTGTCTTTTTATCCCAAGACACAATACATCATCCTCCAGGTCTTCTCCCCTCCACCTAAAACCACTGGTGGTCAGGAAATCCCTCAAGCCCATCTCTAAAGATCACGTTTCGCATCCTCCTGTTATCCCCAGGAGACCCAGACCTATTGTTCATTCTGAGACGTGAAGCAAGAGTAATATACATATGCAGCCTATGCAACTCACATATGTGTCCCACAATATATATATATACATATATTGTGGAGGAGGGAATCAGACAAGACACGAGCTGATTACACAGAACTTTATTTCACCTCCAACAAACAGAACAGATTGACCTGGGTCCCAAAGCGACCTCCTTTATCTACTTTATTCCCGCCTTTGGCACCCAGGGTGAGAAACTGTCACGAGCTGAGTTCTGGACATTTTACCAGACTCAGCCTCGTGGCCTTTCCTCTGTAATTATATCTTCCTGTTGCATTTTTGGGTCTATGTATTAATGTTCTGTTTGCCATTTTCCTGTCTATGCAGTGTTTTATTTTTATTTCTGTATTTATTTTTACACTTGAGTATGTTATTTTATTTTTCCTAGTTGTATCCTCCCACTGTTGACAGCTGTCAGTGGCATGAAGCTTTATGTGGGTGTGCCCTGTCAGCTGTCAGCTTTGGAATTGCCCTCCTCTCACCACCTCAGGTGATTCCAATCATTCATCTTCACCTTCTCCTACCCGTTCAGGCACCCACATCTGTTATCAGTTCTGTTAATGAAGTTTATCCCTATTTTAGGGCTCCATTTTTCTTTTCACATTGCCGCATTATTGTCTGGACTTTATCCTCGCCTCCGCCAGAAGCCCTGCCTCGCTCTGGCGCACAACTATTGTAAGTTATTCTCCCTCGTTGTACTTTGTTTTTGTGAGCACCGTGTTTTACCTTATGTTTGTTGTTTTTTCAATAAATTACACTAATGGCAGTTCAGCACCTGGGTCTCGTTTCTCTGCCCAGAGAGGGCAATTCATGACAGACACATTAACATACAAGTCACATATCAGAGGTATTCAAACTGGAGAAAAGGAACACAAGATAAGTCTTTATGCTGATGATGTATTGATTTTCCTTGAAAACTCACAAAGATCACTTCTTCAGACAGTGGCGCTCATTGATAAATTTTCGTCATTATCAGACTACTCTGTTAACTGGATAAAATCAATAGCTTTACCTATTGCAACTAAATCATATTCCCCTTTTAAAAACAATACAAGACGATCTTACGCGCTGGAGGACACTACCTTTATCATTAATGGGAAGAGTCGCAACCATTAAAATGATGGTCCTTCCTAAAATTAATTATTTGTTCTCAATGATCCCTACCCAACCATCAATGGCCTGGTTTAAGTCTCTAGACTTGAATATAAGTAAATTTTTATGGAAGGATAAACCATCACAGATTAGTTTAAAAACCCTCCAAAAAGCAAAAGAGTGCGGAGGCTTAGATTTACCAAATTTTTTTAATTACTTTTTAGCCAATAGATTGCAGTTTGTTTCAAAATGGACAAAATCAACCCCACTAGGAAACCCATGGTTAGATGCTGAACAGGCTCTCTGTGGGTCGCTAAATATCTCTGACTTACCTTTTATAAGTCCCTGTATTAAACGCCATGACTGTTTTAAAAGTATTAATATCAGTTCCTCTCTGATGGCTTGGTGGAAATTTTTAAAAATAACAGGGTCTTCACTTGTCCCCTGTAAACTCACGCCCATTTGGAATATTCCTGATATCCTGCAACAAAAGAGGACATTAAAATTTCCACTATGGAAAGAGAAGGGAATAAATAACTTAGAACATCTTATTCAAGGTGGAAATTTTATCCAATTTCAGGATCTAGTGTCACAATACGAAATCAGTGATAAAAAGTATTTTGAACACCAACAGCTTAACTCCATAATAAAAGCAAGGTTTAATCTTAATCAGACAGATTTAGAAGTACCAGTTAAGGTGGCAGAGTTTCTAAATCTCCGTTCCCCAAAATTGATATCGAAAATGCATGGACTATTATCAAAGTTGGATGAGTCCGTATCTCTTCCAATATCAAAATGGGAGACAGACTTATCGATTAATAAGGAGGAAAGTTTCTGGACACAAATATGTTTAAACACTTTTAAGATGACTAAAAACTCTAACTTACAACTTATACAGTATAAAGTTCTACATAGAATTCATTACACAGAACAAAGGATGTTCAAAATGGGCCTGAGTCACACAAATATCTGCTCTCACTGCACTAGCAATGTCCCGGAAAGCTATATGCATGCTATGTGGTCCTGTGCACCGGTTCAAAAGTTCTGGCAGAAGGCATGTGAAGACCTGTCGGCATGGCTTGGGTATAGTGTCCCACCCTCACCCACACTTTGCATTGTTTTTTGTAAAAAACAAACTCATGAAACAGGCCTGGACAAAAATGATGGTACCCCTAGAAAAGATTGAAAATAATGTGACCATAGGGACATGTTCAACCAAGATGTGTCCTCTAATTAACATCACATGTGTCTACAAACTTGTAATCAGTCAGTCGGCCTATTTAAAGGGTGACAAGTAGTCACTGTGCTGTTTGGTGATATGGTGTGTGCCACACTAAACATGGACCAGAGGAAGCAAAGGAGAGAGTTGTCTCAGGAGATTAGAAAGAAAATTATAGACAAGCATGTTAAAGGTATAGGCTATAAGACCATCTCCAAGCAGCTTGATGTTCCTGTGACTACAGTTGCATATATTATTCAGAAATTTAAGATCCACAGGACTGTAGCCAACCTCCCTGGACGAGGCCGCAGGAGGAGGCGGATAATACGAATGGTAACAAAAGAGCCCAGAACAACCTCTAAACGCATTCATGGTGAACTCCAAGGTCAAGGTACATCAGTGTCAGATCGCACCATCCGTCATTGTTTGAGCCAAAGTGGACTTCATGGGAGACGACCAAGGAGGACACCACTGTTGAAAACAAATCCTAAAAAAGCCAGACTGGAATTTGCCAAACTGCATGTTGACAAGCCACAAAGCTTCTTGAGAATGTCCTATGGACAGACGAGACAAAACTGGAACTTTTTGGCAAGGCACATCAGCTCTATGTTCACAGACGCAAAAATGGAGCATACCAAGAAAAGAACACTGTCCCTACTGTGAAACATGGAGGAAGTTCTGTTATGTTCTGGGGCTGCTTTTCTGCATGTGGCACAGGGTGTCTTGAATCTGTGCAGAGTACAATGAAATCTCAAGACTATCAAGGTATTCTAGAGAGAAATGTGCTGCCCAGTGTCAGACAGCTTGGTCTCAGTCGCAGGTCATGGGTCTTGCAACAGGATAATGACCCAAAACACACAGCTAAAAACACCCAAGAATGGCTAAGAGTGAAACATTGGACTATTCTAAAGTGGTCTTCTATGAGCCCTGATCTAAATCCTATTGAACATCTGTGGAAGGAGCTGAAATATGCCGTCTGAAGAAGGCACCCTTCAAACCTGAGACAACTGGAGCAGTTTGCTCATGAGAAGTGGGCCAAAATACCTGCTGAGAGGTGCAGAAGTGCCATTGACTGTTA
This sequence comes from Pholidichthys leucotaenia, assembly GCA_020510985.1. Taxonomy (NCBI): domain Eukaryota; kingdom Metazoa; phylum Chordata; class Actinopteri; order Cichliformes; family Pholidichthyidae; genus Pholidichthys; species Pholidichthys leucotaenia. Next base: position 103,279,069 of record CM035848.1, read on the forward strand.
CAGAAATCGTTTCATTGCAGTGATTGCCTGAAAAGGTTGTGCAACAAAATATTAAGTTAAGGGTACCATCATTTTTGTCCAGGCCTGTTTCATAAGTTTGTTTTTTAAAATAATTCTGTTGAACCACAATTCAAAAGCATTGTCTGATTTTCATTGGTTTATTTTCATAGACTTTTTATTTATTACCACTTTTGTCAGATTCAAGTTATTTCTATGGCCATTGTGGGTTTTTCTTTCATTGACAGAGGGGTACCAACAATTTTGTCCACGTCTGTACGTGTAACTTGTGGCAAAATTCGATCAGGATCAAAAGATAATTTGGCTCTTGCCATTCATTTCATTGGAGAATTTTTCCAATTTAAGGTCCCATATGCAGAAGCAGAGGGGGTGTGACTTAGGCTGCAGTTATTGGATGACCTGTTCTTCCTCCTGAGCCACTGCCGCCCTACTCTCACACAGAGTGATTAAAGGAAACATACAAATTTAAGTGAAAAGTGAACTAGTCGAGGAATTTAAGTACCTTTATGTGATTTTAGACTCCTCATTAACCTTTAAAAAACACATCAAAAAAATCTCAAACATAATCAAATTCACCCCTCCTCATGGATCGTCACCTTATCGTGGTGGGGGGGGTTGCGTGCCCCAGTGATCCCAGGAGCTATGTTGTCCGGGGGCAATTTGCCTCTGATAGGGTCTCCCAAGACAAACTGGTCCTGGGTGAAGGGTCAGACTAAGAACGATCCAACAGACTCTCATGATAAATTGTATATCAAGGATTCAGTGTACCCTGCCCGGTATGGGGTTACCGGGGCCCCACCCTGGAGCCAGGCCTGGGGGAGGGGCTCGAAGGCTTGCGTCTGGTGGCCGGGTTTCCACCCATGGGACCCGGCCGGGCTCAGCCCGAAGTAGTTACATGGGTCCGCCCTCCAGTGGGTCCACCACCTGCAGGAGGGATCATGGGGGTCCGGTGCTATGTGGATTAGGTGGCGGTCAAAGGCGGAGACCTTGGCGGACTGATCCCAAGCTTTCTAAACTGGCTTTTGGTACGTGGAATGTCACCTCTCTGGTGGGGAAGGAGCCTGAGCTAGTGTACGAGGTTGAGCGATACCGGCTAGATATAGTCGGCCTCACCTCAACACACAGCTCCGGTTCCGGAACCAGTCTCCTGGAGAGGGGCTGGAGCTTGGCCTTTTCTGGAGTTGCCCCGGGCGAGAGGCGACGAGCAGGGGTGGGTATTCTTGTATCGCCCCACCTTGCTGCCTCTATATTGAAGTTTTCCCCGGTGGACGAAAGGGTTGCTTCCCTGCGCCTTCGGGTTGGGAAACAGGTCCTGACCATCATTTGTGCCTATGCACCAAATGATGTTTCAGAGTACCCACCCTTTTTGGAGTCTGTGACTGGGGTGCTGGAGGGTACTCCTCCTGGAGACTCCATTGTCCTACTGGGGGACTTCAATGCGCACGTGGGCAACAACAGTGAAACCTGGAGGGGGGTGATTGGGAGGAATGGCCTGCCCGATCTGAACCCGAGTGGTGTTCAGTTATTGGACTTCTGTGCTAACCACAGTCTGTCTATAACGAACACCATGTTCAAGCATAAGGGTGTCCATATGTGCACCTGGCACCAGGACACCCTAGGTCGCAGGTCGATGATCGATTTTGTTATCGTATCATCAGACCTGCGACCGCATGTCTTGGACACCCGAGTAAAGAGAGGTGCAGAGCTGTCAACTGATCACCACCTGGTGGTGAGTTGGATCCGATGGCAGGGGAGGAAGCCATTCAGACCTGGTAGACCCAAACGTATAGTGAGGGTGTGCTGGGAGCGTCTGGCTGAGGCCCCTGTCCGGGAGGTCTTCAACTCCCACCTCCGGAAGAACCTCATCCACATTCCGAGGGAGTCTGGAGACATGGAGTCTGAATGGGCCATGTTCTCCACCTCTGTTGTTGAAGCGGCGGCCCAGAGCTGCGGCCGCAAGGTGGTCGGTGCATCTCGTGGTGGCAACCCCCGAACCAAGTGGTGGACACCAGTGGTGAGGGGGGCCATTAAGCTGAAGAAGGAGTCCTATCAAGCTTGGTTGGCTTGTAGGACTCCCGAAGCAGCTGAGGTGTACCGGCAGGCCAAACGGAGTGCAGCTCGGGTGGTTGCTGAAGCAAAAACCCGGGTATGGGAGGAGTTCGGTGAGGCCATGGAACAAGACTTTCGGTCGGCTTCAAAGAGATTCTGGCAAACTGTTCGGCGGCTCAGGAGGGGAAAGCAGCTCCCCGTCCACACTGTGTATGGTGCGGATGGGACACTGTTGACTTCAACTGGGGATATCGTCGGGCGGTGGAAGGAATACTTCCAGGATCTCCTCAATCCCACTGATACGCCTTCCACAGAGGAAGCAGGGTTTGGGGACGAGGGGGATGACTCGCCTATCACAGGGGCTGAGGTCGCCAAGGTGGTTAAAAATCTCCTTGGTGGCCGGGCCCCGGGGGTGGACGAGATTTGCCCTGAGTACCTCAAGGCCCTGGATGTTGTTGGGTTGTCATGGTTGACACGCCTCTGCAACATTGCGTGGAGGTCGGGGGCAGTGCCTTTGGCATGGCAAACCGGGGTGGTGGTTCCTCTCTTCAAAAAAGGGGACCGGAGGGTGTGCTCCAACTTTAGAGGGATCACACTCCTCAGCCTCCCTGGGAAGGTCTATGCCAAGGTACTGGAGAGGAGAGTCCGGCCGTTGGTTGGACCTCGGATTCAGGAGGAGCAATGTGGTTTTCGTCCTGGCCGTGGCACATCGGACCAGCTCTTTACCCTCTCGAGAATTCTTGAGGGTTCGTGGGAGTTTGCCCAACCAGTTTACATGTGTTTTGTGGACTTGGAGAAGGCATTTGACCGCGTCCCTCGTGGATTTTTGTGGGGGGTGTTTCGGGAGTATGGGGTATCGGGCTTGTTGTTACGAGCTATTCGGTCTCTGTACGACCATTGTGAGAGTTTGGTTCGTATTGCCAACACTCGGTCGGAGTCATTCCCAGTGAGAGTTGGACTCCGCCAGGGCTGCCCTTTGTCACCGATCCTGTTCATAATTTTTATGGACAGGATTTCTAGGCGCAGCCAGGGAATGGAGGGTGTCATGCTTGGTGACCACAGGATCTCATCTCTGTTGTTTGCAGATGATGTTGTCCTGTTGGCTTCATCCAGCAATGACCTACAGCTCTTGCTGGGACGGTTTGCCGCTGAGTGTGAAGCGGCTGGGATGAGAATCAGCACCTCCAAGTCCGAGTCCATGGTCCTCAGTCGGAAAAAGGTGGATTGTCATCTCCGGGTTGGGGACAGGCTCCTGCCCCAAGTGGAGGAGTTTAAGTATCTTGGGGTCTTGTTCACGAGTGAGGGGAAAATGGAGCGAGAGATCGACAGACGGATTGGAGCAGCATCTACAGTGATGCGGACGTTGTACCGGTCTGTTGTGGTGAAGAGGGAGCTTAGTTCTAAGACAAAGCTGTCGATTTACCAGTCCATCTACGTTCCTACTCTCACCTATGGTCACGAGCTTTGGGTAATGACCGAAAGAACGAGATCGCGGATACAAGCGGCTGAAATGAGCTTTCTCCGTAGGATTGCTGGGCTCACCCTCAGAGATAGGGTGAGGTGCTCAGTCATCCGGGAGAGGCTCAGAGTAGAACCGCTGCTCCTCCACATTGAAAGAAGTCAGTTGAGGTGGTATGGGCATCTGATTAGGATGCCTCCTGGACGCCTCCCACTTGAGGTGTTTCAGGCACGTCCCACTGGGAGGAGACCCCGGGGCAGACCCAGGACTCGGTGGAGAGACTATGTCTCCCAGCTGGTCTGGGAACGCCTTGGTATCCCCTCTGAAGAGCTGGAGCAGGTGGCTGGGGAGAGGGAAGTCTGGGCTTCTCTGCTTGAACTGCTGCCTCCGCGACCCGGACCTCCGGAAAAGCGGTAGAAGATGGATGGATGGATGGATAATCAAATTCAATCTAAGAAATTTTAAACAAGTTAGACCATCGCTGACAGTTAATGTGGCCAAAATGTTTCTGCATGCAATGATCTTCTCACACATCAATTACTGTTTTACCAACTGGTCACTCACTGGTGTAACCATAATCAAACCCATTGAATCTTTATACATAAAAGCCATAAAAATTCTCGACAAGAAAGATCACACATATCATTGCTGTCACATTTACAAGAAATACAATTTCCTGTCTTTTGAAAATTATAAATCTCTCAAATTTGCCTGTTCAATTTATAAAACATTAAATGGCTATGCACCACCCCCCTTGGGAGAATATGTTAAACTGAGAACGGTCACCGGTACAACCACCAGAGCAATCACTAGAGGAGACTGTGAGGTCCCCCACAGATGCACCACATTTGCTCAATCTGTGCTATCAGTGAGGGGCACCAGGATCTGGAATAACATACCACCTGCAATCAGAGAACGTACCACACTAAATACTTTTAAGATGTGTTGTAAAAATTGGATTTTAAATGACCAAAACTGTAACTAGTGGTTGCTCTGAGGCATACACATGTATACGTATATGTGCCCATGCATCACACACATATGCCCCACCTCTTGTTTGTTGCTGTCTGTTGTTGCTGTGAGGTGCTTGGGTGCATGTGTGTGTACACATACACAGCACTTCACTCGTGTGACATTTGAATATTTTGTAACACCTGCACTAGGAGGAGATATAGAGTGATAGGATAGAGTGATGACCTGAAGAATATAGAGTGAGACCAGATAGTGTTATAGACATCATGTAGACATGGAAATCTCACTGGTCGAAGAAGAAGAAGAAGAAGAAGAAGAAGAAGATTGTTCAGAACTCCTTATAAGAACTCCTTATACAAAGATATAGAGTGAAGAATTAAAATTAATTAAATTAAAATTAAATCACCCTTTATTGTCATTCAACCATACAACCAATCATGTACAGTAGAACGAAATTGTGCTTTATCCTATCTAAAGTGTCAATCACACACACCCCATGTGTAGAATCAGAAGGGCCGCTGCCATGCAAGGCGCCGCCACAGATTTCCCTCCTCCATTCCATAATTGCTGAGCACCAAGCTGGACGGCAGGAAGTTCCGCTTTTATATGGTCTTCGGCATGACCCGGCCAGGATTTGAACCCCTGCCTCCCGGGTGTGGGGCGGATGCTCTACCACCTGAGCCACCACTCCAGTAAGAAGATGAAGAAGAGGTTGCCAACCGAGAAGAATTCTGACTTTTGATACATAGAGTGATGTTTACTGGGTGAAGTATGTGGTGGTAAGGACTACAGCTCCTGACCAGATAGAGTGATGATATAGAGTGAAGTACGTGGCGGTAATGCACCTGTAAGCTGGTTGCCAACTGCCAATCAAATCTAAAAGAAGAAGAATATGCTATAGTTCAAGGGAACACAAAGTGATGATAATAAAGTGGAGGACAAGAGAAGAAGAGAGTTGAGGTTCGATTGGACTAGACTACAGCGCCTGACCAGATAGAGTGATGATATAGAGTGAAGTACGAGGAGACGAAGAAGAGTGTTGTCTGAAGACAGAGTTGAGGTTCAATTGGACACAGCAACGATGATAGAAGGACGACAGCTCCTGACCAGTTAGTGATGATATAGAGTGAAGTACGTGGCGGTAATGCACCTGTAAGGTGGTTGCCAACTGCCAATCAAATCTAAAAGAAGAAGAAGAAGAAGAAGAAGAACTCTTGCACTTTAGCATATACACTTTGTACAGTTTCAGTGCAGTTGTTCTGCTCGTGTATGATTGTTTGCATGTTTTTGTGACCCACTGGGGGACTACAGATGCAAATTAGCAGTACTGCTAAATCTGGCATATTTACATTTGTATTAATGTTCATTAGTATGCAATGTCCTTTTCAAATAAACATTACACTTAAACTTAAAAGATAAGTAAATTTATTTGATAAAGTTACAGATTTACAAGTAGATTTGAGGAGAAAATTCAACCATTACAAATTTTGTTTGACAGGCCATTTTGTTCTTATACCTTGGCAATTATACGTTCATTTTATGGCTCAAATAAATATGTGGCTCCATTAAGACTCTTTTCAGGAAAAAATGCTCAAAATGACCCTTGTAGAGGTGGTAAGTCACCATAGTAGCACTGTCAGTGTGGGTGGAGATACCAGGAGACACTCCTACTCCTTAAAATGGGTGGAGATGGCGTTGAGAGGGTGGTGTCATTCCAATGAACTCTGGTTCTCACACCACAAAATGGAGTAATTAAAAACTGCTCCTTGAGTATCATGAGTCTGAGCCCAGAGCTCAGACTCCCTATGTATTTTTGAGTATCTTGTCTATTATAACTGTCAGTCAGTTTTATTTTGGTTGTGTGACACGAGCCTCCTTCCTCCTTTCCCAGACACACCCACCATTCACTCACAGTCTGTTTCCCAGTTCCCAGCTGTGAGTGACTGTGTATTAGGACACGTGCTACTCTCCCTCTCACTGCTCTCAGTCTGCTCTCCTATCAGCAGGGAGCAGTTACGCAATCAGTTCACCTGCCAGCTCAGCTCTCACACCTGCTGCTCATTATGTTCTATTTATTTAAACACTGTCTGCTCACTCTGTCTTTGCTGCAGTCTCAATTGTGTTTAGACTGGACTACTCTCCTTTGGACAGTCTCCCCCTCCTCTTCTCCAGAGTGTCCTCAGCTCTGGAGAGTCATAGCTGTGTAAGTTATTCTTGTTTGCATTTTTTGTATCTGTCAGCACAGTTATTTTTGGACTGTTATGTAGATAAGATAAGATAAGCCTTTATTAGTCCCACAATGGGGAAATTCCAGGATTGCAACAGCACAGGGATAGCAACACTCAGAGCAACAATCAGAAGGCAAGAAAAAAAAGCAAGAGCAGCTAATATACATATGTACATATTACTATAAATATATATATATATACACAGACACACAGTGCAGAGCATTGTAGCTGGATGGAATAAATATATGAGTATATAAACACACAGTGCGGCGCATTGTAGCTAGATGGAATAAATATGTAGATATATAAACACCCACAGTACGGAGCATTGCAGCTAGGTGGAATAAATATGTAAATATATAAACACACACAGTGCGGAGCATTGTAGCTAGATGGAATAATATGTAGATATATAAACACACAGTGCGGAGCATTGTAGCTAGATGGAATAAATATATAGATATATAAATATATACACACCCAGTGCGGAGCATTGTAGCTAGATGGAATAAATATGTAAATATATAAACACACACAGTGCAGAGCATTGTTGCTAGATGGGATGAAACAGCACAACCGTCTACTTAGTTATCCTACATGGTATGATTATGTGCCCATACATATTCTCACCCTCCATAGCGACTGGTATTTTCCTAGTTGTATGCCGGAGGGGACCATTGTGTAAGTCTATTGCATCTTTTGCATTCAAAAAACTATTAGGTTGTTACGTCTTTTTGCTATCTTTGCGAGCAGCCCTGCTATTGAGCTCCTCAGTGCATTCAGTATGTCCTGCATAGGGTGGAACTCGGACTCCAGCAGAGATGACAGTTTAGCCACCGTCCTTCTCTCTCCTATCTCCTCCACCGGGCCAAGGCGCTGCCCCAGGACAGAACTAGCTTTCTTGATCAGTTTGTTCAGTCTCTTCCTATCGGCTGCGGTAATGCCACTGCCCCAGCAGACCACTCCAAAAGTGATGGCTGATGCCACCACCGTGTCATAGAATGTCTTCAGCAGCGCCCCTTGTACACCAAAAGACCTGAGTCTCCTCAGTAGGAACAGCCTGCGCTGTCCCTTCTTGTAGAGTGCGTCAGTATTGTGTGACCAGTCTAGTTTATTGTTCAGATGAACACCCAGGTACTTGTAGGATGTCACCATCTCAATGTCTGTTCCCTGTATATTTACTGGTGCTGTGAGGGGTTGTCCATGCCTGCGGCAGTCCACCACCAGCTCCTTAGTTTTCCTTGCGTTGATCTGGAGGCAGTTCCGATGGCACCAGTCCACGAAGTCCTGGATAAGCCCTCTGTACTCAGCTTCATCTCCATTTGAGATGAGGCCAACGATTGCAGAGCCATCAGAGAACTTCTGTAGATGGCAGTGTGTTGTGTTGTGTGAGAAGTCCGCAGTATAAAGAGTGAACAGGAAGGGAGCCAACACCGTTCCCTGGGGGGCCCCCGTGCTACCGATGATCGTGTCGGACACACAGTCCCGGGTTCTCACAAACTGAGGCCAGTTCGTGAGGTAGTCCAGGATCCATGATGACAGGTGCTGGTCCACCCCTGCGCGCAGCAGCTTGTCCTTCAGGATCATCGGTTGGATGGTGTTGAAAGCACTGGAGAAGTCAAAGAACATGATCCTCACCACATTCCCGGGCTTCTCCAGGTGGGACAGAGAACGGTGAAGGAGGAAGATCACCGCATCCTCCACCCCAATGCCATGCTGGTAGGCGAACTGGAGTGGATCCATCGCTGGTCCCACCAGGGGGCGGAGGTGAGCAAGGAGCAGTCTCTCCAGGGTCTTCATCAAGTGGGACGTCAAGGCCACTGGTCTGTAGCTGTTCAGGTCTTTGGGGTGGGAAGTTTTTGGTACAGGTACCACACAAGATGTTTTCCACAGCTGTGGTACCCTCCCCAGCTTCAGGCTCAGGTTGAAGATGTGCTCCACAATCCCACACAGCTGGTCTGCACAGGACTTGAGGAGCTTTGCACTGATGCCGTCCGGTCCCGACGCCTTCCTCGCCTTGATCTTCCTCAGCTCCGTCCTCACCTGGGTCTTGGTCAGGGTCAGGATGGGGGGCTGTGTGTTTGGAGTGGGGGGGGTGTTGGTGGAGTGGGGAGTGGGCAGCAGGACTTGATGTCTTTAGAGGCAGCAGTGGTTGTTGTGCAGTCAGGGGGGAGGGCGGTTGGTCAAACCTATTGAAAAACAGACTCAGATTGTTCGCCCACTCCCTGCCCCCCGTGGCCTGGGGGGGAGGTATTCTGGAGCCCAGAGATGGTTTTGAGGTTTCTCCAGACCCCGCTGATGTCGCTCTGTTGCAGCTTGTCCTCCATCTTCTTCCTGAAGCTGTCCTTGCCTTCTCTGATCTTTCTCCTCAGCTCCCTCTGTACGGACTTCAGCATCTCCCTGTTCCCCGACCTGAAGATCCTCTTCTTCTCTCTCAGAAGTGTTTTTATCTCAGGGTTGATCCAGGGTTTGTTGTTTGAGCAACACCGTATGGTCTTGGTGGGAACGGATTTGTCCACACAGAAGCTGAGGTAGCCCGTGAAGGTGTGAGTGAGGCCATCGATGTCCTCACCATATGGATCGCAGAGCTGCTTCCAGGCGGTGTTTTCAAAACAGCCCTTTAGAGTGTCCATTGCCTCCTCAGACCATAACTTCACTGTGCGCATGGCCGGAGGTTGTCTGTGCACTAGGGGTTTGTACACTGGCTAGAGATGAACCAAGCTGTGATCCGATCTCCCGAGTGGGGGGAGTTGTGATGAGGTGTACGCCTCCTTAGTGTTTGCATAGAATAAGTCCAGTGTTTTATTGTCTCTAGTGTGGCATGTGACATACTGGGTAAACGTGGGTAGAATGGGAGATAGTGAAACATGGTTGAAATAAATGTCACTACTGCAGTTAAGCGCATGGGTTTGTCTTTCTGCCCCTGAGGGGCATTCATAACATTGAGCATAAAGGCCAAGTTGACTTTTAGCTGATGATGCAAAACTGCTGTTTATACTGTATTTCTCTTTTTTTTAGTATTTCGGTATACTTTATTAATCCCAGAGGGAAATTACAGGGCATCCACCTGGATGGATGAGGCAGCCAAGGTGCGGCGCCAATCCCTTCACCATTCACACACACATTCACTCCTAGGGCCACTCTAGAGTCTCTAATTAACCTAAATTGCATGTTTTTGGCCTGTGGGAGGAAACTGGAGTACCCAGGGTAAACCCACGCAGATATGGGCAGAACATGCAAACTCCGCACAGATGGGTCACTGATGGTAAGGGGGTGGGATCGAACCTACGATGGTCAGGGGTGGAATCGATCCCATGACCTTCTTGCTGTGCTGCCACAGTGCTAACCACTGCACCACCGAGCTGCCCATTTCATGAATTAAATGTATATATCTATCATAAAAATGCAACAACTAGTCAACTATTTAGCTTAAATTGTGACCACTTGTTGATCAGGAAAAAATATAGATGGGGTCAGCCCTAGCAGTCAGTATCTACAGTTAATACAGGTGTATTACTGATGTGGTGTATGACAGCAGTATATGTGTGTACATGTACATATGTGTGTACATGGATGTGGAGAGCAGAGAGAGCCACTGTTGTCACAGTGGTGCACTGTCATTCATCCTGCTGTTATTATGCTTAGGTGCAAAACAACATAGGCATACGGTTGTATGTGCATGCGTGCATGCGTGCATGCATGCATGCATGCGTGTCTGTCTGTTACCAGGTTTTCAGCTAGCCTGGACAAAATGAAGTGGAATTAAAGGCTTGACGGTTAATTTTTCTGAATTTCGAGATAAAGTTAGGTTAATTGGCATCAAAACTGGGGATTCAAAATTGTCCTTAGGTATGACTGTGTGAGTGAATGGTTGTCTGTCTCTCTGTGTTGGCCCTTCGATGGACTGGCGATCTGTCCAGGGTGTACCCTGCCTCTCGCCCAGAGATGCTGGCATAGGCTCCAGCCCCCCTGAGACCCGAAAAGGATTAAGTGGAAGAAGATGGATGGATGGAGATAAAGCTTTGATGTCAAGTTAAACCATGATTATGTTACAGAAAACAACGCACACTGACTCACCCAATATATGAAATACTACTGTTGTAAAAACTATGCTAGGCCAGTAGGTACAATTTTTTACAGCACCACATATAAGCTAGAGGTTTTTTCCTTTTAAATGGGAGTTTTTTTCTTCTCCACCGTCGCTAAGTGTTTGCTCACAGGGGATCGTCTGATTGCTGGGTCTGTCAGAAATTGTGGGGTTTTCCCTGCATTTGATAGTGCTATGAGATGCCTTTTTTATGAGATGGCACTATGAGATGACTTTTGTTGTGATGTGGCACTATATAAATAAAGCTGGATTGAACTGAATTGAATAATTTCTTGTCATACTGATCACGTGCTGAACTTTTAAAATAGCGGCCGTTAGTGAAAAGCAGACATACTCAGCAACTACATTTATTTCTCACTTCGTTTGTTTTCAGAAACACGTTTTGGTGGTTAGTTTTGAAGATATGAGAAGTTTAACATCCCTGCACCCATCTTGGATGAGGATGAACAGATTATAACAGTGTCTTCCGGGGGATGTGTCAACCAATGAGATGCAGCTCATCTGTGCTGTAACGGTTACGTCAGCATCATGGGCGTGTGAATGGGGTGTGAATGACATATTCATGTATGTGCTGCTGGCTGTTTTCTCTCATGCACAAGGAGGAGGGAACATGGTGCCCTTCCCCTTGTAAACAAATAGCAAGCATTTCATAAGCTTGCATGCATGGACTGATGCAGTATTTGGCTATCCTATGTTACCATGCCACAAGCACCAAGGCATCGGCACATGTGGTGCTTTCATTCTCCTAGGCAGATGAACTCATGGAAGATTATCATAAAACAATGATTTTATTTTTGCATGTTGTGATGAGCTCAGCATTTTACAGAAACACTAGCTTATGGTAAATTTCTTGTGATGATCACACCAATATTTGAATGAAATATCAATGTGTTCTTGCAGGAATGTGCTGACTCTTCATACTCACTGTGCTTAAAAGGCAAGGCCAGCTTTATCCTGTCACATCCAGCTGAACACACTGTACCACATTATCTTCTTATGTTTGCAGCAAAATGCCATTATTCAGAAACGCTGCAGTGAAAGGCAATGTGTAATAAAGTAATATACACTCTCTCTACTGTTATTGGGTGGATGATGGGACTGTAGTGTGGGAACACCATCCACAATGCTATCACAGTGATTCTGATTCTGCAAAAAGCTACCACCTACTGTTCCGTTCAGTGATAAAGAATATCCATTTCTAGAGTCAAGTTACACTGTGAGAAAACTGTGTTGGTCCTTTGAGGAGGTGGAAGTGAGCATCACACCAACACTGAACAGAATGGAGAGGACATCATGGCTGGGAGAGGAGATAGCCAGGCTTCTGATGCATGTTTGCCAGAGCATTGGAGGGATGTGCGAGACTGGAGCATAGAAAAGCGACAGAGCCACAGAGTAAGACTGCTTTCACACAGAGGCTGAAACATTTTATTGCCAAAGATCAATCACTGTCAGGGCTCTGTTACTTATCACTACACTTCAAATTATGTGAGTAATTAACATATTTTGTTTGGCCTTTTTTCCTTGCTGAGTGTTACTTCTTTCAGAGAAGTAACAATGAATCATAGTTTCATTTTCAGAAGTACCATATGAAGCACTGAGTTTGTTGGTGTTATAGACAGTGGGAAATTATATGTAAAAAGTAACAAAATATCTGAATGAGTTGTTGGACAACATCCAAGGTCTAAATATGCTGATGTGTCAATGACTGCAGTTCCTCATATGGCTGCTTGAGGCTGAATTCAACTATGGGTCAATCCGGGACTGTCCTTCAGAAGAGGGTGCCCTATATGGTAGTTTTTACCAGCAGGTATTATGACTTATATGTATGTTTTGACATTAATAGCATGAAGTGACATGATGAAGGGTTATAGTTGCAATGAGTGTAAATTAGACCTTCACCTTTTCCTAACCTTAAACATTTCCCTAATTCACAAAAAAAAAATAAAAATGTATATTTAATGCCTAAAGGAAGTTAAGTGTGAAACCAGGAATGGGTTATGAGCAAGAAAATCAAACTAAACACAAATGGAAAACAGGGACACACACACACAGAAATCCAGGGTAGGAATGTTATTTTTAGTCCCATTTACCACCCCTTGCCCATCTCCCTATAAGGGTTTAAGGACAAAACAAAACAAAAGCGTTCTATTTCATTCTTGAATCATCAAATGAAAGATTACATAGGGCTCAAGATCACCACAAAGTTGCACAGTGATGGTTTGCAGCTAATGTTTGCTTCTAGATGTGATATTTTGGTACAGAAGGGAGCTAATGTTAGTCACAACAGGTAGGAAAACCATCACATCTGATGTTCATTATCTTTTTCTTTGTTCTTCTTTCTGCTGCTCCCTGTAGAGGTCACCACAACTGATCATCTGCTTCCATCTCACCCTAAAGTTTAGGGCCTAAACCTTTGCATCCCCTTCTGTCACACCAACCCTTTCCATGTCCTCCTTCACTACATCCATGATATGGTGTGGATGTGGTCTTCCCCTTATTCTCCTGCCTGGCCACTCCATCTTCAACATCCTTTGTCTAATATATCCATTATCCCTCCTCTGCACACGTCCAAACCATCTCAACCTTACCTCTCTTACTTTGTCTCCAAACCGCTTGACCTGAGCTGTTAATCTGATATTTTCATTTCTAATCTGGTCCCTCCTAGTCACTCCCAATGGGAATCTTAACATCTTCAATTCTGCAAACTCCAGCTCTGCCTCCTGTCTTTTTGTCAGTGCCACCATCACCAAACCATACATCATAGAAGGCCTTACCTCTTTTCTTGCTGCAAATCACCCCTGACACTCATCTCCACCTACTCCAACCCACCTGCACTCTCTTCTTCACCTTTCTTGTACACCGTCTATTGCTTTGGATAGTTGACTCCAGGTATTTAAACTCATCCACTTTCACTACCTTTACTGCTTGTATTGTCACCATTACGCCTACCCTCTTTGTCATGAATCTGGGTTTGGTTGTTCCAAACCCAGTTCAGATCTTATTGTTTATTTTTGCTCTATTTTCCATCAGGCGCATCAGGGAGCTGTTTGGGTCCTTTGCTCCCTGACAGCTTGGGCACGCCCCCTCCTCCTGTCAAGTGCCATCAGCTGTGCTTCATCATGGGTGTTCCCACACACTTACACACACACACCATTCATGCCCATTCACAGGCTCATGCATGCACTCCTATACACCTGGTTCAATTATGTTCAGCCCACACTTCCTTACACCGGCAATCTCTTTCCTCGTTTGCATCAGAATTATAAATACGTTGCGTTTGTGGAAAGACCTTGTCAGAGCGCTTGTCGGTTCCTCCATGAATGTTGTACAACTCCCTTTGCGTATTCAGCCTGACATTTACAGACGTCTTATTCCTGGATGTTAGCAGCTGACTCTGCCTCACTTCTTCCACCAGAAAGCACGGATAGCCCCGGATCGCTTCAGTTCAGTAAGCTATATTTGCCTTTCTCCCTGTGTCAGTGGTAGCTCTGTGGCACTAGGCATTCCCGTTGCCGGTCTGTTGAGCATCTGAGTGGCGCCCTGTATGTCTGATGGCTTAACTCATCATTGCATCTTCTTGTATTTTTGTGGTTTAAGCTGGACTTGTTATTTTTGTGGTTTAAGTTAATAAACGGCACTTTCTACTCTCGCAGTTGGGTTTTTCATTCCTTCCCTCGTGGGCCATAATGTGGCGCACGAGGATTCATGACAGAATGCTCCAACCATACAGAAAAAATCCAGTGGAGTAGAAGTGTGTTTTTATTTTTTCTTTACACGCTTTTTTCTCTTCCTCCCCAAGTGTCAACATGGTGGTTCAGATGGAGAGGGAGTCAGAGAGGGAGTCAGAGCGGGAGCTGCGCTCACTGTGCTTCTTGGGGGAAATCTTCCCGTGGACACAGAAGCCCTGTTCCTTCCCGACTGTTTGGCAAGCTCGAGATACTGCCAGGACGGTAATGGAGTGAGACAGCCTTTGGTATCATCCAGAGGCAATGGAGATCCTCCGGGACATCTTTGCCGTGCCATGTGAGGAATCGGCTGAGGATCTCCCAGTGCTCGAGTTCCTCGCGGCCTCACCGCTCATTTCTCCAGAAAATGCAGGGCTTCTCTGCATGGGTGATCCGCTGCCCAGTGCGGTGCTCCTTCTGGTTCCCAAGTCACCCGTGAGGAGGAGGAGGAGGAGGAGGAGGAGGAGGAATCCCCGTCGAAAGAAGCGTCCAGCCCCGCCTACGACAGCCCTGCCTCCCCGCTCCAAGCCATGCTCTGCTCCATCCCGGGGGGAATTGGAGGAACGTAGGCTGGCTCTTCTGGCAGAGACGGACCTCATCCTAGAGGTGAAGCCGTGGCTCCTCCCGGAGATGGCCGGGAGATTAAAAGAACTCTCCCCGAGGGAGGGGGAGCCACAACCTGATGAGGAATGCCAGGAGAGGAGAAAGGACATTCCAGAGGTCATTGGGGGCGTCCAGTGCCAGGAGAAGAGGCAAGTTTTTTTCTCATTTAACTTTCACAGTTAATGAACAATTTTGCCTGCCTCCTGGCAAGGAGACTCAGGGTGTGCAGTCCCCTGAGTGCTCCGCCCCAGCGGCATATAATGCTCCTGTACCTGACCTCACCAACTCCTTTCTGTGTGCCCCTACGAGCCCACTGATTCTGGATCCAGGTTGCTCGAGGGGAGAGGAGCCGGAGGCCCAGGAGGGTCCAGCCCAGGGGTCAGTGGAGAGGTCGTCCTCGGCCGCTACGCCGGAGGAGCCGGAGGCGTGGAGGACGGCGTATGGGAGTACCGCGACTGCAACCACCATGATGCCTGCTGCGGAGGCCGCCACAGCAGAGTCATTCCCCAGACCAGACCTCCAGCCGATGGGACCTGGAATGTCACCATCAGCGTCGTCAGAGTCCTGGACGGCGGTAGAGCTTGAGTGCAGGCAAGTAATCTCTCCTGTAGTTCATTTGCCAATGATTGAGAGATCTTGTCTGGCTCTTGGGGAGGAGAGTTGGGTGCAGCTCCCAGCCGCATCTGGACTCCCCTCGCCGGGCTCTGCCGCTACCGGCGACCCTAACCGTTCCTCCTCTCCTATCCCCTTCAAGCTCCTTCCTAGGGTAGCCGGAGAGGAACTGCCACTACCTGGGTTGCCCACGGACGACAACACAGGACTAGCGGTTCTGGAGGAGTCAATGGGGAAATAGCACTGAGCGAACCAACAATACCTACCCACCCTAAATCTCCGGAGTCCTGGACAGCGGTGGAGCCCAAGTTCAGGCAAGTGTGCTCCATCATGTCAATCATGCTAATGTTGATGTCACACTGCCCGACTCATGGTGAGGAGGACCCAGGGCAGCTCACAGTAGCCCTCGGGGCCGCCTCACCGGGCTCTGCCGCTGCTGGTGACCCTGACCTGGTCTCTCTTTCTCACTCGCCGGGCTCAGAGCCCCCGATAGGGTCGCCGGAGACCAGCTGATCCCGCCAGAGACCTCCGAGGATCAGGGTCTAGCGCCAAGGGCCGTGAGGAGCCTCACCTCCCTCGCTGGGGAGGCCACCGCGGGAGCAATGGGGTCCCCAATGGGGACCACCGCAGGTGCAACGGTGCTCCAGCCGGAGCCCATCATGGGTGCAGCGGAGCTCCAGCCTGGGTCCACCACAGGTGCAGCGGCACTCCAGCCAGAGTCCACCACAGGCACAGCAGAGCCCCAGCCGGGGTCCACCGTGGGCACAGCAGAGTCCCTGTCGGTGTCCACCGTGGGCATAGCAGAGCTCCAGCCAGGGTCCACCACGGGCACAGCAGAGCTCCAGCCGGGGTCCACCGCAGGCGCAGCAGAGCTCCAGCCGGGGCCCACCGTCAGCGCAGCCATGTCCCAGACTGGGACCGTCGCGGGTGCAGCCACGTCCCAGACCGGGACCGTCGTGGGTGCTATGGTGCCCCTGCTTCAAGCTTCGGAAGGTGGGGGACTTCTGTCCCTCGTTTTGGCCACCGAGGTTTCCGAGCATGTAGGCTGCTTCTTCGCTTTCCTCTCCGGTTCTGGTGGCTTCACCATGCTGGTCGGCCACCCGAAAGACTTGGCCTTCGGGTCAGGTGGTCCATCAGCCCGGGTAGGCCGCCGGACGCTATGCAGCGGGCCGGTCACTGGACAAGGTACTTGGGCAGGCCACCCGATCAGTCACCCCTCAACATGCTGGGGGCCTGGGACTCTGGCCGACCCCCTAAACTTTGGGCTTCTAGGGAGGGGGGTTAGTGTCCTAGTTGGGGGGGTTGTTAGGAGGGGCACTGCTTGTTAGTTGTTTACTATTTGCTGTGTTTTTCACCGGTTGATTCCCTCCTAACCGGTTTTCCCCCACCTCCCACCCTGGGTTTGTTTATTGCTGTGGGCGGGGGGGTTCCTTGAGGTGTGTTTTTTCTTTTCTTTTTGCTCTCAGCTGATGGTACTGGGGTCTTTGGAATTCACCTGGGGGGGGGGGGGCTGTCATGAATCTGGGTTTGGTTGTTCCAAACCCAGTTCTGTAACTTATTGCTTATTTTTGCCCTATTTTCCGTCAGGCGCATCAGGGAGCTGTTTGGGTCCTTTGCTCCCTGGCAGCTTGGGCACGCCCACTCCTCCTGTCAAGTGCCATCAGCTGTGCTTCATCATGGGTGTTCCCACACACTTACACACACACGCCACTCATTCCCGTTCACACGCTCATACACGCACTCCTACACACCTGGTTCAATTATGTTCAGCCCACGCTTCCTCACACGGGCAATCTGTTCCCTTGTTTGCATCAGGATTATAAATACGTTGCATTTGTGGAAAGAGATTGTCGGAGCATTCACCCTCATTCGTGGCAGCGTGTTCCTCCATGAATGTTGTACAACTCCCTTCGCGTATTCAGCCTGACATTTACAGACGTCTTATTCCTGGATGTTAGCAGCTGACTCTGTCTCACTTCTTCTTCCAACAGACTGCACGGATAGCCCCAGACCATTTCATTTCAGTAAGCTATATTTGCCTTTCTCCCTGTGTCAACGGTAGCTCTGTGGCACTAGGCATCTCCATCGCCGGGCTGTTGAGCATCTGAGTGGTGCCCTGTATGTCTGGTAGCTTAACTCATCATTGCATCTTCCTGTATTTGTGTGGTTTAAGCTGGACTTGTTTTTTTTTTGTGGTTTAAGTTAATAAATGGCACTTTCTACTCTCGCAGTTGGGTTTTCCATTCCTTCCCTCGTGCACCATAATGCGGCGCACGAGGATTCATGACACCTCATTCACTCTCACATCTGACATTCTTAGCAAACGTAAAGTACTTTGCCCATTGTTACAGGCCTTATTTGTGAAATTTAAATGAGCATGAGACAAGCACCACTGTCAGCTGAAAATATTGAAAATTTTGCCTGAAGTGGCCAAAGAGGGACAAAAAGTAAACTTAACACAATGGAAATTTCACTCTGGACCGGTTCAAATATATGGCATTCAGGAAAAAAATTGCAGATGGATTTTCTGCAATACCATACCACCTTTTCACAACATATCAGTGTATGATAACCTTTAAGTGATCCTGAAATGGGGAAATGGCCTAAAACATGGCAATGTCACCATCTTCCTAGAGGTTGGGAACTTATTCTTGCATATCAATAGGAGGACTTGTTGGTCAGTCTCCACACAATCCAGTGTTAGAATGTTAAAATGACAAAACATATAAACATGTTTAGACACTGGTGCATAAACCACTTTCTTCCTAATCTTTTGTTTTGGTGTTTTATGTCAGTAATTCAAGGCCATTGGTTTGCCAGTGGTTCTCCTTTGAAGGTTTTTCATTTCTTTCTGATTTATATAAAGGTAACACTGAAATGTTCTCTAATTAAGATTTTAATTAACTTTCTTAATCTAAGTGCAAATGACTTAGATTACATTACAGTAATTATGAAGAGTGCAAGACACCTTGCTGCGCTCACAGAGGACACATCAGCCCATAGGCAAAGGTCTGTTTCCAGCTGTGAATGATTAATTTGTCCGAAGTAGAATAAACAAATTAACTCCATCCATCCTGGAGGTTTCTTTACCAGCTGTAGTTTGTCGCTGTGTTTAAAATAAAATTTGTTTGAAGTTTCCTTTACATGGCAAAATCACGTAAGGAGCCAGCCTAAATGGATGCATTTTTGCACTCCCTTTTTAGCATCAAATTTGATAAATTTGATGCAAAAAATTTACATGTTTGCACACTCTTTGAGAGTTCCAAATTCCCCCCAGCAGACGATGAAGTTCGTTGGGTGGCCTTCCCTCATCCCTGAGCCCTCGGGTCGCAGGGCACAACATACCCCCACCTGGGGGCGGCAGCTGGAACTCGTGCCCCTTATAGCCCCCAGGGATTGAGGCAGATGGCTGATCAGCGAGGAACCTAGATGAAGTTCCAGCTGACCAGTGGGAAAACCCGGCGAAGGGGACTACCGACTAGGCCAGCTAGCCAATGGGAGGACCAGATGAGGAGGGTGACTACTCTGCGGAGGCCTCCGGTGAAGACAGGGAACCCATGATGTCCTCAGCAGACAGTGGAGAACCCTCAACGACCTCGGGTGGGGATGGAAAACTCTCAATGACCTCAAGCGGAGACAGAGGACCCCCAATGGTCTCAGACCGAGGCGTAGCACCCACAGAGACCTCAGGCTGAGGTGTAGCATCCACGGAGGCTTCGGGCTGAGTCGGAGCACCCACTGAGGCCTTGGGCTGAGGCGAAGCACCCACTGAGGCCTCGGGCTGAGGCGGGAGGGACCCACGGAGACCTCTAGCAGAGAGGAAGGGCCCACGGAGATCTCTGGCAGAGGTAGGGGACCCACAGAGACCTGAGGCGCAGGCTAAGGACCCACGGCGACCTCAGGCGAAGACGGAGGACCCGTGGTGACCTCAGGGGCAGATGAAGGACCCACGGTGACCTTAGGAGAAGGCTCAGGCTGAGCTCGAGCTCCACCGCCGTCCAGGAATCCGGCGATCCAGGATAGGATGTCTCGGCTCTTTCCATCTGGGCGTCTACTCCAGACACAGTCACCTCAGGAGAAGGAGAAGAGAAAAACAGTGGAGAAGAATCACCGGCAGCAATGGAGCCCGGTAAGGAGAACGCAGGAGCAGAGGACATATGCAACTGATTCTCCCCCCATGAGCCAGACAAGAATTCTCTGAATCTGCAGGTGTTAAAACAGAACAAAGTACTTGCCTGGACTCGAGCTCCACCTCCATCCAGGACTCCAGTGACTCTGCTGCGGTGCCCCAGCAGCAGGCATGATGGTGGGTGCAGCCAATGGACCTTCAGGTGCGACAACCAGCGCTTGTGGATCTCCCGGTGTGGTGGCTGATACTGAAGGTTGCCTCACCGATGGCACTGGCTCTCGTGCCGCTGAACCCAGGGGACATTCATCTGTCGGCTCAGGATTCAGAGCACAAGTGGTGCTCTCCTCCCATCCTGAACGTGGCTGCTGGGCTGGAGCAGGAATTTCCAGGACTGCAGACTCCTCTGTCGTCCGGCGGCTCCTTCCCAGGACCTGCAGATACTCGGAAGCAACAGAGGGAGACATGGAAGAAGGAGGTGAGGGTAAAACTGCAGCAGCAGATGATGAGAACTCAGCTAAATTTGGCTGCTATTGCTGAGCCTCATCACCGGGAATAAGGCAAGGCATTTAATTTAAATGGACAGAGGAATGAAAACCCACTTGCCTTATTTCCCAGAGCATGATGGTTTCTGCTGCTGCAATTGGACCAGATGACACTCCTCTGGAAACCGCTGAAGTCGTCTGGGAAAGAGGCGGAGGGTCAGGCTTCTGGCAAGGGAGGCGGGATGCTGGAGCTTGGGGCCAGTTCCTCATCAGCTTGGCCCTCGGCGCTGATGATGGGAAATCTCCTACCGTGCTGCGAGGGTCCATTTGGAGGATGGAGATGGTGTGCTGCAGGCCCACTTACCTGGGGTAGCTCCATAACCCCGGATGTGCCTCCACAATAGCCGCTGTTCCCTCCACATTCCTGCGAACTTCCTTCAGGAGACGAGTGCTGCGTCCACAAAGCTCTGGGCAAAATCCGCCGCCCACAGTTCAATAACCTGCCCTTTTTAAGGGCTACGAAGGACACCAAACACACGCTGTGAGTTTTACACGTTTATTAACAAAAAGACAAATGTACAGAAAAACACTACACATACAAATCATGATGAAAAGAAGGAGGCGGAGGAGAGCGGGGCTCACGACCAGAAGGGAGAAGAACAGCCGGGGGAAAAACACCGGCTCGGGCATGTCGGGGAAAAGAGATAAACTCAGCTGGAGTCACACCCAAGAGAAACCAGGGCTCACGGCTGAGGGGAAAGGAGGAAAAGGATAAATGTTACCTGGTCGGAGCACACCCATTCTCCTCAACGGCAAAACCAATATTCCTCAGAATAAAACTGATGCAACTGAGGATGTAAACAGTAGGACGCAGCAACCTGAGAAGTGTTGCCGTATCCTTAAATAGTTGGACGCACAAATGACAAATGCATGACAGGTGTCGGTACACGAGCGAGCAAATAATCAAACAACGAGCGACAGCTGTGCAGCCCACAAAGTGGTTTGACAGGAGGAAGCTGCACAGGCACTGTCAAAATAAAAGCATGGACCGGAAACTAATGATGACACAAGAATAAGATAACACAACCCCTAAAAAGATGTAACCAAAGCCATAAATGCAAAATAACACACAATGAACAGACAAGACAATAAGGACACAACCAAGAGTGCAAACACTCCAAAAATAACCAGCTAATATACAACAGTGCTAATATACAACAGTCCATGATAAAGAAAGAAACAAACAAACAGAAAAAGACTGAACTCAGAATGGAGACTGGGCACGGCCCACACCCGTGCCCAGGATCATGACAATTTACTGTATGTTCGTTTCCGTTACAGGTGCTAGGAATCAATTTTACAGGTGTCTTCTATACAGGAACCTCCCCAAAAAGGGTCATTTTCAGTAACTTGTACTGGTGGAAATAACGCCCTGGTTCGGAGTAGGCACTTCAGAGTAGCCCCAAAAACTGCTGGATGACTGTAGCGCTTTGTGAACAAAACACATAAAAATGAAGCCCACTAAATTTGACTAGAAAAAGATAATAGTGAAGATCTAATGCTTAAAATTTTATAATATAATGCTCCTGTGATTGTGGAGGGTCTAAATGACTATTCGGCGTATGTGGCCATGCAGTGTGACCTTTGGGAGAAAATAAACATTCACAGCGAAGCAGCATGGTGCACACCGGCCGCTACCGCTGTCGTTCTCTGGGATGTGAACCCCCACAGTCGACTAACAGCAGACGGAGTCCGTGCTGGTGCTTCTCCTGGTGTGTTCGCTACATATGCATCAGCCTAGCATGAACACAGCGGAGAGGCAAAGTCGGCGGCTTGGCCTGTTTTTTAGCGGATAGGGGACACGTACGATTGGCCAGGCAGGGACAGAATGCTCCGTCGGTGCTGCTTACGCATCTTCGGTTCTATTCACAGTTAACCAACAATAGTGTGCTGTGTCAGAACTGGCAAACGTTTTTGGTAAATGATGTTCACTTATATAGCACTTTTTCTCATCCCTGGATTACCAAAGCCCTTTACAAATTTGGCTCTTTACAAATTCACATACTGATGGCAGCAGAGCTAATTGGTTCCTGTTCCTGTAGTGGAAACAGGTCTAATGATACACATTGTCATAGAAATATACATAAAGTAAATGTATAGTGGGCTTTGTTGACTGAAAACAGAGGCAGACGCATTGATAAGGACACAAGCTCAAAGTGCCAGGCACAACTTGCGGAAGAGTCCAGCACAGACTTTCATTTTCTGAGCACAATATTTAAACAACTCTATCAGCACAGTTGTCTAGTCCACACAAGACTGTCCCCAGTGTCCTGAAGACATGTTGGAACCTATAACAGAGATGTGATCTGTTTAGTTCAGTGTCAACCCATGTTTTATCCGCTATAACATAGCAAGTCTGAATATTATACTCAAAGTATTAATCTTTTGTATTCCCTTAATAGATCTGTTAACATCAAAACTTTTTGGCTTAATCCTGCTTCTTATCTTCTACCACTTACTTACATCTACTCACCTGTTATTTCAGGTCTTTAATTATTTTGCTAATATTAAATTTAGGTAAATTAGACAAAAATAATCAGCTACAGGTATAAGAAGTAACACTTTTGGGTAGCATTACCTTGTTGCCAACAGAGACTTGTCATAAGATTACTACAACTAATAAAAAGTAATCTATGCTACTGCTTTACCTACTGAGAAACAATAATGTTACTTTACTATTGTCTTCTACCCTTTCCCCAGTTTAATTTGACACATGGGCCAGCATGGCGGTGCAGTGGTAGCACTATTGCCTCACAGTAAGAAGGTTGTGGGTTCATCATCTGCCTCCATCTCATCCTATCCCTTGCATCTTCCTCTGTCACACCAACCCTCTCCATGTCCTCCTTCACTACATCCATGAATCTTCTCTGTGGTCTTCCTCTTTTCCTCCTGCGTGGCAGCTCCACCTTCAACATCCTTTGTCCAATATGTCCACTATCCCTCCTCTGCACATGTCCAAACCATCTCAGCCTTGCCTCTCTTCCTTTGTCTCCAAACTGCTCAGCCTGAGCTGTCCTTCTGATATATTCATTTCTAATCGTGTCCCTCCTAGTCACTCCCAGTGAGAATCTTAGCATCTTCAACTCTGCCACCTCCAGCTCTGCCTCCTGTCTTTTTGTCAGTGCCACCAGCGCCAAACCATACATCATAGCAGGTCTCATTACTGTCTTGTAAATCTTCCCTTTCACTTGACACTTGTCTCCACCTACTCCACCCTGCCTGTACTCTCTTCTTCATCTATCTTGTGCATTTTCCATGGTTGGCCCCAGGTATTTAAATTCATCTGTGTGGGTTTACTCCGGGATTTCTCCGGTTTCCTCCCACATTCCAAAAACATGCAAGTTAGGTTAATTGGCATCAAACTGGGGATTCTAAATTGTCCTTAGGTATGACTGTGAGAGTGAATGGTTGTCTGTCTGTCTGTGTTGGCCCTGTGATGGACTGGCAATCCGTCCAGGGCGTACCCTGCCTCTCGCCTAAAGATGCTGGGATAGGCTCCAGCTCCCCCCCCGCGACCCGAAAAGGATTAAGCGGAAGAAGATGGATTGATGGATGGATGTCTTCACAACTTCTACTCCTTGAAGCTTTACCATTACACCTGTCTCCATCTCATTTTTGACACACATGTTCTGTCTTGCTTCTCCTAACTTTCATTCCCCATCTCTCCAGTGCATACCACCCTTCTCTAGGTTCTGTTCCACCTGCTCCCTCCTGCTACAGATGTGATTAAAAACACATTTTTTAGGGTTAGACACTAAACTACTTGTTAGAGTAAAGGTAATGGTTAGGATTAGAAAAAGAGGAGGGTCTTCTTTAAACACATTACAGCTGTAAAGATTGACATAATTAAGTCATTTAATTTCTAAACATAATTATATAGCGCTGAGGTGCTGGTAAAAACAACATTACACACAGACATACACACACACACACACACAAAGTACAAGAAGTGACATTTTAGTGATAGTGATGTAAGGCTCAAAAACAACTTCATATTTTGACTCTAAAAATCTCTAAACTGAATTGGTAATACGTTGTCTTGAAGAAAAATATCATTGAAAATGTGTGGCCTTGTGTGTGTTTTCAGCTCAGTTACTGAAGGCAGCCCCAGACATCTAAACTTGCCTCAGCCTACGTGCTGGAGTGTGTGAGAAGATTGACCCCCACCTGGAGTCTGATTAATATTTTATCAACCAAAATGTGAAACCGCTCAGTTGGTCTCAGATCTTGCTCTGCTGCGATCAAAAGGACAATGAGCCAGTTTCATTTGCAACATTTGTCTACAATGATGAAATACTTTTTTCTCTCTTCTTTTCTCTCCCTTTTCACCCCCCCCCCCACCCGTTTCCACTCGTTGCACACAGCTGTGGGTTTTAGATGTGGAAGCTGTTCTCAGGTCGATGAAAAGAAAGTTGGTAAGTTGGTCAGTGTCTTCAAGTTTTTATTAATCTAAATGATAAACACACAGCAAAAGCTTTTAAAAGACAGTTTTTAGACACAGTCACTCAGAAATCAAATATGTTTTTAATGTGACCTATACAGTGTTTTTTATGCATGTACAGTTGGGCCAGAATAATGACCCCCCCCCCACCCCCGCCCATGAAAATTTCATTTTTTAAAGTATCTCCCAAGTGCTGTTACACCCTCTTTACACAGGGGTGCAGATCATTGAAAGATCATTGAGAGATCTTGTCAATTGTTATCTATCAGGTGCCTTCCACTAGGGGCGCGTTATGGAGTAGATGTGTGAGTCACAAGGTCCCAACATTTTCGCTCAGAAATACTAAATAATTTGCACAAAGTGATCAAAAGAAGCCGTATTTGATGACCACGGAATAAGAGACAACATTTTAGGTCAAAATGCCTCCAAAATCAGCCGCAAAAGCAGGGCAACCCACCATCCCGGAATTGGAGGCTAACAGAGCTACAGCTGCTGCTAGCAAGGTTGCTATCGATACAAACACATTGCAAGCCTTTTGCGACATTGTTAAAGAAGTTATTAAAGAAGAGGCTGACAGTCTGCGAGAAGAAATCAAGCGATCTATTGATCCAATTACAACAGGCCTTGATGAATGTAAGATGAAAATTCGTGAACACGAGGATGAGCTAAACAGCCAGGATGCTTGCATGGCAACCATGGAGACTAGATACACAGAGCTGAGCAACAGG
This sequence comes from Pholidichthys leucotaenia, assembly GCA_020510985.1. Lineage (NCBI taxonomy): Eukaryota > Metazoa > Chordata > Actinopteri > Cichliformes > Pholidichthyidae > Pholidichthys > Pholidichthys leucotaenia. Next base: position 103,304,683 of record CM035848.1, read on the forward strand.
TATGATAAACTACTGCTGAAAGTGGACGAATTGGAGAACAGAGGAAGACGATGCAACCTCCGGCTAACCTGAGGGATTAGAACAAGGAAACCCGACCAGATTCATCGCTAGATTGTTACACGAAGTACTTGGTGGTCCAAATGGTCTGGCGAAATCCCCGGTCCTGGACAGAGCTCATCGGGCGGCAGCTCCGACACCCAGGGAGGGAGGACGACCGCGACCGTTCATCTTAGAAGTCCACTACTACTAGGAGAAGGAGCAAATATAACGCCTCGCCAGAGAGAAGGGTCGTTTGGAATTCCGGGGAAAGCAGATTTTTATCAGCAAAAACAAAACAGAGGAACAAAGGTATTTGATTCTCCTAAAAGTGCAAAAGATTTCACCGTCTCCACGTTTCTTATAAACCTGATAAATCTTTACTTGAAAAATGCCTTTTTGACTCCAGATGTAAAAATTCAAAGGGTTTAATATCTATAGTGTATGAAACTGTAATTGACAATTTACCAGCTTATAGTAAATATTCAAACAAAACAAAATGGGAGTCTGATCTTGGGTGTGCATACACAGAGGAGGATTGGAACCAGTTGCTGAAATCTGCACAGACGGAGTTGGTGTCTACTAAACACAGACAAATTCAATTCAGTATTTTCCATAGAACATACTTTACTCCATATAGGCTAAGCAAACTGGGAAATGGTGTTTTGGATCAATGTCAAAGATGTCGTGTATCTGTTGGAGACCTTGTGCATATGTTGTGGAGTTGTATTCGTTTGAAACCATATTGGACTCATGTTATGGCAGTAACCTCTCAGGTGTGTGGATTGGCTGTGGGAGCAGATCCCAGGACTTGGTTGTTGGGAGACGTTTCTGTACTGAAGCTGACCTCTAGCAGGAGACGTTTTGTGTTGCTGGCTGCAACGGTGATTTTCAAATGCATTCTCTTGAACTGGAAAAATGTGGACCCCCCCAACCAAAAACACTGGAACAACGAACTATTGTCATACTGTATTCCTGAAAAAATACACCATGCAGTCAGAGGTAGACAAGATGACTGAACAGACCTGGACACCATTTTTGAACATTTTGACCCGACTGGACTTCAACCTGGACTAAGATTTAATTATGTTTATTTCATATCTTTTGTTGTTTAACTTTGCTTTTTACTTTTATTTATGTATTTATTTTGTGGAGAGATGGGGTGAGATGTGGGTGGGTTTTCTTTCCTTATGTTCACATTTTTGTTTGTTTTGTATATTATTATAACATATTAAATAAAAGTATAAAAAATTGTTATCTATCAATGATCTTCCTCAAAGTTTTGACTCAGTCCAAAGCACACAAGGATCTCCCAAACAATCTCAAAGATCAAAAAATTGGTCCAGTCTCTCAACGATCTCTGTGCTGTGTAAAGGGGCCCTTTTTTTTTTTTTTTTTTTTTTCTCTCGGCGCCACACCAGTCGGCTGCCTTTTGCAACAGCGGCTCGATTCCGAGTCTTTTTCCCTTCCTCTCTCTTTTGATCCGTCTTTTTTTTTCACCCCACTTATATCACGGACACACAGATCGTCCTAAATGTCTCCTGAGCCGGTGGACGGAGCCACTGTTTATAGCAGGATACGATACAGCAGAGAACAGCTGCTAGCATTCAACCGCCACCCGGTCCCATTGGAAAAACTCGACATACCGAGAGAACTGAGGCGAAAACGCCGCGGCTGCCGGGCTGGAGTAAGGCGGAGGACAAAAAATATAAGGTACAGACCCTCCCTTCCATCTGTTGTCATGGGAAATGTACGGTCGATACTGGGAAAGTTAGATGAGCTAGCGGCTATCTCCCGTTATGATAGCACATACCGGGAATGCTCTCTCCTTTTGTTTACTGAGACGTGGCTAACTGAACTAGCAGCAGATGCTAACATTGAGCTGGAGGGTTTTCACATGATACGAGCTGACCGAACACCAGACAGTGGCAAGGCTAGGGGCGGTGGAGTGATAATGTATGTTAACAACAACTGGTGCAGACCGGGACATATCACTGTTAAACAACGACACTGCAGCAAAGACATTGAGTTGCTAGCTGTTAGCATGAGGCCTACATATCTCCCGAGAGAACACTCACACGTGATCTGCATTGTTGTTTATGCAAATCCGACGGCGAACGCTGGGACAGCACGTGACGTCATCCATTCAGTAACCAGCAGGCTGCAGACAGAACACCCAGATGCTCTTCTCCTCATCTCAGGCGATTTCAACCATGTTTCACTGTCTCCCATTCTACCCACGTTCACCCAGTATGTCACATGCCACACTAGAGACAATAAAACACTGGATTTATTCTACGCAAACACTAAGGAGGCGTACACCTCATCACAACTCCCCCCACTCGGGAGATCGGATCACAACTTGGTTCATCTCCGGCCGGTGTACAAACCCCTAGTGCACAGACAACCTCCGGCCATGCACACTGTGGAGTTATGGTCTGAGGAGACAATGGACACCCTAAAGGGCTGTTTTGAAGCCACCGCCTGGAAGCAGCTCTGCGATCCACATGGTGAGGACATCGATGGCCTCATTCACACCTTCACGGGCTACCTCAGCTTCTGTGTGGACAAATCCGTTCCCACCAAGACCATACGGCGTCACTCAAACAACAAACCCTGGATCAACCCTGAGATAAAAACACTTCTGAGAGAGAAGAAGAGGATCTTCAGGTCAGGGAACAGGGAGATGCTGAAGTCCGTACAGAGGGAGCTGAGGAGAAAGATCAGAGAAGGCAAGGACAGCTTCAGGAAGAAGATGGAGGACAAGCTGCAACAGAGCGACATCAGCGGGGTCTGGAGAAACCTCAAAACCATCTCGGGGCTCCAGAATACCTCCCCCCAGGCCACAGGGGGCAGGGAGTGGGCGAACAACCTGAATCTGTTTTTCAATAGATTTGACCAACCGCCCTCCCCCCTGACTGCACAACAACCACTGCTGCCTCTAAAGAAATCAAGTCCTGCTGCCCACTCCCCACTCCACCAACACCCCCCCACTCCCAACACACAGCCCCCCATCCTGACCCTGACCAGGACCCAGGTGAGGACGGAGCTGAGGAAGATCAAGGCGAGGAAGGCACCGGGACCGGACGGCATCAGCGCAAAGCTCCTCAAGTCCTGTGCAGACCAGCTGTGTGGGATTGTGACGTATATCTTCAACATGAGCCTGAAACTGGGGAGGGTACCACAGCTGTGGAAAACATCTTGTGTGGTACCTGTACCAAAAACTTCCCACCCCAAAGACCTGAACAGCTACAGACCGGTGGCCTTGACGTCCCACTTGATGAAGACCCTGGAGAGACTGCTCCTTGCTCACCTCCGCCCCCTGGTGGAACTAGCGATGGATCCACTCCAGTTCGCCTACCAGCATGGCATTGGGGTGGAGGATGCGGTGATCTTCCTCCTTCACCGTTCTCTGTCCCACCTGGAGAAGCCCGGGAATATGGTGAGGATCATGTTCTTTGACTTCTCCAGTGCTTTCAACACCATCCAACCGATGATCCTGAAGGACAAGCTGCTGCGCGCAGGGGTGGACCAGCACCTGTCATCATGGATCCTGGACTACCTCACGAACCGGCCTCAGTTTGTGAGAACCCGGGACTGTGTGTCCGACACGATCATCAGTAGCACGGGGGCCCCCCAGGGAACGGTGCTGGCTCCCTTCCTGTTCACTCTTTATACTGCGGACTTCTCACACAACACAACACACTGCCATCTACAGAAGTTCTCTGATGACTCTGCGATCGTTGGCCTCATCTCCAATGGAGATGAAGCTGAGTACAGAGGGCTTATCCAGGACTTCGTGGACTGGTGCCATCGGAACTGCCTCCAGATCAACGCGAGGAAAACTAAGGAGCTGGTGGTGGACTGCCGCAGGCATGGGCAGCCCCTCACAGTACCAGTAAATATACAGGGAACAGACATCGAGATGGTGACATCCTATAAGTACCTGGGTATTCATCTGAACAATAAACTAGACTGGTCACACAATACTGATGCACTCTACAAGAAGGGACAGCGCAGGCTGTTCCTGCTGAGGAGACTCAGGTCTTTTGGTGTACAAGGGGCGCTGCTGAAGTCATTCTATGACACGGTGGTGGCATCAGCCATCACTTTTGGAGTGGTCTGCTGGGGCAGTGGCATTACTGCAGCCGATAGGAAGAGACTGAACAAACTGATTAAGAAAGCTAGCTCTGTCCTGGGGCAGCGCCTTGATCCGATGGAGGAGATAGGAGAGAGAAGGACGGTGGCTAAACTGTCATCTCTGCTGGAGTCCGAGTTCTACCCTATGCAGGACATACTGAATGCACTGAGGAGCTCATTTAGCAGCAGACTACATCATCCCAGGTGCACAACCGAGAGGTTTCGTAGGTCCTTCCTACCAACGGCTGTCAGACTGTACAACCTAAGCAGGGCTGCTCGCAGAGATAGCAAAAAGACGTAACAAACTAATAGTTTTTTGAATGCAAAAGATGCAATAGACTTACACAATGGTCCCCTCCGGCATACAACTAGGAACTTACCGGTCGCTATGGAGGGTGAGAATATGTATGGGCACATAATCATACCATGTAGGATAACTAAGTAGACGGTTATGCTGTTTCATTCCATCTAGCAACAATGCTCTGCACTGTGTGTGTTTATATATTTACATATTTATTCCATCTAGCTACAATGCTCAGCACTGGGTGTGTTTATATATTTATATATCTACATATTATTCCATCTAGCTACATTGCTCCGCACTGTGTGTGTTTATATACTTGCATATTTATTCCACCTAGCTGCAATGCTCCGTACTGTGGGTGTTTATATATTTACATATTTATTCCATCTAGCTACAATGCTCTGCACTGTGTGTTCATATATTCATATATTTATTCCATCCAGCTACAATGCTCTGCACTGTGTGTCTGTGTGTGTGTGTATATATATATATTTTATAGTAATACGTACATATGTATATTAGCTGCTCTTGCTTGCTTGTTTTTTTTTTTTTTTGTTTTTTTTTCTTGCCTTCTGATTGTTGCTCTGAGTGTTGCTATCCCTGTGCTGTTGCAATCCTGGAATTTCCCCGTTGTGGGACTAATAAAGGCTTATCTTATCTTATCTTATCTTATCTTAAACAGCACAAAGAATTTTTAACTCAGCTTTTCCAAACATCATAACTTTCTTTAGAAAACATAAATTACTTTTTCTTTGCACACAGAAACTAATTTATTTCACAAAAACTACCAGTGTCAATATTATTAGCCCCCTGAAAAATGAACCACAGCACCAATCACTGCTGTGTAATGATGTGCTTTAACTTTGTAATGCTCAAAGCCTGGAAAATCTAGTTAAACTGGGGGTTATCTTCCAATTTACACACAGTATAAAAACTTCAGCAAGGGTTTGAGCTGTCGCTTGAGAAAGCATCATGCCAAAAACAAATGAAATCAGCTTAGACTTGAGAAAAAGAATTGCTGATGGTCACAAAACACGTGGTGGATATACAGTGGTGTGAAAAAGTGTTTGCCCGCTTCCTGGTTTCTCATTTTTTGTATGTTTGTCACACTTAAATGTTTCAGATCATCAAACAAATTTAAATATTAGACAAAGATAACACAAGTAAACACAAAATGCAGTTTTTAAATGAAGTTGTTTATTATTAAGGGGGAAAAAATCCAAATCTACATGACCCTGTGTGAAAAAGTGATTGCCCACTAAACCAAATAACTGGTTGGGCCACCCTTAGCAGCAACAACTGCAATCAAGCATTTGCGATAACTGGCAATGAGGCTTTTACAGTGCTGTGGAGGAATTTTGGCCCACTCATCTTTGCAGAATTGTTGTAATTCAGCCACATTGGAGGGTTTTTGAGCATGAACCGCCTTTTTAAGGTCATGCCACAGCATCTCAGTCAGATTCAGGTCAAGACTTTGACTAGGTCACTCCAAAGTCTTCATTTTGTTTTTTTAAGCCATTCAGAGGTGGACTTGCTGATGTGTTTTGGATCATTTGTCATGTATCTGAGTGTTGTTCTCAGCGCTCAGACTTCCTTTTGGAGTTTTGTATATTTTGTTATTATGTCTGTTGTTATTATGTTAACTGTTCTGTGTGTGTATTTTTGGTTGGTTTTCATGCTGAGCCCTTCCCCTCTTGCTAGTCACACTCTGATTACTACCCAGGCTGTCTCTTTGGTAGCTCAGCTTCTTGTCATTGATTAATTAGGTCACTCGCTCACTCTGCTCCGCACACCCGTGCCTCATTTCATTGTCTGCTATAAAAACATTGCCTGTTCATTGTTTCTTTGTGGCGGTCATGTTTGGATGTTTTTGGACTATTCCTCTTCACCCACACTCGCGGGGCGATGTCGGCTCCGGAGTGTTTGTTCCTGTAAGTTATCCTCAGTTGTATTTTCGTTCATCATGCACTGATTGTCTTTTTGTTCAATAAACTGTCACACTATAGTCTGCATGTGGATCTGTCTTTCTGCCCCAGAGGGGCGCATCCATGACATCATTGTCCTGTTGCAGAACCCAAGTGCGCTTCAGCTTGAGGTCACAAACAGATGGCTGGACATTCTCCTTCAGGATTTTTTGTAGACAGCAGAATTCATAGTTCCATTTACCACAGCAAGTCTTCCAGGTGCTGAAGCAGCAAAACAGCCCCAGACCATCACACTACCACCACCATATTTTACTGTTGGTATGATGTTCCTTTTCTGAAATGCTGTGTTACTTTTATGCCGGATGTAATGGGATACACACCTTCCAAGAAGTTCAACTTTTGTCTCATCAGTCCACAAAGTATTTTCCCAAAAGTCTTGGGGATCATTAAGATGTTTTCTGGCAAAATTGAGACGAGCCTTTATGTTCTTTTTGCTCAGCAGTGGTTTTTGTCTTGGAACTCTGCCATGTAGGCCATTTTTGCCCAGTCTCTTTCTTATGGAGGAGTCGTGAACACTGACCTTAAGTGAGGCAAGTGAGGCCTGCAGTTCTTTGGATGTTGTTGTGGGGTCTTTTGTGACCTCTTGGATGAGTCGTTGCTGGGCTCTCAGGGTGATTTTGGTCGGCTGGCCACTCCTGAAAAGGTTTGCCACTGTTGCAAACACAGTGCAAAACAGTGCACACAGTGCAAAACAAATCTATCAGAGGTAGGAAGCAAACGATTTCAAGGACTCTGGAAAGAAAACTAATTAGATATGTGTATAAAAACCCCAGAATAACTGCCAAGATACTAGTGAATGATTTAGCCAAGTCGGAAATTGTAATCTCAAAGAGGACAATCACTAGAACCCTGCACAGGAATGGACTGCAAGGTTACAGACCAAGAAAAACTCCACTTCTGTAGAAGAGACACCTTCAAGCTAGACTGAAGTATGCTAAGGACAACCTGGAGAAAGATTATGCATACTGGAAGTGCGTCCTTTGGTCATATGACATGAAACTAGGGCTCTCTGGCCACAGAGACACTGCTGATGTTTGGAGAAAGAAGGGAGAGGCATACAACCCACAGTGAAACATGGTGGTGAGAGTATTATGCTATGGGGAAACTTCTGTGAGTCTGGATCTGGGAATCTCATCAAGGTGAAAGGAATCATGAAGAAAGAATATGTGAAGATTTTGAAGGAAAATCTCAAGCGGTCAGCCGCAAAACTGGGTCTGGGTCATCGCTTTGTCTTCCAAAATGACAACAACCCAAAACATGTCACTCCTGGTGAAGAACTATCCCCAGAAGACCAAAGTGAATGTTATCGAATGGCTTGCACAAAGCCCTGACTTGAATCCCATTGAAAATCTGTGGAGTGAACTGAAGACCAAGGTCCACGCCAGAAGACCATCAAATGTGGAAAAGCTTGAGAGATTCACCAAAGAAATATGGGAGGGATTGCTCATGGGATGTGTGTGAGACTTGTTGAAAACTACAACAAATGACTGCAGGCTGTTATCCAGCAAAAAGGATACACAATTGACTATTAGCATCGGGGGGGGGGGGGGGTCAGAATTTTGGCCTTGGTGGTTTTAGGTTTTGTGAAATAATTTTGTTTCTGTGTGCAAAGTAAAATAATGGAAGGGTGCAAAATAAAATTGGGGGGGGGCACTACATAGAATGTTTGGAAAAGTTGTATTAAAAATTATTTGCACTGTTCATCAGCACTTGGGAAATACTTTTAAAAAATGAAATTTTCGGGGGGGGGGCATTATTCTGTCCCTAACTGTACATGAATAAAAAGCACTGATATTTCTGTTCTCAAATGTAGACTGTTTACTTTGAATTTAGGAGATATTAACTGTTGAAAAAGTTGGCCTTGCAGAAATCAGATATTGTAGTGTCCAGTTTCTGGTAGGAAGTTATTTTTTTCCTGATCTACGTACAAAAAATGCAAAGAAGCATGATGTTATGCAGCTCAGTGGAGTGGTTTAATCAATGTTTACATCCTGCAAAGTTGTCATGAGCACAAGCTTCTCATTCCTAGACCAGGGGTTTGCATCCTTTAGTGCAGGAGTGATCAATCATGTGCCATAGAGGGCCAAGACCCTGCAGGCTTTACCCCCAACCAGTGTCATCAGGCAGATTTCACTGAACTTCTTCCCACTGATTGCTGATCAGTGAAAACACCTGCTAAAGAGACTCGGCAGAAGAGAAAACCTGCGGGGTCTTGGCCCTTCATGGCACATGATTGAACACCCCTGCTTTAGTGGGTAAGTAGCCATTTTGAGCAAAGTTTTTGCCAAATCTGTATGGGGCCACAATATATGTTAGCCTTAAAGTGAAGTTAAAACATTGGAATTATGAGTGTAAATCAGCCTGTCAATATTACTCCTGAATATGTGACTTTTTATGTAAATTTGCCACTTCTGTCTTTTCAATTTGCCATTTCTTTTCTCATAAATTTTTAAAAATTTTCTTGCAAATCTAAAGAATTCATTCATCCATTTTCTACCTCTTATCTGAGGTCTGGGTCATCATGGGGGCAGCAGTCCAAGCAGAGAATTCCAGACTTCTGCCTAACCTACAGGTGCTTCTCAATAAATTAGAATATCATCAAGTTAATTTCAATAATTCAATTCAAAAAATGAAACCATAGATTATATAGATTAATTACATACAGAGTGATATATTTCAAGTGTTTTTTTTTTCTTTTAATTTTGATGATTATGGCTTCCGGCTAATGAAAACCCAAAGTTCAGTTTCTCAAAAAATTTAAATATTATATCCACTTTATTCCTAGGCCCCATGATGCCTTGCGTGAATTATGGTAGCAACTTCCAGTACTAGTTTAGAACATATGGTTGTCACTGAAACGGAACACTTTTCCTTGTTTAAAAAAAAAAAAAAACAATGACTTCGGCATCAGAAATGCGGGAACACGGCCTTTTGTACCTCAAAAACAGCAATATAATGATTCCCACAGCTATCGAAGGATGGGAAGAGGTCCTTAAAAAGTGGCCTGGCAGACAGTAGCTCCGTTTGTTAGCGCTGCTGCTAAGATGCTAACGCTGCAAACAAATAAAAGCTCTGAGATATATCAATGTCTCCACCGCAGTAAAGTCAGCTGCATTTTGTTAAAATATGTTGGACATAATCAAATTTACCTCAGAGCAGACGTAGAATCTAGTCAGAGCCACAAAGAACCACAACGTCATGCTTGGGTGTTTTAATGTCGAGGTAAATACAGAGGACTGCAGCTGTTTGTTCTACCCTGAAGTTAAAATGCTCATGCTGCTGTCCTGCTGTGAATGTTTGTTATTTAACTTAAAACGTACAGACATTTTCTGACAATTGTTCAGAATTTTATTGACCTGTAGTCTGTGATAATTTAAAAATTAATGCATGCTGAAGTCCATATTGTTCCAAGGCAGTACAACAAATGCAAAAAAAAACAACAAAAAAACTGTTTATCTTCTTAAGTCGTTAAGCCTGAGGAAGCAAACTGTTACTATTTTTTATTTATCATTTTTCTTCATGCAGCCTTCATTCTGGTGACATATATAACACATAAACGTCATATCTGTGACATCCATACAAGTGAAAACATACCTGGTGTACTCTTGTGTCTGTCCTGCGTCTGTACCACCAATCACACCAACAGTACTTTTTCGTTCAGTGCATGATGTACGCATTGCTGGTGAGAAGCCTCCATTTATACAGTCTATGGCACAACCACGAACACCAGCAACAAGTACCAGAATTATGCTAAAACATTCAAAAACTACAAGTGCTGAAATTAGCTGCCACTTGAGTGCAAAACACGTATGTGGGCTATACATTAAAATGAATTTGAAAAACTTTTAAAAACGCTATTTTAAATGCCCCTGCTCTGACTGATTTAACACTACTTCAGCAGAAACCGGAAGCTCCGCCGGTAATCGTTCCTACAGCGGCACCCCCAGGAATAAGGTGGATACGACAATTTTTTTTTTTTTTTTTAATGGATTTTTAATAGAAATGTTGGCCGACTGAAAAGTATGCACTCAATACTTGGTTGGGGCTCCTTTTCCATAAATTACTGCATCAGTGTGGCATGGCATGTTGGTGATCAGCCTGTGTTACTGCTGAGGTGTTCTGGAGGCCCAGGTTGCTTTGAAAGCGGCCTTCAGCTCATCTGCATTGTTGGGTCTGGTGTTGCCCAACTTCTTCATGACAATACCCCATAGATTCTCTATGATGTTTAGGTCAGAAGAGTTTGAGGGCCAGTAAAACACAGTGATAACATGATAATTTAATTAGTTATTTGTACTTTCAGCAGTGTGGACAGGTGCCAAGTCCTGCTGGAAAATGAAATCAGCATCTCCATAAAGCTTGTCAGCAGAGGGAAGCATGAAGTGCTCTAAACTTTCCTGAGAGACAGCTGCACTGACTTTGGATTTGGTAAAACACAGTGGACCAACACCTGCAGATGACATGGCTCTCCAAATCAGGTGTCAAGTCCTGTCATGTGGAAATCACGGTCCCAGAGTTTGGAGGAAGAGTGCAGAGGCACAGAATCAAAGTTGCAGCAGGTCCAGTGGGAAGTTTCCACAGTCCATGATGATTCGGGGAGCCATATCATCTACTGGTGTTGGTCCATTGTGTTTTGTCAAATCCAAAATCATTGCAGCTGTCTAGTAGGAAATATTGGAGCACTTCATGCTTCCCTCTGCCGCTAAGCTTTATGGAGATGCGATTTCATATTCCAGCAGGACTTGGCACCTGCCCACACTGCAAAACATACCAGTAACTGGTTTAATAACCATGGTATCACTGTCCTTGATTGGCCAGCAAACTCTCCTAACCTAAACCCCATAGAACATCTATGAGGTATTGTCAAGAGGAAGGTGAGACACCAGACCCAACAATGCAGACAAGCTGAAGGCCACTATCAAAGCAACCTGGGCTTCCATAACACCTCAGCAGTACCACAGGCTGATCGCCTTCATGCCACACCGCACTGATGCAGTAATTCATGCAAAAGGAGCCCTGACTAAGTATTGAGTGTATACATGGGCATACTTTTCAGTAGGCCAACATTTCTATTAAAAATCTATTTTTTCTTATTGGCCATATGTCATGTTCAGGGTTGTCACCCCGAGCATGACTTGTGGCTGTTGGGTTTAATTATTGCTTCTTAATTTTAGCTGGCGGATTGAGCCTCGCTCTCCGCCAGCCCCACAGCCATGTCTCCTCCTCACCAGGCATCCACCAGCAGTATGGTTCACCACATACACACTCATGCACGCACACATACACTCACATTCACACTCACGCACGCACACACACACTGTTCAATCAGTCACGCACCGGGTGGCCACACAGCTGTGTCAATTTGCTCTCATTCTGGGTTTATGTATTTATAGGGTAGAATGTGACCAGCTGGTGTGGCAACTTAGCATGTCAACTCTGGACATCCAGTCTCGCGTTTGTTGGTTTACCCCTGGACTGAAGCGTGATGTTCCCTCAGAGCCTTTCCGCTTCAACACTGTTTGTAAGTCTTGTGCCTTTTTCTCCGCTCCTGCCTAATGGGAGCACGTTAGGCATACCTGCACACCAACTGAGTTTGTAGCGGGGTGTCTTCCCCTTTCCGTTGTGACTGTTTTGGGGCATTATTCACATTCACCCATTGTAAATAAACACGTTACTTACTCTGCGTTTTGGACTCGCTGCCATTTCATATGTTTGCTGTGGAGTTACGCAGTGAACATGACACCATATGTACAGGTGCATCTCAATAAATTAGAATGTCATCAAAAAGTTAATTAAATTCAGTGATTCAATGCAGAAAATGAAACTCCTGTATTAGATTCATTACACACAGAGTGATGTAGTTCAAGTGTTTATTTCTTTTAATTTTGATAGTTATGGCTTACAGCTCATGAAAACCCCAAATTCAGTTTCTCAAAAAATTAGAACTTTCATAAAATTAATTTTAAAAAATGTTTTTTTTGAATAGAAATGTTGGCCAACTGAAAAGTATGTCCATGTACACACTCAATACTTGGTCGGGTCTCCTTTTGCATGAATTACTGCATGAATGCAGCGTCGCATGGAGGCGATCAGCCTGTGGTACTGCCGAGGTGTTATGGAGGCCCCGGTTGCTTTGATAGCGCCCTTCAGCTCGTCTGCATTGCTGGGTTTGGTGTCTGTCATCTTTCTCTTGACAATACTCCATAAATTCTCTATGGAGTTGAAGTCAGGCTAGTTTTCTGGTCAATCAAGCACAGTGATACCATGGTCATTTAACCAGGTTTTGGTACCTTTGCCAATGTGGACAGGCACCAAGTCCTCCTGGAAAATGAAACCAGCATCTCCATAAAGCTTGTCAGCAAAGGGAAGAATAAAGTGCTCTAAAAATTTCTGGTAGATGGCCGCACTGACTTTGGACTTGATAAAACACAGTGGACCAACACCAGCAGATAACATGGCTCCTCAAATCATCACCGACTGTAGAAGTTTCACACTGGACCTTAAGTAATTTAGATTCGGTGCCTCTCCACTCTTCCTCCAGACTCTGGGACCTTGATTTCCAAATGACATGCAAAATTTGCTTTCATCTGAAAAGAGGTCATCTGCTGGTATCGATCCACTGTGTTTTATCAAGTCCAAAGTCAGCGCAGCCATCTACCAGCAAATTTTAGAGCACTTCATGCTTCCCTCTGCTGACAAGCTTTATGGAGATGCTGATTTCATTTTCCAGCAGGACTTTGCACCTGTCCACACTGCCAAAAGTGCCAAAATCTGGTTTAATGACCATGGTATCACTGTGCTTTATTGGTCATAAAACTAGCCTGATTTCAGCTATATAGAGAATTTATGGAATATTGTCAAGAGGAAGATGAGACACCAGACCCAACAATGAAGACGAGCTGAAAGCTGCTATCAAAGCAACCTGGGCCTTTTTAACACCTCAGCAGTACCACAGGCTGATCACCTCCATGCCACACCACATTGATGCAATAATTCATGCAAAAGGAGCCCCAACCAAGTATTGAGTGTGTACATGGACATCCTTTTCAGTTGGCCAACATTTCTATTAAAAATCAATTTTTTTTAAAATTAATTTTATGTAATATTCTAATTTTTTTTGAAAAACTGAATTTGGGTTTTCTTGAGCTGTAAGCCATAACCATCAAAATTAAAAGAAATAAACACTTGAAATATATCACTCTGTATGTAGTTAATCTATATAATAGGAGTTTCATTTTCTGAATTGAATTCCTGAATTTAATTAACTTTTCGATGAAATTCTAATTTATTGAGATGCACCTGTAATGTTCTAATTTTGTGAGATACTGAATTTTGGGTTTTCATTAGCTGCAAGCTATAATCATCTAAATTAAAAGAAACAAACACTTGAAATATATCACTGTGTAATTAATATATATTGTGTGAGTTTTACTTTTTGAACTGAAATACTGAAATAAATTAACTTTTTGATGACATTTAAGCAATATTACATGAGAGGGAGTATATGGTATCAATGAATATAGTAACTCCAGGTGTGATACTCCAATGCCCTCCACGTAGCAGAGGGCATTTGAGTATCACACCCGTAGTTAGTGCATTCATGATACCGTAACAACGAGTGTAATACTGCTTTTATACAACAGTTCCGGCAAGCACAATTTATTAAATGACAGCAGTACTCAACAAAATGTCATAATTGGCCCTTTCAGGTCAGAAGTGAGGGACCAATCACCAGCAGTGAATTTGCACATTTAATTATGAATAAACACAAAATAATAGCCACAAAGGGCGAATACAAACAGGCCATGAACAGGGACCACGAAGGGTGACTACAAAAAAATACAAATAATGAAAAAAACCACGAAAGGTAAGTTACATACAAACAGGCGAGGTTGAATACAAAGCAGAAGTAAGACTGGAATCAGACGTGGGGATTCCAGTCAGCACAAGACGAGGTCGCTGCGAGGAATGACCCCCGCAATCGAGCTTAAATAGTAATACAGGAAACCTAGACATGACTCAGGTGTGGAGTGAAAGTGATTAATGAAACACAAAACAGCTGTGACAACCCATGAAAGGACTTGGCAGCAGGAAGTCACAAACTGTGCTGTCAAAATAAAAGCATAAACCAAAATGAAAGAAAATCAAGACTAAATACATATACAGAAAAATGAGTAAGACCACAAGGACCCGAGGGCGGCACAGACCTGTGCTTGGCATCATTACACAAAATATGATTTGTTTGTTTAAACAGTTATTTTGCGCAGCTGAGAAAAAAAAATAGTCCCTTCTAAATGTAGCCAGTAACTGCTGCTAAACATCTCAATCAGCATGAAGACATCTGTTGTCATTTCACACACATGTAAACAAATTAAATATTGTCAAGTGCAGAAGTAATAAGTGTTTATAAAGCATATACCTGTTGAGTCGGTACTGCAGAAAACTCAAGATCAGAGCATAGCCAATGCTGGTAGCTAGTTGGTGGCTAGTAGTTAGCATCCTAGTGATTTAGCACACTTCACTTTTCTTCGCATTTTCAGATGAAACAAAGAGTCCATCACCACAAAGGTATCCACCTTATTCCTGGGGGTGCCGCTGTAGGACCGATTATACCGATTATGGGCAGAGCTTCCGGTTTCAGCTGACCTAGTGTTAAATCAGTAAGAGTGGAGTAGCAGGGGCATTTAAAATGGCGTTTTTACAAGTTTTTCAATTTCATTTTAATGTATAGTCCACATACGTGCTTTCGATTCAAGTGGCTGCTAATTTCAGCTCTTTTAGTTTTTGTATTTTTTGAATGCTTTTGCGTAGTTCTGGTACTTGCTGGTGTTCATGGTTGTGCCAGACTGGATAAATGGAGGCTTCTCACCACACAGTGACAGACGACATCCAAGCACGGTGTTGTAGCATATGTCTGCTCTAAGGTCAATTTGATTATGTCCAACATATTTTAACAAAATGCAGCCAACTTTATTGCAGTGGAGACATTGATATGTGACCCGTGCTGGCAAAATGAGTGGGAATGTGCACCGTGTCATTACGAACTACAGGCAGAGAAATCATAAATCATGATTCTTTCTTTGTTTGCTAGCAGCAAGTCCCAGGAAAACACCCATGAGTGCCTGGTATCACTGGAAAGCTTAGAAATTGTACTTTCTAAAAATACCTATGTTTTTGCAGAAGACGTAACTCCCCACCGATCAAACGCGAGTTTTCAACCTAGTTAAAATATAAACAAATCGTCTTTTTCTGGGTCAGTTTTTGTGTTGTACCTACAAATTAAATATCATTTTGAAGGTCTTTCAATACAGAATATGGAAATAACATTACATCAGTTTTGAAAATGTCCTCAAAGTGACTCATCTTGCCAGCACAGGTCTTGTTTACACTGTTAGCATCTTAGCAGCAGCGCTAACTAAAGGAGCTACTGTGTACGAGGCCACTTTTTAAGGTCATCTTTCCATCCCTCGATAGTCGTGGGAAATAGTATGATTATATTACTGTTTTGAGGTGCAAGAGGCCGTGTTCCCGCATTTCTGATGTTGAAGTCATTGTTTTTTTTAACAAGGAAAAATGTCCCGTTTCAGTGAATAACCATATGTTCTAAACTAGTACAAGAAGTTGCTACCATAATTCACGCAAGGCATCATGGTGCCTAGGAATAAGGTGGATTGTAGTTTGTTAATCAAGACAATAAATCCTACTCTACCACTGCCTATTTTTTTTTTTTAAACAGACGTGAAATAGCTTCACAATGTTTATACAAGGGCAAACTGTAACCTGATTGAATAAAACTTTTTTCTAAAGGGTGGGACTTCCAAGTCAGGTAAGAAATCTTTTCAAACAGTGCCTCATTGTGGAAATTAAGGTATTTAAAACAGTATTGCAATTGTCACTGAGAGTTAGCTGACAGTAATATAAGATGAGATAAGATAAGCCTTTATGAGTCCCACAGTAGGGAAATTCCAGGATTACAGCAGCACAGGGATAGCAGCACTCAGAGCAATAGTTAATAAGATAAGATAATAAGAACTGATTAGCCAAAAGCAGTAAATGAATATACATATGTACACAGATATACACACAGTGCAGGAGCATTGCAGCTAGACAGCATAAACAGCATTACGGTTTAAGTTACCCTGCAGAATATGAATATGTACTCAAGACAGTATATTTCATATTTGAATCAACAGTGTCATTGTCACCCTCAGTAATGATTGATATTGTCCTAGTTGTATAATGGAGGGGACAATTTAATGTGCAAGGTTGTTACGTTGTTACATTTAGTACATTTATTACGACCTCTACGAGCAGCCCTGGTTAGGTTATTAAGTCTGACAGCAGTAGGTAGGAAAGACCTGTGGAACCTCTCAGTCGTGCACCTGGGATGGCACAGCCTACCGTGTTTAGTGTTAAAACTTTAGTGTTAGTAATTAATGGTTACATGAACACCTTTGAAGCAGAGTGATACATATCCAGCAAAACGTTGGAGTGCAGTTACAGTATCATGGATTTTAGTAACTCCTGGAATCCCTATTGTCCAATCAAATTGCTCGGTCGGAACTAACTGTTGTATAATCTAATTCATTGAGAACAACCTGTAAATAGCACCATGATCTCTCCTGCAGGTGGTGAGTCTACTGGAGGGTATTTTCATGTGGCTAATTCTTGCTGAGCCCTGCTGGGGTTTACTGGATTCTTGTAACTTTTTCATGGGGATGCACCGGACCACTCTTAGTATGGCCCTTCACTCAGGACCAGTTTGACATGGGAGACCCTACCAGGGGAAAGTTGCCCAGAGCAACAGAGCTCCTGGGATCATTAAAGCTCTCCACCACGATAAGGTGGCGATCCATGGGGAGAACAGACAAAACATTACAATAAAAAGTTGGAAATTTCAGGAAAGAGATGACAAATTCACATTAAAAAGTGGTAGAAAAGCTGCATATTTACAAGGGAAAAGATGCTAATTTAAGAGTAACAAATCTGCTTATTTGTTATGCTGACTCTAGAAAAATTGTAGTGATAGCAGTTGGTGAGCACAAAATTTAATATTGAGCCTTAGTGATGGACTAAGTGAACTGTTCCTTTAAGGGTTATTTTATCATTTTGGAAATGCCAAACTAAATTACCTTCTTCTGTTAACAGAACGCTTCTCTGGAGAAATATCCTCAGCATAAATATGGAAACACATCAGTGGGCCCTCCATCGCCTTTAAGCCACAGAAGGTCTCACTCCAGTCAACAAGCCGATCTGTACAGGCGGCTTTAACAGTTCTTCAACTTTTCTGACAGCAAGACAAATCCTGTACTTTCTCCCCAAACACACACTTGGGCTTTCAGCTTTTCCTGTTGATGGCTTCAGGACTTCTCTTTTATTCTGGCAACACAGGAATGTCAGGAAACTGCTAGTATGCTCTGAGCCATGAGCACGAAACCTGTAACAGATATGATAGGCAGCTTTGTTTGAACACATTTCCTGCTTGTCTAAATCCCTTGTGCAACGATCTCTTTTACTAAGTAGTTGTTTGACATTCAGAGGAGAAAAGTAATTTCACACCCAAGTGTATCATTACTCAACTGTCCCACAAGCGATGAAAACTTCCGACTACATGAAGTGAAAGCAAAACTTTGTCTGTTGAGCTGCCAGACCAGAAATAAACACATTTTCTGTGATGTACATGCACAGGCTGCTGTGTCTTTATTTGAAGGGAAAGCCACATCCACACTCCCAGCAGCTCAAAAACAAGCTGCCTGGGTTATTCTTGTGTATAATTGGACCTCTTACTGTGGACTCGGTTCCATAAGCATGTCGAATTATGACTAAATTGTACACAGACGATTTAGCCCCAATGTACAGGATCTGAGCAGTTAATGCTGTTTTCCATCTTTTTATGATCTGGTTCATTTCCCTTGCCAACAAATGAGATCTTGTTATTTCCTGCTTGATTGCATAAATGACTGAATCCTTGCTGATATTAGGGTTATTTGCTGTCTCGTGGGGACACCTGTCTGCATTTAAATCTTGTCCCTCTGGGGGAGACGGGCTGCAGGATTATTTCTGAAAAGGGACCAAAGCAACGCACTGCAGGAATACTGCATGGTTATGCATCTATTAGGAACTCTATTATTGTGAGTATCTCTGTTTGTCATTGTGACAACTGTGTGTACCCAAATCCCTCCAGCTGGAGTACTCCTCTGGCAGAAGCCTGGGGAACTAATGAGCCTAATATGTCCCCAGGAACGTCGCCTCTGCCAAGCATGCACTCTAAATCCGCCTGTGTAATCAAGGTGGTGCAGGACACATATCTGTGGAGAGTGGCAGTCGCGCTTCCACATCTCGCTGCCGTCTCCTGCCCTGATGAGCCTGTGACTCAAATTACTAGGTGAAAGCGGGGCTTTTGTGTGGCTGGTAAAGTGGAGCAGCTTGGATAATGAGTACGGTCTTCCTGCACACTCGAGTTGACCATGGGAGTTAATCTAATGATGGGGAGAGAGTATGATTTCTTATGGCTTCAGAGAAAAATGTATTGATGGAGATTCTAAGAAAGAACTGCCTTTAGTTCCGTGTACTACAGACTAGATCATATTATTATTGAACTTTGAGTTTAAATAGAGAAAAAGGGTGGGAAAGTCATGAAAAGTTTTCTTCAGTATATTTTTCTTTAATTTTCAGTTCCAGATTTCTCTTTGACACACCACCACAATCACAGTTACTGTACCTCTGCTAAAGAGGATATGTGGTTGGCAACTTCTGCTTGATTGTCTGGTTGTTGACGGGGCGGTTCTAGGATCAGGGGTTTTGGGGTGCTGAGCACCCAGTGTGCTCTACCACATACCCACCCTTTTCACACACACACATTATTAAGTTAGTTATCTTTCATACGTCTCCTCCCTGACTTCAAGTTAGTGAACATGGTACATGATGATACATAAAAACAGTGACAGCTTGGTTTTAAAATTTTGCTTATACCAAAATGACAAGAGCTTCTTTCTCTCAAATTCAAACAGTGCACAGTGGTTGATTGACAATGCAACCATTAAAGAAAATGTCTGCTACTAGCTGTCTTAGCCAGGGCTGGACTGAGACAAAAAAAAAAAAAAAAATCAGCCCTGGCATTTTGGGACCAATTTAAGTAGCAACATTCAACCATTACACTTAATGGTCTAACAGAGGTCAGAATTATCCCACTTTTGCCCTTAACAAGTGAATCCCTGTGGTTTTAAAGAAAGAATGTAATGATCCGCTCTGCGTGCCTGCTGCCCTAATTATCTCCACAGCTGCGCGCACACCTGTTCATCTCATCTAGCAGCCTATTTAAGCCACAGTGCACTCTGGCCTGCACGGAGACGTCAACGCTCCAATGGTCTGGCAAGACCCCCTCGCCAAGTCTTCTCGTCCTGCTCTGGAGTTCCGTCTCCTTAGCTTCTTCCTGCTCGTCGTTTCTCCTGGGAGTCTGAGCTCCCCACCGACAAGTAAGCCTTCATCATCCCTTCACTCCTACGCTCTCCTCCTACTCCCCTGTGCACAGGTAGAAGCCTCCTGGTGGCGGACCTCCTCCTCCTGGTGGCAGACCGGAGAGCAACCTGCACTCCACCAGCACTCTGAACGCACCAACACCTCTTCACCTCGTCAGCAGCGGCAGCCTAGACACGGGACAGCTGGCCCGGAGTCCTTGGGAGTTCTTCTGCGCTTCAGCCCTCCAACCAACTCGCAAAACTGAACATTCACTGATTCATTCCTCCAAACCTCAGTCACTCATCCGCCTGTCTGTGTTCTCTCCTAGGGTTGCCAGTCTGAACTGTGCTCTGCTCGCCCAGCTGCTTCACTCCTGCACACACGCACACATTCACACTCTCACTCTCCATAATAAAAGATAATTGTGTCTATTTCAAGTCCGCGTCTGCTTCTGGGTCAACAAATCATGTCAGTACGTCTCCGTCAAGACTGACCCAGCAGACGGTACGCTAGCACAAAAACTTAACATCATTGAGGCTCGGGTAGACCAGTTATTCCACCAGCAACAGGTCATACTCACTCAGCTCATGCAGATCAACACACGCTTGGATCGCCTCACAACTCTGCAGCCCTTTCCACCTGCTCCTGGGGGCCAGCCAGACCAGCCAGCTCCAACCCTTCGCCTTCCCCACAGTCTCAGCTGACTCCAGTCCCCACGCCCACATGCTTTAGCGGTAAGCTAGGGGAAGCACGGGGTTTTTTGCTGCAGTGTGGAATAGTGTTTCAGCATGTGCTGGGGGATTTCCCCACTAGTCACAGCCGTATTGGCTATGTCGTCATTCTCCTAGAGGAACGGGCCTTAGCTTGGGCTTATGCGGTAATGGCTTGGTCTGATTATGCTAACATAACATATGACCAGTTTGTGAGTGAATTTAATGAGGTGTTCAACGACTCGGACCAAGATAGTGTACTCACCACCCAGCTACTCAATCTTAAACAAGGGAATAAGTTGGTAGCGGATTATTCAGTGGACTTCCGGGTGGTGGCAGCAGAGGTGGGGTGGGAGGATGCCTCCCTTTGCAATATTTTCACCCGCAGCCTTAGCCCTAGCCTGAGGGATGAGTTAGCCCACATTGATAAGCCTAGTAAACTAAATGAGCTAATTTCCTTAGCTATTAGCATTGACAACTGGCTGAGGGAGCGGGCCAACGAGCGTCGACCTTCCGGTCGCTCGGGCTCACAGTTTCGCCACTCCCCACAGCCCCCCCCCCGCTGGCCCTTCCCCCTTCCAATCCCTTTGACATTGCTGAGCCTATGGTGATGGGCCAGTCCAAGCTGCCTCTGGCCAAGAAACAGCACCACCAGGAGCTAGGGCTATGCTTATATTGTGCTAGTGAGGAACATGAGCTGGCATCCTGTCCCATTCGGCCAAAAGAGGGGGTCCGTGGGTCACAGTAGGGGGACTCACGGACTCACTCCAGGAAAATCCCCTTACCAAATTTCTGCTGCCCATCCGTTTCACACACAATCACCATGAAATCTCCACTCACGCATTCATCGACTCAGGGGCTGAGCAGAGCTTTATTTCCGAAGGTCTGGCAACCTGGCTGGAGCTCTCCTGCCACCAACTGAAGAATCCCTTAAAGCTTATCGCTTTGTCCAAGGCTCTGCTCACCATAGTCACCAAGCAAACTGCCCCGGTTTCTGTTCTGATATCGGGCAATCACCAGGAGCAGATCAGACTTTTTGAGCTTCCCGTTTCAGCCTCCCCGGTTATTTTGGGGTACCCTTGGCTTCGGCTGCACAATCCGTCCATCGATTGGCATTTGGGAAACATCATCTCGTGGAGTTCCTTCTGCCTAAGTTCCTGCCTTCAGTCTGCTGCTTGCTGTCCCTCCGTGCCCCTCTGTGCTCCTGGCGCACCCCACCTGACCTGTCCCGAGTTCCCTCTGAATACCATGACTTGGGCGCAGTCTTTAGTAAGACTCAAGCACTGTCACTTCCCCTCCACTGCCCATACGATTGTACCATTAACCTCCTGCCGGGGGCTCCGTTGCCATCCAGTCGGCTTTACAGCCTGTTGGCCCTGGAGCGGGAAGCAATGGAGAAATGCATCAAGGAGTCCCTGAGCTCGGGCATTATTCGACCATCTTCCTCGGTGGTGGGGGCGGGGTTTTTCTTCGTGGGAAAGAAGGATGGCCCCTTGAGGCCCTGTATTGACTTTCGGGAACTGAATAACATCACTGTTAAGGACAAATACACTCTTTCCCTAATCAACAGAGCATTTGATTCCCTCCAGGGGGCCTCCGTGTTCACGAAATTAGATCTCCACGACACATACCACCTGGTGAGGATTCGAGAGGGAGATGAGTGGAAGATGGGTTTCCATACCCCTAGTGGCCACTTTGAATACCTGGTGATGCTGTTTGGGCTGACTAATGCTCCCGTTGTGTTCCAACGTCTGATCAACGATGTTTTGAGGGATTTCTTGGGCTCTTTTGTGTTTGTATATTTGGATGACATTCTCATCTTTTCACAGTCCCTCGATGAGCATCGAGTACATGTCAGGCAAGTGCTGCTGTGTCTGTTGGAGAATAAACTATTTGTCAAAGCTGAGAAGTGTGAGTTCCACGCCCCATGCACCTCATTCTTGGGATTCGTCATCTCACAACGAGATCATCACCGACCCAGCAAAGGTAAAAGCGGTGGTAGAGTGACTGGTTCCATCATCCCAGAAACAATTACAGCAGTTTCTCGGGTTCGCCAACTTCTACCGCCGGTTCATCAAAAACTACAGTATTATTGCCCTACCCCTCACTCACCTCACCTCCACCAAGGTGCCCTTCCGGTGGACGGGGGAGGCAGAGGCAGCCTTTACGGAACTGAAGTCATTGTTCTCCTCTCCTCCTATCTTGGCCCAGGTGGACCCCACACTGCAGTGTCTGGTGGAGGTGGATGCCTCGGACTCCGGAGTGGGAGCAGTGCTATCTCAACGTTCCCCCATGGACAACAAGCTCTGCCCTTGCGCGTTCTTCTCCCACCACTTCATCCCAGCGGAGAGGAACTACGACATCGGGGACAGGGAGCTCCTGGAGGTCAAATTGGCCTTGGAGGAGTGGCGCCACTGGCTCAAGGGGGCCTCCCAGCCATTCGTCATTTGGACCGACCATAAAAACCTGGAGTACCTCAGGACGGCCAAGCGACTCAACGCCCGGCAAGCCCTCTGGTCCTTGTTCTTCGGCAGATTTGACTTCACCATTACCTACCGCTCGAAGTCCAAGAACATCAAGCCTGATGCCCTGTCCAGACAGTTCTCCTTGGATGCTGCAGAGGTGCCATCACATCCCGTGGTGCCTCCTTCATGTATCATGGGCGCCCTCTCCTGGGGCATCAAGGAGAAAGTCAGAAGAGCACAGGAGACTGAGGCCGACCCGGGCGGGGGGCCAGCTGGGAAGATTTACATGCCCTCTGCCGTCCGGGGCGAAGTCATCAATTGGGCTCACTCCTCCAAGCTTCTGTGCCACTCGGGGATGGCGCGTACTGTGGCTCTGCTGCAGAGGACCTTCTGGTGGCTGTCTCTTTGGAAGGATGTCGGGGAGTACGTCTGAGCCTGTCCCCAGTGCGCCACCGTCCTCTCCTCCGGCAGGTCTGCTCCATCCTCTTCCCATCCCCGGTAGACCTTGGTCCTATGTGCCACTGGATTTCATCACCGGCCTTCCTCCCTCTGCTGACAACACTGTCATCCTCACGATCGTGGACAGATTCTCCAAGGCGGCTCACTTAGTCCCCCTACAGGGTCTCCCCACAGCCAAGGAGACTGGAGACCTGCTCGTCCTCCATGTGGTGCGGCTCCACGGCATCCCATTGGACATCGTGTCCAGTCATGGGCCCCAGTTTTTCTTGCAGGTGTGGCGAGCCTTCTGTAAGGCTATTGGGGCCATGGTAAGCCTGTCCTCGGGTACCACCCCCAGAGTAATGGCCAGTGTGAGCGTGCCAATCAGGAGTTGGAGGCAGTGCTACGGTGCGTCACCACCTCCAACCCAGCATCCTAGAGCTCCTATCTGCCATGGGTCAAGTATGCGCACAACACTATGGTCTCCTCTGCCGCAGGTCTGTCCCCGTTCGAGGTCTCCTTGGGTTACAATCCCCCACTGTTTCCTGAGGAGGAGAAAGACATCGCAGTGCCATCCTTGCAGGCCCATATGAAGCGCTGTTGCCGGCTGTGGAAGGCTACCTGCGCCGCGCTTCAGCGCATGGCGGACCGTAACATCACCATTGCCAACCGCCACAGGACCCCAGCTCCACCCTACCGGGTCTGGCAGCAGGTATGGCTATCCACTAAGAACATTAATCTCAAGGCTGAATCCAGGAAGTTGTCACAGCACTTTTTTGGTCCCTTTTCCATTACACACATTGTGAACCCTGTCGCTGTGCACCTGGCTCTCCCCCCCCCCTCCGCATTTGTCCCACCTTTCACATCTCACAGGTCAAGCCGTTCATCTCCAGCCCTCTGTGCCTCCCTCCCACGATGCCACCCCCACCGGTAATGATTGATGGTGACCCCGCATGAAGAGTCAACTCCATCCTGGACATCCAACGCTGGGGTCGTGGCCTACAGTATCTGGTGGACTGGGAGGGTTACGGTCCAGAATGGAGGTCCTGGGTGCATCCCTCCTTCGTGATGGATCCACAGCTCATCAGGGACTTCCACCGGATGCACCCAGGTAGGTTGGATCGGCCGCCAAGAGGCATCCCGTAGGGGGGAGTACTGTAATGATCCGCTCTGCGTGCCTGCTGCACTAGTTATCTCCACAGCTGCGCACACACCTGTTCATCTCATCTAGCAGCCTACTTAAGCCACGCTGCCCTCTGGTCTGCACGGAGACATCAACACTCCAGTGGTCTGGCAAGACCTCCTCGCCAATTCTTCTCGTGCTGCTGTGGAGTTCTGTCTTCTCAGCTCCTTCCTGCTCATCGTTTCTCCTGGGAGTCTGAGCTCCCCACCGACAAGTAAGCCTTCATCATCCCTTCACTCCTACGCTCTCCTCCTACTCCCCTGTGCACAGGTAGAAGCCTCCTGGCGGCGGACCTCCTCCTCCTGGCGGCGGACCTGAGAGCAACCCGCACTCCACCAGCACTCTGAACACACCAACACCTCTTCACCTCGTCAGCAGCAGCAGCCTAGACACAGGACAGCTGGCCCGGAGCCCTTGGGAGTTCTTCTGCGCTTCAGCCCTCCAGCCAGCTCGCAAAACTGAACATTCACTGATTCATTCCTCCAAACCTCAGTCACTCATCCGCCTGTCTGTGTTCTCTCCTAGGGTTGCCAGTCTGAACTGTGCTCTGCTCGCCCAGCTGCTTCACTCCTGTACACACGCACGCATTCACACTCTCACTCTCCATAATAAAAGATAATTGTCTATTTCGAGTCCGCGTCTGCTTCTGGGTCACCCTATCATGTCAAAGAAAGAAAGAAAG
This sequence comes from Pholidichthys leucotaenia, assembly GCA_020510985.1. Classification (NCBI taxonomy): domain Eukaryota; kingdom Metazoa; phylum Chordata; class Actinopteri; order Cichliformes; family Pholidichthyidae; genus Pholidichthys; species Pholidichthys leucotaenia. The sequence goes on from CM035848.1 coordinate 103,330,081, forward strand.
AAAGAATTTATCTATTTTGCATAACTATTTTCTCATAATTTTAAAGTCTCAAAATTTCCCAAAGGCGCAAAACTTTGAGAAAAGCTACACAGTTACAAAGAAAAAACATCACAAACATATATACATTAAAAGCTTCAAATTTACTAGAATAATATAACAAATGTATAGGGATGATTATCCATTTATTTAAAATATGTACCAAATTCATGAGAAAAAAATGCAAAATTATAAGAAAAACATACTTGAATTTAAAACATAAAAGTTACAAATTCATGGCAAAAGTTGCAAATTTATGAGGAAAAAATTCACATATGTACAATTAGTCATTGAGAATGTAAAGACAGGAAGTTATTTAAAAGATTTAATAAATTCATTAAGAAAAAGTAAATTAATAAATTGAGACAAAGGTCAGAAAATCACATGAGAAATGTAGTTCATTTGCAATTAAAAAAATTAAGGGAAAAAAATCATTGAAAGATGGAAGATTATTGGGGCAAACCACCAAGACAGAAGAAAAAAGATGCCAGTTTTTGATGCAAAAGTCACAAATTCAAGAAAAAAGTCAGTCCATGTGCAAAAATGTTCACGAACTTTCGAATTTCATGAAGTTTCTTAAAAAGTCTATAATTGAAAAAGAATAAAAATAATCATAAGAAAAAGTAGGTAATTTATAAGAACTCTTCAGATTCACATAAAAAAATTTCCACATTTTCAATGAAAAAAATCTCTAATTTGTAGGTGGTAGAGTAGCCTGAAACTGTATACAAGTAAACATAGGTTATCTCTGTATACTAAGATAAGATAAGATAAGTCTTTATTAGTCCCACAATGGGGAAATTCCAGGATTGCAACAGCACAGGGATAGCAACACTCAGAGCAACAATCAGAAGGCAAGAAAAAACATCTAGTAAACATATGTCCATATTACTATAAATGTGTATATATATAGACACACAGTGCAGAGCATTATGGTTGGTTGGTGAATGTGCAGCAGAAAGTCTAAGCTCTCTCTCCGCGGATGCGGCGGGCCAGCTGGATGTCTTTGGGCATGATGGTGACCCCCTTAGCAAAGAAGAGACCACCAGGTGGGCCTCGCTGGTCTCCTGCAGAGCCATGACGGCGAAGCTCAGGAAACGCAGGACGGTCTTGAAGTCCTGAGCGATCTCCCTCACCAGGCGCTGGGCGGGCAGCTTACGGATGAGCAGCTCCGTGGATTTCTGGCAGCGACGGATCTCTCTCAGAGCCACGGGCCTGTGACGGCGAGGCCTCTTCACTCTGCCGGTGGCCGGAGCGCCTCTCCGAGCAGCCCTGGTGGCTAGCTGTCTCCTGGGGGGCTTCTTCCTCCAGTAGATTTTACGGGCGGTCTGCTTGGTTCTTGCCATCGCTCTTTATTATTCTGTCTATTTCTTGCACGCCGCCTAAACTCCAGCCCGGCACCCACGTCGTTTTCGCTACAGCTCCCGGTATGTCGAGTTTCCCATTAGCACCGGGCGGCGGCCAAGTGCTAGCTAGCACTAGCTCCTCCCCGCTGTAACGTCTCCCGCTGCAAACCGTGGCTCCGTCCGCCGACCCGGGAGACCCCCGGGGCGATCCGTGCGTCCGTGATATATATATACAGAGTGAAAGGTGTAGAAAGAAGAAGGAAGATAAAAAATAAAAAAAAAAAAAAAAAAAGGCTGTTGCAACGGGCAGCCTACTCATGTGGCGCCACCGGTCCAGCGGAACCGGAACCAAATACTATCACTCAAATATACATAAAAGGAGTTACCCCAAAATAGTTAAGTTACTGAAATGTGACTTTAGTTTGGACAGTTTGGTTTTTCTCCTGAATTTATGGCAGTTTTATTCTAAATTTACTACTTTTCCTTGTAAATTTGAAAGATCTTTTTTCCACTTAAATCAATTTTTCTCATACAGTATTTTGTGTTTAGTGCTAATTTAGGGCTTTTTTCGAGTACATTTGAGAATTTACTCTCATAAATTTGTGAGGTTTTCCTCATAAATTAAAAATAAAAAAAATAAAATGAGCAAAGATGCAGTATTTTCTGTTATATTATAGGCTATTTATAGCCTACTAACAGCCTATTTTCTAACCCCCACTCCATGAAAACCTCACATGCTTTGAAACCTAAATATTTGCAGGTATGCATCATATTCTTACTGAATAAATTCAGACAGACCCAAAAACTATTCCTAACATTGCAGAATTTCCAGCTGAGGCTGGCATCATACAGCATTGAATGTACTACCTGTAGAAAAGCTGCAGCAGGCAGCCTCCTCTGCCCTCATTTTCCCGCTGTTGGGATAAGGAGGGAGGGACCTCTGTGTGTGTGTGTGGGCCAGGTTGCTGCAGCGTGTACAGGTGCAGGGAAGAGAATGTGTGTGAGAGGAGGGATCATACCATTTGCATGGTGGGGGTGTTAAAAGTTTAAAAGACAAACTACTAAATATGTTTTGGATGTTATTTCAGCTTGTCAAAGACTAACTAAAATTTATAATCAAAATTTCTCATTCCAATTTTAAGGGGTGCCGAGTTTAAATTTAAGGGTGCTATAGCCCCCCTTAAAAAGGCCTAATGCTGCCCATGGGTGTTGATGAATAAAACGAAAACTACAGGATGGATTTGCACAAAAAATCTTACCAGAGGTGTGCCTTCCCAGCCAGCGTGCTCATGTGGGCCCCACCATAGGTTTAACCTGGGCTGTCTTATGGGTCCCATGTGGGTTTGTCCACAGCATCCATATTGGCCCCATCTGTGTTTGCTCACATGGACTTTACCTGTGGCGCCAGTGTTACTGAAACTTGCATTAAACCCATGTGGGGCCCAGTCGGGTTTAAAGCCGATAATCAGATTACCTAAATGCACATGGCAGTGATACAAATTCAGAATCAGATTTATTGCCATTGTTCATGTAGTACACAAACCAGGAATTTGTCTCGGTGCCATGCTGCAACATTAAAAACATGATGAGATAAAGAGATAAACTAAAAAACTAAAGGACTAAAAACTAAAGGACTAAAAACGTGCAATAAGTGTAGAAAAATAAGTAATAATGATAATAATAATAATAATAATAATAGTAATAATGAGTAATACTAGTAAGGCAGTTTTAAAAAAATTAGCAAGTAGCAGATAATATGGGGTACCACAGTGCAGTTGATAATGCAACAGAAAAAATAGTGATGAATGACATGAGTCTGGTTGAGCTGCTGTACATAGTGCACAAGAGTCAATAAGTCACTTAATGTTCAGCAGTCTGATGGCAGAGGGGAAAAAGCTATTCATGTGCCGGGAGGTTTTAGTCCGAATGGACCGAAGTCTTCTACCTGAGGGGAGGGGGGCAAACAGTACGTGACCAGGGTGTGAAGGATCGGCTATGATCCGGCCAGCACGCCTCCGGGTCCTGGAGATGTACAGGTCCTGGAGAGATGGAAGCTTGCAGCCGATCACCTTCTCAGCAGTGCGCACGACGCGCTGCAGCCTTAGTCTGTCCCTGGCAGTGGCTCCTGCATACCACACAGTTATGGAGGAGGTGAGGATGGACTCGATGATGGCCGTGTAGAACTGGACTAACATCTTGGTGGGTAGCTTGAGCTTCCTCAGCTGCCGCAGAAAGAACATCCTCTGCTGGGCCTTTTTGATGAGGGAGCTGATGGTTGGCTCCCATTTGAGGTCCCGGGTGATGGTGGTGCCCAAGAAGCGGAAGGAATCTGCAATGGTGATGGGAGAGCCTGTGATGGTGAGGGGGGGCAGGGGGGTTGTGACTTTCCTGAAGTCCACAATCATCTCCGCTGTCTTCAGAGCGTTCAGCTGCAGGTTGTTATGGCTGCACCAGGACACCAGCTGGGCCACCTCTTTCCTGTAGACGGACTCGTTGCCGTTGGAGATGAGCCCGATGAGGGTGGTGTCGTCCGCAAACTTAATCAGCTTAACAGACTGGTGGGAGGAGGTGCAGGAGTTGGTATAAAGGGAGAAGAGTAGGGGGGAAAGTACACAGCCCTGGGGTGATCCAATGCTGATGCTAACAGAGTCCGAGACAGACTTCCCCAGCCGCACATGCTGCCTCCGGTCCGTCAGGAAGTCGGTGATCCACCTGCAGAGGGAGTCAGGCACATCGAGCAGGGACAGTTTGTCCTGGAGCAGATCGGGGCGGATGGTGTTGAATGTGGAGCTGAAGTCCACAAACAGAATCCTGGCGTAGGTTCCCGGGGAGTCCAGGTGCTGCAGGATGGAGTGGAGGGCCAGGTTGACTGCATCGTCCACAGACCTGTTAGCACGGTAGGCAAACTGCAGCGGGTCCAGGAGGGGAGTGGTGATGGACTTGAGGTGAGACAGGACCAGGCGCTCAAAGGACTTCATGACTACAGAGGTGAGCGCTACAGGTCTGTAGTCGTTAAGTCCAGTAATCCGTGGCTTCTTGGGGACAGGGATGATGGTGGAGGATTTGAGGCAGGTCGGCACGTGACATTGCTTAAGGGAGGTGTTAAAAATGTCTGTGAAGACAGGAGCCAGCTCTTTCGCACAGTGTCTCAGGGTGGAGGGAGACACACCGTCCGGCCCGGGGGCCTTGCGCGGGTTCAGTCTGGAGAACTGTCTGTGCACGTCCTGCTCACTGATGACAAGGGCAGGGGGGGAGGAGGAGGAGGAGGAGGAGGAGGGGGGGGACCGCTTTTGATGAATTAGGGGCTGAGGAGGCAGTGGAGCTGGGTGGAGTGGGTGAGTTGGACACAGCTGACGAGGTGTCAAAACGGGCGTAATGTTGGGACAGTTTTTGACAAAGGGCTTTGTCATCCTGACCTTTAGAAGCCTGAGGCCGATAGTTGGTGATTTGCCTCAGTCCTCTCCACACAGAAGCCGAGTCATTAGCAGTGAACTGCTGCTGGAGTCTGTCAGAATACACAGATTTAGCTCTCCTCAGCTCTCTGTTAAACCGATATTTGACCTCTCTGTAGCAGTCCCTGTCTCCACTTTTCAACGCTGCTTCCTTCTCCTTCCTGATCTGTCTGAGCTTGGCCGTGAACCAGGGCTTATCATTAGAGTACCTCACCCTGGTGCGCGATGGAAGAATGTTCTCCTCACAGAAGTTGATATACGAGTTCACAGTGTCTGTGTACTCATTAAGATCATGTGTGGCTCCTTTAAACATGCCCCAGTCAGTTATTTCCATGCATGTGTTCAGATTCTCTCCAGCTTCACTGGTCAATTTCTTCGTGGTGGTCACAACAGGTTTAGTGAGTTTCAGTCTCTGTCTGTATGTGGGAATGAGGTGGACCATCACGTGATCAGATAATCCGAGCGCAGCGCGGGGAACAGCGCGATATGCGTCCTTCACTGTAGTGTAACAGTGATCCAGCGTGTTATTTCCTCTGGTTGGGCATTTAATAAACTGTTTGTAGCGGGGGAGCTCGTGACTCAGATTGCTCTGGTTAAAGTCGCCAACCACAATAACCAGGGAGTCTGGAAAATTCCGCTCCGTGTGTTGGATGTGATCCGCGAGCACGCGCTGAGCTTCACGCGTGTCCGCGTCGGGAGGGACGTACACAGCGACGAGGATGAATGAGGCGAACTCCCGCGGGGAATAAAATGGCTTGCAGTTAATAAAAAGAAATTCCAGGGCGGGAGAACAGTGTTTGGAAATCACCGTTACATCAGAGCACCAGCTGTTGTTAATATAGAAGCACACTCCTCCTCCAATAGACTTACCGGAGAGCTCTGTGACGCGATCAGCACGAAACAGCTGAAATCCCTCGAGGCTGATCGCGCTATCCGGAATGTTCCCTTTAAGCCAGGTCTCAGAGAAACAGATGACAGACAAGGAAGCGAGGTCCTTAAATCGCATCAGCAGTCTTAATTCTTCTACCTTGTTCAAGAGAGAATTGGCATTGGATAGAAATATGCCAGGCAAGGCTGTTCGCGTGCCTCTCCTTCGCAGCCGAGCGAGAATCCCCCCTCGCTTCCCTCTTTTACGCCGTCTTACTTTTTGAGCCAAACAATGAATCAGATCGGCGGCAGGAGCTAAAAAAACTGGGAGAAGGTCCGTGGGAGTAAGAGTCCTGATATTTAATAATTCTTCACGGGTGTATGAACCGGCAGACGCACAATCAATGAACAGAAACAAGCAAATTAAAAAAATTAAAGGGCAGCGAAGCACCATGGCGACCACTGTGGGCGCCATCTTGGATCTATCCCAAATTGCCATAACATTTGCTCACCTGCCCCTCCACCATGTACCAGAGTGGCAATTGACGCTTTAACACTGTCACAAATAACAGCGGGGCGAGGCCAGATTTCAATTTTGAATTAGTCAGTTTTTATTTCAATAACTTACAGGTAAATAGTTCCAGAAACATCCGACACGATTCTCAGCAACAATCCACAAACGAACGAACACCTCATTATCAATCATCACACCTGTTTTATACTAACTGGAGATAATTAGGGCTGATCAGCCCCTACCATAATCCCAGGTAAAACAATAAACCTTCCATCATTTACACATACCCACTAATCTCTAAAATACATAAATATTTTCCCAACTATACAATATAAATAACATATAATAAATAACAATCAATAACAACAATAACAATATAAATAATTCAATAAATAATTCAAAACCCTTATTTACAAAGCTAAACCACCCCTCTAACTTACCATACATGCTTCCTTCCTGCTGGTGTCCTATATAAGGCCCTCAACCCCTAACGGAGTCTTTTGCCCGGACACCCACAGGAAGCATGTTGGCAAAGGTATGTGAAATAAATTATCAATTATTTTACCAAATACTTAACCATACAATTATCTCCCAAGGGCATTCAAATTAAACAAAAGACAGATTCCAAAATAATGTGTGCAACTTTTACAAACAATCATAATAACATTTACCATATATAAATACAACACAATCACGCATACAATAAGTCATACAGTGATGACACTCCATCGTCACATTTCCTCCCCCCCTTTCCCGAGAGTACAGTACTCTATGAGTCATGTACTCTTGAGAGGCTATCAGCTACAAGGTTGGTTTTCCCTGCCACATACCGAACAGTAAAATTATAAGGTTGGAGGGACACATACCACCCTGTGAGACGACTGTTTACGTCCTTCATTCTGTCCAACCACTGTAGAGCCCGATGATCTGTCTCCAATACAAAATGATGCCCTAGTAAATAGTATTTAAGAGACCCTATTGCCCATTTCATGGCAAGACATTCTTTTTCTATTGTGGAATATCTTGTCTCCCGGTCCAACAACTTACGGCTCAAGAACAGCACTGGGTGTCTCTCTCCCTTCTCCTCCTGGAGAAGTACTGCTCCAATGCCACCCCTGAAGCATCTGTCTGTAAAATGAACTGGCGAGCAAAGTCTGGACTGTAGAGAACCTTCTCCCCAGAAATAGCCCTCTTCAGATCCTCAAACGCTCTGTCACACTCCTCTGTCCATTTTACCTTATATGGTGCCGAAGCCTTAGTGAGGTCAGTCAAAACTGTGGCTCTTTCAGCAAAGTGGGGGATGAACTTGCTGTACCATCCTACCATTCCCATGAACGATCGTACCTTCTTCTTAGTGGTGGGTACAGGATTGGTCCGGATGGCATCCACTTTACCTACTCGTGGTCTAATAACCCCCTGACCAACCACATGTCCCAGGTACTCCACCTGCTGCTGTCCGAACGCACATTTGCGTGGATTGATTGTCAGTCCTGCCCTCTTAATTAACTGAAGGACCTGTCTAAGGTGTATCAAATGTTCTTCCCAAGTCTGACTATAAATGACCACGTCATCCAGACAGGCAGCCGCAAAGTTTGATACTCTCCTTAACACTTGGTCCATCAGCCACTGGAAAGTTGCAGGTGCCCCCTGAAGGCCAAATGGCATGACCCTAAATTGGAAACTGCCATAAGGTGTTTTAAAGGCTGTAAGTTCCTTTGTTTCCGGTGCCAATGCCACCTGCCAATACCCCTTGCATAGGTCCAGAGTAGAAATAAACCTAGCCCTGCCCACTTTCTCTAACAGTTCGTCAATCCAGGGCATGGGGTATGACTCAAACTTAGATACTGAATTAAGGTATCTAAAGTCAATACAGAATCTTAATGAGCCGTCCTTTTTGGGGACCAGCACAATCGGGCTACACCACTCACTAACTGACTCCTCGATCACTCCCAGCTGCAACATCAAGTCAATTTCTTGCTTCATTTTTGGGACCAATCGCTCCGGGATCCTATAAGATTTTCTACGTGGAACAGCTTCCTCTTTCAAATAAAGGTCTCTCCTGAAACAATTCTGGATCCAATAGTGCCTCTAACTCTCTCCGCTGATCCACCTACAAATGAGACACTTGAAACAAATAAGGCTCTGACACATTTGTGGGAAAGGACTGTTCTTTCTCCTCATCCACTTTCGTCGCACAAATTAAGAGCTGATGTGTCTCCTGAAGAACAGGTTGCTGCTGCTGATGACCAGGCTGCTGAAACTCTTTCAATAAGTTAATATGGAAGGTCTGATATTTTACCTTCCTGTCAGGCATATATAGTTCATATGTCACTGAGCTTAGTCTGTTAGAAATTTCACATGGCCCCTGCCATCAAGCCAACAGCTTACTGTCACACAAGGGCAGCAATAACAAAACCTGTTGTCCTGGGTGAAAAACCCTCTTTCTGGCCTTCTTGTCATACCAAGTTTTTTGTTTGGCCTGTGCCGTCCTCATGTGTTCCTGAGCCAAAGCAGTCATTCGATCCAGTTTCTCTCTTATCTTAATAACATAAGAGACCACATTGTCCTGATCACTCGGTGGACTCTCCCAGTGCTCCTTTAATAAGTCCAGTGGGCCCCTCACCTGATGACCATACAGTAGTTCAAAAGGTGAGAACCCTGTTGAAGCCTGGGGCACCTCCCGATAAGCAAACAATAAATATGGTACCCATTGGTCTCAATCTGAGCCCGTTTCAGAAACAAATTTCCGCAGCATGTTTTTTAAAGTCTGGTTAAATCGTTCCACTAGTCCATTAGTCTGAGGGTGATATGGGGTGGTCTTAATACCCTTAATACCCAACAGCTTATATACTTGCTGCAACAGTTTGGACAAGAAATTTGTTCCACAGTCTGTTAGAACTTCTCTGGGTATGCCTACCCTTGAAAACAACTGGATAAGGCAGTTGGCAACCTGCCTAGCCTTGATAGATTTCAGGGGAAAGGCTTCTGGGTACAGAGTAGCGTAGTCACAAATTACTAGAATGTATTTATTACCAGAGGAGCTTCTCTCTAGGGGGCCAACTACATCCATCCCTATTCTATCAAAAGGTGTTCCAATGATTGGTAATGGTTGCAGTTGGGCACGTGCTACTCCCCTAGATGATGTAATCTGACATATTAAGCACATTGTGCAGAACTCCTTTATCTGGGTATACATTCCCGGCCACACAAACCTTCTAGCAATTCTCTGCAGAGTTTTTTGAAATGCTAGATGACCTGCCCAAGGGATAACATGTCCCAGTTCCATAATCTTTGATGTGAGGTCCTGTGGCAAAGCTATGGCCATAACTTCACCTTGTTGCTGGTACAAAATGCCCTTTTTTATGACATACATGGCCTCAGCCAAACAATCCATTCTACCCTGTTTCACACCCTCAATCTCCGAGACTTTATCAAACCATGGTCTAAGTGTTGGGTCAGCTTTCTGCAATGCAGCTATGTCAGGAGGGATGTCAAACTCTACTGACTGATTTAGCTGTGGTGTTTCTTCACCCAAGTTCTTTGCTGACGCTAACACCTTATCTCTTCTCTTCTGAGCCTTGGATTTGGGTTGCTTAATAGGGCCTGCCTCTATCTCAGAATCATAAAATGGTAGCTCCTGAAGAACATTGGCAGCCCTCTGTGCTCTCTGTGCCCTGGTTGTCACCATATTACAATTTTTCACCACAGGTGTGTTTACTCTTTGCTCAACAGCGCCACCTGCCTGTCTCTCCTCCGTTTGTTCCTCTCTAACCTGTTGTATGATGTCCAACAAGGTTGGAACATCATTGCCAAGAATAACTGAATAAGGCAAATCAGGCACAAGAGCTACAGGAAGGAGATAAGTTTGCCCCCCCCCCCCCCTGTTAAATAAACCTCAGCGGTCGGGTACAGTTTTTTATCCCCATGGACACAACTGATATTTATTTTAGACTCATTCCACAAATCCCTAGGAACCAAACTAGGCAGCACAACCGTTTGAAAACAACCAGAATCTAACAGGGCCTCTTCACACTGACCATTAAGCAACACCTTGGTTTTATACACTCCACTGTGCACTGGGGCTGAAAAAGTGGGTCTAGGAACTGAACATAATAATGATGGTTTCTCATTCTTTATGGCAGGGCATGAATACTGGGTGTGACCGATTTTATTACACTGATAGCAGCGTGTATCTTTATTTACAACAACGCATGACTTTTTGCTATTATCATATCTGCTATATGTGATCTGACTGGGCCTGGAATACTGCCTATTTCGAGCTGGACCACCCCTTTCACCCTCATTAAACTCACTCCGTGTGGTGAAAGATCTGTCACGGCCAAAAGTAGGTCTCCTGCTCCCAGACCTGGCTGACAGAAAAACCTCCGCCAGACGAGTAGCGTCCTCTGCAGTCTTCGGGTCCCGCTATCGGGTCCCAGTATCCAGACTCCCAGTTCCGGGTTCACCATGTGCAAAAACTGTTCCAAAATTAATTGTTCCATAATGTATTTTATAGTTAGGGTCTCTGGTTTAATCCATTTACATAACAGGTCTTTTAGACGTACACAAAGTTCACGAGGGGTTTCGTCCTGATGAATGTCCAGGGACCGAAACCTCCTCCTATATGTGTCAGATGTAATTTCATATTTACTCAAAATTGCTTCCTTGACTTTCCCATAATCGTTCGTGTCAGCGACAACATCCCCCCCCCCCTTGAAAAATTCCAATCACACCAATCAGGCCCTCCCACAGTTTACACCCGACTCACACCCTAAACACATAAATGCACAAACCTATCCATTCACACCACACTGGCCTGGCTGACCACTCCACTTTTAGAGTCCCCAACAGTCAGTAAACAAAAAGAGCCACTCACAAAAATAAATCAATCCCAAAAGAAATACATACATTACAGACAATAAATAACTATGTAGATTACCTAATGGCGGTCCCAAGACTCCACACTAACAAAACAACTTGAAAGAAAAGGCAAGGCACATTTACATTTCACACACAGTCATTATGGACAGTGCGGTGGCGGAGTGGTTAGCACTGCGGCAGCACAGCAACTCACCCTTGGCCGGAGGATCCTGGGTTCGATCCCAGCCCCCGACCAACAGTGATCTGTGTGGAGTTTGCATGTTTTCCCCGTGTCTGCGTGGGTTTACTCCGGGATTTGTCCGGTTTCCTCCCACATGCCAAAAACATGCATGTTAGGTTAATTGACATCAAAAACTGGGGATTCTAAACTGTCCTTAGGTATGACTGTGAGAGTGAATGGTTGTCTGTCTCTCTGTGTTGGCCCTGCAATGGACTGGCGATCTGTCCAGGGTGTACCCTGCCTCTCGCCCAAAGATGCTGGGATAAGCTCCACCCACCCCCCCGCAACCCGAAAAGGATTAAGCGGAAGAAGATGGATGGACACAGTCATTATCACACTTTCACACTTCAGTGTTACTGCACCTCACCACACGCATATCCATTGCACTCAATACACACACACAACGGTGGTCACTTCTTGTCCTTTTTTTTAACATTAGCAATGAAACAATACAACAAACTATAATTAGACACACCGTAAGCCCCAAAATAAAACACAGTCTTAACCCGGGTCTCCCATAGGAGCGTCCATCGCGTGGCCCGCTCCCAGAGCATCTCCGCTTCTTCTTAACCGGAAACAGGCTGCACTGGCGTTTTTTCCCTTCCAAACGCCACAGCTCATTTGAATGCCATCTCGACCCATCAGTCAGTTCCAGGTATCCATCATCGCCAGTCCGTATCACATGCAGGCCACCCTCTCCATCTCGCTGCTCCCTCGACCTGCGAACCTGTCCTAGCCGAGACTCGACCCTAGGGCATACATCATCCCCTGCCCCAGGGGGATGGCTTCCTTCTTGGCTTCCTTCTTCCTGGCTTCCTTCTTCTACAGCGTTGTGAACTGGTACCCAGATGGCTCCTCAGCATCCCGCTGATCCGACTTGAGCCTTGTCCCTTGTTTTCATTCTGAGCACATCTAGGGTTTGTGCCATCCGGTCTCACCCCGATCGTTTTCATTTCCTGCGTTGGAGCGCCACTGACAGCATCCGGCTCAATGGTGGTACTCTGTCATCCACCAGAGCTTCGCTGTGCCTGCTCTCTGGAACCATCCACCCCCACGGGTGCTAATCCATACCGTTTGGGTCCCTCATCCAACGAACTGCAAACACTGGCACGGAGTGCCCCCCATGGAGGCATACTCTGGTGCTGATGACGGCCACCCAGACTGGGCCAGCCTAAGTCCCACGCTTTGTCGCCACTTCCCACATAAAATGGCCGGTCCCATAGTCCACCACCTGACCACTCCTCCACTTCTCCGCAGGCGATAGAGAACCCGAGCCCGTAAAACAAATCACAGCCCATCAAGTTATTACAATTACGGGCCACCATGAACTCTGCTGCACACATATAGGCCACCTTGTACCTCACCGATAACCACACCGAGCTCACAATGTCCAGAGGGTTGTTGTCATACCCGTAACAGGCGATGTTCGTTTTACTCACAGTGTAATGGGGAAAGAACTTCTCTACCATCGCCAAATTCAAGATGGAGGCAGCTGACCCTGTGTCCACCATTAACGGCACTGGCACCCCATCCAACACAATGTTGCACAGAATGCGTCCGTCTGCGTTGGGCGAGACCGTGTGGACCACTGTAGGCGTCTTCTTAACCAAGACCCCCTTTCCAGGTCCCTGTTCCTCCTTCTCAAAGTTCCAGCAAACCCTGGTGAAGTGGTGGAACAATCCACACCGTCCACAACGCTTCCCTCTCGCTTCCCATTCCCTCGCTCTATAGCGGTACCTGCTGGATCCGCAGCCGTAGCATCTCGGCGTTCCCAGGGCAAACCTAATCTTCACAATGGCTGCGTACTCATCGTCGCTGCCATCTTCTGGATCCAAGGCCAGGGCCTTCCACTGCTTGCCATTCCTGGGTAGGGCCTCCATGTCACCGAGAGTCCTTGTTATCTTTTCCGCTGCCTCATGTTGTTGCACTAGCTCCATGGCTGTTATCAACATTAGCTCACCAGCGTGAGTTAGCAGGCGGACCCTCGCGGAGGATTAGGCCACGTGTTCCACTAGCTGGTCGCGAATCATCTCCTCCTCCAAAGCCCTGAACCTGCACTCACCCGCCAGCTGTCAAAGGTCCACCACAAACTGTTGAACCGACTCTCCGGGCCATTGGCATCGCTGTCTGAACTGGATGTGCCGCATTATGGTGTTCTCAGGCGCGCAAAAGTAGCCCTCCATGAGCCTCACGACATCCCCAAATGTGTCGCCTCTTCTCAAAGTGCTCAGGATCCTCTGGCCCTCCATACCAAGGTTATGGACCAGAATTGCCCTCGCATGTAGTTTGTCCATGTCGCCGAGGTCCAGCGCTGTGAGATAATACTCGAAGGCCACATACCACCTGGTCCAAGGGACCAGTGGCTCACCCAGAGCCTCCAAAAATGGACGAAATGTGGTAGCAGCCCCTTCCATTTCCGTGTATCCTTGTCGCCAAATGTAGTGTCTCTAATTAATAAGGAGTCGAGGTGACGTTTTATAGTTTTATTAGAACACGAGCCAGGAACACAGGAGTCACTACCGCTAGCCTGAGAGCCACAGCAAAGAGACAAGATGGCTCCCGCTGTGGCCTCTTATAACCCAGGTGACACCACCCCCCCAGAGGCGGGGTGTCATCTCTTTACCACAGGGCACCGCCATATAAATATATATATACAATATCCTATCCAACACAGGTACAGTATAATTCTCAGCATCTGGGTTTTATTATACTCCAGTGAACAGAAAGCTCAAAAACACATAATAAAAATAGTCCATTTGTTTAAAAGAGGCCAACTAAACAGACCTCTACTCAAAAAATAAGGCTCAGCATAGCAAGACGTAAACTCAACAAACTGACCTGAGTAAATGAGGAAAAACTATATACCAGCAGAATAAACCATCTTAAATTAAAAGGTAGATGCTACAGAAATAAGTGGAATGCAATACAAAGTAGCTCCATTTTCCCTCATGCTGTCACGGCAGATGGTTCAGTCCACTTCTTCTTCTTCTTCTTCTTCTCTCATTTACTGGCGGATAGCAAACAACTGAAAGGTGCATACCGCCCCCTACTGTACAAGAGTGTGTAACATGTCATCTGGTTCAGTCCACTTTATTGGCCTTTGCATTTAAACCAGCTTCACCCTCATCCTCCTCTTTGACACCAGACAGGAAGGAGTGAACCAGCAGGTAACTCAGAAAATGGAGAAAAATATTATTAATGCAACTTATATAAATTAATGACAAAACAATCTAAAACCAATGTCCATGTCACTATTTAAAGTAGTATAATGTCAAAACATTGTTTTAGTTTGAGTGACTGCAAATTAGATTAAATGTGAAATGATGCAAAGAATATATCTAAATGATGTGAATGTTATTTGGGTGAATATTACCAAATTATCAGTTCCATTGTGTAGCTGTTGATACAGCCATCACACACTCCCCCTCTTCAAATCTCTTGCTGGGACAGCGAGAGAGGTAATCTGCCGTACAGTTGTCTTTGCCTGGAATATGATGGATGGTCAAACAGTATGGCTGCATTGCAAGGTATCACCTTGTAATTCTTCCATTTGTATCCTTCATTCTTTCCAACCATTGGAGAGCCTTGTGGTCCGTTTCCAACATGAACTCTTCCAAGAAGGTAATACTTAAATGAATCTAGCACCCATTTGATTGCCAGTGCCTCCTTCTCCATTGTTGAATATCTCCTATCCCTGGGAAACAGCTTACAGCTAATGAAGGCCACTGGGTGTCGCTCATCTGGTGGTCCCTGTAGAAGAACAGCCCCCAGACCTCTCTCAGAAGCATCAGTTTGAAGAATAAAATGTTCATCAAAATGTAGACTGTACAAGACTGACCTCTTACTCAATGACTGCCTGATGTCCTGGAAGGCTGCCTCTGCCTCCTCTGTCCACTGGATCTGGTTGGGACATCTAGATCCAGTCAAATCACTCAGGGTAGCTGCCCTGGCAGAGAAATGGGGGATAAAGCCATAATAAAGTCCAGCCATACCAAGAAATGATCTACGCTGTTTTCTTGTTTCTGGCAAAGGGCAGGACTCAGTAGCACTGATCTTGTTCACTTGTGGCTTTATTACTCCATTTCCGATAAACCCCAGATATTCAATTTCAGCCTTGGCAAAGACACACTTTGAGGAGTTGACAATCAGCCCAGCAGATTGAAGGCACTCCATTACCTTCTGCAGATGTTTCAGGTGATCCTCACCTCCAAGGTAATGCTGTAAATCACAATATCATCCAGATAGGCTGCAGCAAAATCAGACAACCCACATAGTACCTTATCCATCAGCCTCTGAAATGTTGCTGGGGCTCCATGTAATCCAAAAGGCAGGACAGTACATTGAAACAACCCCCATGATGTTCGAAAGGCAGTCAGTTCTCTGGAGTGATGAGCAAGTGGTACCTGCCAATAACATTTAGGTTACATAACTGTCTCACCTGGAGCTGCTGTTCTTCTGAGAGGTGACTGAGATCCAGATCCAAAGGAGTAGCTGAGGGTAGATACTGCTCCTCTACCTCATCATTCTCCTCAATCCCCCTCATTAATAAAACCTCTGCTCTCTTGGGTTTCTCCTCCCACTCCTTCAGGAGGTTTATATGCAAAACCCTACTAGAGTGAGGCTGACCTGGAGTGGCTACTTGATAGGTGGTCAGTCCAAGCTGTCGCTGGATCTCAAAAGATCCTTGCCATTTTGCTAACAGCTTACTCTCATTGCTTGGGAGGAGTACAAGTACAGTACCTTCTGTCCAGGATCAAATGATCTCTGCCTTGCTGATCGGTCATACCAAACCTTTTAATGTTGCTGGGCATTGTCCATGTGGGCTTGAGCTAGCTTGCTCATCTTCTCCATTCGATCTCACATCTGGACAACATAAGAGATTATATTAACAGCAACCTCCCTTCCCTGTTCCCCCTCCCATGTCTCTTTCAGCAGAGACAGTGGGCCTCTTACTTCATAAGCATAAAGCAGTTCAAAGGGAGAAAAACCAGTAGAAGCTTGGGGTACTTCTCTATATGCAAAGCGGAGGTAAGGCAGCCACTGATCCCACTCTGTACCAGTTTCATCCACAAATTTGCACAACATTTGCTTCAAGGTCTGGTTGAAACATTCAGTCAGGCCATCTGTTTGAGGGTGATATGGAGTTGTTCTCAGGCTTTTAATACCAAGAAGCTGATATACTTGTTTTAATAAAGTGTACATGAAATTTGTTCCCTGGTCTGTCAGGATCTCATGAGGAAGTCCAACCCTTGAAAAAAACTGCACCAAACAAAAAGCCACAGACCTTGCCTTTGTTGACTTAAGAGGAAAATCTTCAGGATATTTTGTGGCATAATCTGTTATTACCAACATGTAACGGTTGCCTGCTTTACTTCTTTCAACAGGGCCAACTACATCCATTCCCAATTGTTCAAATGGGGTACTAATAATTGGTAAGGTCTGGAGTGGAGCTCTGGAGGGGACTTTGATAGAAGTCTTTTGGCACTGGGGACAACTTTTACAGAACTGGGCTACATCTGCATGCAGACCAGGCCAGTGGAAATGTTTTTTTAATACGAGCAATAGTTTTGCGTTTCCCATGATGGCCTGCCCATGGGACGGAGAGCCCCAAGTTCAAAACAACTTCCCTGTCTTCTTTAGGAGCCGTCAACTGCATTTCTGACCCCTGCTGGTGATATAAAATACCACCTTTCAGGAAGAAATCCTCATTGCTGTTAAAGTTGGGTTCCATTTCTTGGTTCCACTCTTTGGCCTTCTGCAAGAAAGGTGTCAATGTTGGATAATCATGTTGCATTTCAGTGATATTAACAGGAACTTTAAGAGCAAAAGACATTTCAGGCTCAGAGCCAAAAGATGGCTTTACAACAGTGTGATGGAATTTCTCTTGCCTTTTCTGCATTTGGGACTTACGAGACTTCCCAAGTGCCGTCTCCAGTTCCACATCATAAAAGGGCAAGGCACTGAGGGTCTGAGAGAACTCCTGACTTTTAAGCTTGAGCCCTGGTCATTGCAACATTACTTGTATGGCAACAATCAAGTAAATCAAAAAGCACGGGCAGGTCTCAACCAAGTATAGCTGGAAATGGCAGATTACACAGGGTTACAAAAATATTTTTTTGTAAGTTGTCTGTGGTTTTTCAACTGATTTAAGACAATTTTGCACCGCTGAATCCAAAAATGACATCCATTTCTCTTGATCAGGTGCTAAGTAAAAACCTGTACTTACTTAGTACTTACTTAGTACTGTGCATGTACTTACCTTTATATAAAGGTAAGTACATGTAAATTGAATGTTACGTCATCCTTGTTCAAAATTCAGAGAATTTCAAAACATAAAAAAGAATTTTGCATCATATAAAGCGAAAATACCAGTACACGTAAACAAAGACGTATAAAACATGTGGCCATAATTCAAAAAGTTGACCTGATTGAGCAAAACCAATGTGATTTTCATCAAAATTGTCCTAAATCAGCTAAAAAAAAAAAAAAAAAAAAAAAAAAACTTAGACAATAAATTTGGGGTTGACCAGTGGTATCAGCAACACCAGTATTTAAGAGGCAAACCTGCCCTTGGATCTTGATGTACATTTCAGCTGTAGGATAGGGCTTCTCATCGGCAGCAGTGGCTCAGGAGGTAGAGCATGTCGTCCAATAACTGGATGGTTGGCGGTTCGAATCCCGCTCTCCCCAGATATCCTGCCGTTGTGTCCCTGGGCAAGACACTTTACCCACCTTGCCTCCAGTGTCCATAACACTGGGTCTGAATGTGAATAAATGTTTGGAGGTGGCCGGAGAGGCCATTGGAAGCCACATTTCCGTCAGCTTGCCCCTGGGCAGCTGTGGCGACAGTAGTAGCTTGCCACTACCATTGTCTGTCTTGAGTGAGTGAATAATGTATCTACTTGTAAAAAGAAAAAAAAAAAAAGAGCATCTTTGAGTGTCTATGATAAAGCGCTATATAAATCTGATGCATTATTTTTATCACCGTGCACACAACACAAATTATTTCACTTGTATTGACAATGTTTGAGGGAACAAACAGTCTATGTACCAGTCTGTGTACTGCCTTAATCAATTAGTGCATTTACCATTTTGCCATTAATCTCAACTGGGGGTCATTTTTAATCCTCTGTCCAATTTTACATCAGAGTCAATACAGCTTCAAGGCACAAAACACATGTGGTTACCTTTGCTGAGTTTTGGGGGCACATGGGTTTTGTATGGCTTTATATTCCACAGTGATAACAAATGACAGGTTTGGTGAAGGGCTTGAGGATGCATTAGCTGGCTGGCTTGTTGTAGTCCCACTTATAGTTGATCTGTGAGGGACTGGTCTACGATTGTCCTTTGCTTTCCAGGCAGCGAAGCTCCAAGGCTGTCCCTTTTTCCAGGCTGCCACAAACATATCCGCCAGCTTTGCAGCCTCTGTAGCAGAAGTTGGATTATGTTCCTTTATCCAAACCTGCAACTCAGGAGATAACAGTCTTAAATATTGTTCAAGGATTATGATTTCACCAATTTCCTGGACTATTTTATCTTTTGGGTGGATCCACTTTCCATACAACTCCTTTAAACGTGCATATAGCTCTTTAGGGCTTTCAACAGGATTTGCATCAAGAGAGCAGAATCTCTGCCTATATGTCTCACGATGGATATCATTTATAAAGAATAGCTTCCTTGTGTCATGGCTGCCAATTATCCTCAGCTGCGTGCACACCTGCTCTCCATCCCAGCCTGGGTTATTTAAATCGCGAAGTCCTGAGATCGGCGCGGAGTCGTCTGTCTCCTTTCTCTGAGACCTTCACTCGCCAATCTCCAAGCTGAGCTTCCAAGCCTCACCTGTTCTCCCAGTCCTGCCCGTCAACGCCAGGACTAATCTTCACCCTCAATCAAGTAAGCCTTCGTCCATTCCTCTAACCTTTCTGAGTCCCCTGTGCACAGGCAGAGATCCATGGCGGTGGACCAAACTGCACTGCCTCACCTACCAACGCTAACCACCACTGGGACCGTGGGCACTGTCCTCCTGGCCGTAGCCGCTGAGCTTAACCTGAGTTCCACCTTCACATCACAGACAGCAAGCACAGAGCAATCCGGTACATTCCCTCCGGGGCTTGCCACTAACACTCCTGTCTGTTTGTCCATAGGGTTGCCCGGTTTCACGGTGCTCTGCTCACCCCAGTGGATACATACATACGCACACGCACCCAGACACACACATTATTTACAATAAAGAGTTAATTGCGTTTATTCTCAAGTCGTGTCTGCTCTTTGGGTCTGAAACCATGTCACCTTGACTTTATTATAATCCAAAGAATCATCAGTGTCCATATGCACCTCTTCCTTTACCAGTGAGTAATGGTGCAAGATGAAAAACCCAGTCACTCTTCAGCCATCGACAAGCCAGTACAATACATTCAAAGGTAATTAGAAAATGTTCAGTGTCAAATTACAAGTTTTTGTAATTTGGACTCAAAAAATGAAACTGACCTGAAGTGCTGATTGACTCACTTGGGCCAGCTTGGGGAGGAGGAACATTGTCTGGAGACTCCACATCAGGTGGTTCAACTGACTGAGGTCCAGGCACTGCAGTGCGGGCCTGCACTTCAATCTGTAAGAGCTGAAACTGATGTTGAAGTGCTGTAAAATGTTGCTCTTGCCGTGCATTTTCCTCCCTCTGTCTAATCTCTCTGGCCTCCTGTTTCGCCATTTATGAGTGGAAAAGAGAAACCAAGTCTGATATACGTAGCTGGCTCCTTACCTTTGTCCCCAGTGCCGTCTACCCCTCCAGAAGCTCCATTTTCCTCCTGTTCCACATTAGTTTGCCTTTCTGGACTGATCTGTTGGTTTTGTTCATCTCCTTGGGCTCCTTTTGCACTTCTTCCACCCCTCTGCATGGCTTACAGGTTGAAAGAGAAAAAGGGAAAAAAAAAAAAAAAAGAAAAAAAAAAACTTGTGCCTTTTAACTGGATGATCCCACCACTTCCACCAAATGTGAGGGACCAAGCAGTCAAAAGATATACCAACACTAGTGATGGGAAGGCAGGCTCCGGAGCTCCGAGGGGTGCTCCGAGCTTATCCAGGAAATATTTGGCAAAGTGCATTTCGAGGCGTGCATCATGACGTATGTGTTGACGTCAGACCACATGACTGGCTCAGAAAGCCGCTCATGATTTTGCACGCAACATGAAATAAAGTGAGCAGCGATACCCAATGGAAATCCCCATCCCTCACGTTTTGTGTTGTCATGTTTGACTGTGTAAGGGATTTGTGACAGCCAATTTTCACATGGAGGCAGCAGCAAAGAGACGGACTTCTCCCTTTTGGGAACATTTTGAGCGCATTTCTCCCATTGATGTATTTTCCACAAATAGTGGATATTTAATGCAGCTGAGGGGATGGCTTAGCGGTAAAGCATCTGCACTACAAGCGGGAGGCCTGGGTTTGGATCCCAGCTGTGTCATTCTTGTCATTTTATTTTTATTTGCAAGGTGAAGTTTCTGTTGTGTTTTAAAGAGCTTGGATCAGTATTGCCCATCATTATGCTGAGGCACTATTGCTATTGTGCCCTGCATGAGAATAAGGCCAGAGTTGACTATACTGGGACAGTATAAGACTGTTGAAAAATTTATTATTTCTTAATAAAAATGGATAAGTAGTACAAGTACACGAAGTAATTTTTCTTAAGACAGCACATTTATTGAAAAAAAAAAAATACACATTAAACCAATAATACCCTTGTAAAAATCAGCATGTTGTATATGTTTTGTCCACTAGATGGCCTGGTAGAGAAAATGAAGTCCCACATGAGGCCTCGTCTATATGAGCCATTTTGATGAAAGGCCTCAAGTCCTCCAGAAAGCCTCATTTGGCCATCAGTAACCGACACAGGTATAATTCTCAAAATCTGGGTTTTATTATACCCCAGTGAACAGAAATCTCAAAAACACATTAAAAAAAAACCCAGTCCATTTGTTTAAAAGAGGCCAACTAAACAGAGCTCTACTCAAAAAAAAAAAAAAAAAGTCTCAACATAGCAAGATGTAAACTCACCAAACTGACCTGAGTATCCATCCATCCATCTTCTTCCACTTAATCCTTTTTGGGTCGCGGGGGGGGGGGGGGGGGGGCTGGGGCCTATCCCAGCATCTTTGGGCGAGAGGCAGGGTACACCCTGGACAGATCGCCAATCCATTGCAGGGCCAACACAGAGAGACAGACAACCATTCACTCTCACAGTCATACCTAAGGACAATTTAGAATCCCCAGTTTGATGCCAATTAACCTAACTTGCATGTTTTTGGCATGTGGGAGGAAACCGGAGAAATCCCGGAGTAAACCCACGTAGACGCGGGGAGAACATGCAAACTCCACACAGATCACTGTTGGTCAGGGGCTGAGATTAAACCCAGGATCCCCCAGCCAAGGGTGAGTTACTGTGCTGCCGCAGTGCTAACCACTTCGCCACCGCGCTGCCCCACTGAAGTCTTTGGGTTCCGGGGGAGTATGGTTGCAAAGCTGAAACTTAAAGGAATTGACGGAAGGGCACCACCAGGAGTGGAGCCTGCGGCTTAATTTGACTCAACACGGGAAACCTCACCCGGCCCGGACACGGAAAGGATTGACAGATTGATAGCTCTTTCTCGATTCTGTGCGTGGTGGCACATGGCCGTTCTTAGTTGGTGGAGCGACTGACCTGAGTAAATGAGGGAAAAACTCAACCTATATACCAGCAGAATAAACCATCTTAAATTAAAAGGTACAAACTACAGAAATAACAGTGGAATGCAATACAAAGTAGCTCCATTTCCCCCATGCTGTCACAGCAGATGGTTCAGTCCACTTTATTGGCCTTTGCATTTAAACCAGCTTCACCCTCAGCCTCCTCTTTGACACCAGACAGGAAAGAGTGACCAGCAGGTAACTCAGAAAAAGGAGAAAAATATAGTTAATGCAACTTATATAAATTAATGACAAAACAATCTAAAACCAATGACCATGTCACCATTTAAAACAGTATAATGTGAAAACATTTTTAGTTTAAGTGACTGCAAATTAAATTAAATGTGAAATGATGTAAAGAATATATCTAAATGATGTGAGTGTTAGTTGGGTGAATATTACCAAATTATCAGTTCCATTGTGTAGCTGCTGATACAGCCATCACACAGCACATAGTTTGTTTTTAACGCTTTGCATCATGCCATCTAATTACCAGCAGACAGTGCACCCACTTTGTGCTGGGAGGTAGAGGCGCTGTTATGTATGGAAACAGGCTGGTATTAGCATGATGGCGGCCGGGTTGGTCATGGGGCAGACCAGTGTTGGCGCTACCGGTTTCCAGCGGTGAGGCCGCCCTAGGTATAAAAGAGTGGGCGGAAGAGGCTCTGCCTCTTTCATCATGAAGCCACCTGGCCAGCAGGAGAGTGCCATAAGCCTCCGTCTATAGTTAAGTGTTATATTTAATAAACCCTGTTAACTGAGTTGAGACTCACTTTTCATTCCTACAATTATGGACATAACATCTGGCGATGAGGTAAAAGTGGTAATGGAACGCTCCATTGCCAGCTTTCGGCCATTCCTCAAGATTCCGGGCGAGCTGCTCATGCCGTGGCCTAGGTGGTTCGTCGCCTTTACCGGCTACCTTGTGGCACTGGGTTTGGGAGAAATGGAGAAGCTCCCTGCACGAGCTGTGTTAGTCCATAATTTAGGAATGGAAGGGCAGAGAATCTTTGAAAACTTGGGCAGAGCGGACAGTTTTGACGACATGGTACAGCTAATGGCACGCTACTTTAAGGTGCCAGAGAACATCATTGTGAAATGTATTCACTTTCGACAGCGCCGCCAGTGGTCGGGTGACACTGTGACGTCATACACCTGTTTCTGCGAGGACATGTGTGTGCAGACCAAGACCTTCTGCATATACAACAACAATAAACCCTGGTTCATTCCTAAACTGAAGCAGCTACGTCAGACCAAGGAGGAGGCCTACAGGACTGGTGACTGGACTCTGTACAAGCAGGCCAGAAACATGCTGACGAAGGAGACCAGGCTTGCTAAGAGGAGCTACAGTGTGAAGTTACAAAAAAACTTCTCAGCTAACAACTCTGCTTCTGTCTGGAGAGGCCTACGGAATATCACCAACTACAGGAGACCATCCCCCCACCCTGCGGAAAACCTCCAGCTGGCTAATGACCTAAACAGCTTTTACTACAGGTTTGAAAAGAACCTACAGTTCTCACCTCCCACCCACACAAAAGGATTATCTGCAGCCCCAGGAACTCCATCCCTCCTCCACTCTGACCTCCCACCAGCACTAATGATCTGTGAAGAGGAGGTGCGCCGGGTCTTTCAGAGACAAAAGATCAAGAAGGCTGCAGGACCTGATGGTGTGTCTCCGTCCTGCCTGAGAGTCTGCTCCAACGAGTTGGCCCCCATCTTCACCCGGATCTTTAACAGATCACTGGAGCTGCGTGAAGTGCCTTCCTGCTTCAAACGCTCCATCATCATTCCAGTTCCCAAGAAACCCTCTATTACAGGATTAAACGACTACAGACCTGTTGCCCTGACCTCTGTGGTCATGAAATCCTTGGAGAGATTGGTGCTGAACCACCTGAAGGTCATCACAGGCCCCCTGATGGACCCACTGCAGTTTGCCTACCGGTCAAACAGGTCAGTGGATGATGCAGTGAATATGGGACTACATTACATCCTGCAACACCTCAACTCCCCAGGGACGTACGCCAGGATCCTGTTTGTCGACTTCAGCTCAGCGTTCAACACCATCATCCCAGGCATTCTTCATCAGAAACTCCTCCAGCTCAAGGTGCCCCCCTCCACCTGCCAGTGGATCTCCAGCTTTCTGACTGACAGGTGGCAACAGGTGAAGCTAGGGAGATTTACATCCAGCTCCCGAAAAATTAGTACTGGCGCCCCCCAAGGATGTGTCCTTTCCCCACTGCTCTTCTCCCTCTACTCCAACGACTGCACCTCAGAGGACCCTTCGGTGAAGCTCCTGAAGTTTGCGGACGACACCACAGTCATCGGTTTGATCCGGGATGATGATGAGTCTGCATACAGGCGGGAGGTGGAGCAGCTGATCCTCTGGTGCAGCCAGAACCATCTTGAACTTAACCCAGCCAAAACGGTGGAGATGACTGTGGATTTCAGGCGACACCCCCCTTCATTCCCCCCACTCACCATCCTCAACAGCACAGTGTCCACTGTGGACTCCTTCAAGTTTCTGGGTACCACAATCTCCCGGAACCTGAAGTGGTCCTCCCATATAGACACTGTCCAGAAAAAGGCCCAGCAGAGGTTGTTTTTTCTGCGTCAGCTCAAGAAGTTTGATTTGCCTCAGGAGCTGCTGGTTGTCTTCTACACCGCCATCATCCAATCTGTCCTCTGCTTTTCCATCACTGTCTGGTTTGGATCTGCCACTAAACAGGACAAGACCAGACTGCAGCGGATCATTAAGTCTGCGGAGAGGATCATTGGTACCGACCTACCCTCCATTGAGAACTTATATCGGTCCATAACCAGGAAACGGGCGGGAAACATCTGTGCTGACCCATCACACCCCGGCCACAAACTGTTTGAACTTCTATCTTCTGGTCGTCGTTACAGATCACTGAAGGTCAAAACCACCCGTCACAGGAACAGTTTCTTTCCTCAAGCCATCACTCTGATGAACTCCTAACATTCACCTAGTCCTACCTGTTTGCTGTACTCATGACTTTTCATCCATTATTACATTGCACATAACTCTCACACTGCTTTTTACTTCATTCACATTATATCACTGAATCTGAGTCCACATTGAAATACTGTGTGATTGTATATTTCTGCAAAGTGTGGTTAGTCCGAGTAAATAACTGCATATATTCCTGTATATATTTGCATCCTTTTATAGAAACGTGGACAGACTGTAATTTACTGTACATACTCTGTTTGTCATTGAATCCTTATTTAAATCCTTCACCTGAACAACGAGAGCAAGTTTTTAGCCAAAGTCAAATTCCTTGTATGTGTTGTGCATACTTGGCCAATAAAGCTGATTCTGATTCTGATTCTGATTCTGATGGTGAGTCCGTACGAAGATTCATGGCGGACCTCCAAAAGCTGGTGAGGGAGTGCAGATTCGGGATCCTGGAGGACGAGATGATTTGAGACCAGTCAGTTAGGCCCAAAAATATTTGGACAGTGACACAAGTTTTGTTATTTTAGCTGTTTCTGAAAACATATTCAGGATACAGTTATATAATTCATTAATACTCCCATACATGACATATTGTACTGAAGTATGGGGAAATACATATAAAACAAACATATATCCAGTCTTTATGCTTCAGAAGAGAGCTATTAGAATAATAAATAAAGCTGCTTACAGGGAGCCAACAAACCCACTTTTTCTTAAATTAAAAGCTCTCAAGTTGAAAGATCTGGTTGACTTTAAAACTGCAGTAATAATGTTTAAAGTGAAGAATCTATCACTGCCCACAAATATCCAAAAGCTGTTCCAAATAAGGGAGAAACAATATCATTTCAGAGGAACATGTATATTTCAAAAACCTTCAGTGAGAACTACCACCAAGCAACACTGTGTCTCAGTGCAAGGAGTCAGATTATGGAACGATTCTGGACCTGAATTAAAATCATGTACAACGCTTGGACAATTTAAACAAAAACTAAAGGAAGAAATACTCCAAACATATATACAAGATGACATATAAAATCACATAAGGATTGTCATATCTAGTCTGCGTTGTGTTGTTGCTTAGTTTTTTTTTTGTCACATTTTGTCTTAGATTTGTTCTGAATTGTAATCGCGCTTGTTTGTTTTTCTTTTTGAATTCTTAGCTGGAACATGGGTGGGCAATATAAGCTGCGGCTTCAGCCATCACCCATTTTGGATAAGTTGTGCTGAACTGTATAATCAGAGGAGTTATTGTCTAATTTGACCGTTGGATTTTCTTTCCCCCTTTGTTATATTATTCTGTTTCTTTTAATCTGTACTTTTAATCTATCCAAAATAAAGACTGATTGATAATCAGTATGGGCTTAAAGTGCAGACTCTCAGCTGTAATTTGAAAGTATTCACATCCAAATTGGAGCAAGGGTTTAGGAATTACAGCGCTTTAATACGTAGCTGCCTCTTTTTCAAGGGACCAAAAGTAATTGGACAATTGACTCAGAAGGCTGCAAAAAAAAAATAACAAGGCTGCATGGGCTCTTCCCTCGTTAACCTGTCATCAATTAAGCAGTTAAAAGGTCTGGAGTTGATTCCAGGTGTGGCGTTTGCATTTGGAAGCTGTTGCTGTGAACACACAACATGCGGTCAAAGGAGCTCTCAATGGAAGTGAAACAGACCATCCTGAGGCTGGAAAAAAAGAAGAAATCCATCAGAGAGATAGCAGAAATGTTGGGAGTGGCCAAATCAACAGTTTGGTACATTCTGAGAAAAAAAAGAGTGCACTGGTGAGCTTGGGAACTCAAAAAGGCCTGGACGTCCACGGAAGACAACGGTGGTGGATGATCGCAGAATCCTTTCCATGGTGAAGAACAACCCCTTCACAACATCCACTCAAGTGAAGAACACTCTCCAGGAAGTAGGTGTATCAGTATCTAAGTCTACCATAAAGAGAAGCCTTCATGAGAGTAAATACAAAGGATTCACCACAAGGTGCAAACCATTAATCAGACTCAAAAATACAAAGGCCAGAATTGACTTTGCCAAAAAACACCTGAAGAAGCCAGCCCAGTTCTGGAACAGTATTCTTTGGACAGATGAGACTAAGATCAACCTGTACCAGAATGATGGGAAGAAGAAAGTTTGGAGAAGAATTGGAACAGCTCATGATCCAAAGCACACCACATCTTCTGTAAAACATGGTGGAGGCAGTGTGATGGCATGGGCATGCATGGCTTCCAATGGCACTGGGTCACTTGTGTTTATTGATGATGTGACAAAAGACAGAAGCAGCTGGATGAATTCTGACGTGTATAGGGATATACTTTCTGCTCAGATTCAGCCAAATGCAGCAAAGTTGATTGGACGGCGCTTCACAGTACAGATGGACAATGATCCAAAACAAACTGCAAAAGCAACCCAGGAGTTTTTTAAAGCAAAGAAGTGGAATATTCTGCAATGGCCAAGTCAATCACCAGATCTCAACCCAATCGAGCATGCATTTCACTTGCTCAAGACAAAACTTAAGGCAGAAAGACCCACAAACAAGCAACAACTGAAGACAGCTGCAGTAAAGGCCTGGCAAAGCATCACAAAGGAGGAAACCCAGCGTTTGGTGATGTCCATGGGTTCCAGACTTCAGGCAGTCATTGCCTGCAAAGGATTCTCAACAAAATATTGAAAAGTAACATTTTACTTAGGGTTATGTTTATACTTTTGAGCCCCTGAAATGAGGAGCGTTTGTATAAAAATAGTTACAATTCCTACATGTTTAATCATATATTTTTGTTCAACCCCTTGAATTAAACCTTAAAGTCTGCACTTCAATTCCGTTGTAGTTGTTTCATTTCAAATCCAATGTGGTGGCATGCAGAGCCCAAATCATGAAGATTGTGTCACTGTCCAAATATTTCTGGGCCTAACTGAGTTGGTGGAGCATGTTTGTTTCAGGGCGGCCCGGTCCAGGTTGTTAACTCACCCAGGAGAGATGACGTTAGCGGAGGCCATCAAGCTCGCTCAACAGTACGAGGCAGCAGAGACCATCGTGAGGGGTCTAACTGAAGGGGCCCCTCTGGAGAAGAATGCGTCTTGTGCTGAGGCACTGCGTCTGGACCCTGGTGATGGCGAGTGCGGAGAGGATGATTTTGCCTCTGTGGTCAGGAAAAGGTCTGCCCCTGGTACGCCAAAATGTTATGGATGTGGGTCCACTGAGCACCGCTATAAGTCCAGAGTGTGCCTGGCGAAAGGAAAGCACTGTGGCAAATGTGGGTTGTTAAACCATTGTGCCAGGGTGTGCGAAAACTTCGTACACGGGAGCCGTGGGAGAGATCCAGGTGCTGCGCAGAAGACTCAGACCATTGTGCACACTGTCTCCCCAGAAACGACAGGAAGGATTCGCTGCAACGTTACATTGGATGGAGTCGAGGTCCCGCTCTTGGTTGATACAGGAGCGGTAATCTCAGTTCTGAATCTTGAAACCATGGACAGACTGTTTCCCCACCGACAAATAAGAAGGCAACAAGTAGAGTATTATGGTTATGGGCGGAACAGGTTGGCTATACTGGGCTATGTGGAGATGGAGGCCCGATATAAGGACAGTGTGGCACCCAGTGCTCGCATCAACATCTCTGCGTCCAGCGTTAACGTCATGGGTTGCAACCTCTTTTACAGCTTGGGGTTCTCCATCGCGAACGTTTCCGGCAAGGAGTGGTCTGGGGGCGGACTGTGGAGCTGACCTGTTCCTGCTTTGGAGGGTGCTGAGGTGTGGG
The DNA here is from genome assembly GCA_020510985.1 of Pholidichthys leucotaenia. NCBI lineage: Eukaryota > Metazoa > Chordata > Actinopteri > Cichliformes > Pholidichthyidae > Pholidichthys > Pholidichthys leucotaenia. Next base: position 103,358,851 of record CM035848.1, read on the forward strand.
ACCAGGACTGGACGGTCAACGTTTATTTGGGAGCACACGCCGCGCCACGCGGAGTCTTCTCGGGACGGACCCGATGCTGTCACGCAGGCTGCCCTGGACGAGGGTGCCAGACGGCACGGTGGGACCCCCAATGAGGCTCATCAGGACGAGGCACCAACACCTGGAGAAAATGGGGCTAGATCGCGGAGCATGGTTGTCTTAAAGCGCTCCCAGCGACGGCCAGCCAAAAGAAGACCCAGGAGAGCCCACGAGTCAGAGCTGCTGGAGTCGGGGGCCAGTCGCAGGACCGGTGATCTGATAAAAAGGAAGTGGGCACCCTCGAAGACCAAGGTTGAGGCTCAAGTACGTATAGGTCACAGTCCACGCCAGCAACGGGACTACCAGAGGCAGTTCCAGGTGGAGCCGGGTCGGATGGAGGAGTTCGGGTGCAGGTCTATTCATGTCTGGAGACATCCGAGGGATCTGAGGCTGCCGGAGATGGAGAGGAGGCAACTCAGCAGGAGCCTTGATGTGAAATGACGGAGACGCCTTGAGAGGGATCCATTTGGAGACTGAGGGTTTATTTTGCATGTTTGTCTTGTTTCTTCAGTCCTGTTTTATGTTAGGTTTTCCTATTTGGTGCCCTAGTAAACTTTGCTAAAACAAAAAAAAAAGAGAGAGAGAGAGAAAGGAAGCCCGAATAGAACGGGAAATATTATATTTGAGCCTTTGTGTGGTGTTTTTCTATTATATCATTTGTGTATTTTATCCATTGGGGCTCAGCTAAGTGATTTTATTTATGCAAATTTGTGTACTATTTTTGAAAATGTTTAATTGGGTTAGCATTATTATTGTTTGGAGTGCCTAGTTTAGGTAGATTGGATGCTTTCAACCCTAGTAAATTGAGTTAAATTGAGGTATATTTGGTCTGGCCAATGGCCTCTCTGTGTGAATTTACTTTTGTATTTTCTGGAGTTCGCCTGGCACATATGACTGGTATTAATTGGGTCGAATGTCTATGTGAATTTGGTTTAATTGAATTGTTTTTTATTTGACTTGCCCCTTTGTTTATTTTACTCTGTGTGCCCAGGGTGGGGTGCCGCCTATAGGGTATGTCTTGTGTTTTATTGTATGTATTGTTTATGTTTTACGGGATTACTTTTAGTTAGAAACACGGCCTAATTTTATTTGTGTTTACATTTCCCTGTTCCAAGCGGCAGAATAATCCGCTCAGCCATGTAGGGGGCGCTGGTGGTCTACCCAGCACCTCAGCCTTAGTTGTGTGAATGGACAGGTGTTTTATTTGTTTCTTGTACATATTTTGGAATAGTGCATGTGTCGGGTGTTAAATTTGGGTGGGTTATTTGTGCGCTTGGCATTTTTTTTTTTTTTTGAGGGGGAGGATGTTATGTATGGAAACAGGCTGGTATTAGCGAGATGGCGGCCGGGTTGGTCATGGGACAGACCGGGGTGGGCACTACCGGTTTCCGGCAGTGACGCCGCCCTAGGTATAAAAGAGTGGGCGGAAGAGGCTCTGCCTCTTTCGTCGTAAAGCCACCTGGCCAGCAGGAGAGTGCCATAAGCCTCTGTCTATAGTTAAGTGTTATATTTAATAAACCCCGTTAACTGAGTTGAGACTTGCTTTTCATTTCTACAATTTTGAACATAACAGGTGCATTTCAGAGAGGTGTGGCAGTGTGCAATCTCATGCATAGTGGTATTTTGGTGCATGTTGTGCCAATCCACTTTTGACCAGAAAAAAGGAAGTCTGTCATCAGAAGTGCATTGTTTAATGCTATTTCAGTGGCGTGTTTTGAAATCGTGCAGCTCTGGCCTTCATGAGGAAACAGCATGTACTGGGATTTTCTGTTATTCTAATGGGGAGCGTTGTAACAGTTATAATCTAATCACCTGTCATTTTATTTACATGATGATATACTAATTTTTTTAAAATTCCATCCACATTTTCATTTTAATTGTGGACTTACTGTTGGAGTCTATAGATTAGGCATTAATGTATGATTTTATTTTAGGGGAATGAATGAATGAACAGGGAGCATGTGCGTGTTCTATTGTGGATGCAGCACACGGTGGAGGTGTGTCAGTCTGAAGATTTTTATTCCATCCACATTTTCGTTTTCATCACAGACTTATTAGGCATTAACATGTTTATTTTTAGGGGAATGAAAGAACGAATGAAGGAATGAATGAACAGTGTTTTACTTTTCACTGTAACTCCCCAGAGAGGCACGATACGTCCACATCTGCCTGTGGCCAGGTCCCCGTACCATGCTCCTATGGTCGGGGTTCTCGAGCTGGTTCTCGGCGGCCCAACTGCCACCCATCAGCACCAGGAGGGGCCACCAAGAGTGGGCTCACTTCATGGCGGGGGTCAGCATCCGGACTTCCACCGGGAAAGAGAGCCATAAACCTCCGCAAACCCCCACACGAGATTGAGGAGACCCTTGGTTGGTGAAAGCAACAGGAGAGAGAGCACTCTATCTCCCTATGGGCCGGGAGCGACTTCCGCGCTACCGTCAATAATCCTTTTAAGAACGTTTTTACAGGCATCATCCTCTTTTCCTGAAGTTTCAAACTCATTCATGTCTGTGTGTTGCATCTATGCATACTATGTTAAACCATTCAGCTAATTTTTCAGCCCAGCATTATATCTTCCTTGTTTGTTCTCTCTAAAAAAAAAAATAATAATAATAATAATTATAAATAATAAACTTTATTTATATAGCACTTTTCAAAACAGGGTTACAAAGCACTTCACAAGATAAAATAATGAAAACAACCAAACAATGCAAAGATTTAAATAAAATACAGTTAGAAGAAAAACAAGCAATAAAATACAGGAAAATATACATACACAGTGAAAATTAAGTAAAAGCACATTTGTAAAAGTGACTTTTTTAAAGTGATTTAAAAGTTAATAAAGATTTGACTTGTCTGATCTCCTCAGGAAGGTTGTTCCAGAGAGCTGGGGCTCTAACAGCAAAGGCCCGGTCACCCTTGGTTTTGAAGTTGGTTGTGGGTATTACTAAGAGAGATCTATTGGAGGATCTCAGGTTATGTTTTGGGACATAGGGAGTTAGGATATTGTTGATGTACTCGGGGGCCATTCCATGCTGAGCTTTAAAAGTGATTATTAAAATTTTAAAGTTAATTCTAAAATGCACAGGCAACCAGTGTAATGATGCTAAAATTTGGGATATGTGTTCTTTTCTATGGGAATTTGTGATACGTCTAGCTGTGGAATTTTGAATTAATTGAAGTCTAGAGATATTGTGTTTATTTAAATATGAATACAGAGAATTGCAGTAATCCAGACAAGATGTAATGAAAGCATGAATGACAATTTTCAGATTTTTGGGAGACGGAAAGGAACAGCTCTTAGAGATTCTGCGTAATTGTTTGAAGCATGACTGAACAACCGATTTAACTTGCTGATTGAAAGTGAGATTGTTGTCAAATATTATCCCAAGATTTCTACAATTAGGGGTGACACTGACGGAGAAAGAGCCAAGTTGTAATGCAATCTGAAGGTGTGTAGAGTCTGGACCTATGATAATGACTTCCGATTTATCTGTGTTGAGTTGAATGACATTGGTTGACATCCAGTTTTTAACATCATTGAGGCGTGCGCTGACAGTGGTTAACTGATTATTATTGTTAGGATCAAAGGAGAAATACAGTTGTGTGTCATCTGCATAGAAATGGAAACTGATGTGTTTGTGAATAATATGTCCAAGTGGTAGCATGTATATGGAGAACAGCAGGGGGCCAAGGACTGACCCCTGAGGAACTCTGTAACACAATGATTCCACAAACGATCTGCAGTCACCAAAGACAACTCTAAAATTTCTGTTATGTGGATATGAATAAAACTATTCTAAAACAGTGCCAGAGATGCCACCCAATTTTTAAGACACTCAGTTAAAATATGATGATCCACAGTATCACTGGACATCAACTGTGATTGATGCCTTCCTTATTACCAAGCAGTGGTACTATCATGTGCATTTTCACTCACGTGCATGCCTTTCGGCCAGTGCAAAACCCATCTTAAACAAGCACTCATGATCAGAGTTCACTTTAGATAATGCACCTCTGTGCATTAAAGGGATGTGCCGGAGCGCTTTGGATTGGATTATCCAAAACACACCTCTGAATAATTAGACCAACCTCTTTTACACCTTGTGCACGGTGGAAAATTTGTTTGAGTTGCTGTGATAAGGAAATGAACTTGGAAATGCCCATAAACATGTTCTGCGTCAGTGATAACTGACTATGGACCGCATCATTGTAATATGGCCCATTTAGTTTATGCGCACTGCCCTGTGGAGGAAACAGTTGTGCCAAATATGTTGTGTTATTATTTGTAATGAGCTGATCCAATCCACAGTATTGGTATCAGGTTTGATCCATGCATAATGGCTGGCTCAGTAATGGTAAGGAATAAAAGTAATTTACCGATCCAATACATTAATATTAAAATGAAGGTGTGGTCACAGTTCTCAGCCATGCTGCGTGCGGCTTCCGTAAACAGAAGCAACAAGTGTCATGTCACTGGATCCTGTCTGTGGGACTCGCTTTGGTTATGTTTACTGTGTGAAATTACTGAACTATTTCGTGGGGTGGTACCAGTGTTTACAATTTTTAACACCACTAACTTGATAAAACACTTGCAAAAGTATCACCATAATGGAGTGGAACTGAGCAGAAGGAAGTGTGTCGCACATCAGCAATATACTAAATAAACCAAGGACCAGGACAATAGTCATGATAATAATAATGGATGACAAAAATACAACTTAAAGAGTTAGTTCCTTTATTTTCAGAGCTACAGCACTTTTTACCTCATGCATATAGTGGCACTTTGAATTTCGTCTGAATGTTTATTTAACTAGTGCATGCCTGTAGAAAGCAAGTATTCCTGTCTGAAAGAGGTAGCCCAGTCAGGCTTTACAGGCCCAAATGTAGGCTGTGTTTGAAAGTGGAATACAAAAGTGTAGCCTATATGCAGGCAATCACACATGTTAGACTTTGACAAATATGAAAGGGACTGAACTGAGATTTATTTGATTGTGTGAATATTAATTACAGAATAACTGAAAATGAAAGGGACATCCAATATTAGCGACTGTTTGAGTACTTTTTGCACTTTGGAAAATGGGATATGTTCAGTCATCATTATGATTGTTTGTTTATATGTGTAGTTTATAGTCTATCATCAATAAACTCATGCAATACTATAACAGGACACGTTTTCAAATATTTGAGACCCGTTGTAGTGCATCCTTTTCTATTTTAGCAATATTATAAGTACAAAACACTGATATTATTATACTCAGAAGAATGACTGCAATGTGCTGCAACTGTTGCATCAGTAGCCATGTTTACATGGACACAAGTAACCGGATTAAAAGCCTGATCGGAATAAAAATGCTTCATGTAAACACGCCAATCTGAATATTCTGACCCAATCACACTCATTCGGATCAAAATTTCCTTCCGATTGAGACAGGTGGGTTTTGCCAATTGTTAGTCCGATTGGTGTGCATATAAACACTTATTGCGAAGTTTGGGTAGAAAATATGTTTACTGCACATGTCCAGACGTCAGCCACATGTCAGCTTCCACTTTTGCTTCCACTCTTGATCAGTAAACTCCAAGAGAACAATCCTCTCCCACCAGTCTTTACTTCTCACCTTCATCCAGCAGCTCCTTGTCTTAGGACGAGGAAGGGGGATTAGATTTAATGCAGTAGGGGTGAAATGAGTGTCATCCTGCTGTCTCCCTCTGTCATATTTAGCAGTATGTACTGCTGGGCTTGTAGCTTCATTATGGAGACCAGCAGAAGCAAAAGTACACTCTGAAGAACACAAAACGGGTCCATTTCAAAAAGATGAAGAAATGAAGCGGGTTTGTTTACAGCAGAAGTTGCTTCTTCTTCTACTATTTCCGGAATGTCAGACAATTCTGCGCATGTCAAAACGATTTAGTCCGTTCAAACGTGTGACACATGTAAACACGTATCATAATCAGATCAACTTTTTCAGGGTCCATGTAAACAGTAAAGTTCTGATCTGATCTGTAATCGGACTGAATAAATTTTGCACATGTAACCATGGCTAGTGTTGCCCATTTGTCAGTAAATAAAGAATAATTTATTTCATTATTTGAGTGGTTTTTGTCATGGTCGTCATTTAGTGAAAGCGTGCATGTCATGTGTCCGCATATGATATGCAATTGATCTGGCCATTCTGCTCCACAATCATGGTGGTGTAGAGAATGCGTTCAAGGATGAGGCTGAGTTTATTTCTCAGGTTCAGCTTTATTATGAGAACACATACTCTAGCAATCTCTAAACAAGAAAAGAGACTGAGCAATGAAATACCACACTCTTATACTGCTGGAGCCACGAAACCTAAGTCACATGGTGCTTTAGCAAACATACAATCACATGGTACTTAATCCCAGTCACAATGCACCTCTTTGATGTTTCACTATTGTCTCTTATCACTCGATGATCCGGGAATCCTTCTGGAGCATCCTCTCCGAGACAAAGGCCAAAACTCACACCTCCTCGTCATCTCCTGTAGATCTCTGCAGACCCAGACCTTCTTTGTCCCGCGAGACGTGAAGCACCCAATAAACATACAGCCATACATTTGTGGGAAATATGAACTCAATATATGTGCCACATAACCCCCCCCCCCAAACGTCTATTAAGAGACAAAACATAATCAGAGATGCATGACAGAAAACATCACTATATATCACAAATCAATCCACCGATTGCTTGGGTTTTAACCTCCTGCCATATCTGCTGTGAGCCGGCTTTGTTCCTTCTGCAGCGACTTCCTGCATCTGTGGATCAGAATTGTTAGCACATCTCTGTGGGGGGTCCGAAGAATGTCTTCCCGGCGGCCTGCCACGGCAGGGGGCCCTGGCCAACTGCACTTGTTCATCAGCCAGAACAAAGGCGGGTTTGAGTCTGTTAATGCAAATCAACTCTTTTCTGCCTCCTAAATCAAGCAAAAAATGTTTCTCTCCTGTTTCCAACACTCTGAAAGGCCCGTCGTAAGGCGGTCGCAAACCTGGGCATTGAGCATCATGTCTAACAAAAACAAACTCCGCATTTTTTAAAGCCTTTGGCACAAAAACGCGTGGAAAACTGTGATGAACTGGGCCAGGAAGGGTGTTTGATCCTGTGCCGCTCTGCAGCAGCTGAGCGGGGGGGGGGGGCAATTTGGCGCAGGGTTGTCGGGAAGGAATTCCCCTGGCAAACGGAGGGGTTGTGCAAAAACTAATTCAGCCGGAGAGGCCTGCAAATCCTCCTTAGGTGCGGAACGCAACCCCAATAAAACCCATGGAAGTTTATCCACCCAATTTGTATCCGTAAGAGACGCTCTGAGGGCTGCTTTCAATGACCTATGAAAGTGTTCACACAAACCATTAGCCTGGGGGTTATACGCGGTAGTGCGGTGAATCTTCACCCCTAGGCTGTGGGCCATCGATGACCAGAGTTCGGAAAAAAATTGGGGACCCCTGTCGGACGTTATGTCCGACGGAACTCCAAAACCCGCGACCCAAGCTGTTAAAAACGCGCGTGCAACGTCTGCTGCTGTAGTTGACGCCAGAGGAACCACTTCTGGCCAACGCGTGGTGCGATCTACCATCATCAAAAGGTGTGTACACCCCTGCGACAACGGAAGGGGGCCCACCAAGTCAACATGCACATGATCAAAACGCTTAGCCGGGATGTGAAAAGGCTCCAAAGGGGCTCTAGTGTGCTTGTGTATTTTGGCTCGCTGGCACGCTACGCAGGCTGCTGCCCATTCCTTGACCTGTTTACACAACCCCGGCCAAACAAATTTCTCCCCCACCATCTTAATCGACGTGTGCACCCCCGGGTGGGCCAGAGAATGGATTGAGTCAAAAACGCGGTGGCGCCACGCAGCTGGAACCACAGGGTGGGGCCGCCCCGTGGAGACATCGCAGATTAGAGGGGGCATACCCATTTGCTGCACCCTGTGCTCCAGCCTTAACCCTGTTGGTCCAGACTGGAGCGCGCGCACATCCGCGTCGCTAACCTGCTCCGCGGCCATGGCTGCATAATCTAAACCTACGCGGACCGGGGCTGCGAGCGCTTCCGCACCACAAACCTGGCCCGCGGCCACGGCTGCCGAGTCCACCCCCACAGGGCCTGGCGCTGCTACCGCACGCGAAAGACAATCTGCAACTACATTATGTTTGCCAGCCACATGCTGAATATCGGTGGTGAACTCCGATATCGCGGCCAGCTGTCTTTGCTGCCGACCTGACCAAGGCTCTGAAATCTTGGCCATCGCAAACGTTAGCAGCTTGTGGTCCACAAACGCGGTGAAACGGCGCCCCTCCAGCCAGAACTGGAAATGGCGGATGGCCAAATGCAGGGCCAACAGCTCCCTGTCGAACGCATTGTATTTCCGCTCGTTATCGCGCAAGGTTTTGCTGAAAAACGCGAGCGGCTGCCAGCTTCCTGCCACAAACTGTTCAACGACTGCCCCCACCGCTAAATTGGAAGTGTCCGTGGTGAGCACCATGCGGGCCGTTGGCACCGGGTGTGCCAACAAAACGGCGTTCGCCAGGGCTGATTTGACTTGGGAGAATGCGCGCTCCCGCTCCGGGGACCATTCGATCTTATTTGCAGGTTTTTGTTTTTTAAGTGCCGCGTACAATGGTTGCATGAGCTGTGCTGCGCTTGGGAGGAAACGGTTATAAAAATTAACCATTCCCAAAAATTCCTGCAATGCTTTGACCGTCTGAGGTTGGGGAAAATTTGTTATTGTGTGTACTCTATCGGGCAGAGGGACCGTTCCTTCTGGTGAAACGTGGTGCCCCAAAAAATCAATTTGCGCCACCCCAAACTGGCACTTCGCTGGGTTAATTATTAACCCATGCTCTGCCAGCCTCCGAAAAACCACTGTGAGGTGGCTTTCATGTTCGTCTTCGGACGTGCTGGCTACCAAAATATCATCCAAGTAGACGAACACGAAAGGGAGGCCATGTAAAACTGCATCCATCATGCGATGGAAAGTCTGTGCAGCACCCTTGAGTCCAAACAGCATACGCAAGAACTCGAAAAGCCCAAAAGGAGTTATTACCGCTGTTTTGGGTATGTCCTGAGCGCGGACTGGGACTTGATGGTACCCGCGCACCAAATCTATTTTAGAAAAAATGCGCGCCCCCGCTAAATGGACCGAAAAATCTTGGATGTGCGGAATCGGGTAGCGGTCGTGTGCTGAAGCGTTATTCAACCTGCGGAAATCACCGCAAGGCCGCCACGAGCCATCAGCCTTGGGGACCATATGCAGCGGTGAAGCCCAGGGGCTGTTAGAGCGTCTAATGATGCCCAGCTTTTCCAGGTTGGCGAATTCCTCGCGCGCTATGGCTAGTTTAGCTGAGTCCAAGCGCCGAGCTTTTGCAAAAACGGGGGGCCCGGTGGTAGTTATAAAATGTTCCACCCCATGTTTAGCCACTGATGCCGAAAACGTTGGGACCGTGAGTGCTGGAAACTGAGTGAGTAGTGCTTGGAACTTACCACCCGCAGCTGTGACGTTGGCCTGTGCAGTAGGCGGGACCACCCGGGCTGTACAGGAAATAGAGTGGAAAGACAGTGCATTAACCAGGCGTCTATTAGCAAGATCAACCAATAAACCATTCGAGCACAAAAAATTAGCACCTAACATGTTATGACTGACTGCCGCTACGACGAAAGTCCACTCAAATGTCCGACCATGAAAAGACAGGGGGAGGGTCTTCTCCCCGAAGGTCTTGATCGTCGAGCCGTTCGCCACCAACACCAGGGGTCCGCTGGAAGGCGCCAGCCGGTCAGCGTAGGAAGGTGTGATGAAACTCAGCTGGGAGCCTGTGTCCACCAGGAACTGCCTCCCTGATTTCGCGTCCGTAAGGTAGAGCAGCTTGTTCTTCACGCCGAGAGCCGCAGCTGCTACCGACTCCCGGTCCTGGCGTTTCCCGAGCGCTTGAACTGGCACGGTGGAATGCACTTGCGTGCCCTCTCGGCGAAACGTCGATGATAAAAGCAGAGGACGTCGCCCGCTCCGTGTCTCCTGGCCTCCGCCGCTGCTGACGTCAGCGAATCTGGTGCTGCAGCCTCTGGCCCCCTGCCGTCTCCGGGCGTTGTGCTCAGCTCCGCTGCCGCCGTCGTGGCCGTGTGCCGTCTATGGGCGTCGACGAGTCGCTGTGCCTCCTGGCCCAGCTCGTGGTAATCTCGGTTGGTCGGCAGCTGTGAACCGGCCAGGGTAACTCTCACCGCTGACGGTAGTGTCCTGAGGAAAAGATGAGCGAACATAAAGCCGTCATCATCATCGCCTCTCAGACTCAGCATCCTCGCCATCAGGTCCGCAGGCCTGTCTGCCTCGCCTTCAGTCAATACCAGAAGCTTCTCTGCTTGCTCTCCCAGCGAGGGGGTGAAAGCACGGATGAGAGCGGCTTTCAATGCGCCGTACTTGTCGTTGTCTGGTGGGTGGTTAGTCAGGCTCTCCACCCGCTGGGCTGTGAGGGTGTCCAGCTTTGCGACTACATGGTAGAATTTTGTTGCATCTGCCGAAATTCCCCGAAGATGGAACTGCGCCTCGACAGTGTTAAACCAGGAGCGCGGGCTATGCTGCCAGAAATCAGGCAGCTGGACTGCGGTAGCTGCGTTAGCCTGGCTGGCTCCTGATGAGTCCGGTGCGGGAAGGTCGTCCCCGGCCATAATTTGTCGTAGGGTCACCAGTGTAGAGAATGCGTTCAAGGATGAGGCTGAGTTTATTTCTCAGGTTCAGCTTTATTATGAGAACACATACTCTAGCAATCTCTAAACAAGAAAAGAGACTGAGCAATGAAATACCACACTCTTATACTGCTGGAGCCACGAAATCTAAGTCACATGGTGCTTTAGCAAACATACAATCACATGGTACTTAATCCCAGTCACAATGCAACTCTTTGATGTTTCACTATTGTCTCTTATCACTCGATGATCCGGGAATCCTTCTGGGGCATCCTCTCCGAGACAAAGGCCAAAACTCACACCTCCTCGTCATCTCCTGTAGATCTCTGCAGACCCAGACCTTCTTTGTCCCGCGAGACGTGAAGCACCCAATAAACATACAGCCATACATTTGTGGGAAATATGAACTCAATATACAGTATGTGCCACAGTGGTATTATTAACTTCTTAATTTTTAGATAGCCGTGGACCAGGAGCACCATGTTGAACCCATGGTGCCACACAGGACAGCAGTGGCACAGGTGAAGCAGCAGCAGAGACTCCGTCCCGTTAATCGGGCAGGCTGGGCTTGGCTCCCTGGGAAGGACTGTGATAAGCCGGTCCGGCTGCTCTCACCCCCCATCCCCCCCAAGCGCACCCCGTGTTCTGTTCTCCCCATGTCGATGGCTGAAACGCAAACCTCCTATCTGAAAAATGCAATTTTTTGAGAAAAAAAAAAACTTTTTGTTTTCTTGCAGAATTCTATGCTATTTTTTTCATCAGAATAATTTTCTGTCACAATAAAGGGCAGAACTGTCTTATAGACAGATATGAGCAGCCTTCCTTGTTCTCATCATCCAAAGTGAAATCTGCAAATCAGAAAATCCTGCAGATAGGAGGTTTTGCATTTCAGCCATCGACATTCCGAATTATCCTTTAGAGCTATGCAGCAGCCAGGACTCACGGTGTGCTGTTTAAAGGGAAAAAGGAATTTGCAGCATCCAGTAAATGTGCCATTACTGTCTGCCTACTTGTCTGACAGTTTCAGCCCCCCCCCCCCCTCCGAAATTTTGAAGTTGTTGTGCAGTCGGAGCCAACAAAATTACGATCCAGTGATAAAGGGAATAACTGAACGGGTTTCTAACTTGGAGCGACCCAAAAATGGCATATTTGCAGCGTTTGTTCACAGGAAAAACCCTACAGAGCTCTGTTCAGCTCTGCTGCCTGCAGCATACACACACACACACACATGCGCACACACACACACACACACACACACACACACACACACAGAGTGCTAAACCCCACCCCAACTTCGTGAAGCCAGGGCATGAAGACAGAGCGTGACTAAACTTTTACTGATAAAAACTTACATTTTTTTCACTGAGCAACTCCATACTCGGGGATGCACACCCTTGTAACCTCAGCAAAGCACTTATAAAATCTGAAGTCAGTCTGACAAATGTTTTGAGTGATATGTGCGGAACACACACACACACAAACAGACAGAGATATCTTGCATTAGATAGATACTCAGCTTTATAGTTTTGCATAAACTTGCACTTAAAACTTCTGAATGCATGTTTACATAGTGCTGATTTATGTTTTTATATGTCTGCAAAATGCAACCAGTCATTACCAAAGTATGTTTGGTACTTTTGGGGGCTGTTTTTAATAAGAGAGGGTATCGGGTTTGGATCGGTATCGGCCGATAGTCAAAGTCACAGTATCGGTATTGGTATCAGACTTCAAATATGGTATCGGCTCATCCCTAATTAGTTATGCAAGTTGTCATAACTGCAATGTGGTGATAAACCTTTAATAAAAAATAATAGAGTAAAATTTGAATGGTAATTTTGTGTGAAGAAGATACATTTAAGTTAAGTCTATTTATATAACTCACTCAGTTGAAAAAAAATACATGTGCTTGAATGGTTGAGTTAACAAATGATTTAAGGCAATCGGTTTTCTCAAACACTTTGAGTGAACTAACTCATCAGGTTTTACAGTGTAGAATGCAGTAATATGGCCCACGGCAAGGCAACATGACACCTCTCTGCCTTTCTGATTTTTCTTTGCATTCTTGCAAATCACCACTGTCATGACACAAAGCTTGTATTTCCGAAACAGGCATTTTTTCAGGAAAGGAGAAAAGCTCTGCATTTTCTGATTGATTTAGCAGTTACAAAATGTATTCACATGGCCTTTCTAATATTTTTCATTGGTTTGTCAGTTTAAAAAAACATCCAAAGACATAAAGAGTGCCAAATAGAATGGGTTATATATATATATATATATATATTTTTTTTTTTTTTGTTACTTATTTGTACCCGTAGGTAGACTTGGTTTGCAGTCTGGTGACAAGCCACCGGCTGCTGGTCGCTGCATGCGCGAGCGCCCTAAACCTACATGTTTTTGGTGTGCGGGAGGAAACCGGAGAAATCCTGGAGTAAACCCGCGCAACACGGGGAGAACATGCAAACTCCACACAGCTCACTGTTGGTCGGGGGCTGGGATCGAACCCACGATCTCATGATCTCCGCGATCCCCCGGCCGAGGGTAAAACTGTGCTGCCACAGTGCTAAACCACTTTTTTTATATATATATATCCGCGTCGCTATGGAGGGTGAGAATATGTATGGGCACATAATCATACCATGTAGGATAACTAAGTAGACGGTTATGCTGTTTCATTCCATCTAGCAACAATGCTCTGCACTGTGTGTGTTTATATATTTACATATTTATTCCATCTAGCTACAATGCTCAGCACTGGGTGTGTTTATATATTTATATATCTACATATTATTCCATCTAGCTACATTGCTCCGCACTGTGTGTGTTTATATACTTGCATATTTATTCCACCTAGCTGCAATGCTCCGTACTGTGGGTGTTTATATATTTACATATTTATTCCATCTAGCTACAATGCTCTGCACTGTGTGTTCATATATTCATATATTTATTCCATCCAGCTACAATGCTCTGCACTGTGTGTCTGTGTGTGTGTGTATATATATATATATTTTATAGTAATACGTACATATGTATATTAGCTGCTCTTGCTTGCTTGTTTTTGTTTTTTTTTTTTTTTTTTTCTCTTGCCTTCTGATTGTTGCTCTGAGTGTTGCTATCCCTGTGCTGTTGCAATCCTGGAATTTCCCCGTTGTGGGACTAATAAAGGCTTATCTTATCTTATATATATATATATATATATATATATATATATATATATCCGCGGCGTGTATATATATATATATATATATACGCCGCGGCTGCCGGGCTGGAGTAAGGCGGAGGACAAAAAATATAAGGTACAGACCCTCCCTTCCATCTGTTGTCATGGGAAATGTACGGTCGATACTGGGAAAGTTAGATGAGCTAGCGGCTATCTCCCGTTATGATAGCACTTACCGGGAGTGCTCTCTCCTTTTGTTTACTGAGACGTGGCTAACTGAACTAGCAGCAGATGCTAACATTGAGCTGGAGGGTTTTCACACGATACGAGCTGACCGAACACCAGAGAGTGGCAAAACTAGGGGCGGTGGAGTGATCATGTATGTTAACAACAACTGGTGCAGACCGGGACATATCACTGTTAAACAACGACACTGCAGCAAAGACATTGAGTTGCTAGCTGTTAGCATGAGGCCTACATATCTCCCGAGAGAACACTCACACGTGATCTGCATTGTTGTTTATGCAAATCCGACGGCGAACGCTGGGACAGCGCGTGACGTCATCCATTCAGTAACCAGCAGGCTGCAGACAGAACACCCAGATGCTCTTCTCCTCATCTCAGGCGATTTCAACCACGTTTCACTGTCTCCCATTCTGCCCACTTTCACCCAGTATGTCACATGCCACACTAGAGACAATAAAACACTGGATTTATTCTACGCAAACACTAAGGAGGCGTACACCTCATCACAACTCCCCCCACTTGGGAGATCGGATCACAACTTGGTTCATCTCCGACCGGTGTACAAACCCCTAGTGCACAGACAACCTCCGGCCATGCACACTGTGGAGTTATGGTCTGAGGAGACAATGGACACTCTAAAGGACTGTTTTGAAGCCACTGCCTGGAAGCAGCTCTGCGATCCACATGGTGAGGACATCGATGGCCTCATTCACACCTTCACGGGCTACCTCAGCTTCTGTGTGGACAAATCCGTTCCCACCAAGACCATACGGCGTCACTCAAACAACAAACCCTGGATCAACCCTGAGATAAAAACACTTCTGAGAGAGAAGAAGAGGATCTTCAGGTCGGGGAACAGGGAGATGCTGAAGTCCGTACAGAGGGAGCTGAGGAGAAAGATCAGAGAAGGCAAGGACAGCTTCAGGAAGAAGATGGAGGACAAGCTGCAACAGAGCGACATCAGCGGGGTCTGGAGAAACCTCAAAACCATCTCGGGGCTCCAGAATACCTCCCCCCAGGCCACGGGGGGCAGGGAGTGGGCGAACAACCTGAATCTGTTTTTCAATAGATTTGACCAACCGCCCTCCCCCCTGTCTGCACAACAACCACTGCTGCCTCTAAGAAATCAAGTCCTGCTACCCACTCCCCACTCCACCGACACCCCCCCACTCCCAACACACAGCCCCCCATCCTGACCCTGACTAAGACCCAGGTGAGGACGGAGCTGAGGAAGATCAAGGCGAGGAAGGCGTCGGGACCGGACGGCATCAGCGCAAAGCTCCTCAAGTCCTGTGCAGACCAGCTGTGTGGGATTGTGACGTATATCTTCAACATGAGCCTGAAACTGGGGAGGGTACCACAGCTGTGGAAAACATCTTGTGTGGTACCTGTACCAAAAACTTCCCACCCCAAAGACCTGAACAGCTTCAGACCGGTGGCCTTGACGTCCCACTTGATGAAGACCCTGGAGAGACTGCTCCTTGCTCATCTCCGCCCCCTGGTGGAACCAGCGATGGATCCACTCCAGTTCGCCTACCAGCATGGCATTGGGGTGGAGGATGCGGTGATCTTCCTCCTTCACCGTTCTCTGTCCCACCTGGAGAAGCCCGGGAATATGGTGAGGATCATGTTCTTTGACTTCTCCAGTGCTTTCAACACCATCCAACCGATGATCCTGAAGGACAAGCTGCTGCGCGCAGGGGTGGACCAGCACCTGTCATCATGGATCCTGGACTACCTCACGAACCGGCCTCAGTTTGTGAGAACCCGGGACTGTGTTTCCGACACGATCATCAGTAGCACGGGGGCCCCCCAGGGAACGGTGCTGGCTCCCTTCTTGTTCACTCTTTATACTGCGGACTTCTCACACAACACAACACATTGCCATCTACAGAAGTTCTCTGATGACTCTGCGATCGTTGGTCTCATCTCCAGCGGAGATGAAGCTGAGTACAGAGGGCTTATCCAGGACTTTGTGGACTGGTGCCATCGGAACTGCCTCCAGATCAACGCGAGGAAAACTAAGGAGCTGGTGGTGGACTGCCGCAGGCATGGGCAGCCCCTCACAGCACCAGTAAATATACAGGGAACAGACATCGAGATGGTGACATCCTACAAGTACCTGGGTATTCATCTGAACAATAAACTAGACTGGTCACACAATACTGACGCACTCTACAAGAAGGGACAGCGCAGGCTGTTCCTGCTGAGGAGACTCAGGTCTTTTGGTGTACAAGGGGCGCTGCTGAAGTCATTCTATGACACGGTGGTGGCATCAGCCATCACTTTTGGAGTGGTCTGCTGGGGCAGTGGCATTACTGCAGCCGATAGGAAGAGACTGAACAAACTGATTAAGAAAGCTAGCTCTGTCCTGGGGCAACGCCTTGATCCGATGGAGGAGATAGGAGAGAGAAGGACGGTGGCTAAACTGTCATCTCTGCTGGAGTCCGAGTTCTACCCTATGCAGGACATACTGGATGCACTGAGGAGCTCATTTAGCAGCAGACTACATCATCCCAGGTGCACAACCGAGAGGTTTCGTAGGTCCTTCCTACCAACGGCTGTCAGACTGTACAACCTAAGCAGGGCTGCTCGCAGAGATAGCAAAAAGACGTAACAAACTAATAGTTTTGTTTTTTTGTTTTTTTTTTGAATGCAAAAGATGCAATAGACTTACACAATGGTCCTCTCCGGCATACAACTAGGAACATACCGGTCGCTATGGAGGGTGAGAATATGTATGGGCACATAATCATACCATGTAGGATAACTAAATAGACGGTTATGCTGTTTCATCCCACCTAGCAACAATGCTCTGCACTGTGTGTGTTTATATATTTACATATTTATTCCATCTAGCTACAATGCTCTGCACTGGGTGTGTTTATATTTATATATCTATATATTTATTCCATCTAGCTACAATGCTCCGCACTGTGTTTTTATATATCTACATATTATTCCATCTAGCTACATTGCTCCGCACTGTGTGTGTTTATATACTTGCATATTTATTCCACCTAGCTGCAATGCTCCATACTGTGGGTGTTTATATATTTACATATTTATTCCATCTAGCTACAATGCTCTGCACTGTGTGTTCATATATTCATATATTTATTCCATCCAGCTACAATGCTCTGCACTGTGTGTCTGTGTGTGTGTGTGTGTGTATATATATATTTTATAGTAATATGTACATATGTATATTAGCTGCTCTTGCTTGCTTGTTTTTTCTTGCCTTCTGATTGTTGCTCTGAGTGTTGCTATCCCTGTGCTGTTGCAATCCTGGAATTTCCCCGTTGTGGGACTAATAAAGGCTTATCTTATCTTATCTTATCTTATCTTATATATACTGTATATACTGTATATACTGTATATATATATATATATATATATATATATATATATATATATATATACACTGTATATACTGTATATACTGTATATATATATATATATATATATATATATATATATATAGAGAGAGAGAGAGAGAGAGAGAGAGAGAGAGAGAGAGAGAGAGAGAGACACACAGTGCGGAGCATTGTGGTTGGTGGATGTGCAGCAGAAGTCTAAGCTCTCTCTCCGCGGATGCGGCGGGCCAGCTGGATGTCTTTGGGTATGATGGTGACCCTCTTGGCGTGGATGGCGCACAGGTTGGTGTCCACGAAGAGACCCACCAGGTAGGCCTTGCTGGCCTCCTGCAGAGCCATGACGGCGGAGATCTGGAAGCGCAGGTCGGTCTTGAAGTCCTGAGCGATCTCCCTCACCAGGCGCTGGAAGGGCAGCTTACGGATGAGCAGCTCCGTGGATTTCTAGTAGCGACGGATCTCTCTCAGAGCCACGGTACTGGGCCTGTAACGGTGAGGCTTCTTCACTCCGCCGGTGGCCGGAGCGCTTTTCCAAGCAGCCTTGGTGGCTAGCTGCTTCCTGGGGGGCTTTTTCCTCCAGTAGATTTACGGGCGGTCTTCTTGGTTCTTGCCATCGCTCTTTATTATTCTGTCTTATATTTCTTGCACACCGCCTAAACTCTAGCCCGGCACTCGCGTGGTTTTCGCTACAGTTCCCCGGTATGTCGAGTTTCTCCGTTAGCACCGGGTGGCGGTTGAGTGCTAGCTAGCTCTTCCCTGCTGTATCGTCTCCTGCTGTAAACAGTGGCTCCGTCCGCCGACTCGGGAGACCTTTGGGGCGATCTGTGTGTCCGTGATATATATATAGAGTGAAAGGTGTAGAAAGAAGAAGGAAGATTAAAAAAAAAGGCAGTTGCAAAAGGCAGCCAACTCATGTGGCACCGCCGATCCGGCGGAACCGGAACCGGGAAAAAAAAAATATATAAAATATGTATAAAATGTTCAAACATTCGCTGTAGTGTAGTGTACTCTCCTCACATGTGCTCCCGCGACGGGGTGCTTTTGGGGCAGGCACATGTTTTTCAACACAAACCCAGGGCTTCGTCCACGCAGTCAGGACAGAGACGTGGCAAGGCGTTCACGGGGAGGCTGGGGAAGATGGAGGAAGGGACGGTGTTGAAAACCTCACGGGTGAGTGTTTTTTAAATCACACACTGTTTGCAGATGTGTTCCATTACTCACTGTAAACTATAAATGCACTACTCACTGCAAACACAGAAATGAACACAGTGCAGCAATGCATTTGATTGGCTAGACTGAGCTTTTCAGCGTGTTGGAGACAAATTTGATTGGTGAAATTGGCAGAAGTTGACAAGGATTGGCCAAAATTGCAGGAAAGTTGCGGTGATTGGACAAAGTTGCAAGGTTATGCAATAGTTGCGCTGATTGGCTGATTTCACATGAATTGGTGGGATCGCAACATCGCAAAATCCTGGAGGGACTGGCTTATAGCTGCAGCAGGCGGTGAGAGCTCAGAAGACTGCATGAGCTGAGCCTCACCACCGGGAATCAGGCAAGATAATTCGTGATTTTGTGAATGAGAATGGAAAGGCACTTGCCTGAATTCCCAGGGCACGATGTTCTCTGCTGCAGTAGGTGTTAGGTCAACCCTCTCTGTGACTTCAGTTGAAGAGGGCCTCCCAGGGGAATGTTGTGGAGCCGCCCCTGCAGCCACAGTGATGGGCAGAGCTGAAAAGGAAACAGATGGCCTCTCAGCAGCAGGAGAAAACGGCGAGGCAAAACGAGGAACAGCAGCTGCAGGAAAACAAGAAGCTGGCGGAACAGCTGGAGAGGACAAACACTGGGAATGCACTGCTGCGGGGGTCTTCTGCCTCAGCGGAGGGGGAGTTGCTGACAGAGAGGCGGGAATATCCCTCCGGTGGTCCGACACTGGATAACAGTGCTGTGGAGCGGCTGGAGCTGGAGAAACCGGAGCACGGAATGGCGTACTGGAGGAGAAGTAGGGCGTCTTCCGCGGAACGCACCTCCAGTTCGGCTTCGGGCTCGCTGGAGGCAGCCCCCACGTCAGCCCGGGGAATGACTGCTGCAGGACGGCAAGCGTGGACAGCAGCTCCACGAACTGGGGATACTTCCTCAACCCGGGATGTGCCTCCACAATTCCCACTGCTCCATTCACATTCTCCCAGATCTTCTTAGGACTGCGGGAGGCAAGGGCTTCATCCATGAAGCTCTGGACAAATTCTGCGGCCCATTCTTTCTCCACGCTCGGGAATCCCGCTGCCGATCTCCCTTTGGCTGACAGGGGTCAGTGCAATGGGGACATAATTGCTCCATGGGACAGGTGAGTTAAAACAGGAGGGCGAAATCCACTAACTACAGCAGCTGGGTCTCTACTGGCGACAGCCTACTGTCATGAATTGCCTCTCAAGGCAGAGAACTGAGACCCACGCACTGAACTGCAGTTAGTGGAATTTATTACACACACAAAAACACAAGTCCCAAAAAGTGCACAACACAAAGTCCAAGAGCAGACACTGAGGAAAAAACTTACAGACTGAGATCATTCGAGACAAACTCACCAGAGCAGGATTTGGGCTCTGGTGGCAATGAGGAAGAGAATTTTAACCAAGGCTGCAGCAGTGAGAAAACAACATGACAGTCTTTAAATAGCAGGGGAACCAGATGAAACAATAGGCAGCAGGTGTGGGGAGCATGAGCGAGCAGGTGACCTAATTACGCAACTACTCACAGCTGAGACGACCCGAGAACAGACAGTGAGCAGATGACAGGTTGGGAGTGCCTGGAAGAGGAGGTAGGGCACTCATGTCACAGAAAAACAAAATATAACTCCTAAACTACAGAAATTGACAAAAGAATAATAGTGCTAAGAACAGAAATAACTAGCAGAACAATAAACCCCCAAAGAGACATCATAAACCAACATACAGGAAAATAACACAACACTGGACAAATACAGAAAATAATCAGAAATAAATTAAGAGCCTGAGCCCGGTGACACACCGCACTGAGCCTATGACAACACCAGCAATAGTAATTCTAACCACTGGGACATATAACACTTTTTTATTCCCCTGTGGTTTTATAGGTTATGTTTTTGTCAGTGGGCTTAAGAGGGTTGGAAAGGTTATGAAAATAGCAAAATGTCCCCCTTTACCAGCATGACATGTTTGTTCCCATCTCTTAGCACCACCAGGGCGCCACTCCAGAAAATGAGCAGTGATATATGTAAGAGCTACTTCTCATAGGTCATGTCTGAGCGTCGTAAGAGTTGACCCAGTGTGTGACACCATAATGGAGGAAATGAGATGATGGAGAACCACAGGGATCAGGTGCCTGATATCAAAAACCATGAATAATTCATAGGTTAGTTTGTTAGAGACTTGAACCAGGAACAAATCTCTGCTTAAATATATGCAGAAAATATATAAAGAATTTTGCGCGACCATAGTCATTAAATGTCCAAAAATATAGAAACACTGAAACATTACAGTTTTATGTCTGCAAACATGAGCAAAAGATGTCACAAAAATGCAATATAAAATTAAATAATTGATTTTGTTTGAATACTACACATACAAAATATGTTGTGTCTGTTATCTGGCTACTTTTTTTCACTTTTTCTACACTTACTTAGTAGGGGTGTAAAGGTTTTTATATTCATATTTGAATTTTTTGGTACGGAACCTTCGGTTCGGTGCAGAGGCGTACCGAGGTTCCACACGGACCATGTTGAGTGACAGACATGAAGTGTAAACTGTCTCGCACCTGACATAAACAAACAGTTCAGCCCTTTACAGAGAAGCCAGAGCTTGAAGACGGACCAGAGCAAGTGAATAAGATGAAAACAGCATCGGATATGCTTTTGGCAGTATGCTTACCTTGTTAACTCATTTGAAACGGCACCACGTGAACATGCAGCATAAAAAAAAAAAAAACTAGCGCAATACAAGCGCAGCTTCCAGCAGCATTTAGACAGTCTCTCCAGGGCTTCTCAGATCAAGCCAAAGCAATAACAAATGCCATTGGTGTTTTTATAGCAGCTGATCTAAGGCCATATTCAGTTGTTAAGAACACCGGGTTTAAACACATGCTGAAGGTAACTGAGCCCTGGTATGAAGTTCCTTGTTGTGCCCACTTCAGCCAGAAAATAATACCATCCTTTAAAGAAAAAGCTAAATCTGTTAATGCTGCCCTTGAAGCCAGTGTTTTTCAGGGGTGCCCTGGTATGTTCAGATTTTTGTGGAACATTATTTAATTTAACTTCTTAATTGTCCAAAAAATTGCAAATAATTTGCTGTTGTTGTACATGGGTGCCTTCAGAACCTATATACAACAATGGCAAATTATTGACCAGTTAACAAGTGAAATTTGATAATTAATTTCCCACAGAAACCTGAACATACCAGAGCACCCTGGTTAAAAACACTGCTTCAGGCAATAAGAAACTTTAATTTCCTAAAAACAAAAGAATAATTCAGACTATTCAAACTTCTATTGTTGCACTTGTCTGCATCGTTCATTTGCTAAAAAGAGAATTTATTTGTTTTTTTGTATACATTTTATTTATTGGACAATTTACTGCTGGCAGTTTGCGGGGGGGGGGGGGGGGGGGTTTGTCAAAGCTGTTCCCACCTATGCAATAGATAAGCAGTTTTATGTTTTGCCTTTTGTTTCCTTCCTGTACCAAAAATGAACCAAACCGTGACCTTAAAATCAAGGTACATACCAAACTGTCATCTTAGTGTACCATTACACCCCTATTACTTACGTATGTACAGGTATACAATGCAATATTTACAAAAACTACAATAAAGTATGAGGTAAATTTGATACTCTCCTCTTAAGATTTGCCCATCTCATTAGACCATCTGCAGCAAACACAACTCCATCTCAGTGACTGCATCCCCAGGACATGTCAGTGATGTCCACTCACCCTGATATTTATTGAATTTAAACAGTTACATGGACTCCCTCGGTAGATAAAGTCAGACAAGTAGGTTCAGTTGTTTGTAAGGCTGCAAATCAACCATATGACACACACTGTATCAAGGCTTGGAGGATCACGCTAATGCAGCTGTCTCGGTTCAAATCCCAAACTAACCATGCTCCAGTAACCAGGCTGTGAGAGTGGAGGTGACCCAGTAAACCATGTTCACATGTAATGAGGAGTGATTCCCCACTGCAGAGGAAGACGAGGTCTGGGCTTTCCCCTGTCGGCTTCTCTTGGCACAACTTCAGTTCAGAGTGACTCAGCCATCTGGATGCCCCATGGCTGTGGCTCTGTGGCAGCTCAGATGGCTGATGCAAATGTATTGCTGTTCATGATGCAGGTTCATCAAGTTAATGAGAAGAACTGCACCCATTTAATAACACAAGAAATGTACATAAGACATGGTTCATGAAACTTGTGCTGAACTAAAAATAACCTGTATCATAATCTCTCTTTGGTTGTCCATCGATTATGCGATGATGACGTCTTCTCTGCTGCCCTACATCAGTTGCTGTATTGGGGATGTTGCTGGTGGCTGCGTTGATGACCGCATAGGCCAAACGCAGAGGCACACCTGCACCCACAGGTTGGACAAGGTATACCATCTCCGGGTGGAGGGTTGAGTTGCCACGTGTGGTGTTGGCAATCCTCCCTGGCATGCGTGCAGCAGTCTTCAAAGAACCAAATGGCTTGACTGGTGGTAGAATGCCAGGTGGAATGATCAGTGGCTAACTGTTCCAGGCTGGAAGGGGAGATGTTGCATTTCTCCAGTGAAACCTTCAGGTTATCTTTGAACTGCTTCTGCTGACCGCCAACTGTACGTCGTCCGCTGGAAAGCTCTCCATAGAGGATCTTGTGGGGCAACTGATCGGCTGGCATCCTACGGACGAGTCCCACTCAACGTAGCTGCCTCTTGATGATCTGTGCCTCAATGCTCACACAACCAGCTGTCTGAAGAATGGTGAAGTGGGGGACTCTTATCAGCCAATGTGAGACCGAGAATCTTCTGCAGACATCGGATGTGGAACGCTTCTAGGCATCAGATGTGCATCCTACAGATGGTCCAGGCCTCACAAACATACAGAAGTGAAGAGATGACTATGGCCTGGTAGACCGTGACCGTGGTAGAGATAGTAATGTTGTGATGTAGGAAAACCCTAGGAGAAAGTCTGTTGAAGGCGGTAGCTGTTTGCCTGATCCGGTTTTGGACTTCATCATCGATGGAGCAAGACAACAAGATGATAGTACCCAGGTAGAAGTTGTCAACCTGGAGCAGGACATCGTCACCGACCTTGAAGGTAGCTTAAGGGTGGTGGATGGCATTGGGAGCACACTGGTGAAGGACCTCAGTTTTCTGAGCATTCACGACTAGACTAGCTCTGGCATACATGGAAGCCGAGGTAGGGAGCATGGGCGGGAGACCAGAAGGACTGTGACTAATGAATGCGGCATCATCGGCATACTGTAGTTTGAAAACTGTTGCAGACTGGGTCTTGGTGTGCGCCTTAAGCTGCTGGAGATTGAAGACACTCCCGTCAAAGCAATATCAGAAGGGGATCCCATCATCAATCTTCAGCTGTTGCCTTGAGAGAAAGGTAACTGCCACCAAGTAGATGTTAAAGAGTACAGGAGCAAGAGTACACCCCTGTGTTACACCAACCTTGACCTCGAAGACTGGAGACTGCCTACGATGACATGAACATACCGTCATGGAACTCAGGGAGGATACTGATGAAACTGGGAGGGACAGCTACATTTGGACAAGACGGTTCAGAGAAGCTCCCGACTCATCATGTCAAAAGCTTTGGTGAGGTTCACGAATCCAACGTAGAGGCTGCGGTGTTGTTCCCTGTACTTTTCTTGATGGAGGCACAACACTAAGATCATATCCGTGGTGCTGTGGTTCTTTCTGAAGCCACACTGTGATTCAGGCAGAACGGCGTCGGCAACTGAGGTAAGGATCCGTGTCAACATGATCTGAGCCAGGACTTTGCCTGCAACCGAAAGTAGCGAGATACCACGGTAGTTCCCACAGATAGACTTGTCTCCCTTTCTCTTATAGATCATGCTGATGTTTGCATCTTTCCACTGCTGAGGAAGGGACTTGGCTTCCCAGACGTCAAGTGTGAACCGATGCAGACGCTGGAGAAGGATGGCGCCACCATACTTCAGAATTTCACTTGGGATGCCGTCAGATCCAGCAGTATATGCAGTATATAACTCATCAGAATTTATTAATCCCTCAAAATCAGTGCTGCACTGCAGTACAAAATAACTCAAAAATATTTTCCACATATATCACCTGTATTTTCTGCTAAAGATGCTAACAGGCTAAACATTCTAACTCCAGTTAAGAACTTACAAATCCAGGGATTGGTAGCCAATTTGAGAAATTCTTGACCCACAAACATACATACAGGGGAAAAAGAGATTTTTTTTTCATAAATTTATAGTTTTATCTCCAATATTTGTAGCTGTTCTTTTAAATGTAGTTGTATTCCAAAAATTTGTGACTTTTCACACTGATTTGAAAAATATTATACATTTTCAGTTCTATCCTGATAAAACTGTGATTATTTTTTCTTGTCAGTGACTTTTCTTATAAATGTTAGACTTTATATTTGTAAATTTGTAACTTTTTCTTGTAAATTAGCAACTTTTCATATTAATTTCTATTTTCTTTTCTCTGTTCATCTAAGGCAAAGGTCCACACCCACTGCTTGAGCCAATCTGAATAATTTTGGCCCAAAAATCAAGATAAATGAAGGTAAAACAGTGGAGTTGTAAATATAAACTGAATTATAAACATTGTTAAGATTTTTTTTAAGTGGATGTTTATTTTCAGTATGCTAACCCAGCCACGGGGTGCACAAGCCTGTGTACTCCTAGTGCTGGTCCCAAGCCCGGGTAAATGGGGAGGGTTGTGTTAGGAAGGGCATCCGACGTAAAACCTTTGTCAAATCAAGCATGCGGATCATGACAAATGAGACTTTCATACCAGATCAGTCAAGGCCCGGAATAACAACGATCTCCACCGGTGCTCTTACCTGACAGGGTGCTGGTGGAAAATGGGCTACTGTTGGTGGAAGATCGAGGAGGAGGAGAGGGGAAAGGTGTGTTAGGAGGAAGAGAGGGAAAAGGAAAGGTTAAAGTGTGGAGGTGAGAGTAGGGACTTGCATTATGGGTAGCATTACTGTACATAGACTGCTGTTGTTGTTTTCATCCTTATTCCTTCTTTTCTTATATAGTGTGCACACTACTAAGAGAGATAGAAACAACGTTTCAATTCTCCTGTATGTCCTGTACATATACAAGTATTGACAAATAAAAATCTTTGAAATGTGGGGACTATGAATGGAAAAGACAGAGTTGGCTGATATGATGGAGAGAAGAAAGATGGATACACTGTGTGTTCAAGAAACCAGATGGAAGGGGAGCAAGGTTAGGAGGACTGGAGGTGGATTTAAACTGGTGTAGATAGGAAGAGAAATGGAGTAGGAGTAATCTTGAAGGAAGAGTATGTGAAGAGTGTTCAGGAGGTAAAGAGGGAGTCAGAAAGGATTATGAGTTTGAAGCTAGAAGTCAAAGGTGTGATGTTGATTGTTGTCAGTGTGTATCCCCTACAAGTTGGATGCCAGGTAGAAGAGAAAGAGGAATTCTGGAATAAGTTGGGTGAAGTGGTATTGTTCCTGGTGGGGGGTGGGGAGGGGCGATTGAAGCATAATTTAATGGACATATAGGTAAAGAGAACAGAAGTGTTGAAGAGGTACTGGGCAGGTATGGCTTTAAGGAAAGAAATGTGAAAGGACAGATGGTTGTGGATTTTGCTAAAAGGATGGAAATGGCTGTGGTGAACACGCATAGACGTGGACAAAATTGTTGGTACCCCTCTGTTAATGAAAGAAAAACCCACAATAGTCACAGAAATAACTTGAATCTGACAAAAGTGGTAATAAATAAAAATTCTATGAAAATTAACCAATGAAAATCAGACAATGCTTTTGAATTGTGGTTCAACAGAATTATTTTAAAAAACAAACTCATGAAACAGGTCTGGACAAAAATGATGGTACCCCTAGAAAAGATTGAAAATAATGTGACCATAGGGACATGTTCAACCAAGATGTGTCCTCTAATTAACATCACAGGTGTCTACAAACTTGTAATCAGTCAGTCGGCCTATTTAAAGGGTGACAAGTAGTCACTGTGCTGTTTGTTGACATGGTGTGTACCACACTAAACATGGACCAGAGGAAGCAAAGGAGAGAGTTGTCTCAGGAGACTAGAAAGAAAATTATAGACAAGCATGTTAAAGGTAAAGGCTATAAGACCGTCTCCAAGCAGCTTGATGTTCCTGTGACTACAGTTGCACATATTATTCAGAAATTGAAGATCCACGGGACTGTAGCCAACCTCCCTGGACGTGGCCGCAGGAGGAGACGGATAATACGAATGGTAACAAAACAGCCCAGAGCAACCTCTAAACACATTCAAGGTGAACTCCAAGGTCAAGGTACATCAGTGTCAGATCGCACCATCCATCGTTGTTTGAGCCAAAGTGGACTTCATGGGAGACGACCAAGGAGGACACCACTGTTGAAAACAAATCCTAAAAAAGCCAGACTGGAATTTGCCAAACTGCATGTTGACAAGCCACAAAGCTTCTGGGAGAATGTCCTATGGACAGACGAGACAAAACTGGAACTTTCTGGCAAGGCACATCAGCTCTATGTTCACAGACGCAAAAATGAAGCATACCAAGAAAAGAACACTGTCCCTACTGTGAAACATGGAGGAGGTTCTGTTATGTTCTGGGGCTGTTTTGCTGCATCTGGTACAGGGTGTCTTGAATCTGTGCAGGGTACAATGAAATCTCAAGACTATCAAGGTATTCTAGAGAGAAATGTGCTGCTCAGTGTCAGACAGCTTGGTCTCAGTCACAGGTCATGGGTCTTGCAACAGGATAATGACCCAAAACACAGCTAAAAACACCCAAGAATGGCTAAGAGTGAAACATTGGACTATTCTATAGTGGCCTTTTATGAGCCCTGATCTAAATCCAATTGAACATCTGTGGAAGGAGCTGAAACATGCCATCTGAAGAAGGCACCCTTCAAACCTGAGACAACTGGAGCAGTTTCCTCATGAGGAGTGGGCCAAAATATCTGCTGAGAGGTGCAGAAGTCTCATTGACAGTTACAGAAATTGTTTGACTGCAGTGATTGCCTCAATATTAAGTTAAGGGTACCATCATTTTTGTCCAGGCCTGTTTCATGAGTTTGTTTTTTAAAATAATTCTGCTGAACCACAATTCAAAAGCATTGTGTGATTTTCAATGGTTAATTTTCATAGAATTTTTATTTATTACCACTTTTGTCAGATTCAAGTTATTTCTGTGACTATTGTGGGTTTTTCTTTCAATAACAGAGGGGTACCAACAATTTTGTCCACGTCTGTACACACACACACACACACACACACACACACACACACACACTCTGTTGATCTTGTTGCCCAAGGTCAGGGCTGCCAGATGGAGGAGGAGCCAGTGGTTTCGAAGGACTCTGCCCTGGAGCCAACATGGAGAGTGGTGGCTCAGTTGGTAGAGCATCCGCCCCACAACCGGGAGGCAGGGGTTCAAATCCCGGCCGGGTCATACCAAAGACCATATAAAAATGGTGCTTTCTGCCTTGTAGCGTGGTGCTCCGCATAATGGAATGGGGAAAGTAAAGTTACACACAGAGCTACCAGAGGACTGACCCCCCGCTGTAGCTTTCACTACTTACAGTAGCTGTGTGGCCTAGGGTCAGAGAAACGGAGATAGGCGCCGCCCATATACACCTTCAGGTGTGAAGGGATTAACTAACTAACCAACAATTTTGTCCTCGTCTGTACTTCAAGAGGAGAGAGGAACATAGGGTGACTTATAAGAGTGGAGGAAGGTGCACACAGGTGGACTACATTTTATGCAGAAGGAGAAATCTGAAAGAGATAGGAGACTGCAAGGTGGTGGCAGGGGAGAATATAGCTAGACAGCAACGGATGGTAGAGAGAAATAGTAAAGGCAGTGCCAAAGATTAAGTGGAGGAAGTTACAGAAGGAAGAAGGTCACACAGAATTCAGGAATTTATATAGTGAGTTGTATGAGAGGCTGGACACTAAGGAAGGAGAAAAGGAGTTGTATCGATTGGCTAGACAGAGATCGAGCTGGAAAGGATGTACAACAGGTTAGGTTGATTAAGGACAGAAATGGTAACGTACAAACAAATGACAAGAGTGTGTTGAGAAGGTGGAAGGAGTATTTTGAAGAAATGATGAATAAAGAAAATGAGAGGGAGAGGAGAATAGATGAAGGAAAGATGGCGAACAAGGAAGTACTGAGGATTAGTCAAAGTCAAAGTGCCTTTATTGTCATTCCATTGTTAATGAACAATGCAACGAAATTGAGATGCTGCTCCCTAAAAAACAAACTATAAACAAACTATCACATTCACAGTTCACTCATGCATTTAACATTCTTATGATTACAACAATAAACTAGAAAAGCACTCGGAGAGCGCAGACCTCCGCCAAGTGCCACAGTTCCCCCCATACAGTGTTTGTGTGTACGTTTTCAGATTCCTTGACCATGAAAACATATGACTAGCAATTGGATTCACAATGATAGGATTAGTGGTTCAGTAGTTATTGAGGAAAATGGCATTTTCCGTAATGGCGGTTTTCTTCTGGACAGTGATCCGGATCACCACGAAAATCTAATCATCTGTAGGATAACCCATTTCTGACAATCTGTGAAAATTTCATGAAAATCCGTCCATAACTTTTTGAGTTATCTTGCTAACAAACAAACAGACAGACAGACAAACCAACGCCGATGAAAACATAACCTCCTTGGCGGAGGTAATAATGCTTGAAACAAAATTACCTAAAAGTTGAATACAATATGTACGTAGCAATAATGAAAAACATACTGAGCGATAAATACAAAAGACCAGCTTATGCACACAGGGTTGTTGCTACAAAATAACCTAAGATAACAAAAAATATCAGCAGTCTGTGCGTGTTACATAAATCCGTTCAAAATACATACTGCTGCTGGGAAAAAAACTATGATTAAACCTGGTAGTCCGGGTTTTATGGGATCTGTACCGCTTTCCCGAGGGGAGCAGGTGAAAGAAGTCATGGCCTGGATGAGCACAGTCTTTAATGATGACAGTAGCTCTGTTGAGGTACCGAGACCTGGAAATCTCTTCCAGAGAAGGGAGAGAACAGCCAGTGATTTTTTGCGCAGTCTCGATCACTCTCTGGAAGGCTTTGCGGTCTGCGGCTGAACAGCCCTTATACCAAACCGTGACGCCATATGACAGAATGCTCTCAATAGCAGAGCAATAAAATAAAAACAGCAACTGTGCATTCAGGCCATTCTTCTTGAGGAGCCTCAGAAAGTGTAGACGTTGTTGAGCCTTTTTTATCGTAGCTATGGTGTTAACTGCCCAGGTAAGGTTGTGAGAAATATGAACACCCAAAAACTTAAAAGCCTCCACCCTCTCCACACGCTCCTTGCCTATATATAGAGGAGGCGGTTCACTGCTATGCTTCCTAAAATCAATAATGAGTTCTTTTGTTTTTTTTGTATTCAATAGCAGATTATTATCTGAGCACCATCTCACCAGTTTCTGGACCTCATCTCTGTATGCGGACTCATCTCCTCCTGATATGAGCCCCACTACTATTGTGTCATCTGCAAACTTCACTATAATGTTTGTGGGATGAACAGGTATGCAGTCATATGTGTACAATGAATACAAAGTGGGGCTCAACACACAGCCCTGTGGCGAGCCTGTGTTAAGCATGACTGTAGAGGAGGAATGGGGTCCGAGTCTAACAGTCTGTGTTCTGTTTGTTAGGAAGTCCTTAATCCAGCTGCAAGTGTGAGTAGGCAGACCAAGCTGAAGCAATTTGGTGATGAGAATGTTGGGAATAATTGTATTAAATGCCGAGCTATAGTCAACAAACAACATTCTTACATAGCTCCCCTTGTCTTCTAAATGGCTGAATGCCGAGTGGAGAGCTATAGCAATAGCATCTTCAGTGGATCTGCTCCACCTGTAGGCAAACTGGTGCCGATCAAAGTCTGGGGGGAGACTAGGCAAAAGATGTTTCAATACCATTTTCTCAAAGCACTTCATAACAATGGGTTTTATTGCTACTGGTCGATAGTCATTCAGACTGCTAATAGTATGTTTTTTGGTGCAGGAATAATGACTGCAGATTTTAAACACTGTGGAACAACGGCTGCCTTGAGAGACAAGTTAAAAATGTCAGTCAAAACAGAGCATAGCTGATCTGCACATGCTCTGAGCACCTTTCCTGGCACTCCATCGGGACCAGTAGCCTTTCTTGGGTGAACTGCTCTCAGTGTCCGTCTCACCTCATGATCCTGCAGGATAAGCACATCAGAGCTGGCATTCAATAACATCTGTGGGTCCGGGCGAGGTGTAGTTGCCTCAAACCGTGCGAAAAAGCAGTTCAGTTCTTCTGCCAGTGAGGCGCTGATGTCACTGGAAATGATGCTGCTGCCCTTATAGTTTGTGATATGGTTAAAGCCTTGCCATACTCGTCTCGAATCATTATCAGAAAAATGGTCCTCAACTTTCTTCTTAATAGGTCTGTTTAGCCTCCTTAATTAGTAAGGCGAAAGTGAGGGCAGCTTTGAAGAGGATGAAAAAATGGAAAAGCGGTTGGTCCAGATGACATACCTGTGAAGGTATGGAGATGTTTAGGAGAGATGGCTGTGGACTTTTTAACCAGATTGTTTACCACAGTCTTGGAGAGGGAGTGTTTTGGTACCAATTTTCAAAAACAAAGGTGATGCTCAGAGCTGTAGTAACTACAGAGGCATAAAGTTGATCAACCACACTATGGAGATATGGGAAAGAGTTGTTGAAGAAGTCTCATTGACAGTTACAGAAATCGTTTGATTGCAGTGATTGCCTCAAAAGGTTGTGCAACAAAATATTAAGTTAAGGGTACCATCATTTTTGTCCAGGCCTGTTTGATGAGTTTGTTTTTTAAAATAATTCTGTTGAACTACAATTCAAAAGCATTGTCTGATTTTTATTGGTTAATTTTCACAGACTTTTTATTTATTACCACTTTTGTCAGATTCAAGTTATTTCTGTGACCATTGTGGGTTTTTTGTCATGCGGTGACCCTCGCGGATCACCATAAGACGCCAAGAGTCCACCAGTGAGTTTTGCGAAGATGGTGATTTATTAACAAGACAAGACAGGACAAGACTGTGAGCTGCTCTCGGCAAAAACACACATAAATCAATACATGGGCTCACAGGGCTGACCCCAGCCACTACGAGCTAAACTGTGACAAAGCATGAGATAACGAACCTGACATGAAGGTCAAAACGACGCTCTGACAAGAATAGTTGACAATCTGACAATACTCCTGCAACCTTACTGCCGCTAGTGCCCGCTTTATGAAAGCGAACACTAACGAGCAGTAATGACACACAGGTGACCAGCCTTGACAGGCGGAAGCCCCACCGAGCACCTTCACAATAAGAGCCCGGTGAGGCCAGAATACAGCCCACAGCTGTCAAGGCCGGCAGCAAGTAGAGCTTAGCCCGAGCGCGAACAGAACCCAGCGCTCGGGTCGTAACAGTGCCCTTCCTCCGAGGGCGGGCTCAGAACGCCCCAAGGACCACCCTGCCCCCCCCACCCCCCAGGGTGGGTGGCTGGGGGTAGGTGCGGAGGGACAGAGACCAACCCCAGAAACCAAACAGCTACAAGAACAACTACATACAGGACAATGACAAGACTAACTACTCAGAATAAATCAAAAAATGCACATGGAGAAAACAAAAAACCAGAACTTCTGGGTCAGAAATACTAAACACGAGAGTATGACAAAATACCAAATATTCAAAAATCAGACAAAATACACAGAGAAAAACAAGGCAACATAACACATGCTAGGGCAACTGCAAGACATAACCAAGCACAAAATACACAGGACAGCAAGGGCGAGAAAAAAAAAACCCAGAACAATCACTGTGACGGATTAACCCAGAAAAACCACTACCCCCCCAACAGTCTATGCCGACTGGCGGAGACCAAGCACCACAGGAATAGTTCCGGTGGTCTCCCTGCGCCCAGCAGCCGGCGGGTGGTCATAGGACTTGGAACATGGCCAGGCAGCTCACCAAAGTCCAACGCCCAGCACGTCCGCTCCTCTGGTGGTCGAACCAGGTCGCCTGAAAACACGCACAACACGTCGGGTGGCCAACCCGAGGCGCCGAACCGGCGAAACAGTTCCTCAGGCGGCCGACCCGTGTCCCTCAGCCACCAGTCTCGGGGAAAAACAGCCTGCGGCGGCCTCCCTGACAAGGACAAAACTCGGGAGAGCCGGGGCGAGCGAACAGGAGCCTCCACGGCCCCCGGCAATGATGCACGGGGCGGTGACTCAGTAGAGGGGACAGACAACCAGGATGAGCCTGTAATCCGTTCGGCGGTGAAAGGTCTGCAGCTCCTCCCCCGTCCGCGGACCACGCTGGCGCTGCATCTCCGCTGGACCCCGATTGGGTCCCAGCTGCACCCATGTCGGGCCCCGATTGGGCCAGAACTTCACCCGCGGTGGACCCCGATTGAGCCTCCGGTGCACCCATGATGGACCCCGATTGGGCCAGATCCACACCCGCAGTGGACCCCGATTGGGCCAGAACTGCACCTGCGGCGGACCCCAATTGGGCCTCCGGTGCACCCACGTTGGACCCCAATTGGGCCAGAACCGCACCCGCGGTGGACCCCGATTGGGCCTCAGATGCTCCCATGTCGGACCCCGATTGGGCCACAGCAGCCTCCATGACGGACCCCGACTGGGTCGGTGCAGCTCCGCTGACGATCTCCACCCCTGAACCTGGGACCTCCAACCCAGTGACCCCGACTGGTTCCACGCCGGCGACACTGCAATAAGGCTCACAAACAGGAAAACCGGGATCAGAATCACCGGTAGCAACAGAACCCAGCGAGACAAGCTCGGGCGCAGCAGACGGCTGCTCCTCACTCGCCTCCCCAAGAGGCAGGCAAAAATGCTCCAACACAGGGGACACAGACACAAAAGGGAGCACTTGCCTGCACTCGGGTTCTGTTGCCACCCAGGACTCCGACGATCCAGGTTCAGGGCGACGACTCTCGTCAGCAGGCTCAAACTCAGCTGTGTCAGGCTCCGCAACTGGCAGGATGTCATCTGCAGCCTGAGGTTCCTCCCGTGCTGCTGTCCACGCCGATGACCCGTATGGCGTGGGGGCAGGGGACCCTCGACCCACTGGCTCGGACCGCTCCGGCGAGGAGACCCAGGGGCGCTTCATCGTCGGCTCAGGCTCTGGGCCGCAGTCCGCTCTTCTCCTCCGTCCACGACGTGGCTGCAGGGCCAGATCCAGGCTTTCCAGCACTGCAGGCCCCCTCTTCATCTGACGACGTTGGCCTGGCGTCACGGACCGCTCGACGGGGGGGACACAGAGGCAGCAGGTTTAATTATTTTCTCTACAGCAGGTGGAAGGAGCTCGGGGGGCTGCGAACCCCGAACTCCACCCCCAGGAGTCAGACAAGGCAGATTATAATCAAGATGTAATGAATTATCATGCACTTGCCTTCTCCCAGGGAAGAGATGGTTCCTGCTGTAGGGAACGTTGTTCCTCCTTCTCCCTGCTGGATGGCGACTGAGGGCCCCCTGGAAGGACGAGGTGGAGCTGCTCTCCGAAGTTCGCTGACGGGCTTCGCCGGCAGCGAGTTCAGCTGGGGATTCTGCTGAGGGTGGCCTAGGCCATTGCGCCGACGTCATCGTCGGCCCCCAGACGGCACGCACTCCTGGACCAGTTCCGGGACAGGAACGGGACTCCAACGCGGGGAGAAAGGATGCCTCCTCCTCTGCTTCCTGCTTTCTTCCTCCTCCAGCCCACGAAGTATCTCGCGCTGCGTAGCGAGTTCTTCTCTCCTCATAATCACCTCCGGGTGATCGTCATAATGGAGAGGAAGTTTGTCCAGGAGATCCTCAGCGCAGTCTAGGTGCCAGCGCATATAGCTGGAGTTGACGTCGAAGGTAGCGGTGAGGAGCGTCCCGTCGACGTACTCCAGCGCGCTCGCTAGCTCTTTGCCCAGGCGCCGACCGCAGCCCCTGGATGACGGCATTCTCCCAGCAATAGACACCCAGACAGGGAAGAACAACAGTCCAATTAAGGCAAAAACTCACAGTGAAAAGGCGTCTCGGTGTGGCGTCTCCGTTTAGACATCCTGGCAGGAGTATACTGTCATGCGGTGACCCTAGCGGATCACCATAAGACGCCAAGAGTCCACCAGTGAATTTTGCGATGATGGTTTATTAACACAACGAGACAGGACAAGACTGTGAGCCGCTCTCGGCAAAAACACACATAAATCAATACATGGGCTCGCAGGGCTGACCCCAGCCACTACGAGCTAAACTGTGACAAAGCATGAGATAACGAACTTGACATGAAGGTCAAAACGACGCTCTGACAAGAATAATTGACAAAGTGTTGACAATATCTGACAAGGTGTTGACAATGTCTGACAATACTCCTGCAACCTTACTGCCGCTAGTGCCTGCTTTATGAAGGCGAACACTAACGAGCAGTAATGACACACAGCTGACCAGCGTTGACAGGCGGAAGCCCCACCGAGCACCTTCACAATAAGAGCCTGGTGATGCCAGAATACAACCCACAGCTGTCAAGGCCGGCAGCGAGTTGAGCTTAGCCCGAGCGCGATCAGAACTCAGTGCTTGGGTCGTAACATTTTTCTTTCATTAACAGAGGGGTACCAACAATTTTGTCAACATCTGTATAAGGTAGGGATACCATCTTACGGCCTCTTTGCCTGATGCCTACACTGGTGCCTGCTGTGTGTTGTCCTGTATATAGTTTTTATTAAAGCTGTGTTTGCCAACTCCATCCTGCCTCATCCTTCACCCAGGTATTTCCATACATAACATTTGGCGACGTTGGATTAACTCATGGAGGCGTGCATGACACCGCTCCGTCCCTTCCTCGAGCTCCCGGGGGAATCACCGGTTTCATGACCGCATTGGCTGGAGGCCTATCAAATGTATATTACCGCACTGGACCTTGGGAAGCTCGATAAGGTGAGAGCGCGGGCGTTTCTCGTTCACAACCTGGGTCATGAGGGCCGGAGGGTCTTATGGACGCTCAGTGCAGCAGACTTGCATGACGAAGTTGTGCAGCTGCTACTAGCTAAATGTTTCTCCAACGTGAGTGTTCGGAGAATTTGTTTTTGCCGGAGACACCAGCGGGTACATGAGCCTATCCGCCAGTATGTCATTGATTTGAAGCAACAAGCCAGAGAGGGTCGTTTCGGACTGCTTGAAGATGAGATGTATGCAACCAACTAGCAGATCACACGTGCAACGCTGAGCTGGTTGCTAGGCTATTAGTGGCACCTAATGACTTAACGTTAGCTAAAGCAGTGGAACTAGCTCTCCGGTTGGAAGCCGTTGATAAGCTAGCTGTGGAGCTAAATTGGCGCCGGCCACAGAAGACACCGGAGCCGTCCGCTTCAGCTAATGTTGTGGACCCTGATAGCTCAGACAAAGATTTTTGGGAAATCAATGCTGCCAGCCAAAGGTCTGTCCCGCGAAACTCCCATTGCAGGGGTTGTGGGTCCGCAACGCGCTACCATAAAGCAAAGAAATGCCCAGCTAGAGGAAAACGTTGTAGCAGATGTGGACGCTTGAATCACTATGCCAGGATGTGCCATTTGTCTTGCTCGGGGAACCCAATCGAGAAATCACCCCACTCGCCCCTGACGGACACTGGAAGCAAACGGTACGAAGAGCTAATGGACACCCTCGCTCTCAAGTCGATCTGTTTTCGCCCAAGGTCGGTACCCATGTCGATGAGTGACACCATACTAGCCTTGGGTGTGGGGTCTGCAACTACAACGGTGAACACTACAATGTTTATAGAAGAGGAAGGGGCCAGACCGATGAGCATGGAGTTACCGCATGCTCAGCAGCAGTACATCGGGTCAAGTAAAATCCCACTACGGGTTATGGACTTGGGTCGGGTTTGAGGTGAAGGATGTCCATGGCAAAGATGAGCCAAATGACAGCAAGCAAAACATCAAGCACGTCTGCGGATAGTGGCGAAGTTGGGAGCGGCATGCTTCTGGTTGTCCGACATCTCAATGAGGCATGCCAACCAGCTGCGGCGTGTCCGGGAGGACGCTCCAGGTGGCGGGGCTGGATGGGAGTCGATGATGATGGTGTGAGATCTGGGCTTTGTCATCCAGAAGATCAGCCATCGCTCTGGGGGCCTGCTGCCTCCAGGGGCGCGCCTGCTGAGGGGCTGCCCTGGACCCCCCATGCAAGTTCCAACTCTTTCACCCAAATGATTGTGTGGTAGCACTTTGTTTATTCTTCTTGTGTTTTTGCATGCATGTTATGATATGGGATTATTTTATCTGTTTTGCTTTTAGTTAGGAGCGCAGCGTGTGATTTTAGTTTTACAAAAGAATTTTTCTTTAGGTATGGGTGGCAGAATAATCCAATAATCCACCCCGCTCGGGGGGGGGGTCAATTGTGTGTGTGGCTTTGAACTTTTCTAAAGGGGGGGTGGAGTATGATATATGTATTTGGGGCACTTTACTATGAAGTGCAGTGTGGTGATGTGGACTTCCTGTCATGTCACCGTACTGCCCATATATAAGGTAGGGGCCCCATCTTACAGCCTCTTCGCCGGATGCATACGCTGGTGTCTGCTGTGTGTTGTCCTGTATATAGTTCGTAATAAAGCTGTGTTCACCAACTGCATCCTGCCTCATCCTTCACCCGGGTATTTCCATACATAACAGAGGGGGCGTGACTTTGGCTCTCTATTATCCACCATAGTATCAGTACGTGTCCATGGTTACCGTGGTAATACAAGGAGGTGGGAGCCAGCAGTTACAGGGTGTTTCAAATGAAGAAATTTTGTGAAGGGCAATTAACTGATATTCCCTGAGAACGGAGCAGGGAGTACGATATACAGTTGAAGTACACTGCGGATCGGAACGTAGCTCATGTTCTCTATACTAATCCCTCCCCCTCTTCTCTTCAATAGCAGCTATGCTTTTCCTCAGTGTGGACCACCACTTTAGTTTGTCTGAGGCCTCTTTCTCCCAGGTAAGGTAACTGAGTCCAGCATTTTTCATGTCCCTTTTGACCACGTCCTTGTATTTCAGTTTCTGGCCACCTTGTGTCCTTTTCACAACATTGAGTTCTCCATACAATACTGCTTTTTGAAGCTGGTCCTTGGGCATTCTCCATATATGATCTTTGATGCTGTAACCACATTATCTGTTTCTGCCTTTCTGAAAGCCTCCATATCAAGGATTTTACTCTGCTGTTTGATTCCCAGAATTTGCCAAAGATGCCTCAGTTGTATCCTAGTAAACTTCTTAATATTGTGACATTTTAAGGGTTCCCACAATGATGAGAGCGGATTTGGAACATAAGCATTTATCTCATCACTCTCAAATTACGCAGAACAGTGGGGGGGGGGGTCATTTGCACACACACTCACTTCACTCAGGGTGACACAGACACGTAATCTCTCACACGCAGGAAAAGCAACACTATCACAATCAGACTTATAACACTATTATAACATTACAACAATAATGCTCAGAACACAATTATAATCATCTCTAAATCCCCCGCGGTGCAAAGCATACCGGGAGAATCCCCCACTCCTTATCACAGCCCCAGCGTTACACTGTCCTCCCCTGGACTGGTTTCTGTTCCCAGAACAATAAGTCCAACTCAAAAGTCCAATACGAACCCATCCAGGTGTTGGGGCGCCCGCCGGCAGCGATGGCTGGCACACACAGGCTCGTTAGTGTCCATTCGAGCCTCAACCGGGGTCTCCGGTCGGGATGGGGCCTCTGGCTTGTCCACCTGCAGGGCAGCTGGTTGGTACGGGGTGAGGTGGTCACAGTGAAGCACCACCTCCCGGTTCCTCTTCTGCAGCCTCACCCTGTACAATACGTTCGACAGTCTCTGTAAGACCACGCACGGTCCTGACTAGTTGCTCACCAGCTTTTTTGACAGTCCCTTTTTACGCTCCAGGCAGAAAACCCAGACTTGATCCCGGGTTGCAAAATCTCTTCCCTGGCAGCGGGAGTCATACGCCTGCTTCTGTCAACTCCACGCCACTACCAGGGCCTTGTAAGCCAGTTTGTGCACCGTCTGAAGACGTTCTCTCAAGCAAAACAAATAATCCAACCCTGGTTTGCCTTCCACCTCCAGCTCCGGGGGAGGGCCGAACACCAAGTCCACCGGGGTGTGCAGCTCGCGTCCAAACATCAGCGCTGCCGGGGTGCACCGGGTGGATTCGTGAACTGCTGTCTGGTATGCCCATGGGACCAGGGGCAGGTGCAGATCTCAGTCTCACTGTCACTGGTCCACTAGGATGGCGAGCTGGGTGGGCAGGGTCCCATTAAAGCATTCAACCAGGCTGTCGCTGTGTGGGTGCAGCGGGGTGGTTTGGGTCTTCTGGATGCCCAGCTGCCTGTAGACCTCCCTGAAGACCTCTGCCTCAAAGTTCCATCCCTGGTCGCTGTGCAGCTCCTCCGGGGCACCAAACTGACAAAACATCTCATCCACCAGCTTTGTTGCTGTGGTGGTGGCACTCTGATCAGGGACCACGTACACCTCTGGCCACTTTGTTTAGTAGTCCATCTCGGCCAGAATGTAGCAGTTCCCCTGATCCGTGGTTAGAAAGGGCCCAGAATGTCCACCCCCACATGCTCCACAGGTGCCCCCACCTGGTACTGCTGCAAGGAGGCGTGGGATCACTGAGTTGGCCCTTTCTGAGCCGTGCAGGTGCTACAGTGGTGGACATGGAGCTCCACGTCCTGACAACACTCCGACCAGTAGAACCGGGCCTGAAGATGCTGCAAGGTCTTTGTCACTCCGAAGTGGCTCACCCCCACCAACCCGTGGACAGACTGAAGCACCTTGGAGTAGAGCCGTTGGGGAACGAATAACTGCCAGACGTGACTCTGCCCAGCTGGAAACTGCCACTGCCAGTAGACGACACTCTCACAACAGCAGAGGTTGGACTACTGAGAATGTAGGGCCTTGGTCTCTGGGTCCAGTGCAGACACAGCCTCCCAGGTGGGCTGCCGATCCATGTTCAGCCACTGCCGGACCCGGGAGACAACAGGGTCTCTCTTCTGCTTGACCTAAAGCTGCTCCGTGCCAAGGGCTCTGTGACATCATCGCTGGGGAGAGC
This sequence comes from Pholidichthys leucotaenia, assembly GCA_020510985.1. Classification (NCBI taxonomy): domain Eukaryota; kingdom Metazoa; phylum Chordata; class Actinopteri; order Cichliformes; family Pholidichthyidae; genus Pholidichthys; species Pholidichthys leucotaenia. Next base: position 103,398,736 of record CM035848.1, read on the forward strand.
TGGCTGATGATCTGAGGAAGAGCTGTGATCCACTGTGCTATCCCCAGCTGCAGTGGTCTGGAGAGCAGCTGCCCATGAGACTGCTGGGTCACGATCCTCGGCCCACTGGCAGTGCCAATAGTCCTCCACAGCACAGTGCCCCGGTGCAGGGCAGTGGTGCATGACATGGCCTGGCTCCCCACAGCGGAAGCGCCCCTCCTCGTGTCGCTGTTGCACTCTCACCGACTGCGCAGCTGTGGCCTGGCACAGCTCCTTCTCATCCTTATTTTCAGCCATGGCTTGGAAAACTCTGTCTTGGTGATGAAACGTCAGCCGCTGGCTCCAGCATGGGCTTTACACACTCCGCCTCTGCCACAGCTGTCTCCCACCTGCTTGTGGTGTGAATGCAGATGTGTTCTCAGTGCTGGGCTGAGCAGAGCCCTTGGATAAAACTCTGAAGTGCGAGCTTCTTCACCACCCCTGGCTTGAAATCTGGGTAGCCGCACTGTGTCAGCAGCCAGTCATCTGCTGCATAGGCCCCCAAACTTTCTTGATTGCATCACCGGCGGCTGGCTAGCTGTTCCCAGATGTGGTCAGCATGGATTGGCCTCCTGAACTGCCTCCTAAGTGCTCCTTGTAGTGTTAGCCAGCTGTGACATTCCTCAGGCCGGAGATTGGACAGTGTGCAGAGAGCTCCGCCCTTCAGAGCCAGTGCAGCCCGTACAGCTGACTCTTCAGGTGCTCAGCCATTGAGTGTGGTGACCAGTTCAAGCGAGGTTTCATCACCAAAGTGGGGAAGCTTGGCCGGTTGGTGGACTGGGGTTGGGACAGTCGCCTCCATGCTGGTCACTGCTCTCGGCTGCAGTAGGATTACTGGCCCTTAGTTCCCCCGCTGGTGCTTCACTGCCCTCAGCTGCAGTGGGATTGCTGGCTCATAGCTCCCCTGCTGGCACTCCCCGTCCTGCCTTAAAAAAGGCGGAACACGGAACGCATTTGCTCCATCTGGTCCAGTTTCCCATTCTTTGCAGCGAGCAGCTTTGGGGAGTATGCTGACGTGTATGCTCTTCCGCCAGTTTCCATCTGGGCGATGAGCAGTCAGTGAGACTGTTATGTCCACAAACCTGGCAGTAAAGAGACGGACAAGGATGCTGCACTGGAACTGGGCTATATTATAGAACTATGTACACAGGCATTACACACTGTCATCATACCGAGTCGCCAGGGCAAGAGTGCCCTGTAATGGCAGACTCTCCCACATATATGCTGGCGTGATGATGTCACCAACTGGCTGCGTCATCTCGACGCATATTACCACAAATCCCATCATGACATTCTCCCCCCTTTGCAAAACACAGAACACTCCTAATTCAATTAATTGGCTAGCTAGCCTTCCCCAATTTAGTACCTCCTGTAAGTCCATATTATCAACATTCAGCTTTTTTAAAACTTTAAACAAAACCTAGAACTAGGGTTGGCGGGTAGACCACCGCCAGACCTGGCATGGCTAAGTGGATTATTCTGCCACTTTTTTTTTCCAGCCACGCTCCTAACTAAGCAGTCACTTTTTTTTACAGTCTTCCACAGAAGGAACAGTTCTGCCTGAGGGGTTTTGTGGTGAGCCCGAGGCAGCCTCCTTCCTGGAGCTTTGAACCTGGCCCGTGGTGGCCTCACCTCTGTAGCTTTGAAGCGGAGCTGTGGCAGCCACCTTCCTAGAGCTGTCGGACCCCCAGGGCCAATCTTCATGATGCTGGGGCCTGGGTCCCACACTGCAGTAGCCGACTCCTACGGAGCCTTGCCATCTGGAGCCGCTACCCGGACATGCCGTAGTTGGTTTACGTGCCGAACCGAACCATCTGTCAGCCGAAAGCACGTTGTTCTCAGCTTTGCCACGATACTCAGCAGCGCCTGTTGTTTCGCTGGCTCCGGCCCAGTCAGTCACCATCCCAGTCTCTCACTGGTGCAAACCCAAACCCAGTCCCTGACTTGGAGCGGCGCTTTACTTGGTTTTATGCATTGTTGTTGTGCTCCCAGTGGCTCTGAATGCTCATTCGGCTTGGGACCTCCGTCGTGCTGTGGCGGTTCTGTAGTCACCGTGCTCGTTGCAGACCCTTCACTCATTGTCTCCGTCATCGGTTGAGGCTCATCGTGCGTACAGAAGGTGTCTGGTGCCTCTCCAGTGTCGCTTGTTGAAGCAGACTCTTCACCCATTTGCTCGGCCGTAACCTCCGTAGCTTGTTGAGCGAGGGTACGGGAGCAGTCCGCTTCCTCCTCTTGGCCATCTGAAGTGCTCTGCTGTGCTGCGTCGTGTGTTGTCTGTACCCGGCTGCTGTTGCTGTGCTTCAGGGTTCTCTGCATGCTCAGGCTCCCCCTCCCTCGGCTCCGATTCTGGGTGGGGGGGGAACGGAGGCGAGTCTAGTCGTTGCTCTCTCTCCGTGTGGCTCTCCTCCTGAGAGCGCGGAGTGTGTGCTTTGATGTCGATGCCATCCTCAATTACCTCATCCCACACTACAATGTTGTCTTCAAGGTCCGCTGTGCCCCAACTGCCACATCCGGACTATTCGAATCTAGCGCAGTCTCTGATAGCGAAGCCCAGTCTGTAGAAAAAGTCACATCCCATAATGCTGTCACCGCGCGCTGTCACCTGGAGCGTGAAGTCGTACACAATTTTGGTTTTGCAGCAAACAGTCAGTTCTACTGTTCCGATATTGCACAGTCTGTGACCGCCATATCCATACAGTGACATTGGGTTCTTCTTGATTTTGTGGTTGGGGAAAAATTTCTTCACCGTGGCCCAGTTTAACATCGACCACACCGCTGCTGTGTCGAGCAGGAGTGGTACAGCTACTCTGTCTAATTCAACCATGCAGTACGAATAACCATTGATGTCAGGGCTTAGCGAATGAATGGTCGTTGTTGGCGGGTGGGCTCGCTCACTTGGCGGGCCCCACGGTGCTGACGACCACCATACTCTGGCGAAATGGTTCAGGCACCCACACTTGTTAAACAGTTTTCCTCTTGCCGGGCAAACTCGTGCTCCGTCCCGGTGCAACGGGGACCCACAACCCCCGCAGATGGGGCCTCTCAGAGCGGACCTTTGGCTCACTGCATTCGCCTCGTACTCTTCTGCCATTTACTCTTCGTCCTCCGTGTCCACTGCATTAGCTAGCGTTGACTGTCCGGATAGCCTCTGTGTTTGGCGCCCATTTAGCTCCATGGCTAACTTCTCTGCTGCTTCTAACTGGAGTGCTAGCTCAACCACTCTAGCTAGCGTCAGGTCATTAGGCGCCGTTAGCAACCTTGCTTGTTGCCCAGCGTTACATGTGTGTTTGGCCAATTGGTCCCGCACCATTTTGTCTTCCAGTGGCCCAAAACGGCACACACTAGCCAACTGTCTCAGGTCAGCGATGAACTGCTGTATTGGCTCACCGTGTCTCTGTCATCTCTGGCGAAAGCGAATTCATCGTACTGTCACGCTGTCTGGCATAGCAGAATGGTTAGCTATTAGCTCCACAACCTTCTCATAGTGCAGCGCTTGCGTCCTCACCTTATCCAATTTTCCCAGGTCCAGTGCTGTAATATAAGTCTCAAACGCCTCCAGCCATCGTGGCCATGGAACTGGTGGTTCCCCTGGGAGCTCAAGGAAAGGCCGCAGCGGTGTCACGCATGCCTCCATGGTTTATCCTCCATCGCCAAATGTTATGTAAACAAACCTGGGAGTAAAGAGATGGACGAGGATTCTGCACTGGGATTAGGCTTTATTGCAGAACTATGTACACAGGCATTACACACTGTCATCATACCGAATTGCAGGGCAAGAGCACCCTGTAATGGCGCCCTCTCCCATATATATGCCAGTGTGATGTCATCACCAGCAGGCTGCGTCATCACGCCGCATATTACCACAAATCCCATCATGACACAGTCTCTGCCTCGATTCTTGCTTCCATCTCTCAACATCCCGCTTCTGACACCAGTGTGATGTTTCAAGGGTTCACACAATGATGAGATGGAATGTCGTAGGCATTTATTTCTCATTCTCAAACTATGCAGAACAGAGGGGAGGTCATTTGCACACACACTCACTTCACTCAGGGTGACACAGACAGGTAATCTCTCACACACAGGGAAAACAACACTATTGCAATCAGACTTATAACACCATTATAACATTACAACAACACTCAGAACACAATTATAGTCATTTTTGAATCCGATGCAGCGCAAAGTATGCCAGGAGAATCCCCCGACCCTTATCACAGCCCCGATGTTACAATATGTTTCCTGTAGAGAGTCATGCATTCAGTAGAGTAAGGCTGATAGTATAGCAGCATTGTATACAGTACTTTCACCTTGGTATATCTTCGGATGTCATGACAAGAACACAGTGGTTTGGAGAGCACCAAATGCCCTGGAAGCAGCATTTCTTCTGTGATCAATCAACCAACCAACCATGATATTTTTTTTGGTTAACATCATCTTAAAATGTCTCAATGGATACCAATATTTGAGAATAAAGTGTTTGAGAACATTTTTATCAAAGACTTTCAAGTGGAAAATCTACAATCATAATCAGAATTGGTTCATTGTCATATGGGAAATTAAAAAAAAAAAAATCAGCAGTGAAAAACATGTTTTGTGAGTTCCATAATTACCAGGTGTTTAAAACAAATAAAATAGAGAAATGAACAGCAAAAACAATAAAAACAAACTGCAACTGCAACAAACTTGCTCTGTCTATTAATAAAGAGTAACAGCCAAAGACATGTATAGCTATGGGCAGCAGCTGATTAGCTTTTGTTCTCGTACATTTGCATTTTTTTCATAAATTCATGAATTTCTTTCTGTAAAAATTTGCAGCTTTTTGTCATAAATTTTTGATTTTGTTTCTTGTAAATTTGAAGTGTTTTGTTAAATTTGTGACATTTGTGTAAATTTACAGTTTTTTCTCATAAATTTTCACATTTTTCTCAAATTTGGAACTGGCTTAGAATAACTTTGAGACTTTAGTTAAGTTTAAATTAGCATCTTTTGTCTTTATTTGACCTTTATTTTTGAAAATACGTACTTATTTTAGGTTTATATTTTTGTACCTAAGTTGTTAAATACTTCCCACTTCGACCATCCCCCTTGTTAAAAAACAATAAATCGCCTACTGGATACTGGCATAATCTAAGTATATATTTTAGAAGGAAAGTTGTGCACCATCTTGGGTTTTAGCATTATACATGAATTAAAAAATGAAAAGGGGCTGGCTTATTTTTTTTTTTTTTCCCAATGGGACATGAGAAATAACTATAACACAAGTTTCCTGTTTCTATATTGACCACTGTCACAATAACGCAACAATGTACACTATAACAAACTTCTGTTGGCATTTGTGCAGCAAGTCCCTGCAGCTTCTTTGGTTTACACTACAGTATTTATCTCCAAGCACAACCCTGGCAATGACAACTTTATTAGTTTTAAATGATACATTTCTCAGTGTGTGTGTGCACATTTGTCACGGTTATCATCGCTAAACCTATCATTTCAGAGCTAGTAATGTTTCATTGTTTTCCTAGCATCAGAAAGCTTTACATAATTCTTACATAATTATGCCAGCGCCTTGACAAAAGGGGTAGGGGGCATCTGAAGAAACAGAGCTGAATTAATGGGCAACTGATGGAGAGTCAGGCAGACAGGCAAAACCTTTCTGTAAGCTGTCAGTGCTAAGTGACCCAGACAGGGAATCTGTCATCTCGGATGCCAATGCTAAGTAAATTCAGAAGTATATGGCATTCCTTCCTCCCACTCATTATCTGTCAGTGTGTGTGTGTGTGTGTGTGTGTGTGTGTGTGTGTGTGTGTGTGTGAGTGCGAGAGAGAGAGAGAGAGAGAGAGAGAGAGAGAGAGATAGGCAGAGACTGGCTCACTGAGTTCTAAGTTACATAAGAAATAATGAGGACAATGTATTGACGGTATTGACATGCACTGAGTTGAAATCTGCTCTGAGAGTCCCTATATCACATAATGGCTGCTTTTCATTAAACATCTCAAAGGCCTCATGCTCAGGAGATGAAACCAGATGGTGAGGACTGCCAGTGACGGCAATTACAGCAAACCAGGACATGTGGAAGTGTGCAGTGAAAACATGGTGGTTTTCATTGGCCTTTTGAAAGGCAAACCTCTCCAAACTATATGCTCCAGCTCTTGCAAGAGTGGCAGCACTGTCTCTTAAACCCCATGAAAACGTTGTGTGCAGGGGCGGCCTTCTTCCCCCTTCGGTGTCAGGCGGCAATAGAGCTCACAGCTGGAGGACGGTGGAAGTGAAAATCTACTGTCTTTATTCACGACTCCTCTCCCGCGCCTCAGCTGTGCCATTTTCAATCAATAGCTTTTAGGCAATAAGCATCTACCCTGCAGTTTGGATTGAAAAGCCTCTTTTGTTGTGAAGCCCACATTGAAAGCAATGATCTCGTGCTGCATGTTTTTCAGAGGCATTTTCCCCCATTGCAGAAAATTACATAATATGTTCATCTTCATCGTAAACCCTGAATGTCTGTGGAGGGAATTCACATCTAAAGCAGAAATTGAGTTTATATCTACCTATATTCTGGTATGAAGTGGATAAAAAGCAGTGCAATTTTACTATTTCAAGACTTGCATGTGAATAAAATCAACTCATTTTCCCTCTGGCTCCAGGTGTTTACTGGGACCTCAAATTCCCATCTGCATAGGTACATGCTCACCTCCTCCCTCTCGTCTCTTCCTCCTCATCACATGCTTTTGCTGGGAGCAATATCATTATTAAATCAAAATCATTATTATCTGTCATGAATGCACCCGTTTGTGGGCACAAAATAGAACACCACACGCACGCTGTAGGTTTCTGCACATTTATTAACATCAAGGACAACACAAAAACTCCCAAACTAACTGGTGAACCAAAATAAGAAAAGAAACACAAAACACTCCCAAACTAACTGGTGAGCATGTAGGAAAATAAAGAATAAATTTAAAGTGTTCCAACATGCAAAACTGGCGAGCACATAGAGAAAATATGGAATGTAAACAACGTGCTCCAACAAGCGAACTGGCAAGCAGCGAAGATACATACAATATGAAGACATAGAATGGGAAATAACCAATGCTGGAGGAAAGTTGGGCTCAACGTCAATGGTGCCAAATACAGGAGGCACCTGAGCAAGAGAAAAAACTCAGCTGGAGGATCCCGAGAGCAATGGACTCGACGGCTGAGAAAAAACAAAGGGAAAAGCATCAAGACGGAGCACACCAACTTACCTCAACAGCAGAACCTAAACCATGAAAATAGGAAACGGCAGCAAGAGAGTAGTAGGACACGGCAACAGCTGAAGTTGTCGTGTACCTTAAATACTCACACATGATAAGAGACAGGTGTAGCTCATGAGTAATCAATGGGCAGCAGCTGTGCAGCCCCGAAAGAAGCAACAGCCAGAAGCTGCACAGCACTGTCAAAATACACAAAAGTGGAGACAAAAAATACAGCTATAACAAAGCTCAAAAATGTCATAATAAACTAAGAGATGACAGAAAATAAACAGCAAAATGTTCACTGGGCAGACAAACTGGGCACGGCTCAAACCCGTGCCCCAGGAACATGACAATTATCCACCTTATTCCTGGGGGTGCCGCTGTAGGAATGAGTGTGGGCGGAACTTCCGGTTTTGGCTGAGGTCGTGTTAAATCAATCAGCAAGAGTGGGGTAGCAGAGGCGTTTAAAATAGCGTTTTGAAAAGTTTTTCAAATTCATTTTATAGTCCACATATGTGTTTTGCACTCAAGTGGCAGCTAATTTCAGCACTTGTAGTTTTTGTATTTTTTGAATGTTTTGGTGTAGTTCTGGGACTTGTTGCTGGTGTTAGTGGTTGTGCCATAGACTGTATAAATGGAGGCTTCTTGTGGATCTGACTAGATTCTACGTCTGCTCTGAGGTAAATCTGATTATGTCCAACATATTTTGACAAAATGCAGCCGACTTTATTGCGGTGGAGACATTGATATATGTGACCCGTGCTGGCAAAATGAGTCGGAATGTGCACCGCGTCATTACGAGCTACAGGCACGAGAAGTCATAAATCATGACTCTTCCTTTGTTTGCTAGCGGCAAGTCCCGGGAAAACCCCGTGAGTGCCTGGTATCATTGGGAAGCTTAGAAATCATACTTTCTAAAAATACATATGTTTTGGCGGAAGACGTAACTCCCGACCGATCGAATGCAAGTTTTAAACCTAGCCAAAATATAAACAAATTGGCCTTTTCCGGGTCTGTTTTTGCACACTTCCTACAAATTACATATCATTTTGAAGGTCTTTCAATACACAATATGGAAATAACGTTAGCTCAGTTTAGCTAATTTCCTCAAAGTGACGCATTTTGCCAGCACGGGTCACATAGCTCAGAGCTTTTATTTGTTTACAGCATTAGCGTCTTAGCAGCGGCGCTAACAGATGGAGCTACTGTCTGCCAGGCCACTTTTTAAGGTCATCGTCCCATCCCTTGATAGTCGTGGGAAGTGGTATGATTATATTACTGTTTTGAGGCGCAAAAGGCTGTGTTCCCGCATTTCTGATGCCGAAGTTATTGTTGTTTTAGAAAGGAAAAGTGTCCCGTTTCAGTGACGACCATACATTCTAAACTAGTACTGGAAGTTGCTACCATAATTCACGCAAGGCATCATGGGGCCTAGGAATAAGGGGGATAGTCTCGTCTCAGGTTTATGGCTGTAGTGTTAACTGAAGTCACCCACATGGCTTGTGTGTTGGTTCTGGCAACAAAACACATTACAGACCATACATTGCTTGGAAAGTGTTGCATTTTCTATTAAATATAGTGAAGATAAATAATATTATCTCAGGAAACTGTCAGCTCGATAAGCTGTCTACAATCTTGAAACCTGTTTGAACCTGTTTCTACTGATTGATTTATTAGCACAGATCAGCTAGTGTAATGGTTGGATTTCAAATGAATTGCTTTGTAGCATGGTAAGTATCTTTTGTGACATTGCCATCTGCTGGTTGTTAGTCTCAACTACTGTATCTGAGTATGAGCAACACAATGGTCCTCATTTAGCAAACGTGCCTAAGACAGAAAAGTGGTCGTGCAATCATTTTGAAGTAGAGATTGGTATTTATCAGTCTGGATATGATTGTAAGGTACGCTCAAATCACACGACAGGTCTGAGGTTGTGTAGGCCTATCTTACGCAAATTTTCAAGTCTCTGTATAAGTGCAGTGCAGTAGAGAAATCTGGCTGCGTGGGAGAATTATTTGATCAGATTATTGAACAGTGCAACCTTTCAGATGATATGTGTGACTTGTGTTAAATTTAGACGAGAGTTTTAACAATTAACAAGGCTGCTTTTACTAATTATAAATGTTTTTTACACGTCTATGTCACCGTGGCAAATAAAATAGATTTAAGATTTTTTTTTTTAAATAATGTAGTTATTTGATGAAATGGAGAAAATTGAATTAACCTTTTAGCTTCAGGGATATTTTTTTTATGGCTGTGATTGAGCTCAGAGTTTTTTCAAGGAGTTTTTATTAGTTATTTTTATATATAGGCAATAATATCTTTGCATTGTAGGTAGTCATCTCCTGTGTGAGCACTATGTTAACTTAATGTACATTAAATTAGGGATGCAGGATAGCAGAATTTTTGCAGCTAGCCGATATGCCGATAGTTTAAAGCTAGTTTTAAACTAGTTTTAAACTACCAGTACCAATACCGACATATGCACATATTTTTTCCCACCTACAGTGGTGTGAAAAAGAGTTTGACCCCTTCCTGATTTCTTTTTTTTTGTGTCACATTTAAATGTTTCAGATCATCAAACAAATTTAAATATTAGAAAAAGATAAACCAAGTAAACACAAAATAAATTTATTAAATGAAGGTGTTTATTTTTAAGAGGAAAAAAAATCCAAACCTACATTGCCCTGTGTGATTGTCCCCCCCCAAACATAAATTAACTGTGGTTTATCACATCTTTGGAAAGCTGAGTTCAATTCTCTAGCCCCACCCAGGCCTGATTACTGCCACACCTGTTCTCAATCAAGAAATCACTTAAATAGGACCTGCCTGACAAAATGAAGTAGACCAAAAGATCCTCAAAAGCTAGACATCATGCTGCGATCCAAAGAAATTGAGGAACAAATGAGAAACAAAGTAATTGAGATCTATCAGTCTGGAAAAGGTTATAAAGACATTTCTAAAGCTTTGGGACTCCAGCGAACCACAGTGAGAGCCATTATCCACAAATGGCGAAAACATGGACCAGTGGTGAACCTTCCCAGGAGTGACCGGCCGACTAAAATTACCCCAAGAGCGCAGCAACCAAAGGTCACAAAAGACCCCACAACAACATCCAAAGAACTGCAGGCCTCACTTGCCTCACTTAAGGTCAGTGTTCATGACTCCACCATAAGAAAGAGACTGGGCAAAAATGGCCTGCATGGCAGAGTTCCAAGACGAAAACCACTGTTGAGCAAAAAGAACATAAAGGCTCGTCTCAGTTTTGCCAGAAAACATCTTGATGATCCCCAAGACTTTGGGGAAAATACTCTGTGGACTGATGAGACGAAAGTTGAACTTTTTGGAAGGTGTGTGTCCCATTACATCTGGTGTAAAAGTAACACAGCATTTCAGAAAAGGAACATCATACCAACAGTAAAATATGGTGGTGGTAGTGTGATGGTCTGAGGTTGTTTTGCTGCTTCAGGACCTGGAAGACTTGCTGTGGTAAATGGAACCATAAATTCTGCTGTCTACCAAAAAATCCTGAAGAAAAATGTGCAGCTATCTGTTTGTGACCTCAAGCTGAAGCATACTTGGGTTCTGCAGCAGGACAATGATCCAAAACACACCAGCAAGTCCACCTCTGAATGGTTTAAGAAAAACAAAATGAAGACTTTGGAGTAGCCTAGTCAAAGTCCTGACCTGAATCTGATTAAGATGCTGTGGCATGACCTTAAAAAGGCGGTTCATGCACGAAAACCCTCTGTGGCTGAATTACAATAATTCTGCAAAGATGAGTGGGCCAAAATTCCTCCACAGCGCTGTAAAAGACTCATTGCCAGTTATCACAAATACTTGATTGCAGTTGTTGCTGCTAAGAGTGGCCCAACCAGTTATTAGGTTTAGGGGCAATCACTTTTTCACACAGGGCCATGTAGGTTTGGATTTTTTTTCCCACTTAATAATTAACACCTTCATTTAAAAACTGCATTTTGTGTTTACCTGTGTTATTTTTGTCTAATATTTAAATTTGTTTGATGATCTGAAACATTTAAGTGTGACAAACATACAAAAAAATGAGAAATCAGGAAGGGTTTAAACACTTTTTCACACCACTGTATTTACATCCTTTACCGGAACAGTGGCCTAGTTGGTAGAGCATCCACCCCACAACCAGGAGGTTGCGGGTTCAAATCCTGGCCGGGTCATACCAAAGATCATATAAAAATGGTACTTAATGCCTTCTAGCTTGGTTCTCAGGATAATAGAACGGGGAAAAGGAAAGTTAACACACAGAGCTACCAGAGGACTGACCCCCACCCCACTGTAGCTTCCACTACTCAATGTAGCTGTGTGGCCTATGGTCAGTGAAACGGAGATAGGTGCTACCACATGGTGTCGAAGGGATTAACTTAATTTACATACTTTGACTAACTGGCATATAGAGACACATTCCCCAAGAGAAATAAGATAACTACCTCATCTTAACACAAAAACAAATGCAAGTTATGTATTTTCAGTTTGGTCACTGTCATCCTGTCTTGCCCTTCATCTTGTGTTTACTTATTGTGATGTTGTTCTCAGTTTATTTCTGCTCCTCCCTTATTGTTTTTGTACTGCTAATTTACCACAGCTGCTCTTTGTTCCCCTAATCACTGTCTCCTCTATATAATGTTGACCGAGGGCATTCATCCCCACAGCGTCATTGCATTGCCACCACGAACTCTGTACCACGTCTGGGATTACCACTTTGTTTCCACTTCAGCTAACAGTGTTTTCCAGCCCACGAGCAGTTTCTGGTTTCTGTATATAAATCTGCAAACTACAGTTCCATGTTTGGGCCCTGAATTCCGGCCCGGAGGGGCTAATCTTTACAAGACACTGCCAGTTTGGACCCAGCAAATTGTTTTGTTTGCAACTATGGATAGGATTGTGCTGCTGATCCGATGGAACTAAAGTCCATGAATCACCTAAAGGAGTTGGTCACCGCGGCCCACAGCTCCACCTAACCCTAACCCAGAGGAGGTGGCTTGGCTGTGGACAGCAGCAGCACTGGAGCAGGAGCACACACCGTGTCTGGGGGTGCTCCGGTGGGTACAGGAGCTCCACATCTGCAGGGCTTCGTGGTCTGTCTCGCCACCTCGTACAGCACTGGAGAAACGCGGGAAGCGTTGGCGCCACTCGTCCTCGCACTCCATCTCACCTCCGGCTCCAGTCCCCATAGCTCTCCGCCAGACGGTCTCCGGAGCCCACCAGAGGGAGTCATCTGGATCATCAGTGGCAGTAGAGCGAGAGCACAGGCAAGTACCCGTTCATTTTTCAACATCTAGTAATGAAAGGATTTGTCTGGTTCTCGGCGGGGAGACTCAGTCGCAGCCGCCTGCTGCTGCTGAACTCTCGCCACCTCACTCTGCCATCCACTCTGCTGTCACTTCCATCCATCCATCCTCACCTGCATTTTCTGTGTCGCCTTCTGTTTTCGCCGAGGGTTTGGCCACACTGGGAGGCGATCAGCTGGTCTGGGAGGAGCCAGCAGTTCCTGAGGACCCAGTGGTTTGCTGGATTGGGTCTGCGGCATTGGTACCCCTGTGTGGGGGTGATGAGGAGGAGCAGGAGGAGTGCCAGCAGGCTGTGTTCACTCAGAAGGAACTTATGCTGGACTGTAAACCCTGGCTTCTCCCAAAGCATGTATCCCTGCAGGGTTGGAACCACCTGACGTTGGATGACCCAGCTGCCCCAGCTCCAATACCAGCTTCACGTCACTCCCCAGCTCCAGTTCCAGCCTCGCAACACCATCCCAGACAGGAGAGGAATGCCCCTGGCGCACCGAGACCTGTGCCGACGACAGAGCATCCCCTAGCTTCGGCATCGTGGGACCCAGTGCCGTCTGTGAGATGTTTCCTGGCCCTGTTACACACGTCTCCTCACCCAGTTCCTGCTTAGCCCAAGGTGCATGCTGCTGTTCCTGCCCAACCAGAAGGGCACATTCCAGTTCCAGCTACGCATCCTGAGGTGATCACCTTGGTAGCAGGAGACCAGGAGTTAAGGCAAGTAACTTTTCATTTATTTTCTACCACCATTAGAGAAAAGACTTGCCTTTCTCCTGATGGGGGGACCCAAGCGCAGATCCCACCAGTTATTGGGTTCTCCCCAAAACTCTCTGCTGCTAATGACTATGGTGTCACTTCACTGACCTCCCATTCCCCCTCCTCATTTGAGGTGCCCATGTTGAGGATGGAGCCGCAGGAGGACCACGCTCCACCTGTCGCAGTTCCTGAGGGTGAGCAGTCCGCTCCACTCGTCGCAGTTCCTGAGGGCGAGCCGTCTGCTCCACCCATCGCAGTTCCTGAGGGTGAGCAGGCCTCTCCACCCATCGTCCTAGAGGTCGAGCAGTTCACTCCACCTATCGTTCCAGTGACCAAGCAGTTCACTCCGCCTGGGCCGTCCCAGCAGTGCACTCCGCCAGTTGTTTCGGAGGCTGGGGGGTCTCTACCCACTGCTTTTGTGGTCAGTGTGCTGCCGTTGAATGCTTCTGAACTGAAAGCCCCAGTAGTATTGCCTCCAGGACTGAAAACCCCCTGGTTGCAGTTCTCAGACTTGGGAACTCCATTGTTGCTGTGCCCCGAGCTCAGTGCCCCTCACCCTCCTTGTTTTGTAGTCTGGTGGCCTAGGGACTTTGGTAAGCCACCAGAGCCACCATGTCCTGCAGTCTGGGGACCCTTGGACTTGGGTAGGCCCCAAAATCCACCTTGTTCTCCAGTCCAGTAGTCCTGGGACAAAGGAAGACCACCCCATCTACCATGTTCTTGTTTTTCGAGCACTGGACTGTGGTTGGCCCCATGTGACTGTGTGTTGTTTTGGACTCTGTGGGGGGGTAAAGAGCTTGTTCTGGTCTGTCTGGCCTGGTACCCCCACCACCCACCCCATGAGGATTTCTTTTTTTTTTATAGTACTGTGAGGATAGCGACAGCGCGTGACGTCATTCACTCAGTAACTGGCAGGCTGCTGACAGAACACCCAGATGCTCCTCCTCATCTCAGGTGATTTCAACCATATTTCACTGTCCCCCATTCTACCCACGTTCACCCAGTATGTTACATGCCACACTAGAGACAATAAAACACTGGACTTATTCTATGCAAATACTAAGGAGGTGTACACCTCATCGCCACTCCCCCAACTCGGGAGATCGGATCACAACTTGGTTCATTTCCTGCCGGTGTACAAACCCCTAGTACACAGACAACCTCCAGTCATGCGGACAGTGAAGTTATGGTCTGAGGAGGCAATGGACGCTCTAAAGGACTGTTTTGAAACCACTGCCTGGGAGCAGCTCTGCGATCCACATGGTGAGGACATCGATGGCCTCACTCACACCATCACGGACTACATCAGCTTCTGTGTGGACAACACTGTATCCACCAAGACCATACGGTGTTGCTCGAACAACAAACCCTGGATCAACCCTGAGATAAAAACACTTCTGAGAGAGAAGAAGAGGATCTTCAGGTCGGGGAACAGGGAGATGCTGAAGTCCGTACAGAGGGAGCTGAGGAGGAAGATCAGAGAAGGCAAGGACAGCTTCAGGAAGAAGATGGAGGACAAGCTGCAGCAGAGCGACATTGACGTGGTCTGGAGAAACCTTAAAACCATCTCTGGGCTCCAGAATACCTCCCCCCAGGCCACGGGGGGGAAGGAGTGGGCAAACAATCTGAACCTGTTTTTTAATAGATTTGACCAACTTCCCTCCCCCCCGACTGCACAACAACCACTACTGCCTCTAAAGACATCGAGTCCTGCTGCCCACACCCCACTCCACCAACACCCCCCCACTCCCAGCACACAGCCCCCCAACATGACCCTCACTAAGACCCAGGTGAGGACGGAGCTGAGGAAGATCAAGGCGAGGAAGGCCTCGGGACCAGACGGCATCAGCGCGAAGCTCCTCAAGTCCTGTGCAGACAAGCTGTGTGGGATTGTGGAGCACATCTTCAACCTGAGCCTGAAGCTGGGGAGGGTACCACAGTTGTGGAAAACATCTTGTGTGGTACCTGTACCAAAGACTTCCCACCCCAAAGACCTGAACAGCTACAGACCAGTGGCCCTGACGTCTCACACGATGAAGACGCTGGAGAGACTGCTCCTTACTCACCTCCGCCCCCTGGTGGGACCAGCGAGGGATCCACTCCAGTTCGCCTACCAGCATGGCATTGGGGTGGAGGATGCAGTGATCTTCCTCCTTCACTGTTTTCTGTCCCACCTGGAGAAGCCTGGGAATGCGGTGAGGATAATGTTCTTTGACTTTTCCAGGGCTCTCAACACCATCCAACCAATGATCCTGAAGGACAAGCTGCTGTGCGCAGGGGTGGACCAGCACCTGTCATCATGGATCCTGGACTACCTCACTGACTGACCACATGTTTGTGAGAATCTGGGACTGTGTGTCCGACACGATCATAGGTAGCACGGGGCCCCCCCAGGGAACAGTTTTGGCTCCCTTCCTGTTCACCCTTTATACTGCGGACTTCTCACACAACACAACACACTGCCATCTACAGAAGTTCTCTGACGACTCTGCGATCGTCGGCCTCACCTCCAATGGAGATGAAGCTGAGTACAGAGGATTTATCCAGGACTTCGTGGACTGGTGCCATCGGACCTGCCTCCAGATCAACGCGAGGAAAACTAAGGAGCTGGTGGTGGACTGCCACAGGCAAGGACAACCCCTCACAGCACCAGTAAACATACAGGGAACAGACATTGAGATGGTGACATCCCACAAGTACCTGGGTGTTCATGTGAACAATAAACTAGACTGGTCACACAATACCGATGCACTCTACAAGAAGGGACAGCGCAAGCTGTTCCTACTGAGGAGACTCAGGTCTTTTGGTGTACAAGGGGCGCTGATGAAGACATTCTACGACACGGTGGTGGCATCAGCCATCACTTTTGGAGTGGTCTGCTGGGGCAGTGGCATTACAGCAGCTGATAGGAAGAGACTGAGCAAACTGATCAAGAAAGCTAGCTCTGAACCGGGGGCAACGCCTTGACCCAGTGGAAGAGATAGGAGAGAGAAGGATGGTGGCTAAACTGTCATCTCTGCTGGAGTCCGAGTCCCACCCTATGCAGGACATACTGAACGCACTGAGGAGCTCATTTAGCAGTAGACTACATCATCCTAGGTGCGCAACCGAGAGGTTTCGCAGGTCCTTCCTACCTACGGCTGTCAGACTGTATAACCTAAGCAGGGCTGCTTGCAGAGATAGCAAAAAAACGTGACGACCTAATAGTATTGAATGCAAAAGATGCAATAGACTTACACAATGGTCCCCTCCAGTATACAACTAAGACAATATCAGTCACTACGGAGGGTGACAATATGTATGGGTACATATTCATACTATGTAGGATAACTAAGTAGACGGTTATGCTGTTTATTCAATCTAGCTACAATGCTCCTCACTGTGTGTATATATATTTATATATTTATGTGTACATATGTACGTATATTCGCTGCTCTTGTTTTTTCTTGTCTTTTTGATTGTTGCTCTGAGTGTTGCTATCCCTGTGCTGTTGCAATCCTGGAATTCCCCCATTGTGGGACTAATAAAGGCTTATCTTATCTTAGGATCTGGGATTGACCTTTCACTTAATGTGACAACTTGCTGATGAACCAAATTCTCATTCACCTTTCCTCCACAACACTGTCTCACTCTGAACATGGTTGGGAACTCTATCACTCCATGTACTCTTCCTGTACTGCTCTACTTGAATCAGAATCAGAATCAGCTTTATTGGCCACGTATGCACAACACATACAAGGAATTTGACTTTGGCTAAAAAACTTGCTCTCGTCAGAGAGCATCAGATAAGGGTCACCTGTGATTCAGACACTGGACTCTTTTCAGCTAGACTGTCTATGATTTAGTTTGCTATACAAGATATCTTCTGCATCCCATACTTAAAAGATTTTGATCCCCCACCCACCCACCCCTACAGCTGAAAGTAGAGCCAGAGCATCTTTATGTTGTGACTGAATGATGGTTACATACAGTTCCTCTTGGCTTAATCATATTGAGCCGTAAATGTAGACCTATTGTAACTCGATTTTCTCTTTTCACGTTCCTGAAGTCCACCCTCGTCCCAAAAAGGAAAGAAAGATGCAAACATACATCCATCCATCTTCTTCCACTTAATCCTTTTTGGGTCACGGGGGGCTGGAGCCTATCCCAGCATCTTTGGGCGAGAGGCAGGATACACCCTGGACAGATCGCCAGTCCAACACAGAGAGACAGACAACCATTCACTCTTACAGTCATATCTAAGGACAATTTAGAATCCCCAGTCTGATGCCAATTAACCTAACTTGCATGTTTTTGGCAGATGGCGGCAGCACGCTCGGACGCAGCGGCCCCTCTTGGCATCAACGAGTGTGAGAGTTTTGAGTGTTGTGATCTTCCCAGACATACATTCTGTAAAACTTACAACCGTGAGACCTTATTAAACATCAAGGTACTGCACGCTGCAAGAATCGCGGCGATCGGTTGTGATTTGGACATTCTACGCCAGCATGGAATTCTGGCGGAGTCCCCGCTGGAAGCTACCCGAGAGAGGAGGAAGCGGAAGCGGAGCGAACGCAAGCAAAAGCACGGAAAAAGGGCCGGGATCCATGCTAGGCTAAAGGCTAACCCCTCCAGACCAGCGGTACCGTCGCTTCTTCTCTCTAACGTCCGCTCCCTCGAAAACAAGGTGGACGAGCTGCGTCTGCTGAGAGAAACCCGGAGAGAGTGGAGAGACTGCTGTGTGTTTGTTTTCACTGAGACATGGCTCCATGGCAACATTCCTGATGAGGCCATCCAACTGGAAGATATGGCGATGTTCCGTGCCGACAGGGAAACGGCGAGCTCCGGTAAGAGCCGGGGGGGGGGGGGGGCTATGCATCTATATTAACAAGAACTGGTGCGTCAATGCCACCTTAGTGTCTAAACACTGCTCTCCGTTGGCGGAGTTCCTTATTGTAAATTGTCGGCCACATTATTTGCCGAGGGACTTCCGCAACGTGTATGTAGCTGGTGTTTACATAGCGCCAAGCCCTAATGCTAAAGCTAATGCTAAGAAGGCACTCGGGGTACTGCACAATGCGATTAGTGAAATCCAAACTTCACACCCGGACAGTTTTGTGGTGGTTGCGAGGGATTTTAACCACACCAGCCTAAAGACTGTGCTCCCCAAGTTTAAACAATGTGTAGACTTTAAGACCAGAGGAGAGAATATGTTGGACTTAGTGTGCACGAACACAGATGCATATAAGGCGATACCCCACCCCCATCTCGGCCTTTCTGATCACATGTCCGTGATGCTGCTGCCTGCCTACAAACCTTTATTGAAGCGCAGCAGGCCAGCAGTGAAACAAATCAGGATTTGGCCAGAGAGTGCAACCTCTGCACTGAAAGACTGTTTTCTGCACACAGACTGGGAGGTCTTCAAAATAGCAGCCTCCCAGGAAGACAAGACGGATGTGGAGGAGTATGCTGATACAGTCACCAGCTACATCGCGAAGTGCACAGAGGATGTCACTACAGTGAAGACCATCACTATGCGGGGTAATCATAAGCCCTGGATGACTGCAGAGGTGCGCTCACTGCTTACAGCCAGAGATGCAGCCTTCAGAGCAAAGGACAGGATTGCCCTCCGCTCAGCCAGGTCTGCGCTCTCAAAGGGAATTAAGGCGGCAAAGCGCACCTATGCGGAGAAAATCCAGGGACACCTCTGCGACACTAGGAACACCAAGCAGATGTGGCAGGGAGTTCGGACACTGACGGGCTATAAGTCTAGGCAGGGGGTCGATGATGACGACGCTTTGCTTCCAGATAGGCTTAACGACTTCTTTGCACGTTTTGAAGCATCAAACTCGACAATCAGAGGGAGGGCTGGCCCACCCCCACCATCGGTCGGACCAGCTTTTACCATCAACACAGCAGACACACGGAGGACCCTAACCAGAGTCAACCCACGCAAAGCTGCAGGTCCGGACAACATTCCGGGACGTGTGCTCCGAGACTGCGCGAGCGAGTTGGCGGATGTCCTGACTGACATTTATAACATCTCCCTGAGTCAGGCCATCGTTCCCAGATGCTTCAAGACCTCTATCATTGTACCGGTGGCAAAGAAACCAGTTGTGTCCTGTTTGAATGACTATCATCCTGTTGCACTGACACCAATTGTGATGAAGTGTTTTGAACGGCTTGTCAAACCACACATTACATCCTGCCTCCCTGCATCACACGACCCGCTGCAGTTTGCATATCGTTCAAACCGCTCCACGGAGGATGCTATAGTCACCACCCTACACTATGTCATCACCCACCTGGACCAGAAAGACACCTACGCTAGACTCCTGTACATTGATTTCAGTTCAGCATTCAACACCATTATTCCCCAGAGACTGATGGAGAAATTACTCCTTCTCGGTCTGAACACCGCCACATGTCTCTGGATCCTGGATTTCCTGACTGAGAGACCTCAGTCTGTCCGGGTTGGAAACAACATCTCCAACTCTGTCACGCTGAGCACCGGATCCCTTCAAGGCTGCGTACTCAGTCCACTGTTGTTTACACTTCTAACACATGACTGTGTATCCAGACACGAGGGGAACCAGATTATTAAGTTTGCAGACGACACCACGGTGGTGGGACTTATTCAGAGGGATGAGGAATCAATGTACAGGGAAGAAGTGAGAGACCTGGAGGGCTGGTGCAAGGAGAACAATCTGGTGCTCAACATGGACAAAACGAAGGAGATGATTATCGACTTCCGGCGGTCACAGCCTGAGCACGTCCCCCTCAGCATCGGCGGCCGTTTAGTGGAGAAAGTAGAGAACATCAAGTTCCTCGGAGTGCAGATCTCGCAGGACCTGACCTGGAGCAAGAATTCCTTGGAGATCAGGAAGTGGGCTCAGCAGAGACTGCACTTCTTGAGGAAACTCAAACAGGCCTCTCTCCCCATCTGCATCCTCAGGCCCTTCTACAGAGGTGTGGTGGAGAGTGTTCTGACGTACTGCATTGCTACATGGTACTCCAGTTGCAGTATGTCAGACAAAAAAGCCCTGCAGAGGATAGTCAAGGGGGCTGAGAGGGTAATTGGAGTCTCCCTCCCCTCTGTCCAAGAACTTTTTCAGAACCGTTGTAGGAGCAGGGCACTGAACATTGTCAAGGACCGTTCTCACCCTCTGCATAAACACTTTGAACTTCTTCGACGATTCCGGAGCATCAGAGGCAGAACCACCAGACTGATCAACAGCTTCCTTCCACAAGCTGTCAGGATAGATAGATAGATAGATAGATAGATAGATAGATAGATAGATAGATAGATAGATAGATAGATAGATAGATAGATAGATAGATAGATACTTTATTTCGAACAAAAAAAGTATAACAAAAACAAAACAAATGACAAATGCAATAAAGTAAAGTGAACACTTATTAATTCCATCTCCTCTTTTCCATAAATACACCCATGTGAATTATATACAAATTATCACCTTTAAGACCCCAAGTAAACAATTTACTGTATTTTTTACAAATCAACATTAACACCCATCCATCCTAACATACATTGATGTCCATACATCAAAACCAGCCTCAAACAACACAGATATACACAGTGCTGTCCCACCCATCATTCCATAGTGTCCCATAATGTCCCAGAGTGAACATAATGAATCGTACATATAAATACTACCCTTCTAACATATATCCTTTCAGCAAATAATGTTTATACCTCTTTTTGAATTGATTTCTGTTTGTACATAGTTTCAGTTCCGGCTCCAGACTGTTCCACAAATCCACCCCACAGACAGATATGCACATACTTTTCTTGGTTGTTCGTATCTTGGGTTTTGTAAAGTTTAAGTCTCCTCTCAAATTATGATCATTGTCTCTTTTTTAAATATTTTTTGTATATTAGTTGGGAGTTGATTATTAATTGCCCTGTACATTACTTGTGCTGTCTTAAATTTAACTAAATCGATGAACTTTATGACATGTGACTTTAAAAACAACGAATTGGTATGGTCTCTATATCCTACATTGTTTATTATCCTTATAGCTCTTTTTTTAATGTGCATATTGACTGTAGGTTGGTCTTGTAGGTGTTTCCCCAGACTTCTACACAATAGTTAAGATAAGGTAAAAACAGTGAATTGTACAATAAGACCAATGATTTATAGTCCAAGATGTGTCTTGTCTTCCCCAGTATGCCTGTACATTTTGCTAACTTGCCCCGGATGTGACTGATGTGAGGTTTCCAGCAGATTTTATTGTCTAGCGTCACCCCCAGAAACTTATTTTCCTGTACTGTTTCTATTCTGGTATCATCTATCGTTACCATTATTTCATGATTTATTTTATAATTTCCAAACAAAATAATCTTTGTTTTTTTTAGATTTAGAGATAATTTATTTTTGTTGAACCACTGCGTTAACTTTTTCATTTCAGTTGTGACCACCTCTAAAACCTGCTGCAAATTCTCACCAGTGCAAAGGATATTTGTGTCATCCACAAACAAAATAAATTTCAGAATTTTTCATACTTGGCATATGTCATTTATATACAAAATAAAGAGTTTGGGTCCCAAAACTGACCCCTGGGGCACACCACAAGTGATGTCCATGAAGGGTGATTTGTGCTCACCAATTTGTACAAATTGTTGTCTGTTACTTAAATAACTTTCCACCCAACTCAGTCCTACCCCTCTTATCCCATACCTTTCCAGTTTCCTTAGTAGTATTCTGTGGTCAATGGTGTCAAAAGCTTTCTTTAAATCTATAAATACTCCTACAGCAACCTTTTTTTTATCTATACAACTAGTAATTTCTTCTATAAGTTCAATCAGTGCCAAAGATGTAGATTTATCTGCTCTAAAACCATACTGGCTATCTGTAAGGAGGTTGTGTTTTTCAATGAAATCATCCAGTCTCTTAGTGAAGATTTTTTCAAGTATTTTGGAGAATTGTGAGAGCAAAGAGACTGGCCTGTAATTTGTGAAGCAATGACTGTCTCCTGTTTTGTATAGAGGAATTACTTTTGCTATTTTCATTTTGTCTGGAAATGTACCAGTTTGAAATGACAGGTTACAGATGTGGGTGAGTGGCTTAACAATTCCTTCAATTACTTTTTTCACTATTGTCATGTCAATTTCATTCCAGTCCATCCATTCCAGGATGCTGAACAGTTGACCCGGAATCTCTCATACACACTACTGCACCTACGGACATTTTGTATATTATTTGTATATTATAGTTAGTTAGTTTTTTGTTTGTTTTTTTTCCCCCCAAGTATGTCTCAGGGATGTGTGAATGGATGGGGGGGTGGGGCGTGTCTTAAATCATGCTGCTTCTATTTATATGGATGCCGAGAGAAACGCAATTTCATCTTGCCTGCACTACAGTTGTATGTACAGCAATATGACAATAAAGTTTGATTTGATACCGGAGAAATCCCACGCAGACGTGGGGAGAACATGCAAACTCCACACAGATCACTGTTGGTCGGGGGCTGGGGTCGAACCCAGGATCCCCTGGCCAAGGGTGAGTTGCTGTGTTGCCGCATTGCTAACCACTCCGCCACTGCGCTACCCAGGTATAAACATGTTTTTGTAAATTTGACCTTTTTCTTGTAAATTGCCATGTTTTTTTTTTCATCAAATTAATAAATTAAAATAACAAACTTATGCAAGAGTTGCAAGTTTACCAGAGTAAAGAGAAGCTGTATATTTCTAAGAAGAAAGTTATTCAAAAAATAACAAACTCACCAAAAAAGAAAGAAGTTGTAAATTCACCAGTGAAATAGTTGCAGATGTATGAGAAAAAATTTGTGAATTTCTTAGGAAAAAGGAAAAAAAAATGTAAATTTACTAGAATAAAAGCTTCGTTATTTAGCAAAAATAAAGTTTCAGACTTACCCAGGGGGGGAAAAAAAGGTGATTTTATTATTTAAAAAAACACCAAAAAAAGTGGCAAACTTATCTGGTTGAAAATGTTTTTGTAGAAAATTTGTCAGTCAGTAAAAGCAACTGCTGAAGTCTATGATAAAGTTATGGATTTATAGAAGAAAAGTCACAAACATAAAAGTAACTGGTCTGTTTGAATTTCAATTTGTAACTTTTTCCCACTGTAACTATTGGTTCTGTTCGTAGGGTTTAGTCTCAGGTATTCCACTTGAATAACTTTATTAATAACTAGTGGGGACATTGATCCTGGGCAAAAGCAGTTTCAGTGGGAGCTGTATGGACGACCCAGAGCTTGTGTGAATTTAAGTTCCAGTAAATAACTGGTCATGCTCACAAACTTTCTGCCATTTCTCTGATAGAAAGTATTGAAATTTAATTATGGTCACTTAATATAAAGCTGCAGATACTGTACCATCCAAATTTACATAAATACATTGAACTTACAGCATATACAGTATATATATATATATATATATATATATATATATATATATATATATATATATACACTACCGTTCAAAAGTTTGGGGTCACTTAGAAATTTCCTTATTTTTGAAAGAAAAGCACTGTTTTTTTCAATGAAGATAACTTTAAACTAATCAGAAATACTCTAATATCTAATATACATTGCTAATATGGTAAATGACTATTCTAGCTGCAAATGTCTGGTTTTTGGTGCAATATCTACATAGGTGTATAGAGGCCCATTTCCAGCAACTATCACTCCAGTGTTCTAATGGTACAATGTGTTTGCTCATTGCATCAGAAGGCTAATGGATGATTAGAAAACCCTTGTGCAATCATGTTAGCACAGCTGAAAACAGTTTAGCTGGTTAGAGAAGCTATAAAACTGACCTTTCTTTGAGCAGGTTGAGTATCTGGAAAAAAAATATTATTTCAAATACAAAGCATTATTTCTAACCTTGTCAAGGTCTTGACTATATTTTCTATTCATTTTACAACTCATGGTGGTAAATAAATGTGACTTTTCATGGAAAACACAAAATAATTGGGTGACCCCAAACTTTTGAACGGTAGTGTATATATTTATATATAGTGATGATCAGGCGAATGTGCTTCCCCCTCCCTTCCTGTTTCTGTGTTTCCCGGCTCCGGAGCTCATCAGCACACCTGCATGATTGACACACCTGATGTTTCCAGATCTATCAGCATATTTAAGAGCCAGTGTGTGAAGAGCTCGCTGCTGGATCGTTGGGTGTTGCTGCCAGAGCAGCTCCAGTGAGTGTTGTTTGGCAAATTTAATTATCCTGTTGTCTTTACCTTGTGTGTCTTCTTCTCCTCAGGTTTGCTGCCACTTAGTGATGGCCAAATGAAGCTTTCTGTAAGACTTGAGGCCTTTCATCAAAATGGTTCACATAGGCAAGGCCTTATGTGGGACTTCATTTTCTCTACCAGGCCATCTAGTGGACAAAATGTATACAACATGCTGATTTTTACAAGGGTATTGTTGGTATAATGTGTATTTTTTCAATTTCAGTAAATGCTGTCTTTTAAGAAATATCAATGATCATAAGGCAAAAAAAATAACACTGAGGTGACTACAGTGAATGTGCTTGCGCTACTTATCCATTTTTTTTAAGAAATAACTTTTCAACAGTCATACTGTCTTTCTCAGTACACTCATGCAGGGCACAACAGTGCCTCAGCATAATGATGTGTTATTGTTGTATCCAAGCTCTTTCAAACACAACAGACATTTCACTGTGCAAATAAAAATAAATTATTAGAATGACCCAGCTGGGACTTGAACCCTAGCTTCCCAGTTGCAGACTGATATTTTATCTCTAAGTTATTACTTATTCATGAATAGTTGAGGCTTTCTTGAACACTTGAGCCTTTCATCAAAATAGTTCACATAGACAAGGCCTCATGTGGAACTTCATTTGCTCTACTAGGCCATGTAGTCGACAAAGTATACAGCATGCAGATTTTTACAATGTGTATTTTTCAATTTCAATAAATGTGCTGTCTTTTAAGAAATATCAATGATCATAAGGGGAAAAAGAAATGACTGGGGTGACTCCAGTGAATGTGTCTGTGTTACTTGGTGAGCTTGTACTACTTATCCATTTTTATTAAGAAATAATAAATTTTCAACAGTCTTATACTGTCCCAGTATATTTAACTCTGGCCTTATTCTCATGCAGGGCACAATAGCAATAGTGCCTCAGCATAATGATGCATAATAATGATCCAAGCTCTTCCTTGCAAATAAAAATGAAATTGAAAGAATGATACAGCTGGGATTTGAACCCAGGTCTCCTGCTTGCAAAGCACATATACTACCACTAAGCCACCACCACAGTAACAATAGTAAGCCACTATTTGTCAAAAATACATCAATAGGAGAAATAAGCTCAAGCGTTTTAGGTGCTGGCTCCATCTGAAAATTGGCTGTGACAAATCCCTTACACAGTCAAACATGACAAAACAAAATGTGAGGGACGGGGATTTCCACTGGGTAGTGCTGCTCAGTTTATTTCTCCTGACCCAGTCACGTGGTCTGACGTCAACACATACATCACAAGCCGAAGCACACCTCACCAAATATTTCCTGGATAAGATCGGAGCACCATTCGGAGCACCGATGCCTGCTTTCCCATCACTACTGCCACTCCAGCGGTGTGTGTCCAGGGCTATGCGCACTTGCCTGTACCAAACTTCCCAACGAAAACATTATCTTCACCCAGGTCACCCAGTCATCGCCTCCTTCCCATCTTCTCTTTGCAGTCTCCAGTCTCTCCTCATTTCGTGTTCCACGCTGGAGTTCACTGTCGGGCCCTCTGCTTGTGTAGTAAGACTCTCTTCCTCATTTATCATTCCCTGCTTGGTATCCCAGTTATTAACCACCTCTGTCCTCTCCTTTCTTTCAGGCTACGTGTGGCTCCAGTGTGCCCCTATCTTTAGTGTATTTAAGTTGGTGTGTGTTTGCGTTTGTCATTAGTTGTTTTGTGTATTAATGTTTATTAAGTTAGCGTGTTTATGTATTTTGTTTTTCATTAAAGTTATTTAAACTTTCTTCCCGTGTCTGAGTGTTAATCTGAAGTGGTTTGCCCTGCTCTTAACTCTCCTGGGAATTTAATCATTGACATGATTCGAGACTCAGGAAGCAGACACAGACTCAGAAATAAACTCAGTTATCTTTTATTGTGCTGTGTATATATGAGTGTATGCGTGTGTGTATGAATGTAGCAGCCAGGGCGAGCAGGGCACCGTACAGACTGGCAACCTTATGGAAGAGCAGAGACAAGGGGGGTTAGTGCCAACACTCTGGAGAGATGGTACAGTTATGTTCAGTCTTACTGTAGGCGAGCTGGTGAGCAGCACAGGCTTGGTCCCGAAGGCTCCGGCCAGAGAGACAGTGTCTTCGGCCCCGGTTGCAGAGGGAATGAAAGGAGGACTTGGTGAAGTGCAGGGTGCGCTTGGTCTGCTGCCAGGAGGAGGTGGTCCGTCGCCACGGATTTCCACCTGTGCACAGGGGAGAAGAGCGTAGAGAGGTAATGAAGATAGAGGAGGCTTACTTGGCGTTGGGGAGCTGGAACTCCCAGGAGAACGACGAAGTAGAAAGGGAATCTCAGGAGCTGAAACTCTGGACGAAGTAGTGTAGCGGCCTTTACCAGACCAGGGAGTTAGACAACTCCGTGCAGACCAGAGGGCAGCACGGCTTAAGTAGTCAGGCTGATGAGGAGAGCAGGTGTGTGCGCAGCTGTGGAGGATAGGCAACAGGCAAGCAGAGCGGATCACCACAATCATGATATATAAAAATGGCAAACATTACAGGAACAATTTACTAGAATTGACAATTTAATATTGGAGAAATAAATGGAGTAGGAGTAGTCTTGAAGGAAGAGTATGTGAAGAGTGTTCAGGAGGTAAAGAGGGAGTCAGACAGAATCATGAGTTTGAAGCTAGAAGTCAAAGGTGAGATGTTGAATGTTAGTGCATAAGCCCCACAAGTTGGATGTGAGGTAGAAGAGAGGAATTCTGGAGTAAGTTGGATGAAGTGGTAGAGAGTGTTCCCATGAGGGAGAGAGTGGTGATCGGAGCAGTGAAGGGAACAGAAGTAATGAGGAGGTGATGGGTAGGTATGATTTTAAGGAGAGAAATGTGGAAGGACAGATGGTTGTGGATTTTGCTAAAAGGATGGAAATGGCTGTGGTGAACACATACTTCAAGAAGAGAGGAATATAGGGTGGCTTACAGAGTGGAGGAAGGTACGCACAGGTGGACTACATCTTATGCAGAAGGAGAAATCTGAAAGAGGAGACTGCAAGGTGGTGGCAGGGGAGAATGTAGCTAGACGGCTTCGGATGGTAGTCTGTAGGGTGAATATGGAAAGCAAGAAGAGGAAGAGAGTGAAGGCAGAGCCAAAGATTAAGTGGGGAAAGTTACAGAAGGAAGAAGGTTGCACAGAGTTTTTAGAAGGAGTTGATACAGGCTCTGGGTGGTAGGGAAGAATTACCAGAGGACTGAGAAAGTACAGCAAAAGCATTGAGGGAAATGGGTAGAAAGGTATGTGGTGTATCCTCTGGACCGAGAAAGGAAGACAAGAAGACTTAGTGGTGAAATGAGGAGGTGGAGGAACATATTCAAAGGAAGATTGTAGCAAAGAAAAAGTGGGATAGTCAGGGAGATGAAGAAAGTAGACAGGAGTATTTGGAAGCTAGGCGGATGACAAAGGCATATAGTGAGTTGTATGAGAGGCTGGACACCAAGGAAGGAGAAAAGGACTTATATCGATTAGCCAGACAGAGAGATCGAGCTGGAAAGGATGTATAGCAGGTTAGGTTGATTAAGGACAGAAATGGTAATGTACTAACAAGTGAGGAGAGTGTGTTGAGAAGGTGAAAGGAGTACTTTGAGGAGCTGATGAATGAAGAAAATGAGAGAGAGAGGAGGGTGGATGAAGGAAAGATGGTGAACAAGGAAGTCCTGAGGATTAGCAAGGCGGAAGTGATGGCAGCTTTGAAGAGGGTAGATAATGGAAAGGCAGTTGATCCAGATGACATACCTGTGGTGGTATGGAGATGTTTAGGAGAGATGGCGGTGGGCTTTTTAACCAGATTGTTTAACACAATCCTGGAAAGTGAGAGGATGCCTGAGGAGCAGTGTTGGGAGTAACGCATTACAATGTAACACGCTATTCTGGAATTACCAGCAAGAATTTAGCCGACTGATTGTCAGATACGTCATTACAGACTGAAGCAATACAGGTCAAGTGGACCCTTGACCAAGTGAGCACCCCAAGTGGACCTTTGGATCCAGTTTGTATATGTACAAGTACATTTTCAATCCAGTGATTTGTAAATGCGAAGGAGAACAACAACAAGAATTTGTGTGAAACTGTTGGAAAGACTTTTCCCGGTCACCAAGAAGTGTAATATATACTGTATATATATATGTAAAATGACAACTAAGCTGACTCGGAGAAGGTTTTGGCTCTGTTTCTGCTTTCAGAAAACTTTTCTTCTCCACTGCTGCTGCTCGTCACCGCTGGCTGCCCTCAGATGAAAATCCACAGAATAGGTATGTGGGACTTTAATGGTCTGAATGAAGCTTTAGAATATTATGAATCAGTGTGTAAATCACTGGACTGAAAATGTACTTGTACATGTACAGATTGGATCCCAGGGTCGACTTGGGGTGCTCATTTGGTCAGGGGTCCACTTGACCTGTTCACAACTGAAGACATGATAACTATAGTCACTTTCCATCAGACAGTTGAGACTGTGATCCACTGAAGTTAAAACGCATTTACCTGCTACCTGGATAAAGATTCAAAAATGGATTTTGATCTCCAAAGAGCATTCAAAGGACTGGATCTTGTCTCTGTCACAGCAGACATTTGGACTGTGGATATTGAACATTTTCTTTGGCTCACTGCTCATCAGATTAATTCATAATCATAAAGGTAAGATAAACATGTACAGCTTTATCTCCCACACACTGACACATGCAAAATCTCTCAAATGCATGTGGCAAAATATGTTATGGTCCGATGAAACCAAGGTTGAACTTTTTGGCCATAATTCCAAAAGGTATATTTGGCACAAACACAGCACTGCTCATCACCAAAAGAACACCATACCTACAGTGAAGCATGGTCAACATCATGCTTTGGGGCTGTTTATCTTCAGCTGGAACTGGGACCTTAGTCAAGGTTGAGGGAATTATGAACAGTTCCAAATACCAGTCAGTGTTGGCACAAAACCTTCAAGCTTCTGCTAGAAAGCTGAAGATGAAGAGGAGCTTCATCTTTCAGCACGACAATGACTTAAAGTACATATCCAAATCAACCAAAGAATGGCTTCACCAGAAGGAGATTAAGGTTTTGGAATGGCCCAACCAGAGTCCAGACCTCAATCCAATCAAACATCTGTGGGGTGATCTGAAGAGGGCTGTGCACAGGAGATGCCCTCGCAATCTGACAGATTTGGAGCGTTTTTGCATAGAAAAGTGGGCAAATATTGCCACATCAAGATGTGCCACACCGATAGACTCCTACCCAAAAAGACTGACTGCTGTAATAAAAGCCAAAGGTGCTGCAGCAAAGTATTGATTTAAGGGTGTGCATATTTATGCAACCAGATTATTGTAAGGTGGTTTTTTTCCCCTTAAAGATTTCAATTTGTTTTTCAATTGGGTTGTACAGGTTATAGGTCACATTAATGGTGGAAAAAGTTTTGAAATGATTTATCTTGGTCTCATTTTTTTACATCCTAAAAACCTGGCATTTGAACAGGGGTGTGTAGACTTTCTATATCCACTGTAGGTCAGTGTGTAAATCATCCAAGATGTGTATTAGATACAACTACTGTATCTATTTGGAAAGCCTACATCATTTCTTTCAGTAGTTATAGTGTTCAGAAGATTTAGGGAAAATCTGACCTTTGACCTAAAGGTCGTCCGATGAGAGTGAAATTGCAATATGCAATATCATCAGAGTATATCAAACCATGGTGCCAAGTTTCAAAACATACATCCATCTTCTTCCGCTTAATCCTTTTTGGGTCGCGGGGGGGCTGGAGCCTATCCCAGCATCTTTGGGCGAGAGGCAGGGTACACCCTGGACAGATTGCCAATCCAACACGGAGAGACAGACAACCATTCACTGTCACAGTCATACCTAAGGACAATTTAGAATCCCCAGTTTGATGCCAGTTAACCTAACCTGCATGTTTTTGGCATGTGGGAGGAAACCGGAGAAATCCCGGAGTAAACCCACACAGGCACGGGGAGAGCGTGTAAACTCCACACAGATCACTGTTGGTCGGGGGCTGGGATCGAACCCAGGATCCCCTGGCCAAGGGTGAGTTGCTGTGCTGTCGCAGTGCTAACCACTGGAGTTTCAAAACAATCGGAACAAAACTGCAGGAGGAGTTGATTTCACAAAAGTGGGACAGATGGACGGACGGACAGACGGACTTACTCATAACATAATCCCCCTTCAGTCTTCGCTCAAAGGGCACTTTGACCCCCTTGGGCTTCTACTGGCTGGGGGTAAAAACTGTCTATGAAACTCTGTATGAAACAGTCTGTTTTCAGCCTGCCATTAATAAGCCCTTATTGTAATCCATTAATTAAATGATCTTGCTATGTGTGCAAGATGATTTAAGTATGAATTTAAAAGTAATGTGAAAGTTACTTTTCCAAGTAACTACTTACTTTAATCCTGCAATAATTGATAAAATAACTCAATTACTTTTGAAAAAAGTAACTAGTAACTGTAATTAGTTACTCATTTTTAATAACTTGCCCAACACTGCTCAGAAGTGGAGAAGAAGTGTTCCGTTACCAGTCTTAAAGAACAAAGGTGATGCTCAGATCTGTAGTAACTACAGAGGCATAAAGTTGATCAGCTGCGCTATGAAGATATGGGAAAGAGCTGTTGAAGCCAGGTTAAGAGGAGAGGTGGCAATCGGCAAGCAGCAATAAGGTTTCATGCCAAGAAAGAGTACTACAGATGCAATGTTTGCTGTAAGAGTGTTAATGGAGAAGTATAGAGAAGGGCAGAAGGAGTTGCTGGCATGTACGTGCGCTGCAGCGCACAGGTGAAAAGGATACGAGCCCAATAGCAGGTGACGTGAATGTGTTTATTAACAGAAAATCAACATACAAAAGTGTCCATGAAAACAGTCCAAGATGAGTAATGATTAAGATGCACTGGCTACAAACTCCGTTGGCTGGAGGAGAACACCGCCTGAAGTCCAAAAAATAAGAGAAACCAACAAGGAGTGAGCCTGAACATCAAATGGTGACTTACACCACCACACTGAGTGCTCACACTGTCACACATAAATACCCCATGTACTAATGAGTGGCAAGTGGATGCAGGTGTGCGGCGGCAGCCGGTGCGTGAGTGAGTGTCAGAGTATGTGAGTAAGAATGAATGTGTGTGTGTGTGTGTGTGTGTGTGTGAGTGTGTGTGTGTGTGTGTGTGTGTGTGTGTGTGTGTGTGTGTGTGTGTGTGTGTGTGTGTATGCGTGTATGAAAGAGTGTGCATGACAACAGGAGAGTGGACAAATGGTAATGACAGTCAGCTGGTGGACGCTGGCAGAAAGAGGGAGGTGTGGCTGTAGGCTGGCAGGGAGCTCAAGACCCAGAGGCTCTTAAAAACTGCCAGCTGAAAATTAAGAAAACAACAACGAGGGAAAATACAGCCACAAATCATGGACGGTGGTGGAGACGTCCAACCCAGCCCATGACAGAGCCCCACCTTCAAGGGGTGAATGCCAGACACCCACCGTACCATCAAAAGAAAACAAACAAAAAGAAAAACCTGCTTCTCCCCCACACCCAGAAAACTATCACACAAACTAGGACAGGAGGTGGGGGGAAACAGGTCAGAAGGGAATTAACGAATTACATTAATAGTACAGTACAACACAGGAAAACAATATCACCCAAACCCCAAACCTAAGACCAAGCCCCCCCAAGACCCAAGAGTCCCAAAGTTCAGGGGGCTGACCAGAATCCCAGGCCCAGCGGGCGGCCCACAAAACAGTGTCCGGTGGCCTGCCAGGGCAAATGGGCCACCCGACACAGAAACCCAGTACTTCGGGCGGCCGGCCCACATAGTTGAGCCACCAGAACTGGAGGGGTGGATGAGTCGGTGGCCTACCCACCAGAAGGCTAAGAGGTGGGTGACCGGACAGGGAAAGAGAGACCTCTGCGGTTACTGGTGGCGGAGGAAGATGGGCCATGACAGTGCCCAGTAGGGGAGGAAGGAACACCCAGAAGGCCTCTGAAAAGGAGAGGAGACCTCGGTTTTCCCAGACTAGCCGGTTTCACCCTTGATGGTCCTGGCTTGGGACTGGAGTACGGTCGCACCGGTGGTGGACCCAAGCTGGGCCATGGCTGCACCCCCGGTGGTCCCGGCCCGGGACAAAGTTGCACCAGCAGTGATCCTGGCCTGGGACCTCATTGCTCCTGCAGTGAGCCCCAGCTGGGCCTGCGTTGCACCCCTGGAGGACCCCAACCGGGCCATGGTTGCACCCATGGTGGAACCCAGCTGGGCCTCTGCTGCACCCGCAGTGGACCTCGACCAGGCCATGGTTGCACCCATGATGAAACCCTGCTGGGCCCCTGCTGAACCCATGGTGGGACCCGGCTGGGCCACTGCTGATCCCAATGCTGCCTTAACTGTGGGCCAGCTGACCCACATGAACACCCGAGCCAGGAGGCGATCAACCATGGGCACCCTGATCTGGAGCTGAGCACTCATGATGACCTCCTCAGTGAGGATGGCAGCAGCCATGATGACATCCAGTGGCGAGCCTGGATCCTCAGACTTGTCCGGCGACATTGGACTCTCTCCGGCAACCCTGGAAGAGGACTCAGACAGGGAAGAAGAGGGGTCAGGGTTGCCGGCAGCAGTGGAGCCCAGCAAGGCGAGCTCAGGTGCAGTGTGCTGCTGCAGCTGGCTCTCCTCACCTAGAGCTAGGCAGAAATGCTCTAACGTAAAAAGGAGAAAAACAAAGGAGAGCACTTGCCTTAGCTCGAGCACCACCGCCGTCCAGGACCCCAATGATCTGGGCGATGTTCTCGTGGGCTCAGCCTCCTAGAGGTTCAGCTCCAGCGCTGACTCTGCAGCAGCAGCCTCCACAGCATGCATGATGAAATCAGCAGTTTTATTTGCCACAGCTGTCGTACTCCACGCAGGGAATTCCTCCGGCATGGCGGCTGGGGTCTGGCTCACCATTTCTGCGGGGGAAGGATCCTCCTGGACCTCTGGCTCCTCCTAGTTCCGGTGGTTCAGCTCCAGTGCCGGTGTACTCTCAGGAAAAACAGGAGAGTGCCATGCAGTGGCCCTCGCAAGCCACCATAAGACGCCAGAAGTCGCCAGTGAGGTTTGCATAGGTGTTTATTAACTAAAGCACACACAAAACACTACAAGAGCCATGGTGGGCTAGAACACACTACACTACAAATACATGAACATGAGGCAATAGAGAAACACACTTACAAACATGACCATGAAGCACTCGTTGACGTCTGAGCCGAGGAACGCTCGCTCAACGTCTTGCAAGGGATAATTCTTTGATCAATTGTTGACCATTCGTTGATATTAACACTTCGTTGACATTGACACTTCGTTGACAATTCGTTGACAAGACTGCTGCGTTACTCTGCTCCCAGAGCCCACTTAAATGCAGGGCTGCTGATGAGCCGCTAATGCAGCACAGCTGTCAGGCTTGACAGCAGGAAGCCCCTCCGAGCGCTGTCACAATAAAGGCTCGGGGAGCCAGAAGGTAAACACTGCTGTCAAACCTGGCGGAGATGATGTATGGCCCGAGCGCGGACAAAATCGGCGCTCGGATCACGACAGAGAGAGCATGGAGAGGGCTGGTAAGCAGTTCAAAGCAGCAGCAGGTGGGGAGAACTCAGGGTGCTGCTTTTCCTGAGTCTCCCTACCGAGAATCAGGCAAGACATTTCATCATTAATAGAAGTGGAATGAAATAAAACTTGCCTGTTTTCCCGGATTTGGATGTTGCCTGCTGCTGTAGCGAGTATGCCATCCTTCTTTGTGGTTAGGACGGTTCTGAGCCCCCCTGAGGATCATGGAGGAGCCGCCCCTCTGCCCACGGGGACGGGAGCCACCGATGATGAAAACAAACGCTCCTTGAGCGTCTGATGATGCACCGAGGGAGGAGGCCCTGCAGTGGAAGTGGAGGAAAATTTGGCAGACGGGACTGCCCGAAAGGAAAAACATGAGCAATGGTCCACTGCGGGGATAGCGGGGCTTGGTGTAGGATGAACGGCTGCCAAGAGAGCTGGATAATTTGTCCGGGGATCCAGGATAGGACGACGTCATCGCCGCTGACCTGACGACAGACATGCTGGAGCTGGAGGCGAAGTGGGGGAAGGAATGGCCGCCGGCTGAGAAGAGCATCTCCGCTTGGGCTCTGCGAGGAACGCCTCTCTCTTCAGGTCAGGAAATGCGTGCTGGAGCACGCAGACCAAGGATAATAGTTCAGCGTACTGAGGATAATTCCAGAGGTCGGGGTGGACCTCTAGAATACCCAAAGCCCTGTTCAGGCAATCCCACTTCTCTCCGGGGCCATAGGCTTCATCAGCATCATCCATGAAACCCCGGATGAACATGGCTGCCCACTCCTTGTCCACACTGGGATGCCCAGCCACTCGTCCACTTCTGCCGGTGTGGAGACGCCACGCCAAGGACATCGTGCTCCAGAACAGGTGGGTGAAAAACACACAGAAAAGGTGAAAAAACAACACACACTTCACCACTGGGCTCTTCTGTTGGCGGTGTACTGTCATGTACATGCGCCACAGCGCACAGGTGAAAAGGATACAAGCCTAATCGCAGGTGAAGGGAACTTGTTTATTAACAGAAAATCAACATACAAAAGTGTCCATGAAAACAGTCCAAGATGAGTAATGATTAAGATGCACTGGCTACAAACTCCATTGGCTGGAGGGGAGATGAGCCCCATGCGCTCCCAGGCAGAACTGGGCAGCGGAGAGGAAGGGCAAATATAATGAGGAGAAAGACTTACATGAGGGTATCGGAGCGCAGCTGGTTCTGGAAAAACAACAACGCCCAAAGTCCAAAAAATAAGAGAAACTCACAAGGAGTGAGCCTGAACATCAAATGGTGACTTACGCCACTACACTGAGTGCTCACAGTGTCACACATAAATACCCCATGTACTAATGAGTACAAGTGGATGCAGGTGTGCGGCGGCAGCCGGTGCATGAGTGAGTGTCAGATTATGTGAGTAAGAATGAATGCATGTGTGTGTGTGTGTGTGTGTGTGTGTGTGTGTGTGTGTGTGTGTGTGTGTGTGTGTGTGTGTGTGTGTGTGTGTGTGTGTGTGTGTATGAAAGAGCGTGCATGAGAACAGGGGAGTGGACAAATGGTAATGACAGTCAGCTGGTGGATGCCGGCAGAGAGGAAGGCATGGCTGTAGGCTGGCAGGGAGCCCAGGACCCAGAGGCTCCTAAAAACTGCCAGCTGAAAATAAAGGAAACAACAACCAGTGAAAATACAGCCACAAATCATGGATAGAGTTGGAGACGTCCAACCCAGCCCATGACAGCTGCATTGTGTCTTTGTGGAGCTAGAGAATGCATATGATAGGGTACCAAAAGAGGAAGTGTGGTACTGTTTGAGAAAGTCAGGAGTGGCAGAGAAGTATGTGAGGGTGGTGCAGGAAATGTATGACGACAGTGAGATGGTAGTGAGGTGTGTTGTAGGAGTGACAGATGGATTCAAGGTGGGGGTGGGATTACATCAGTGATCAGCTCTGAGCCACTTCTTGTTTGCCATGGTGATGGGCAGGCTGACATATGAGGTCAGGCAGGAGCAGGATTCCCCATGGACTATGACGTTTGCAGATGATATTGTGATCTGTAGTGAGAGTACGGAGATGGTGGAAGAGAACCTGGAGATGTGGAGGTATGCTCTGGAGACAAGAGGAATGAAAGTCAGTAGAAGCAAGGCACAATACATGTGTGTAAAAAAAGAGAGGGAGACAGGTGTAATGTAAAAATGCAAGGAGTAGAAGTAGTGAAGGTAGATGTGTTTAAATACCTGGGGTCAAACATCCAAAGCAACGGAAAATACACAAGAGAGATGAAGAAGAGAGTGAAGGCAGGATGGAGTGGGTGAAGACAAGTGTCAGAGGTGATTTGCAACAGAATAATAGCTGCTAGAGTGAAAGGGAAGATTTACAAGATGGTTGTGAGACCTGCTATGATGTGTGGTTTGGGGATAGTGGCACTGACAAAAAGACAGGAGGAAGTGCTGGAGGTGGTAGAGTTGAAGATGCTAAGATTCTCATTGGGAGTGAGTAGGAGGGACAAGATCAGAAATGAGTATATTAAAGAGACAGCTCAGGTTGAGCGGTTTGGAGACAAAGTAAGAGAGGGAAGGCTGAGATGGTTTGGACATGTGCAGAGGAGGGATAGTGGATATATTGGACGTAGGATGTTGAAGATGGAGCTGCCAGGCAGGAGGAAAAGCGGCAGACCACAGAGAAATTCCTAGAAGTAGTGAAGGAGGACATGAAAAGGGTTGGTGTTACAGAGGAAGATGCAAGGGATAGGGTGAGATGGAGGCAGATGATCCACTGTAGCGACCCCTAAAGGGAGCAACCAAATGAAGAAGCAGCAGCAATAAAAAGATTCCATATCAACAAGAAACAAGTATGCAATTTATGACATACATTTATAAGTTTAAAAGGAAAACAAATTTAGTTTAAAATATTTGTAAATTTTACTTGTAATATTACGCCGTCTCCCTAACAGTGCACTGTCCCTATATTTCCACTAGAGGGAAGCGCGCTGCATGTTTTTGTCCAAGAGAAGTGTTGAGCAGCTGGAAAGTTTACTGCAGCCAAGGAAAAGTCAAGCTAGCAAAAGACATGCAGAAAAACAAACCCAGTGTGTGGTTAAGAGCTTAAAAATAAAAGCTTGAGTTGGTCCAGTCCTTGGAAATACCTATTTTAAGAAAGTAACATGTTAGGGACAGTAAGGCAGTGTAAGAGAGAACTGATGAAAATGTCTAAAACTAAAATATATCCAAAGCCCCAGGGTTGAATCCATCCCCTTGACCATATGTAAAATTTAAGGAAAACTGACAAGGAAAAAGTGAAAAATCTATGTAAAAATAAGTTGTAAATTATTTAAACTAGTACATACCCGTGCATACCCGCCCATGCCCACAGAAACCAAGTATAAGCAAATATTTCTGCATGCCCGTTGCTGAAGGGCCTCCTGTGTGAGACAGCTGTGTTGTTTACAGTCATGCCACAGGTATCACTGACAGAGATTTCTTGAATTTATGGAGTGCCTTCTGCCTTACTGAGTGAAATTACCTGATGTCCTGGTTTGAATGGGTGTGGTTTAATGTAGTGTGTCCTGTTCGGTCTCAGCTTCTCTGTGCCTTGCCTGGCATGCAGCGTTGGCGGCCAGCCAGCTATTCTGTATCTCCTGGGTCTCAGCTGGTCAGTGCCTTGCGTGGCATGCAGCATTGCTCGCTTTGCAGGTATTTCTGGCTTCAAGTGACTCAGCATGTGCATGGCACTCTGCCACACGTTTCCTGTCTGTGCATCCCTTGTCTGTTGTACCCTATGCTGGTGAAGAGTCTCCTCCTGTGGCCGGAATCATAGGACACTACATCATAGGCAGGCAGGCATCGTGAGTGATGGTCTGTATGACATCATAAAGACATCCAGGCTGGCATCATAGGACACTACATCATAGGCAGGCAGGCATTGTGAGTGATGGTCTGTATGACATCATAAAGACATCCAGGCTGGCATCAGAGGACACTACATCACAGGTAGCCAGTCCTATTGCCTGTATGACGGCATCGCTTACATGACATCATTGTGAGTCCTATATACCTTGAGATCATAGGATCATCACAGGACGTCCTGCAGACATCATAGGCCGTCCTATGATGTCCTATGATTGTGACAGACACACAGACATTTCTTGAATTTATAGTAATAAAAAACATTTCAGAGGAAAAACGAACAAAATTTAGCATTCAGTTCAGTTCAAACAATATTATTTATCCCTCAAGGGGCATTAATTTAACAAGCATCTTGTACACTGATGCACCAAGTTACGCAGACACAACAGACAATACAAGACAACAAACTGAAAGTCATATCTAACCAACCATTAGATAGAGAGTGCTATAATACTATAAAAAAAAACAACAACAATAAGATTGGGGGCTACTAAAAGAATAAAAGAACGGTCATGATAAAAACAAAAACCTAAAACCTGTATAATAAATAATAATATACTTTAAAAAAAAACCTATGTGTGACATTTAACAACCTTAAGATGCATTTAGTAGCTTTATTGCTCAGGGAATAAAGGACTTGGCATACCAATTAATTTTGCTAGCAGGTAAAACATAACAGCACCCTGATGGCAAAAGAGAATTTGTTAGAGAGGACATGATCAGGAGAAGATAAAATGCATTCTGCTTTGCGAATGATCTGCTGGTTACAAAAGGAATTGAGACCTCTGTCTCACATCCATAACCTTGGAACAGATCTTCACGATATTGTTCAGGCTATTTCTGTCACACACATTTAAATCCAAAAAGTTGTCATCACACCAAGAAACAAAATCATTAAGAGCCAACCCATGCTCTGATTGTGGACCTTGAAGAAGGGACAGCAAAGCTGTGTCACCAGAAAATTTGACATATTAACAATAATAATTAATTGCACATTTATAAATAGTAATAACAATAATAAGCATATTAACAATAATAATTAATTGCACATTAATAAGTTTAAAAAAACAAATCTGCAGAAAAAATGCAAATGTGTGAGAAAAAGTTTGAATTTACAGATAAAACGTCACAGTTTTTTGGGGTAAAAATATTCACATTTGCAAGAAAGATGTTGTAAAGTAAATAAAAAGCAGTAGTATAAAATTCTGGCTCAAGAAAGCAAACATTGCATCCCACATTTGTTCCAGGCATTCCCAGCTGACTCCAGCACAGCTCTACAGCCAGGTAGCTGAATTCATACTTCTGAGAGCTGTACTTTTCAGAATCAGTTGAATTAATAATGAATGGCTAGGGGAAAAAAAATAGGTGGCAGGAATTTAACTTTCTGGAACCAGTACTTTTTG
Organism: Pholidichthys leucotaenia; assembly: GCA_020510985.1. NCBI lineage: Eukaryota > Metazoa > Chordata > Actinopteri > Cichliformes > Pholidichthyidae > Pholidichthys > Pholidichthys leucotaenia. The sequence continues at coordinate 103,438,132 of CM035848.1, forward strand.
ATTTTATATAAAAAGTAGCATTTATAAGTAAGTAAGAAAGGAAGGGATTAAGTATGGAAGGAAGGAAGGGAGGGACGGAGGGACAGAGAGAGGGGAGGGATGAATGAAGGAAGGAGCAAAGCAAGAGCGGAAGGAACAAAGGACGAAAGGAAGTAAGCTTGGAAGGAAGGAAGGAAATATGTAATGGAGGAAGGAAGGTATGAGGGAGGGAACGAAGCAGGGGAGGAAGGAATGAAGGATGGAAGGAAGGAAGCTAGGAAGGAAGTACTGTACGTAACGAAGGAAGGAAGGAAGGAAGCAAGCAAGAAAGCAAGGAAAGAAATATGGAAGGAAGGAAGGAAATAAGGAACTTGACTTAAACCCTCGAGTTCCTTGAGGAACATAGGTCATCCACCAGAGACTGCCACCCTCTTCTGTCCTGTGCTTTCCACTCTAGCTGTCCCCACGTCAATCCCACTTCTTGGAGTTCTTTCTCCAGACTGTGGCGCCAGTTGTTCATGGGCCTTCCTCTTTTCCCTTTTCCTTGTGGTGTCCATCTCAGAGCTCTTCTAGTGGGTTCTATGGTGGCTTCCTCAGGGTGTGACCCAACCACCTCCACTTTCTTCTCTTGATTTCAAGTTCGACTAGCTCTTGCGCTGTTCTTGTCCAGATCCCTTAGTTGCTCACTTTGTCAAACCATCTGACACCCAGGATGTTGCGGAGACATCTGTCCAGAAAGACTTGAACTTTCATGATGGAGGTCTTCATTCACATTAGAGTTAAATATTCAGATTTTGGTCTTGAATGAGATCTTAGTTGAGCGCCAGATGGGTTGGAGTACTGTATCATGAAAGCTGATGTTGCTTTCCCAATATGGACTTTGATGTCCTGATCTGTTCCGCCAGTGGTGGTGACTGTGCTGCCCAGGTAGGATTGATGTGGTTGATTCTCAGGCTCTTTGTCTTCTTGGTGTTGATCTTCCGTCCTGTTTCTTCTGAGTGCTCTTTCATTTTTGCGATTTTATTCTTCATATCTCAGAAGCAGTGACACAAGAGAGCAACATCATCTGCATAATCAATATCCTCTAGGTGTTGCCTGAGCATCCACTGGATTCCTCTGCAATGGCCAGCTATAGTTCTGCGCATGATCCAGTCCATGACTAATAAGAATAAGAAGGGGGGTAGTACGCATCCCTGACACACTCCAGTGTGCACGGTAAAGGCTTCAGTGAGGGTGTTGTTGTGGACTACTTGACATGTCGATGGTTCAAAGGATCACGCGTGTGATGTTGTCTGGGATGCCATAATGGCTAAGCAGATCCCAAAGCACATTTCAGTTGATGCTGTCAAAGGCTCTCTTGAAGTCTATAAAGGAAACATATAGCAATGAATTCCATTCCACGCTCTGTTCGATTATCATACGGAGTGTTGCGATGTGATCTACACAAGAGCATTCTTGTCTACAGCCAGCCTGCTCCTCATGAAGGATGTCATGAGGCTCCACCTCCTTCTTGAGTCTTTCCAGAAGGATTCTGTTAAATACTTCTGGAATAAGGGAGGAAGGAATGAAGGAACTCATTAAGTAAGGAAGGAAAGAAACAAGGAAGGAAGGAAGGAAAAGTTGTTTATTCCTTGTTTTTTTTTAAATGCATATTTTGAGAAAATACATTAAATTTACAGGTTAAAAAATGTAACTCGGTGAGAAAAAGTACAACATTTCACAAATTTACAAGAATAAAGCAAAAATTTACACAGATAAATGTTCCAAATATAAGAACAAATGCTGAGAAGAAGATGCATACTTATGAAGTAAAAAAAAATCCTTGTTTACAGGAAAAAAGAATGCAAATTTATAAGAATTTTTTAAAAAAAATACTTAAAAATGATACATTTATTGCAAAAGTCACAAATTTAAAACTTTAAAATGTAAAAATATGCTTATCAATAATGTCGTCATCCCTGTTTAAACTTCCAACTCAGCTGTTTTAAATTAATTTTCAGGTTCACATTTTTTTTTTTGGCGGGGGGGGGGGGGGGGGTCTACGCCAATTTTTGGACCAGAAATTGCTTATAACAGCTGCGTGCTTTCTGCAGCACAGTTTGCTCACTACTCGGCGTACTGAAATCGGAGCGGATCTTATTTTGAAGTGTTGCCGGATGTAGAATGTTTTATTGTGGTAACTGCCAGTCTTTGGCTGCAGCCGCTCACACCGCCGCAGTTCTTCTGTGGTTCACTTTCGCATCCTTCCTCCGGGTGGATATGTGATGACTGCTGCCTCTCGGACCTCCGCAGCGTCCCGGTTCCCGCTCAGGATGGCTCAGAGGAGAACCGAGTTGGAGAACCACAGCAGCCTGGTGACGCTGTACGGGGAATTCACCTTGGTCGCCGGTAACCGAAAACTCAGGTGCGCCGTCAGCCTGACCGAGAGGGACCTGGTTGTCCAGAGGCTCGCTTCGGCTGCACCTGTCGGGCGGAACAAACCGGCAGTGTTCAGCCTGAGGGACTGCGTTGGCTGCCGGGCTCACGGCGCGGAAGACAGCCCCGCGGACCCGGCGGCGTACTTGACCGCCTACTTCTACCCGCTCAGGCGGCGGTGGGTGAGCTCCGGGGTGTCGCGACAGAGGGTGGAGCAGTGCTTTCGGCTCAGCGCGCTCCAGGAGCCCCGAGCTAACCTGGAGGAGGCGGAGAAGTGGGCTCGGGCTGTCCGGGAGCGCTCTGCCCGGCAACAGCGATCCAGAGACGGTGAGTGTCTGTTTAACTTTATAGTTGGGTTAAAAGTTTACGTCGGCATGGGCGGCCGGCAGGACCTGTCGGCAATTAATTCTACACATGGCCCTTTCTAGCTTTTTGGGGGCACATTTTATTGCGACGGGGAAGAGTTCAAACCGTTTTTAAATGGGTGAAAAAATATCTCCCGTCTTAAACAAAAACATAACAAATTTAAACTGAGGTCATTTTTTTATGAACAGAAAAAAAAACAACATTACACGGAATACTAAAATAAGCAGCATCAATACGAGTGTCTCAAACTTGCAAGAAAGAAGTGACAAATTAGTTATGATATAATGACATTTTAAAACATGCGGGTCAAATTACTGTACCACTGTGGATACAGTCCAGACAGTGGGATTTTTTTGTATTGTAACAAATTCTGAAAAATACTGTATGTAGACTGCTTCATACCCCTTTTACACAGGGGTGGAGATAATTAAGAGATCGTTCTTCAATGATCTCCACAGTCGCCATGGACCCATCAAAAGTGTTGACTCATCAGAAATTGGCCCAATTGCTCAATGATCTCCATGCTGTGTAAAGTGGTCCTTAGTAACCTGAATTCTGAATAGAAAATTTAAAAATATCATGTAGGCTTAGTCTACATAATATTCCTATCATCTTCCTAACCTTCCTGTTGTCACATACCAGCCTTCTGTTAGAATTAAAATGTAAAAACCATCTAAGTCTACTCTTCAAAGATTGTCTGTGTGTAGATGGTTTACCCAGATTCGTTTTCAAGGAAGAGATTAGTTTACTTGGAACACGTATTTATTTAAGCAAGATGAATATAGTAGGTTACAGCGCTGGGTCAAACATTCTCTCCCTGACAGCAACAGATCGTGTCAGTTCATGAAGTCTGACGGTAGCTATGCTGGCCCTGACCCACAATATTTATACACAAATGAACAAAGAAGAAAGCATGCATTATCAAGATGACAGTCCAGGTGTATGGTCCACGGGAGGGTTCGTTCCTGGTGCCGAATGGATCCACTGAAGGCCATTCCTCCTCCCAGGTCAAAGTGGGCCAGGCTCAGCCATTCCTTATCACAACTGTGCCTCCTTCCCATAAATCCCAGGCGTTTGTTATCCTCTGTGGTGAGACAAAGGTCCACTATTTTGCAGAGAGTGAACCACACACTTGGCAATATATATTCCATTATGGTATATTGGTTATTTTACCTAGACATAAGCAGAGTACAAATATTTTGAGTCACACAAATAACTGTTATATGGTTATATTGATCACTTTATCCCATCACTTCCCAACATTGCCATGACTGTATTTTGTGAAGCCGAAGCACTTGCTCTTTGCAGCATGGCAGAATGTGAGTTATTTAGGTGGTAACCTAACAAACCTTTTGAGCTGTTGTACTTCAACGTAGTACCACATAGTGTACATTAATTTGGCTTCTTTGTTGTGAGTTTAAAATGGTGTCAAACTGCACTCTGTTTTGACACCTTGGTGTGTTGTCATGTATGTGTTCCATTCAGGTACGTCAGACGTGGCCTAGTTTGGGCCATGGTACCCTCAGCTGGACTTACATTATTACCTCTGTATTTCACAGAAAAAAGACTCCAGTTGAGAAGGACTGTGAAATGTTTACTTAATTAACAATGAATTTAATTTATTCAAGTAAATTGTTATTGACAGTTAATTGACTGTTGATTCATTATTAGCTTCCTTAATCAGCATATAACTCAAATTATACAGTGGGGCAAAAAAGTATTTAGTCAGCCACCAATTTTCATCATAGGTATACCTCAACTATGAGAGACAAAATGAGAAAAAAAAAATCCAGAAAATCACATTTCTGATTTTTAAAGAATTTTATTTGCAAATTATGGTGGAAAGTAAGTATTTGGTCAATAACAAAAGTTCATCTCAATACTTTGTTATATACCCTTTGTTGGCAATGACAGAGGTCAAACGTTTTCTGTAAGTCTTCACAAGGTTTTCACACACTGTTGCTGGTATTTTGGCCCATTCCTCCATGCAGATTTCCTCTAGAGCAGTGATGTTTTGGGGCTGTCGCTGGGCAACACAGACTTTCAACTCCCTCCAAAGATTTTCTATGGGGTTGAGATCTGGAGACTGGCTAGGCCACTCCAGGACCTTGAAATGCTTCTTACGAAGCCATCCCTTCGTTGCCCGGGCGGTGTGTTTGGGATCATTGTCATGCTGAAAGACCCAGCCACGTTTCATCTTCAGTGCCCTTGCTGATGGAAGGAGGTTTTCACTCAAAATCTCACGATACATGGCCCCATTCATTCTTTCCTTTACACGGATCTGTCATCCTTGTCCCTTTGCAGAAAAACAGCCCCAAAGCATGATGTTTCCACCCCCATGCTTCACAGTAGGTATGGTGTTCTTTGGATGCAACTCAGCATTCTTTCTTCTCCAAACACGACAAGTTGAGTTTTTACCAAAAAGTTCTATTTTGGTTTCATCTGACCGTATGACATTCTCCCAGTCCTCTTCTGGATCATCCAAATGCTCTCTAGCAAACTTCAGACGGGCCTGGACATGTACTGGCTTAAGCAGGGGGACACGTCTGGCTCTGCAGTATTTGAGTCCCTGGTGGCGTAGTGTGTTACTGATGGTAGCCTTTGTTACTTTGGTCCCAGCTCTCTCTCTGCAGGTCATTCACTAGGTCCCCCCGTGTGGTTCTGGGATTTTTGCTCACCGTTCTCATGATAATTTTGACCCCACCGGGTGAGATCTTGCGTGGAGCCCCAGATCGAGGGAGATTATCAGTGGTCTTGTATGTCTTCCATTTTCTAATAATTGCTCCCACAGTTGATTTCTTCACACCAAGCTACTTACCTATTGCAGATTCAGTCTTCCCAGCCTGGTGCAGGTCTACAATTTTGTTTCTGGTGTCCTTTGACAGCTCTTTGGTCTTGGCCATAGTGGAGTTTGGAGTCTGACTGTTTGAGGTTGTGGACGAGTGTCTTTTATACTGATAACGAGTTCAAACAGGTGCCATTAATACAGGTAACGAGTGGAGGACAAAGGAGCCTCTTAAAGAAGTAGTTGTGGAGAGTGTAAATAACGAGACTGATTCATGAAGCAGACGACTTTATTCACTCTCATCAGTCATACACAGGAAAAGCATGTCTCAATACGCCATGGGTTCTCCTTTTATGCCAACCGCTCATCTCACATTTGCATGACATTTAACATCACAATACATTCATCCTTTCTCACCCCAACTCCTTCTTCCTGCTATCTCACCATGATCTCCCTAGCTATTGTTCTCCTCTGTTTACCCTCTGCATCCAGTCTGAGATGATTAACCCAGTCTGTACACCGCCCCCCCCCGAATCTCAGAGTTTCAGTCCTCACGTTCTTTTGGCTTCAGTCTCCTCCCATATCTGCTGTAACGGGGGTTTACTGCCTCCGCGGCGCTGCTGTGCCGGCGGGGGGCTCCTGGGGGTGTGTCTGTCTGCGGGTGGGCCATGGCGAGGGGGGAGGAAACTTCGATTTGCCCGTGTGGCTGCTCTAATGAATCGTTTACCTGGGGAGTTCTCAGTGGGGGTCTTCCACGCCGAGGGGCCTGAGCCAACAGCACTTGCTCATCCGCCACTACCAAGGCGGGCTTAAGTCTGTCTATGGATATTTTCACCCGACGACCCCCCAAGTCTTAACAAAAAATGTTTGTCCCCTGTTTCCAGCACTCTGAACGGGCCATCGTAGGGTGGGCGCAATGGAGGGCGGTGGGCATCGTGCCTGACAAACACGAACGCCGCATTCTTCAAAGTTTTTAGCACAAAAGTGCGTGGAAAACAGTGGTGGGCCGGGCCTGTGCAAACGCTGAGACGGGCAGCTGTCTGGCGCAGGATTATCTGGCAAAAATTCCCCGGGCAGCCGCAGTGGTAGAGAAAAAACAAGCTCTGCCGGGGAAGCCTCCAAATCCTCTTTTGGTGCGGAACGCAACCCCAATAAAACCCACGGCAACCGGTCTACCCAATTTGCATCCGTCAGCGAAGCCCTGAGCGCTGCTTTCAGTGACCTATGAAAACGCTTGCATAACCCATTGGCCTGTGGGTTGTACGCAGTTGTGTGATGAATTGCAACACCCAGGCTGCGGGCCATTGCGGACCAGAGGTCGGAAACAAACTTGAGGGTCCCTGTCGGACGTGATGTCCAACGGGATTCCAAAACGCGCTACCCATGTTGTCAAAAAAGCGCGCGCCACGTCCGCGGACGTGGTTGCCGCCAGCGGGACTGCTTCTGGTCAGTGTGTGGTGCGGTCCACTACTGTCAGAAGGTGCGTGCACCCCTGCGATGGCGGGAGGGGGCCCACGAGGTCCACGTGAATATGGTCGAACCTCTTAGCTGGTATACGAAACGGCTCCAAAGGAGCCTTCGTGTGTCTGTGTACTTTGGCTCGTTGGCATGCTACGCAGGCTGCAACCCACTCTTTCACTTGTTTGCACAGGCCTGGCCACACGAACTTCGCTCCCACCATTTTGACTGACGCGCACACTCCTGGGTGTGCCAGAGCATGAACTGACTCAAACACGCGGCGGTGCCACGCAGCTGGGACCACCGGGTGCGGGCGTCTCGTGGAGAGGTCGCATATTAGGGGGGGTCTTGCCGTCTTGCAGTACTCTGCTCTCCAGCCTTAACCCTGTTGGTCCAGACTGGAGCGCGCGCACATCCGTATTGCTAATCTGCTCTGCGGCCATGGCTGTATAATCTATCCCCGCGCAGACCGGGGCCACTATTGCACGCGAGAGGCAGTCCGCCACCACATTCAGTTTACCTGATACATGCTGAATATCGGTCGTAAACTCCAAGATCACGGCCAGCTGTCTCTGCTGCCAGCCCGACCATGGTTCCGAAACCTTGGCCATCACGAACATCAGCGGCTTGTGGTCCACGAACGCGGTGAAGCTGCGCCCTTCCAGCCAGAACTGGAAGTGGCATATGGCCAGGTGGAGAGCCAGCAACTCTTTGTCGAATGCGCTGTATTTACGCTCACTGTCACGCAAAGCCCTGCTGAAAAAAGCGAGCGGCTGCCAAGAACCAGCGACACATTGCTCCACGACGGCCCCTATGGCCACATCCGAGGCGTCGGTAGTGAGCGCTATCCAGGCCGCCGGGTCTGGGTGCGCCAACAGTGCGGCGTTTGCCAGGGCTGTTTTAACCTCAGAGAGCGTCTGCTCTCGCTCCGGAGTCCATTTGACTCTATCCGCGAGTTTCCGTCTCTTGAGCGTGGCATACAATGGCTGCATGAGTTGAGCTGCGCGGGGGAGGAACCGGTTATAAAAGTTAACCATCCCCAAAAATTCTTGCAACGCCCTGACCGTCTGAGGCTGGGGAAAATTCGCTACGGCGCGCACTTTGTCGGGCAAGGGTATCGCTCCCTCCGGTGAGACGCGGTGCCCCAAAAAATCAATCCCCGTCACGCCGAACTGGCATTTCGCCGGGTTGATTATTAACCCATGCTCCTCCAACCTCTGGAAAACCGTTGTGAGGTGGGTTACGTGTTCGTCCTCGGACGCACTGGCCACCAGGATATCATCCAGGTAGACGAACACAAACGGGAGATCGCGCAACACCGCATCCATCATGCGTTGGAATGTCTGTGCCGCTTCTTTTAATCCGAAGGGCATGCGTAAAAACTCAAACAAGCCAAACAGAGTTATTACCGCTGTTTTGGGTACGTCCTCCGCGCGCACTGGGACCTGGTGGTAACCGCAGACCAGGTCTATTTTAGAAAAAACGCATGCTCCGGCGAGGTGAACGGAAAAATCCTGAATATGGGGAATCGGGTAGCAGTCGTGCGCTGTGGCGTTATTCAATCTGCGGAAATCACCGCACGGTCGCCACGATCCCTCGGCCTTGGGGACCATGTGTAGCGGGGATGCCCATGGGCTGTTCGATCGCCTGATGATGCCCAACCTTTCCAGGTTGGCAAACTCCTCGCGCGCTATGGCCAGTTTAGCTGCATCCAAGTGCCGAGGTTGTGCGAAAACGGGCGGCCCGGCGGTGGTGATAAAGTGTTCCACCCCGTGTTTAGCGATGGCCGCCGAAAACGTCGGGACCGTGAGTGCTGGGAACTGAGTGAGCAGTGTGTGGAACTTACCGCCTGGAGCTGTGACGTTGGCTTGTGTTATTGGCCCGGCCCCTCGAGCTGTACAGGGGAGAGAATCAAAAGACAGTGCATTAACCAGGCGCCTGTTAGCCACATCAACTAGTAACCCATGTGCACACAGAAAATCAGCTCCCAGGATTGGGATACTCAATGCCGCTATGACAAAAGTCCACTCGTACATACGGTCGTGTAGGGATAAAGTCAGTGTTCTCTCACCAAAAGTCTTAATGCCCGAGCTGTTTACTGCTACCAGCCCGAGGCCGCTAGGTCCTGCCAGCCGGTCGGCATAGGACGGCAGGATGATGCTCTTCTGGGCTCCGGTGTCTACGAGGAAGTGCCTCCCTGAGCCCGAGTCCGTCACGTAGAGCATCTTGTTCTCTTCACCGGCGGTTGCAGCTACTCCCGACTGCCGGCCTTGGCGTTTCCTGAGCGCTTGAATTGGCACGGTGGCGCACATCTGCGTGTATTCTCTCCGAAGCGGCGGTGGTAGAAGCAGAGCGTGTCTCTCTGGCGCTCCCTGGCCCCCGCTGCCACTACCGTCAGTGGCTCCTCGCCTCCGCTGGTCGTCTCACTGGATTCCGACGCCGCCACGTTCACTGTGAGGGCTCTGGTGGTGATGATGATCCGGTCTGCCTCCTGGGCTAGCGCACGGTAGTCATGCGCGGCCAGCAACGGCAAATTGGCCAGAACCGCTCTGGCCACTGTTGGGAGGTTCCGGAGGAAAAGGTGGGCAAACAGAAAATGCCCATCGTCCGTGCCCATTAACGCCAACATCTTCTCCATCAGTTTGACTGACGAACCATCTCCTAACTCGGAGTGCCTCAGGAGCCTCTCTGCTCTCTCACAGTCCGAGCGCGTGTAGCGTCGGGTCAGCGCAGCCTTGAGAGCCTCGTATTTGTCGTGGGCTGGAGGCTGTTCGAGCAGGCTCGCTACTTGCTGAGACGTGCGAGCGTCCAGCACTGCAACCACATAGTAATACTTGGTGTCGTCTGCCGTTATTCCCCGGAGGGCGAACTGAGCCTCGGTGTGGTGGAACCAAGAGCGCGGGTTGTGCAGCCAAAAGTCCGGTAGTTTGACCGAAACAGCGCATGCGTTGCTGGGAGTTCCTGTCCGGGCCGTCTCTGGGATGCTTGCCGCGTCGCTGGGGCTTCCCGTCCGTGGGCTGACTCCGGGGTTCTTGCCTCGTGTTCCATAATTCATCAAAGGGTCACCAGTGTGGAGAGCGTGAATAACGGGACTGATTCATGAAACAGACGACTTTATTCACTCTCTCATCAGTCAGACACAGGAAAAGCATGTCTCAATACACCATGGGTTCTCCTTTTATACTAACCGCTCATCTCACATTTGCAAGACATTTAACATCACAATACATTCATCCTTTCTCACCCCAACTCCTTCTTCCTGCTATCTCACCATGATCTCCCTAGCTATTGTTCTCCTGTTTACCCTCTGCATCCAGTCTGAGATGATTAACTCAGTCTCTACAAAGTTACAGGTCTGTGAAAGCCAGAAATCTTGCTTGTTTGTAGGTGACCAAATACTTATTTTCCACCATAATTTGCAAATAAATTCTTTAAAAATCAGACAATGTGATTTTCTGGATTTTTTTTTTCTCATTTTGTCTCTCATAGTTGAGGTATACCTATGATGAAAATTGGAGACCTCTCTAATCTTTTAAGTGGGAGAACTTGCACAATTGGTGGCTGACTAAATACTTTTTTGCCCCACTGTATTTGATACTAAAGTGTGTGCAACAGATGTTCACTCTTTCATCATTTACTGTAGATCCAGCCAGTAGGTGTTCAGAATTATTTGATTAGATCAGTGGTTAACCATTGACTGAAGTAAACTGTCATCAGCGAAACATCAGACAACATCAGCATAAGGTTAAAGCTTGACAGAAATGCAAATCCACTGGGAATGGGAAAAAGGCTATTCAGATATCAGATAATCACTTGGGAGTGATCCTGAGTGTTCGGAGTCCTAAAACTTGCATTCATCATCAAAATAATTTTTGAAACATTATTTCAAGGTTAAAATCTTACATAGTGTTGCTTTAAGATAAATACCTTATGTACTCCCGTTCCCCTTATTTTAAGATGAACTGAGTCATTCAGTTTCCTACTAATTACTCTGATTTCTCAGAATGACTTTGTGTCTTATCTTTTTAACCTTAGATGCATAAGTGGGGTCAAAAATGACCTCAGTGGTTGTTTTTTTGCAATATCTTTGTAATTTTAATTTTTTTTTTCCCTGTATTCCTCAAATAGGTTGTCTTTGACATGAGGCCATTTGGATTTGTATCTAATTGTTATATTTTTTAAATAATTGCATTTTTGTATCAGTACCACACTTTTCCATATGTGGGGTCAAAAACAAGCATTTTCTATGCAAGTTCAACCTTTGATTTTTATCAACTGTGATTGTCAGATATACATTTACTGTCGATAAGTCATAAGACGGCCTATGAACTCAGGCATCATAGGACTCGCGATGCCGTCATAAAGATATATCTATATGACGGCACAGACAAATGTGTCTTTATGATGTCACATAGACCATCACTCATGATGCCTAGATTAATGTATCTTTATGATGTCATATGGCTCGTAGACAAATGTGTCTTTATGATGTCATATAGGCCATCACTCATGATGCCTAGACTAATGTATCTTTATGATGTCATATGGCTCATAGACAAATGTCTTTATGATGTCATATAGGCTATCACTCATGATGCCTAGACTAATGTATCTTTATGATGTCATATGGCTCATAGACAAATGTGACTTTATGATGTCATATAGGCCATCACTCATGATGCCTAGACTAATGTATCTTTATGATGTCATATGGCTCATAGACAAATGTCTTTATGATGTCATATAGGCCATCACTCATGATGCCTAGACTAATGTATCTTTATGATGTCATATGGCTCATAGAAAAATGTGTCTTGATGTCATATAGGCCATCACTCATGATGCCTAGACTAATGTATCTTTATGATGTCATATGGCTCAAAATTGGCAAGGTGAATAAGTCACAGGGCCAGTCTTTACAGCGCGTCTGTGTTTTCTGCACAACAGATTTCTGCAGCCATGGCCGATTCTACGTTGCCGCGAGCAGAGATGCTCAAAAAGTGGCTTCACTTTTTGCTCAGATCTATTTTCATGATCCTGTCCATGAACCGGAATTACGACACACCTATACAGTGTTGTATTTTGGGATGTTTACCTTTTTACAATACATTGTTTACCTTTTTTACCTTTCTGTGATAAAATGTAAAAAGTGATAAATGAACATGTCAAACATGAAATAATTCTTTTGTTGACCAAAATATAATTTAAAATAATAATAATAATAACCCAAAATATAATAAAAATAATCATCTTTAACCAAAATGAAAGAAATTTCTTAAGTTTACTGCATAAAATGCACTCATTCTAATTGGGGTCATTTTTGACCCCACTCATGGAAGAGTGTAGGAATTGGTTGGTCATGCATCTAAGGGTTTTCCCACTTTTATAATTCTAGGAATTTCCAGTTACACATTAACCAAGAATATTAAACTATCTCAGTAGTTGATGTAATTATCTGTATGGTCTATTTTTGCGTTAGTTAATTTTGCCCTATAGCTAGCTGTTAATTATGGGATAGTATCTTTGTCCTATTCTCAGAATAGAAATGGCTTGTTTAGTTTTTCCATCATATGTTTGCCACATTTAACCTGCTCCTTGAATGAATTAAACAAAGAGCGTTCCTTTGTTCAGGAGTCAAGTTTCTTGTAACTTTAGAACTTATGCTTAGGAAACCTAAAAACACTTGGTGATATTATTTCTATTGAACATGTGTCTTATCAGGTGGGCTTTTTCGTAGTCTTGAACGTGCTCCAAAACAATAGCACAGGTGTGGTATATGGAGTCACATTTCTGTAAATTCAGTCTCCAAAGAAACCTACTGAAGCTAAAAGATATCCAAGAAGTGATTCATTAATGTAATGCCAAGTGGTAATTGTCCTGTGGGAACTGTGCTATAATTTAATATTTCTAAAGATAAGCCATCTCATTATTTATCCTCCCCACCAAAACTGTCTTACATTAGCAACAAAACCTTTTTTTTTTTTTTGCCTCACACAAACTTTCTTCTATGCAGCTATAGTATCAGTGGCACACTGTGACCCAGTTAGAATTTTCCCATTTGCACACATTTATTTTTACCAAGACAAAAGATGCTACAATTGTTCACTGTCTGTCATAATCAGCGGAGGAAAGAGCGTTTTTTTAGGAAGTTGAGATAGTACGTTTTGTTTTGAAATGTGTTGTAATTTGACTGTGGGAGGCTGTAATCCAAGACAACTGAATGAGATTGGTACCATGGGGCTGAGACCCAAACACAGATGTCTCCATTACTTCACCTGCTCTTATCTATACCTCTGCTCTCTATAGTTTATTCATTTTAAGGGCTAATTCTTGTCATGTTACAGAAGTGTTCTACTTGTTTTTGCACATTTGATTTTGTGCTTGTAAGGATATAAATACTAAATAAATACTGTAAAGGCTTAAATGTTAACAGTGGAAATTTGAACTAAAGTAATAAAGTCTTATTCACTTTATTGCTTCCCATTTACCCCAATGGACAGTCAGGCTCGCACTAGGGGCTGGGCAAAAAATCGATAGTGTAGTATGGGTGTCCCATATCATATCGTTCACGATAATACTGGTATAAATTTTCATACCGGTGTAAAAATGAATATCACCATATTTGGGGTCTGCTGCGTGACGACATCACACGTTACACTGCCGACGGAAGTTGCGCGTCAACGTAGAAATGGCAAAACAAACATGGCACGGGAAGCTGCAGCTCCAAAGTCAGACAGTCTGTATCCAGTTGAGTGGATTAACTGTCCACATTAAATGAACGGGTCGCGCACCCCCAGTGGCACAGCTCAGCAACTGCACCGGTCAACTTATTGACGTCCCCCGGCTATACTGAGAATTTGTACTGATGTGTATTGATCTGACAGGTCAGAAGGTGGCAGACACATGCCGGAGGAATCATGGCTGACATGGAGTACAGCAAAGAAGAAGAAATCCTCATTATTATTATTCCGTTTACCGCTTTGAGTTCCCAGCACCAATGTAGTCACCGCCACCATGACTGAAACTGCGTCATACAGTAAAAAAAGCCGCATAAGACAAACAAAATTCATGTGGGATAATCATAAGAGTTTGTAGATGTGGTAGAGGGTGTAAATGACCGACCAAACGCAAAACTACGACCACGATGGGCGAAAAACTGAGCTACCAGCACCAAGGTGGCGGCACCCACATTGTCATGGATTCTCACAGGAAAAATGCATCTAACAGGAAAAATAGCTGCATAATACAAACGAAATTCATGTGGGACAGTCATAAGAGTTTGTAGATGTGGTAGAGAATGTAAATGACCAAGCAAACGCAAAACATGAGCGAGCGAGTCCCCCCCCGCCCCCCGCAACAGGTAAGACAAATATATATATTTTTTTTTTAACATTTTATTGATTTTCTGGTATTTAGTCAGCCACCAATTGTGCAAGTTCTCCCACTTAAAAGATGAGAGAGGTCTCCAATTTTCATCATAGGTATACCTCAACTATGAGAGACAAAATGAGAAAAAAAAATCCAGAAAATCACATTGAATGATTTTTAATGAATTAATTGGTAAATTCCTCGGTAAAATAAGTACAGTGGTACCTCTCCTTACGAACGTCTCTACATACAGAATTTTCAGGTTACGAGATGCCTCAACGGGAAAATATTGCCTCTTGTTACGAAAGAAATTTCAGGGTACGAAAGGCAAAAAAGTACGCGCTCCTCGCAGCTCCCGTAGTTTACCGAACGTAAACATACCTGTAGCTGCTCTGCCATTGGCTATCGCCTAGCATCTTCCTGGTATCCCATTGGCCACGAAGTGTTCGGGCAGTTTTACGTGTGTGGTACAGTACAGTATTAACATTTATTCACTATGGGCCCCAAGAAAGTGATGGAGATAAGTGGAAAAGGAGAAAAGAAGAAGAAGAGAGTTTTTTTGTCCATACAAACAAAGAAAGAGATAATAGAAAGGTATGAAAAGGGGATGCGTTTGGTTGATCTCGCCAAAGAATATGGCCGTAATACATCTACGATTGGCACGGTATTAAAACAAAAGGAAGCCCTAAAAGCAAACGTCCTTGGATCGGTTCTTCACAAAACGTCAGGCAAAAACCACTGATGAGAGAGAACATGAACCAAACAAGGCAAAAGGTGACGACGACGACGATAGCAGTTAAAAGGTAAATGAACATAATTTTTATTATTCTTTACTTTATTCTTTGTTTTTTTAAATTACAACTCTCATTTTATGTTTATTGTGCAGTAATCTAATTGTAACATGTATTTGTTACATGTTTTGGTGCGTTTTTATGATTTATAAAAAATTTATGCCCGAATTTTGGGGGACTTGGAACGGATTAGGGCATTTACATGTAAAACGCGTCTCTACTTGCGGAATTTTCACGTTACGGAAATACTTCCGGAACGAATTAATTTCGTAAGTAGAGGTACCACTGTATTTGGTCAATAACAAAAGTTCATCTCAATACTTTATGTACCCTTCGTTGTTAATGACGGAGGTCAAACGTTTTTCTGTAAGTCTTCACAAGGTTTTCACACACTGTTGCTGGAATTTTGGCCCATTCCTCCATGCAGATCTCCTCTAGAGCAGTGATGTTTTGGGGCTGTCGCTGGGCAACATGGACTTTCAACTCCCTCCAAAGATTTTCTATGGGGTTGAGATCTGGAGACTGGCTGATGGATAAGATAAGATAAGATAAGATAAGCCTTTATTAGTCCCACAACGGGGAAATTCCAGGATTGCAACAGCACAGGGATAGCAACACTCAGAGCAACAATCAGAAGGCAAGAAAAAAAACAAGCAAGCAAGAGCAGCTAATAAACATATGTACGTATTACTATAAAATATATATATATACACACACACACAGACACACAGTGCAGAGCATTGTAGCTGGATGGAATAAATATATGAATATATGAACACACAGTGCAGAGCATTGTAGCTAGATGGAATAAATATGTAAATATATAAACACCCACAGTACGGAGCATTGCAGCTAGGTGGAATAAATATGCAAGTATATAAACACACACAGTGCGGAGCAATGTAGCTAGATGGAATAATATGTAGATATATAAATATATAAACACACCCAGTGCTGAGCATTGTAGCTAGATGGAATAAATATGCAAATATATAAACACACACAGTGCAGAGCATTGTTGCTAGATGGAATGAAACAGCATAACCGTCTACTTAGTTATCCTACATGGTATGATTATGTGCCCATACATATTCTCACCCTCCATAGCGACCGGTATGTTCCTAGTTGTATGCCGGAGGGGACCATTGTGTAAGTCTATTGCATCTTTTGCATTCAAAAAACTATTAGTTTGTTACGTCTTTTTGCTATCTCTGCGAGCAGCCCTGCTTAGGTTGTACAGTCTGACAGCCGTTGGTAGGAAGGACCTACGAAACCTCTCGGTTGTGCACCTGGGATGATGTAGTCTGCTGCTAAATGAGCTCCTCAGTGCATTCAGTATGTCCTGCA
The DNA here is from genome assembly GCA_020510985.1 of Pholidichthys leucotaenia. Lineage (NCBI taxonomy): Eukaryota > Metazoa > Chordata > Actinopteri > Cichliformes > Pholidichthyidae > Pholidichthys > Pholidichthys leucotaenia. The sequence continues at coordinate 103,454,641 of CM035848.1, forward strand.
TAGGGTGGAACTCGGACTCCAGCAGAGATGACAGTTTAGCCACCGTCCTTCTCTCTCCTATCTCCTCCATCGGATCAAGGCGCTGCCCCAGGACAGAGCTAGCTTTCTTAATCAGTTTGTTCAGTCTCTTCCTATCGGCTGCAGTAATGCCACTGCCCCAGCAGACCACTCCAAAAGTGATGGCTGATGCCACCACCGTGTCATAGAATGACTTCAGCAGCGCCCCTTGTACACCAAAAGACCTGAGTCTCCTCAGCAGGAACAGCCTGCGCTGTCCCTTCTTGTAGAGTGCATCAGTATTGTGTGACCAGTCTAGTTTATTGTTCAGATGAATACCCAGGTACTTATAGGATGTCACCATGGATGGAGGTTTTCACTCAAAATCTCATGGTGCATGGCCCCATTCATTCTTTCCTTTACACGGATCAGTCGTCCTGGTCCCTTTGCAGAAAAACGGCCCCAAAGCATGATGTTTCCACCCCCATGCTTCACAGTAGGAATTGAATTGAATTGATTTATTTCGGATAGTACAGTACAGGTTAAAAGAAACTGAATAATATAACAACAAGGTCAAATTAGACAAAGACTCCTCTGATTATACAATTCCACGTAAGTTATCCGAAATGGGTGATGGCTGAAGCCGCAGCTTATATTGCCCATCCATATTCCATCCAGGAATTCAAAATAGAAAAAAGAGAAAACAGTCAAGTGCGATTGCAATTCAAAACAAAGCTAAGACAAAATGTGACTGAGAGAAAAAAAGAAAACTAAGCTAGGCTAAGTTAAGCGGTTACTATTCAAAAACAAATCTTAAGATAAAATGTGACAGAGAAAAAAAACAAAAAAAACTAAGCTACAACACAACACAGGCTGGATATGTCAATCCTTATGTGAGTTTACATATCGTCTTGTAAATATGTTTGGAGTATTTCTTCCTTTAGTTTTTGTTTAAATTGTCCAAGCGTTGTACATGATTTTAATTCAGGTCCAAAATCGTTCCATAATCTGACTCCTTGCACTGAAATACAGTGTTGCTTGGTGGTTGTTCTCACTGTAGGCTTTTGAAATATACATGTTCCTCTGAAGTGATATCGTTTCTCCCTTGTTTGGAACAACTTTTGGATATTTGCGGGCAGTGATAAATTCTTCACTTTGAACATTATTATTGCAGTTTTAAAGTCAACCAGATCTTTCAACTTGAGAGTTTTTTGTTTAAGAAAAAGTGGGTTTGTTGGTTCCCTGTAAGCTGCTTTGTTTATTATTCTAGTAGCTCTCTTTTGAAGCATAAAGAGTGGATATATGTTTGTTTTATATGTATTTCCCCATACTTCATTACAATATGTCATGTATGGGAGTATTAATGAATGATACAAGGTGTATAGTGTGGGTTGATTCAGCAAATATTTCACTCTGTGTAATATTACAATTGATTTGGATACTTTACCTTTAATATAATTAATATGTGACTTCCAACACAGTTTATCAATTATTACTCCAAGAAATTTAGTTTCAGATACCCTTTTGTTCAAATACCCCACGCCACGACCCTAATCACCGCCGAAGGGTGGAAGGTGGTCGGCCTTCCCCATTACACCGATATACCCCCTATGGAAGGAAAATGGGCAATTCTGCTGCTGATCATAACAGGCCTCAAAGATCCACTCAGGGTAACCAGCAAAATGAGAGGAATTATCAGAAGGCCCAAAATCCAGCATTCACAAAAGATGGCAACAGACAACATTGGTGAATCACAGAGACTGAATGTAAAAGCCATATTAAATTGCATATGCCATGCTATGTGATATTTTCTGTATGATTAGTAAATCAATATGCTCATTGAGTTAAAAGTACATTTAATGTATGTAATCACCTTAAATGATGAATGTAATCAAACTGTATGATTATATGTATCTTTTAACTGCACAATAGAAGGTTTTATGCAAAACAGATTGTGATATGTTGGAAAGAACCCTGTTTACTGGAAATGTGTTAGAAATGAGGAAATAGGCACAGATGTCCAGCGAACTGAGGTATTTTGGTAATGGAAAATGCTGAGAGGCTAGCGGGAAAGGCCATGAGTCATGAGCGCCTGACCAGTCACATGGTTTATGAGAATTGACTAGCCTGAACATGTGCAGAAATGAAGTGATGGTATTATACTGTATAATGTAACTTTAAGCCAATCATAAGGGACCAAGAAAGCCTAGGGTGGGTTTGGGACCAATCAGAGAACTTGGGCGAAGGTTATAAAAATCAAGCCTATTCTGCCCCAAATGTTCACTTTCTCGGCGGTCTACAATGAGGCAACAACATCATCGGAGCAGCGGACTGAAGACGGGGAACGCCAGAAGAGAAGTGATCCAGTTTCTGCCTCAATTCTTCAGCCTTTAAACAACTTTTACATCTGCTGCTAAAGTGTTATTATAACGCTTGTGCAAAAAGAGGAACAAGCGCTCGCGGGCGCTCGCGCACGCAGCGACCAGCAGCCAGTGGCTTGTCACCAGACTGCAAACCAAGTCTACCTACGGGTACAAATAAGTAACAAAAAAAAAAAAAAAAAAAAAAAAGCTACAGCTGCTGTCCCCAGCTCTCAGCCAGGGCGCTGTGAGTCATCGGGCGTCGCGGAGCAACAGCGGGAGAAAGCAGAAGCTCCACATCGGAGTCGACTCATCGCTTCTTCCCGGCCAAAGGCGGCCACTGTCCAGCCTGAAGAGGAAGCATCTGTCCGTGGCGGTCTTGTTCCTTCCCTGCTTTCCCTATTTCCCCACTCTCTTTCCCTGTAAGAGAGGCTTCGAGGAAAGAAGACCAGCGATCACATCCCTTTGCCCAAAACTCACCCTTTAGGTTTCTTAGATATAACCAACAAATTAATCAGGCATTTTTATTAGGTTTTAGTTAAAGGACTATGATTTATCCATCCATCCATCCATCTTCTACCGCTTTTCCGGAGGTCCGGGTCGCGGAGGCAGCAGTTAAAGCAGAGAAGCCCAGACTTCCCTCTCCCCAGCCACCTGCTCCAGCTCTTCAGAGGGGATACCAAGGCGTTCCCAGACCAGCTGGGAGACATAGTCTCTCCACCGAGTCCTGGGTCTGCCCCGGGGTCTCCTCCCAGTGGGACATACCTGAAACACCTCAAGTGGGAGGCGTCCAGGAGGCATCCTAATCAGATGCCCATACCACCTCAACTGACTCCTTTCAATGTGGAGGAGCAGCGGTTCTACTCTGAGCCTCTCCCGGATGACTGAGCTCCTCACCCTATCTCTGAGGGTGAGTCCAGCAATCCTACGGAGAAAGCTCATTTCAGCCGCTTGTATCCGCGATCAAAATAAATCATAGTCCGCGATCTGGACTATGATTTATTTTGATTTTTATTCTGATTTTTGAACTTTTTGATGATTACTGAACATTTTATTGGGTTATTTTGAAACTTTGTGAAACTCAAAATTTTTCAACTTTTGAATCTAGGTTCTGCAATCAGGGTTCTGGGTTTGATTTTCAATTTTCATTTTTCTTTTTATTATGGACTGTTTAATGCAATTTATCCTGTTTTGGCTGAGCTTTGCTGATTTTTAATAAATACCACAGCATATCAAAGACAGTATGGGACTCTGTGGGCTTATTGATTCAGCGTCCATTCTCATGGGGTGATTTTTTTGACAATTTTTGAGCTTTAAAAGGTTTTACTTACTAAATGGTATTTAAAATAGATCCCCAATAAACCAATTTTTTCCTGGTTTTAAACATTTACCCAGATTACCAAGAGCAATGTAAGACCATGAGAGGCTGTCGTTAATATTGGAGGTGTATTCCAGGTATCTGGCTGGACAGGTCACTCAGTTAGAGGTCTGGTGTACAGGCAGTGGGGGTCCTCCAATAAATGAAGACAGTACAGCTGGGGTAACTCTCAAGTCACCAAGTACCTACACAGGTAACAGAATTTCCTATGAGGAAAATTCCTCTAGGAACTGCAAGCTGGTGAACCTAACCTCAATTCCTGAGGTCCAAGGTCAAAGGGTCTTCGACACGGTGGCGTCCCTGGGTGGGCCCCGAAGGAGCACCGGGGTCCACAAGCTGTTGGGTTCGAGTTGCCTGAGCAGCCAAGAAGAGTCCAGCAGTCAAGAGCGGCTGCTGTGCTGTTCAAAGAGATCCTGATCTGAGGCTCGGGCAGGCAGGTGTCCTGCCTGGGTCTTGCTACACTGGTAGCCTGCGAGGGAGCACCATAACAGGTAAAAACCTATCAAGAAATTGGTAGGCAACGTGGGTGCTACAGGCTGCAGAGTACTGTCAAAGGAGCTGACAGGGCGAGGAGCATCGACTCAGCCGGGCCTGACGAGGTCCGGGAGGAGGTGCAGTGACCTGGGTCTCTCCTCTCATCCCTGTGCCCCAATGCGCTAAGGGGAGGCTTTGAAGGGAAGACACAAGGCGACCTACAAGGAAGATGGCAGAAGGTTTCAACGCAGCAGAGGTCGGGGTGTACCCTGGCCTCAGCACACTGCAAGTTAACGCTCCTGTGAGCTCTGAGCAAGCAGAGCTCTACGGGGGGTCGGATGGCGAAGAAGGTCAAGAAACAAGTCAAAGGCCACCGCCCCACAGGGGCACATTACAGGTAAGCGAAGAATCAGCTGAAAGAAGACGAAGTGGGGCTCCAAGAATCCCTATCAAAGTGGGGGTTATGCTGCATACGGGTGACTCGCTCACCTGGAGCAGCAGGGTCCTGCAAGAAATGAGTCAAGAATACAACCAACAAGGCCTCACCAGCACCCCTGATGGTTTGGGGGAATTTCTCAGTGGTGAGGTAAAAAGAAAAGGTCAAAGTCTCCTGCTAACAAATTATCACAACATCCCGCTGCTAGTGGTGAAGTGCCCTCCGGCTGCTGCCCACAAAAAAGAGGTCGAGCAGTGGTTGGAGTGGTGGGTGAAGCGGCTAAGGCAGCTGGATGAAGAACAGTTTGAAGTGGTGAAGCTCTACAGCTCCAGTCAAGAACTCGATCCCTTGGTCAAAATGGTGGCCAGGGAAATGCAAGTTTCTTCATGTCGCATCAAAGAGGAAACTACAGCAGCAAAAAGGTATGACGATTATACTAACTATCTGCAAGAACTCCGACAATATGAAGAAAAGTGTAAGAAGCGCCGACAACTTCAAACAGCAGAAGACAGCGACAGTGACAGTACTCAATATACAAGTCTGGCTAGGTCAGATCCGAATTACTTCACAAAGCAACAAGAAGAGCACGGTGAGCAGTCAGGACAGCGATCTCCCTCCTCAGGCAGTGAAGAAGAAAAGCAAATAGGGTCTAAAGCTGATTCTGGGGAGGAGGAGGACATAGCAGATACGCTAGAAAGAACAACAGACCAATTAGCTGCTTCGCTGGAAGAACTGCAAAGGCATCTGACTCCAGGGCGTAGCCTGGGGAACAACAAAGAAGAAAAACAACATGGCATAGGAGCAGTATGGCAGGGGGGTCAAACTCCCCCAGCTACAGCAGTGAAAAAAAGACCGGCAGTTCTATGTAAAGAAAAGAAGACATGGTGAGCAACAGCAAAGACCCAAAAACAAACCACCTGAAAGAGCTCCTCCGCCGCAACAATCCCCTGGGCCAAGGCCCAAGCCGCTGTCTGCATCAGCACAAACCCCCTCAGCTACAACTTCTAAAGGTGAAGTAAAGAAGAAAAGTAATTATTTGCCACCTGAAGAGTATCAAAAACTGACTCCAGAACAGAAAAGAGCCCACCGAGAGGAACATCAGAAGAACCTCTCGGGGGCTAAAAAGTAATGGCAGCTAGGGGGCAGGTCATTTTAAACGACGTCTACCAAGATGAAGAAATGTTTTACACCGACATCAATGGGGTCCGCTACTTGGTAGATACAGGAGCAGAGGTGTCAATGACCTGCCAACCCATAAAAATAGAGGGACACCTAACAGTGATACTCGCAGACGGGCGGACTACAAAAATGCCATATGGGGTATGGAATGACATTGTGTTTTTGAGAGGGCCCCATAACTTGATCTCCTACAGAGACCTAAAGGACCTGCAAGATCCTAAGGGTCGGAAGAAAAGACTCAGAGCTAGAATACAGCATCTGCAATCCATCAAGGTAAAAATAGATTTCAGTAATCTATTGCTGTATTTGAGTAATCTGACAGACAAAAAGTGGTACAAGCCAGTAAATGTGCCTACAGTAAGAGAACAAAAAGTGGAGGAGAGTGACCTCTCCCAGCAAGGTAAAGAAGAGTTAAAGCGAATTCTTCAAATTGCAAATGTGGCCTATTTTAAAAATGATTGTGGGGACATGGGTGCAAAATATACCCACACAATAGAAGGGGGGGATTCATCCTGCAGTAAAACAATATCCTCTGAACCCTGCCGCTGTTGAAGAAATGGACAAAATAGTGAGAGAATTAAATGTTTTAGGCATAATTAGAAAAGAGTCAAATCCCCCCACCAACAGTCCCATTCAAGCAGTAAGAAAACCAGAGTCAGCTGGAGGAGGTTGGCGGCCAGTGATCAACTTCAAAGCCCTCAACAGAAGAACAATAGCCAACAAAGCAAGTTTGATAAATCCACAAGGCACTCTGAAAACTCTACAGGTGAGAAAATTCAAGTCCTGCATCGATCTAGCAAATGGGTTTTTCTCACTGAGATTGGCAAAAGAGTCACAGGGTAAAACAGCATTCACCCACAAAGGCCAATCTTATGTATGGCAGCGCCTCCCCCAGGGGTACAAGAATTCACCAAATGTATTTCAAGCAGCAGTAATGGATATACTGCGAGGTTTAGAGGCCACAATCTACATTGACGACGTGTTCATTGCCGATGACACAGAAGAACATCTGAAAAAGCTACAAACAGTTATTGACAGACTCATAACAGCAGGGTTAAAACTTAACCTTCCAAAATGTCAGTTTGCCCGCTTCCAAGTGGACTACCTAGGGTTCCAAATTTCATCTGAACTGGGGCTCTCAGAGGGCTACAGAGAGAAGTTGGAAAAAATTAGGCCCCCCACAACAGAGAATGAGATGCAGAAAATTTTGGGGCTTTGTAATTATGTCAGAGATCATGTTCCTGGCTATCAAAAATATGCTAGGCCTCTCTATGCAAAACTCAGGAAGACTGACAAAACTCCAAATGCAGAGAAGAAATGGGAATGGTCGGCATCAGATCAACAGCATCTGGAAGGTTTGAAGAAAGCCATTCAAAATGCAGTTACCCTAGAGCCCCGAAGCCTCACCACCCGCTTAGTGGCTGAAGTAAGTTGTGATGAAAATGATGTGATTGTCACTGTGGCTAATGAAAATGGTGGGCTAGTAGCCCTTTGGAGCTATACTCTGTCAACAGTGGAGAAGAAATATCCCCTAGAAGAGAAAGAGTTGGCTGTAGTAGCTAAATATTGGAGTCATCTTAAAGAGTTAGCTCAAGGGCAAGGTATCAAGGTAATCCACACAAAGTCAGGTGCACAGGTATCTGACAAAAGCCACAGTGGAAAGCACAAAAGCCATAAATGCAAGATGGGGCCGTTGGGAAGATTCAATTCAATTCAATTCAACTTTATTTATATAGCGCCATTTCACAACAACAGTCATCTCATAGCACTATCAACTGTAGGGAGGACCCCCACAGTTGCAGAAAGACCCCAGCAATCAGGCGATCCCCTGTGAGCAAGCACTTGGCGACGGTGGAGAGGAAAAACTCCCTTTTAACAGGAAGAAACCTCCAGCAGAACCAGGCTCAGGGAGGGGCAGTCATCTGCTGCGACTGGCTGGGGGGTGAGGGGATAGAGAAGAAGAAAAGAACAGACATGTAGAGAGCAAACAGCACGATGGGGACTCAATCTATGGGAGAGAACAAACAAATGTTAATGACCAGCAAAAAAAAAAATATTTCATAGAGAGTGAGGAAAGGAGTGAGGCCCAGTGCATTACTGGAGGTCCCCCGGCTGACTAAACCTATTAGCAGCATAACTAAGGGAGGGTTCAGAAAACACATGATCCCTCCCTAATTGTAGGCTATATCAAAAAGGTAGGTTTTAGCCCTATTCTTAAAAACAGAGATCGAGTCTGACTCCCGAATCCAGATTGGCAGCTGATTCCACAGGAGAGGAGCTTGATAACTGAAGGCTCTGCCTCCCATTGTACTTTTGGAGATTCTAGGTATTACAAGTAAACCTGCATTTTGGGAGCGTAGTGCTCTGTTAGGATGATACGGTAGTATCAGATCTTTTAAATAAAAAGGAGCCTGATTGTTTAGAGCTTTGTAAGTAAGAAGAAGGATTTTAAACTTAATTCTAAACTCTATGGGAAGCCAATGAAGGGAGGCCAGAACCGGAGAGATATGATCTCTCTTTCTAGTACCTGTTAAAACTCTTGCTGCAGCATTTTGGATCAGCTGAAGACTTTTTAAAGATGTTTTAGGACAACCTGATAATAAAGAATTACAATAATCTAATCTCGAGCTAACAAAAGCGTGGATCAGCTTCTCAGCATCACTCTGAGACAAGATGCTCCTAATCTTGGCAATATTACGCAAATGATAGAAGGCAGTCTTAGAAACAAATTTAATATGTGAATTGAAGGACAAATCCTGATCAAAAATAACTCCAAGGTTCCTCACAGAGCTATTAAGAGAAAGAGTAACTGCATCCAAACTGAAAGTTTGATTTGGAAAGGAATTTCTAAGGTTTTTTGGACCAACAAGAATGACTTCAGTCTTATCTGAATTTAATAGCAGGAAATTACAAGTCATCCAAACTTTGATTTCCTTAAGACAGGCTTCTAACTTGGCTAATTGATTAGTATCATCTGGCTTCATTGACAGGTATAATTGTGTGTCATCTGCATAACAGTGAAAATGTATACAGTGCTTTCTAATAATGTTGCCTAACGGAAGCATATATAAACTAAAAAGAGTAGGGCCAAGCACAGATCCCTGTGGAACTCCATGACTAAGCTTTGAGCTGAGAGAAAACTCATCATTTACATGAACAAACTGGAACCTATCAGATAAATAAGATCTAAACCACTGCAACGAAGTTCCATTAAGTCCAACATAGTGTTCTAATCTATCAAGTAGAATATTATGATCAATAGTATCAAAAGCTGCACTAAGATCTAAAAGGACAAGTACAGAAACTAGTCCATTATCAGATGCAATGAGGAGGTCGTTAGTGACCTTCGCTAAGGCTGTTTCAGTGCTATGATGGATTCTAAACCCAGATTGAAACTCCTCAAATAAACCATTTCCCTGCAGGTGGTCAAATAATTGCATAGCAACAACTCTTTCTAAGATTTTTGAAATGAAAGGGAGATTAGAGATTGGTCTATAGTTAGCTAAAGCTCCTGGATCTAGCGTTGGCTTTTTGAGTAAGGGTTTAATTACAGCCGTTTTAAAAGCCTGCGGTACATGGCCTAAAGTTAATGAAGAATTGATTATATGAAGAATAAAGCTACCAATAAGTGGGAAGACTTCTTTAAATAACCTGGTAGGAATAGGGTCTAAAAGACAAGTTGAAGGTTTGGATGAGGAAACTATTTTGTCTAACTCACAAAGGTCGATTGGAGTAAACTCATCAAGACAGACATCAATAGAAGGAGTTGTAGTAGTTACAGTATTTAAGTTAACTGTGGGAAGAATCTGATTGATTTTATCTCTGATGGATGAAATTTTATTATTGAAAAAGTTCATAAAGTCCTGACTAGTAAGCTCTAAGGGGATGCTAGGATTGACAGAGTCCTGACTCTTTGTCAACCTGGCTACAGTACTGAAAAGAAACCTGGGATTATTCTTGTTCTCTTCTATTAATGCAGAGTAATAACTCGTTCTAGCTTTTCTAAGAGATTTTTTATAAATTAAAAGATGATTTCTCCAAGCTAAATAGATTTCATCTAAATTAGTAGAGCGCCATTTTCTTTCTAATTGACGAGTCTTCTGTTTTAAGCTACGAGTTTCTGTGTTGAACCAAGGAGTTAAAAATCTCTGATTAGACTTTTTCTTTTTTAAGGGGGCCACCAAGTCTAGAGCCTGATGTAGAGAAGCTGAAACACTATCCACCATGTTATCAATTACAGAAGGAGCAAGCTGTCTATAGCTTATTTCCGTTGTGTTGACACATGGCATAGAGGAAACAATCTGCATAAATTTGGAAACAGCATCATCTGAGAGGCATCTACTGTGATAATATTTTTCTTTAGGAGCCAAATAGTCAGAAATAGTAAAATCAAAGGTTAACAGACAATGGTCTGACAGTACAGGGTTATGAGGAGACACTACCAGATTTTCTATTTCTATGCCATATGTCAGAACAAGGTCCAATGTATGGTGGAGGTAATGAGTAGAATTTCCTACTTTCTGAGAAAACCCAATCGAGTCTAATATTGAATTAAAAGCCACATTAAGGCAGTCACTATCTACATCCACATGTATATTAAAGTCCCCTACTATAATTATTCTATCAGATTTCAGCACTAAATCAGCTAAGAAATCAGGAAATTCGGATAAAAATTCTGAATAGGTTGATGGGGGACGATAAACTATGGCAAATAAAATTGGGTTTAACCTGGAATTGCTAAAGTGCCCAACACTGAGGACCAGGCCCTCAAAGGAATTATAACATGTTTTTTGCTTTACATTAACTAGTAATTTGGAATGGTAAATTGTTGCTACTCCTCCTCCACGACCAGAACTTCTGGGATTTTGACAGTTTAAATAACCAGAGGGAGTTGATTCATTTAAACCAACATAATCCTCTTGTCCTAACCAAGTCTCTGTAAGGGAAATTAAATCAATCTGATGATCAATTAACAGATCATGGACTAACAGAGACTTGGAAGTTAGAGACCTAATATTTAATAAACCACATTTAATTTTTAAATTATGAGGAGGAACAGAGGCCAAATCATTCAATTTAGAGGCTTTATGTTTAATTTGAGTTTTACCAATATTTTGCTTTATCACTTTGGGATGCTTATACATTATATTTTTATTTACTTTGGAGGGAGCAGACAACGATTCTCTGATGGGGAAGACAGGGGCTAAGCTGAGGGGTGGCGGATGAAGAGGAGCTGCAGAGAGGTGTGTAAGACTGCGACTCTGCTTCCTGGTCCCAACTCTGAGTAGTCACGGTTTTGGAAATTTGGATAAAAAAGATGCCAGATTGTTAGATAAATGAGAAGCACCATCCAAAGTGGGATGAATGCTGTCTCGTCTCATAAGACCAGGTTTTCCCCAAAAAGAGCTCCAATTGTCAATGTAGCCCACGTCATTTTTAGGACACCACACAGACAGCCAGCGGTTCAAGGATGACGAGCGACTAAACATGTCATCACTGGTCAGATTGGGGAGGGGCCCAGAGAATACTACAGTGGCAGACATCGTTTTGGCAAAGTCACACACCGATTCTACATTAAGTTTCGTGACTTCCGACTGCCGGAGACGGATGTCATTAATGCCGGCGTGAATAACAATTGTGGAATATTTACAGTTACTTTTAGCCAGCATTTTCAAATTTGACTCGATGTCGCCTGCTCTGGCCCCAGGAATGCATGTGACTATGGCCGCTGGAGTCTCTAGGTTCACGTTTCTGACTACAGAGTCGCCAATGATCAGAGTTTTTTCCTCAGCGGGTGTGTCGCTGAGCGGGGAAAAACGATTAGAAACGTGAACAGGTTGGTGGTGAACCGGGGCTTTGCGACTAGGCTTCCTTCTCACCGTCACCCACCCAGTCTCCTCGCTGCAGAGGAGAGCCGGGGAACCGGTGACAGGGGGACCTAAGCTAGCTAGCTCCGCTGCAGCTAATGGGCGTCCGTCGAGATTAACTGGCGCAGACGGTGTTTCAATGCAGCGGAGCCGGGATTCCAAATCAGACAACCTCGCCTCGAGCGCCTCAAAAAGACAACATTTATTACATTTACCGTTATCACTAAAAGAGGCAGAGGTGTAGCTAAACATCTGACAGAGAGAGCACACCAGAGGAGGAGAGGAAAGAGAGCTAGTAGCCATAGCTAGTGGCTCGAGAGCTGGAGAGCAAACCACACAGGCAGACAGCAAAACAGGAAGTGACGATACGTTACCACAAGGAAGTGACGATCTCAGCCCCCAATGACCAACACAGAGGAGGTGTGAACAATCCAAGATCTGCTACAAGACCCTGACCTAGAAATAGGCCCTAAAAGACCAGTCCCTAAAAAGACAGCAAAACCTGACAAAGATGAAGAGCATCTACCAAAATGGACACTCTACACAGATGGGTCTAGGAAAGGGCCAGATGACAAAGCATACTGGGGCTTTATCCTAAAAGAGGGAGAGAAAGAGAGGTGGAGAAAAAAGGGTAAAGTGCCTGGTACCGCACAAACCGGAGAAGTCACAGCAGTTCTGGAAGGACTGTTAGAGTTGGAGAAAAGAAAGGTAAAAAAGGCAACAATAATCACAGACAGTGACTACTGTGCACGAGCATTGCAAGAAGATTTAACCATTTGGCAAGAAAATGGTTTTGAAGGAGCAAAAGGAAAGCTGGTGGCACATCAAGACTTGTGGAAGAAGATTGCAGAAATCAGATTAAGTATGGAGCTGGAGGTAGTGCACCAGAAAGCTCACAAGAAGACAGGTCCTCACTGGCAAGGTAATGATGAGGTTGATCGTTATGTGCAGATGAGGAGAGTCATCCTAGTAGGTCAGGAAAGCTGGGAAGATACACCCAAAGGAAGGGTGGTCCCAGAAGGTTCCGTGCAGGGAGTAGTGGCTGCAGTGCATGAGTCACTGGGTCACGCAGGTACAGTCCCTACACGAAGAGAGTTGGTGAAATTGCAGCTCTGGGTCCCTACACATTGCATCCGTCAAGTCCTCAAGAACTGTGAAGTATGTGGGAAATACAACGCAGGTAGGAGAGGGCAGAGGGTGGATGGGTTGACAATAAAAAGTACTGTGCCATGGGGTTCAGTATGCATGGATGTAGCTGGGCCAATGGGGGTGAACGGCAAGAAGGGTGAGAAGTACATCCTAGTCTTAGTCGACTCCATGTCTGGTTACATGATTGCAAAAGCAGTGCGAAAAGCAAATGGCAACAGTGTAGTGACAATGTTGGAAGAAACCTGTAAATGCTTGGGGGTGCCAAAAGAACTGAGAACAGATAATGGCACTCACTTCCGCAATGCACAGGTAGATCAGTGGTGTCAGCGGTTTGGGGTAATAAGGGTTTATTCCCCTCCATACACTCCACAGGCAAATGGGGTGGTGGAAAGAACAATAGGGCTGGTGAAAAGTTGGATTGGAAAGAATGAAAACTCCAGAGAATGGAGTACAAAACTGTTAGAAATGGCTCAACAACTGAATGACAGACACCGCACAGGTAGGCCCTCCCCCTCTCAAGAGCTAAACCAACGCCCCTTCACATCTCAGGAAGTGGGGCGGAGCCCTGAAGATAAAAAGGGGCCACAGCAACCTAAGGTGCCTTTTCAGGTGGGTCAACGAGTGTGGATCAGAGCACATCAGCCTACAACCGCTGCAGTCAAGCCAAAGTACGATCGAGCTGACATAGTCAAGCAAGTTTTGGATAGTAATACTGTCCTTTTGGAAGAAAACGGGATCCAAGGAGTGGAGCAGTTGAAGCCAATCTCTATTTAAGAGAAAACCAGAAGCTGAAGATGGCTAGCAACACCTCTACAATACCTCCCTTCATCGAATTGGCAACGGTGGAGGGCTTGATTGTCATGAGAAGAGCTTTGTATAGCTTTTGGGTAGGCAGAGCCTTAGATTTATTGTATTATGCCAAAAAAGGTTATTTAACCCCAGCGAAAGAAACCCTAATCTGGTTCCAAGCGGGAAAAGTGTGTGTGATATGCCTACAGCCTTCTCAGTGCAAGGTAATATGGGAAGGCCCAGCTTACAAGAAACCGAAGAAGATTTCTGCTGATCAAAATGGGCTTCGGGAAATGCTCTGGAAGCCGGTTCAGATCCTAGGTGGCCACGTTTGCGGCCAATGTCGTGTGGGAACTTTGCCCAGAATAATGGTCATGATGCAGTGGGATTATCGAGAGAGCGCCGGAACATCACCTAGTGGGTGCACTTGCCAGTGGGACGGACAATATCTCCATCCCTGCCTCAGTTGTAGGAGTGACCTGGCACAAGGGTATCTATTCATGGCAGGGAAAGCGGAAGGTTGGCAAATTAGGAGTATGTATAGTCCGTTGCAAGCATTTTCACCAAATCAGGAGCAGGTGTGTGGAGAACAAAAGAAGACAGAAGGGGAGGACACAGATCAAGCAAGTGCATCCAGCTCATCTATAACACCATCCTCACCTTGCGCTTCCCCCGGTCCCTCAGCTCCGCCGGCCCTAGAGTTTGACCCAATCAATCCGGGAGTTTATAGGGTCAATCTTGCTGTAGGCCTAACACACCTAGATACAGCAATGTGCCTGGGATGGCCCTACAATCCTTATGCTGCACCACAAATGTTGGCACCCATGGGCACTATACAATATCCACAGGTATTCAGGGTGTATTGTGACCCGAACCACCCTGACTACACACCTCTTCCAGCATATCTTTCTGAGGCACACCAGGAGGAAGCATGTAGATATGGCTATGAAGGGCCATGGCAGCTCACCACATGGGCTACATTGATGAAGGAAGTTATCGAGAACCCCCATCTCCCCATTCAAGGGCTTGACTCAGTCCCTAAAGAGAAAGACCTCCGGGCGACGACACTCTGTACTTGGATAACAGACATCGATGTTGTGAAGCCTGTAGGGATCACAAGATTAGCTAAAACTGCCACATTCATCGTGACACCTGAAGGTTGGATGAGAGGGGGTCGGGCACAGATACCGGGCACTTTGGTTGGTCGAGCCCCAGAGCCGATTCGGCCAGAAGATACACGCAAGATAACTTTGACGGTGTCCATGGTGACTGTGCCCTTGAGGGGTATCTACTCAGTGGGTGCTGAGATTCGAGTCATCGACGAGCCCGCATGGCAGAAAAGCTCCAAGACCACTGAAGGAAAGGGTCGACTTGGAAAACTTCTGGCAAGAGCTAAAGAATGGCCCTTATTCCAAAGAAGAAGTCGGGACTCGTCATCTCCATCCCCTGTGTAGGCTCCACATTCATGCTGCTAAAACAAAATCTACCTCAAAACACACATACAACAAGTGCATTACATGGCATACATAAATATACACTTTTTCACGTCTCACATGCAACATACACTCATCAGAGCATCATACATACATACATAAACATATACATATTCTTTTTGTTATTTTTGAGCTATTGGAGCTGCACTATTCAAGCCAACCGAGGGGTGGCCACACCCCCTCGGGGAAGAAAAGCAGAAGTGTTGACATCACTAGTGCAGCATAAAAGTCTTGCCTGTCTTCATGGGTGTTCACTTAAGTCAAGGAACGCCACTGAATACAACCTTAAAGTCCACTACCTCAGAAGATGGGTCGAAGAAGAAAGAAAATAATAGAAGAAGAATTGTATTGCGAGATCCCTGAGAAGAAACCCAAGAAAGGGGAGCCTCAACAAATGAGTGCAAAGAAGCTTTGTCTTATTCTTTGGCTCAAGCTCACGACCATAACCCTTGGTATGATAGCAGTCCTTGCCATATTATACTGGTTGGGTTATGAGCCATGGGCCCTCACCCATACAAGGGCTCAGTTTGTTACCACCAAGAGATTTCAACAAACCTGCTGGGCAGCAGAAAGAAGAAGAATTTACATCGCACCGCTCAGCAACAACACTCAGTTCAACTTAACCGAGATGCAACAGCAAATAACCAACCTCAGCTTTGAAGATTGGAGAAAACAAGTGAACGACACTCTCTGGGTTGAAGATCAGCTCAACATCACAGGTGCCCAACCTGGTAAATGGGCAATTGAAGATTTGCAAGACCTCTCAGAGGAAGGGGGTCTACTAGGATTACTAATCCTCACAATGAAGCAAACAATCAACGTCCGATGCAACTGGATAAAGCCAGAAATGTATTCTTCAGCATGGTACTGCACTTGGAGTTGTAGACCCGTACCAGGTATGAATAGAACAGGGTACTGGGAGTCTGAAGTGGTAATAGCACCAGCCCATTATCGCAACGAGACCTGCGAGGGAATCTTCCCAAATTATGGGTCCTTCTGGGGTAATTATGTCCTTGAATGTCCGGGTACAGACCCACCAAAGGAAAGAGCAAAGAGGGACGCTACATCAACTAACAAGACACCTTTAACACCTTCGTCTCGAATTGCTCTAACTCCAACCCCAGGAAAACCCCGCTCCAATGACAACGCTGCAAAAACACTCATGCCAGAAACAGTCTTAAAATTTACAGAAGAAATTGTGAACAACTTCAAGCCTGTTGCTAAAAGAAGACAAACAGATTACAGCCGAAAGCTGATTGATTATTGCATGCAAGAAAAAAGAAGTAAATTAGCCCCATGCTTTTGGAACTTCGGTGGCAAATGCCCCAGTAGTAAGCATTATATGGTTATCACTAGGGTGTACAAACCTTTCTTCTGGATGATACCTGGCACATCCCTTAAAACAACACCACAGGCCTACCATGAAGACTGGTTAAACGACACCTTGCCTTGGCTGTGGATGTACGACTTAAATTATTTCCAAGCTACATTTGCACCTAGTATGCCTGTTAGGCCACAAGGCCTTGGTGAAGTTCGCAAATCCTTGTTTTATGTGCAAAAGTTACCAACTCCAGATGACCTATTCAGTGTTCCAAAAGAAGACTTCAAAAAGATTGATGAATGTGTAGTGAACAAGATATTTGACACACTTAATGGCACTGAATGGGTATATGACAAGAAATCGCCCAGATGCCCCTTATGGCAAGTATGGGACCGCGTCTGGAGTTCTTGGGTGTATGATTGTACCTCACTGAAAAAGAATAAAACAGTCAAAGGTATCCTGCAATCCTGGCATGAACAATGGAAACGAGAAGAATGGAGAACATGGTGGGGTATGGAGGAAGAAGAAGCAAAAAAATGGGTCCTGCCATGTCTCTCTCAATCCTCAAATTATTGGGTAAAATATCAGTTTCTGGCAACAGTGTACTCAAAGCATCGAAGTATTCTGCCTTGGTCATTTTATACCATCAATTATATTAGCCCAACACCATGGAAGATGGTCTGTGACAAAACGAATACCACCTGCACAATTAGTTTGTCAAGGGGGCATTGCGGAGAAGTCCGTTTTTGGGAACAAGACTGCAAAGACTATTATTAGGGACAATATGAAACTTACGGGTTGCAAACGGTTTGGAAGAAGATCAATGGGAAATGGAGCAGAATACCTCCGGAAAAGGTGGGATGTACTAAAGCAATTATGGGGCACAACATGCATAAGAGGAAGCAGATTCTAGGCCTAATTATCCCTCAAGTAGTAGATGACCCACAGTTCTATGTTGCAGAGGGTTATGCCTTCAGGAAAAGTGTCTGTGAAGGTAAAGTAATAGTGGGTTATGGATGGTTGGGCAAGAATGGCATCAACAACAATGGCACCTGTCACTCTCCTGCTGAGCATTGGCTTCGTTGTGGCACAGGAAAAAATGAACATGAGTGTACTTTCCTAGAAATAGCAGGAAAAACAATTAAGGGGACTGTAACTACAGCTCTACAAGGAGCAGCTGAAGTAGTTGAAGAAGGGCTACAAGTCGTCGCTTCCTGGCTGGGAACACTGCTCAGCTGGGTATGGCCCTATCTTTTGCTAGGATTAGGCCTGCTGATTGCAGGAATAATCCTACTGGTAGTCATCAAAGGTAGCGCCCGAGCTGCTGTATCATCCATCTTTCGTCGAAAGAGGGCGCCAAAGAGAGGAGGGGTGGGAGATCTCCGCCCATTAAAAGAGGAAGTATAGATAAAACTTCCGCACCACCCAGTTGCAGACTTCATATGGACTTTGGCTGGCGACCATTAAACAACCAAATACCCTCCACTCCTCAGCCTTATCAGAATCAACTGACACGGCATAGCCTACTGCAAGCATGTCTACAGGAGCACCAATAACAGATGATCTCTACACTTCGGTGAACACTCCATACAAAGTGAGTACAGCATCTTCACCTGCGTGGGTCACTGAAATGACAAAGGCCAAGATACAGTTTTGGGTACTACAAGCCGTTTGGGCATGTTTCTGTTTCACCGGAGCCTGGTCTAAGCGGCATGTCCTAAGAATAGTAACAACTTTGGCAGCAGTCATCCGCATCGTCTTGGTCAACATCATATTTGGCAAATATGATTACACTTTGACTCTGTTCGTCATCTACATGCTGGGTCGCATCACACCACAATGTAATTCTGAAGGTTTTGCCCGCGCAGTGGTGATCCTCGTCTGGGTTGCTATCGACATGCTTGCCATCTTCTACCAGGCCATTGAGATAATGGCTGTGATTTGGGTAGGATTAATGGCAGCTGCATTACTGGGTCGTCAAGTATGGCTGGTATTGAAGCTGAAAGAGAGCGGCTGTAAAATCTGGGTTAGAAGACTGGCAGCTGTTGCCTTTTGGGGAGTGATTTGGGGGGGTCATAACAGCAATATGGTGGATGAAACTCATCTGTGGCTCAACTATGATAGCATGGATGATGACATATGCAGTATTCTTCCCCAAGAAGGTGGAGGGCTACATGAAAGACATTGCCAAGATGAACGCAAAGCCAAAGCCTGAACAGTCTGTAACTGAAGTTAAAAACGCTGATTCAACTTAAAGGGGAGAGTGAAACCTCCCGAAGATTTGCTTACAGCTAACCAGCAAGCCTGCTAAGTTGCCTAACAGACTATCCAATTACAAGATGTACTCTGTGTTTCACCTGTGAGGATGTCCTTTCTCTCACAACAGAGGATGAAGGGACTCTTATAGAACTCATTCCACAGGTGCAAAAAGGTGAAAATCATCAGAATCGCCCAACCGAGGGGTGTTCAAATACCCCACGCCACGACCCTAATCACCGCCGAAGGGTGGAAGGTGGTCGGCCTTCCCCATCACACCGATATACCCCCTATGGAAGGAAAATGGGCAATTCTGCTGCTGATCATAACAGGCCTCAAAGATCCACTCAGGGTAACCAGCAAAATGAGAGGAATTATCAGAAGGCCCAAAATCCAGCATTCAGAAAAGATGGCAACAGACAACATTGGTGAATCACAGAGACTGAATGTAAAAGCCATATTAAATTGCATATGCCATGCTATGTGATATTTTCTGTATGATTAGTAAATCAATATGCTCATTGAGTTAAAAGTACATGTAATGTATGTAATCACTTTAAATGATGAATGTAATCAAACTGTATGATTATATGTATCTTTTAACTGCACAATAGAAGGTTTTATGCAAAACAGATTGATATGTTGGAAAGAACCCTGTTTACTGGAAATGTGTTAGAAATGAGGAAATAGGCACAGATGTCCAGCGAACTGAGGTATTTTGGTAATGGAAAATGCTGAGAGGCTAGCGGGAAAGGCCATGAGTCATGAGCGCCTGACCAGTCACATGGTTTATGAGAATTGACTAGCCTGAACATGTGCAGAAATGAAGTGATGGTATTATATAATGTAACTTTAAGCCAATCATAAGGGACCAAGAAAGCCTAGGGTGGGTTTGGGACCAATCAGAGAACTTGGGCGAAGGTTATAAAAATCAAGCCTATTCTGCCCCAAATGTTCACTTTCTCGGCGGTCTACAATGAGGCAACAACATCATCGGAGCAGCGGACTGAAGACGGGGAACGCCAGAAGAGAAGTGATCCAGTTTCTGCCTCAATTCTTCAGCCTTTAAACAACTTTTACATCTGCTGCTAAAGTGTTATTATAACGCTTGTGCAAAAAGAGGAACAAGCTACAGCTGCTGTCCCCAGCTCTCAGCCAGGGCGCTGTGAGTCATCGGGCGTCGCGGAGCAACAGCGGGAGAAAGCAGAGGCTTCCCCCGGGCTGGAACACCACATCGGAGTCGACTCATCGCTTCTTCCCGGCCAAAGGCGGCCACTGTCCAGCCTGAAGAGGAAGCATCTGTCCGTGGCGGTCTTGTTCCTTCCCTGCTTTCCCTATTTCCCCACTCTCTTTCCCTGTAAGAGAGGCTTCGAGGAAAGAAGACCAGCGATCACATCCCTTTGCCCAAAACTCACCCTTTAGGTTTCTTAGATATAACCAACAAATTAATCAGGTATTTTTATTAGGTTTTAGTTAAAGGACTATGATTTATTTTGATTTTTATTCTGATTTTTGAACTTTTTGATGATTACTGAACATTTTATTGGGTTATTTTGAAACTTTGTGAAACTCAAAATTTTTCAACTTTTGAATCTAGGTTCTGCAATCAGGGTTCTGGGTTTGATTTTCAATTTTCATTTTTCTTTTTATTATGGACTGTTTAATGCAATTTATCCTGTTTTGGCTGAGCTTTGCTGATTTTTAATAAATACCACAGCATATCAAAGACAGTATGGGACTCTGTGGGCTTATTGATTCAGCGTCCATTCTCATGGGGTGATTTTTTTGACAATTTTTGAGCTTTAAAAGGTTTTACTTACTAAATGGTATTTAAAATAGATCCCCAATAAACCAATTTTTTCCTGGTTTTAAACATTTACCCAGATTACCAAGAGCAATGTAAGACCATGAGAGGCTGTCGTTAATATTGGAGGTGTATTCCAGGTATCTGGCTGGACAGGTCACTCAGTTAGAGGTCTGGTGTACAGGCAGTGGGGGTCCTCCAATAAATGAAGACAGTACAGCTGGGGTAACTCTCAAGTCACCAAGCACCTACACAGGTAACAGAATTTCCTATGAGGAAAATTCCTCTAGGAACTGCAAGCTGGTGAACCTAACCTCAATTCCTGAGGTCCAAGGTCAAAGGGTCTTCGACACTTTCAATCTCTACACCATTTACACTGAGTTTGGGTACTGGGTTGTTGTGATGGTTGTTAAAGACTATAAATTTTGTCTTACTTAAATTGAGCGTTAATTTGTTTGAATCAAACCACAGTTTAAGCTTTCCTAATTCCTTTCCGAGTGTATCCAGAAGTTGTTCCAAATTGTTTCCACTGCATAACAGATTAGCGTCATCGGCAAACAATATTAAGTCCATTTTTTCTGAAACTTTACATATTATCGTTTATATACATATTGAATAATAATGGTCCCAAAACTGAACCCTGTGGGACTCCACAGGTGACCTTCAGTAACTGTGAGTTTTTGTTGCTAACACATACATACTGATATCTATTCTTTAAGTAACTACTTAACCAAGACAGTGCTACCCCTCTAATACCACAATTTTGTAGTTTCTTTAATAATAAATTGTGATCTACTGTATCAAATGCTTTTTTAAGATCCAGGAATACTCCAACTGAATACTCTTTATTTTCAATGGCTGTTGATATTTTTTCTGTAAATTCCATTAGGGCATATGCAGTTGTCCTCTTGTGTCTGAACCCATATTGCTGCTCACACAATAAATCACTCTTCAGTATGAAGTTGTCAATTCTCTCATAGAATATTTTTTCAAGTATCTTGGAAAATTGCGGTAATAGGGAAATTGGTCTATAGTTTGAGAGTTCCCCTCTGTCGCCCGTCTTGTATATCGGAATTACTTTAGCTATTTTCATTGCATTGGGAAATATACCTGATTGGAGAGACAGGTTACAGATATACGTCAGTGGTTTTACTATGCATTCGATAACAGTTTTGACTAATAGCATGTCAATACCATCACAGTCCGTAGATGTTTTACTTTTGAACGATTTAACAACTTCAATGACCTCTCTTTCGTCTGTGTTCTTTATGAAGATGGAGTCTTTTACAGCAGTGTTATTGCATATTGTATCGCCTGTAGGCACCGTAGTGGGTATTTCTCGGGCCAGATTAGATCCAATGTTAACAAAAAAATTATTAAATTCATCTGCAGGTGAAGCTATATTCACACTCTGAGTCGTTTTATTATTTTTTGGAATATTAGTTGGGTTGCTTGTATTTCTGCTTTTATTTCCAAGGATACTGTTGAGTATTGTCCATGTATTTTTAATATCGTCTTTGTTTTTCTCCAGTTCTTTACTGTAATAGTCTCTTTTACTACATCTTATTATACTGTATATGTTGACTTATTTTTGTATCTTTTATACCGCTGCTCTGCTTCTTTTGTCCTTTTCTTTAGGAAAGCTTTATATAATAAATTTCTTTTTACACGCCTTTTGTAGTCCTTTGGTTAACCATGGCTTATCAGCAAATTTGTGTTTAAGCTTTTTTTTTTTACTAATGGGCAGTTTTTTTCATAAAGAGTGGTTACAATGTTTATAAATGTGTCATAGGCTGCACGGTGGCGCAGTGGTTTAGCACTGTGGCAGCACAGTTTTACCCTCGGCCGGGGGATCGCAGGGATCATGAGATCGTGGGTTCGATCCCAGCCCCCGACCAACAGTGAGCTGTGTGGAGTTTGCATGTTCTCCCCGTGTTGCGCGGGTTTACTCCGGGATTTCTCCGGTTTCCTCCCGCACACCAAAAACATGTAGGTTTAGGGCGCTCGCGCACGCAGCGACCAGCAGCCGGTGGCTTGTCACCAGACTGCAAACCAAGTCTACCTACGGGTACAAATAAGTAACAAAAAAAAAAAAAATAGGCTTCATATAGGCTTCATTTACATCTGATACATAGACTTCAGTCTATGTATCTTCAGGAGTCAGTTGAGGTGGTATGGGCATCTGATTAGGATGCCTCCTGGACGCCTCCCACTTGAGGTGTTTCAGGCACGTCCCACTGGGAGGAGACCCCGGGGCAGACCCAGGACTCGGTGGAGAGACTATGTCTCCCATCTGGTCTGGGAACGCCTTGGTATCCCCTCTGAAGAGCTGGAGCAGGTGGCTGGGGAGAGGGAAGTCTGGGCTTCTCTGCTTGAACTGCTGCCTCCGCGACCCGGACCTCCGGAAAAGCGGTAGAAGATGGATGGATGGATGGACATAGACTTCTGTCCAGTCTTGCTTCAGCAAGTCCTCTTTAAAAGAATTGATTGCATTTGGTGATTTGTATCTGAACGATTTTGAAATTTTTTCTGCGTTGGGCCCCGTGTGGCCATGGATAAGTGCAAAGGTTGGCAAGTGGTCACTTATATCATTTATCAGTAATCCACTTTCTATTTTCTTATCGATAACATTGACAAACAGGTTGTCAATAAGTGTAGCAGAGTGAACTGTGATTCTACTGGGATGTGTTATTGTGGGATATAGACTCATGCTGTACATAGAGTTCATGAACTCTGTGACTACATTTTGTTGATGTGGATTTAGTAAACCAATATTGAAATCTCCACAAATTGCTACCATTTTCTTACTAGTAATATTATTGTAGAGCTCGACTAATTTATCTCTGAATGTCTCAATGCAAGTTCCCGGCGTTCTATATATACAACTTATGATTAGATTTTTTGTTTTGTCTAGGTCAATCTCGACAGTGACACATTCCAAGATCCCTGGTAGTGCAAAGGACATTTCATTTACAAGCTTACACCTATACAGGTCATCAATATACAGTGCAACACCACCACCCTTTTTTTGAGTTCTGTTAATATAAAACATCTGATATCCCTCTATTGCCATCAGGGGAACCTGTTCTTCATTAAGCCAGGTTTCAGAGACTGCAATAGTTGTGAATTTTCTGTCTAGCTGTTTTAAATAGTCCTGAATCTGTGGAAAGTTTTTGTTAGGACTTCTGCTGTTGAAGTGTATTATTGACAGTTTACCATCTAATTGCACTTGACTTTTGAATTGCTTTTCAGTGTAATATTCACAGTGGTTATGAATATTATTGAAAAAGTGGTTATCAGGATCAATATCATTCTCCATCTCTTGTGGTTTATGTTCAGCATAGTGGCATATTTTCAGAGTTTGAGTTTCCTCACTCTGTGTCAGATGACTTCCTCCAGCTGGGGATAATTGATGTCTACTCGAGTCAGTCATAAGTTTTTGTTTATTTTGCTTATTTTTTTTAAAGTACTTTGGCATGGTGACTCAAAAGAACTATTCTTATCGTGTGTATGAATATGGATTATCATTGACTCATAATTTTCTTAATCAGTGTTCATCTGTATTTATTTAAGTCAGTAGCATCTCTGATCATTATACTCCTTGCTTGCTCTGGTGTTCCATTTAGTTTAATCCAAATTCTACAATTTCTTGTCCAGGTTGCCTGTATCTTATTTTGTTTTTTCAGCATCCGTGCCTGCCGTGCTAATTCAGCGTTTTTTTTTTTGTCAGGTGTTCATTTAGGTAAACTTGAGTTCCCTGTAGCTTTCTGGCCTGCCTCAGTATGTCATTCTTTACCCTTCTGTTCACAAATGCATCACAATTGATTTCTTTGTTTTGGGATCTTTCTTCGGTAAAGCATAACAGGCTGAAATTGCATTGGCTTCTACCTTAATGTCTCTATTATTAAGGAACTGAAGCACTTGATTTTCTACGGAGACTGATTCACTCGTGGGAGCATCTTCACCATTCAGTCCTGTTGCGGCATGGGTGTATGACTGATATCTGATGTCTAGTCCACTTATAACTAGGTCATCAATACGAGAACCTTGTTCAAGATCCTCGACGCGTTGCTCCAAAAGACGCCCACGTTGCTCCAGGTCCATAATTTTTTTTGTCTTTTTCTTGAATTATTGTATATATTGTATATAAGTATGGTGTTCTTTCTCCTCCAAACACGTCAAGTTGAGTTTTTACCAAAAAGTTCTATTTTGGTTTCATCTGACCATATGACATTCTCCCAATCCTCTTCTGGATCATCCAAATGCTCTCTAGCAAACTTCAGACGGGCCTGGACATGTACTGGCTTAAGCAGGGGGACACGTCTGGCACTGTAGGATTTGAGTCCCTGGTGGCGTAGTGTGTTACTGATGTAACCTTTGTTACTTTGGTCCCAGCTCTCTGCAAGTCATTCACTAGGTCCCCCCCGTGTGGTTCTGGGATTTTTGCTCACCGTTCTCGTGATCATTTTGACCCCACGGGGTGAGATCTTGCGTGGAGCCCCAGATCGAGGGAGATTATCAGTGGTCTTTTGTATGTCTTCCATTTTCTAATAATTGCTCCCACAGTTGATTTCGTCCCACCAAGCTGCTTACCTATTGTAGATTCAGTCTTCCCAGCCTGGTGCAGGTCTACAATTTGGTTTCTGGTGTCCTTTGACAGCTCTTTGGTCTTGGCCATAGTGGAGTTTGGAGTCTGACTGTTTGAGGTTGTGGACAGGTGTCTTTTATACTGATAACGAGTTCAAACAGGTTCCATTAATACAGGTAACGAGTGGAGGACAGAGGAGCCTCTTAAAGAAGAAGTTACAGGTCTGTGAGAGCCAGAAATCTTGCTTGTTTGTAGTTGACCAAATACTTATTTTACTGAGGAATTTACCAATTAATTCATTAAAAATCCTTCAAGGGGATTTTCTGGATTTTTTTTTTTTCTCATTTTGTCTCTCATAGTTGAGGTATACCTATGATGAAAATTGGAGACCTCTCTCATCTTTTAAGTGGGAGAACTTGCACAATTGGTGGCTGACTAAATACTTTTTTGCCCCACTGTACTTTGAAGATTAGATAAAGACATACCCCTGTAGACAAAGTGGTGTCCAAAAAACCAAACCATTCTCTGTGTAAATGTGTCTGAAGTCCACTTTTGACTGAGTTATGTAATTTATATAGCTGCCATGACATTATGCAAATTAGATGCATAAATTTATTCCTATCTGAAACTTTAAATCATATCCTACATCTTTCTAATTGACAGTAAGCCATTATCTCTTGCAACTTTCAAATTATAGCCTTGGAAATCTGAACTATTTTATTGACAAAAATTTTTTTTACCACTCTTGACCACTAGGGGTTATGTTTACCCCTTAACCGTTATAGTCGCCATACGGCACCTGGGACAGCTAAAGGGTTATTAAGTTTCGCTTTCTGTTTCAGACTGCTGTCATGTTAAAAAAACAGTGCAGCAGTGATCTGCCTGCATTTTTTCCCGCACGTCTACAACATTGCTGGAGTGGTATTGGTGTCAGACTACAGTATGTGCTGCTTGAAGTGGCTGTAACTGTATTTTAGTTCCGTTAATAATGCTGGCCTGTGAAGCTGTCCTTTTTGCATACATTTAAAAGAAAAAAAACTGTATGCTGCAGTACTGCGGGGGAGAAAAAAAAAATTAAAAAATCGTTATCGTGAAAATTAACAGCAATATTGTGATATCATTTTTAGGCCATATTGCCCACCCCAACAGTGTAGTATCATCATACTTTGTGTCCATGATACTGTATCAATTCAGAGAAACCAGTATTGTGATAATTAAATGAAAATATTAATAAATGTTGCAAATACAAATACATTTTTGGGGGTACCAGAGTAATAAAAAAAACAATTGACTTTTCAATCTATTAGATGGTGCTAAATGCTCACTGTCTGGTTAGGTCAGTATAGCAAAGTAACTCACGATATCTAGCCAAGAGTTGAACAAGACATAATAGATTGGGATGGGAAATCGCATTGTATGATATTTGCAGTACTCGGCTTATCATAAGATTGTAACAATATCGTATCGTGGTGCCTCTGGTGATTCCCACCCATAACTCACATTTAACATGTGCTGTTCAGAGTGATTTATTTAAATTGTGTTACTTAGCTTAATCCTCACCTGGCTACTTAAGTGACCGTTGCGGCCAATTGTCTGAAGGCAGGGCCGTCTTGGGCTTGGGCAGTGAGGCCAGCCAGAGGTCTTATCATTGCAATCTGGGTCATCCAGGACAGTCTGGACCAGCCCTAGGTGGGGCGGACGAGCGCTGGCAAAGAGGGCCTGCTTGGCCGGTGTCCCATCTTCCAGCCTGGCCACATGGCCGAGGAGCTGCAGCCTCCCTCTTTTGATGATGGTGGAGATGGGAATAGAACAGCCAGCCCTCCTGTAGACCTCATCGTTTGTGGTGTGGTGGAACCATCGGATGCCGAGGATGTTACGGAGGCAGGTCCGATGGAATGTATCCAGATGGGGGTGGTTGTGGTGGAGAGGGTCCAGGTCTCGGACTTGTAAAGGAGGATGGGGATCACATAGGTATTAAAGATTCGCAACTTTGTGGTCGTGCGGATCTTCCCGCTCTGCCAGACTCTTTGGAGGCAGCTGAAAGCGCTGCGAGACAGCTGCAGGCGGTGAATAATCTCTGGGTCTGATGAGCAGGAGCTGGTGATCTTAGATCTGAGGTAGACAAAGTCGTTGACAGTCTCAACCGGCTTGTTTTTTGATGGTGATGACTTGTGGTGGTGGTGGCAAGAAGTTTGTGGTGGCAAGAAGTCTGACAGTGAATGGAGCTTTGTCTTTGCCCAGCTGATGGTAAGGCCCAGGGGTGATGTTTCCTCTGCAAGCAGCTGCAGTGCCTCAGTGATTATGTCTATATGCGTAGCGAAAAACACCATGTCATCCGCATATTTAAATTGTAATCATCACTTTATCGTCACTCTATAAATTCAGGAAATCTCTGCGTGTCTGTCTGTCTGTCACAATCATAGGACATCATATGTCTGCCTGATGTCCTATGAAGTTCCTATGATGCCGGTGTTCATAGGACCGTTTACTTGATGTCTATATGACAGCACATAAATGGAACTCTATATGACGTCAGACAAACCGTAAGGCTGCTGTTCCTATGATCTCAGAAGGATATCTACATGACATCATACAGAGTGCAGGAATTGCTAAGACATACACATAGACACACGTGTATGCTTACTTAAACAACATAACACAGAACAGTAACAAGCAGGAGAAGAAGTAACAAGAAGGGGCAAACAGAGACAGCAGGGCATGGTTACAGAAAACGGCATGACCGGGGCTGCACAGATAATCACACACAGGGGACCAGAGGGCAGACAAGACCAAGGCAATAATGATGACAATAATAATATGGGCTGGACCCATGCCCTGGAGACAGAATATCATCACTTCACTCTATATATAATTCAAGAAATCTCTGTCTGTCACAATGTCATGGGGAGACAAGACCAAGGCAATAATGAGAATGATGAGAAAGATAATGACAATAAGAATAATAAGAATGCTGATACACTTAAATGAAGAGGAAGACCAATGAAGAAATAAATATGCAAGACAGTCACTCTATAAATTCAAGAAATCTGTGTGTCTTTCTGTCTCTGTGTGTCACAGTCATAGAACATCATAG
Organism: Pholidichthys leucotaenia; assembly: GCA_020510985.1. NCBI lineage: Eukaryota > Metazoa > Chordata > Actinopteri > Cichliformes > Pholidichthyidae > Pholidichthys > Pholidichthys leucotaenia. The sequence continues at coordinate 103,482,826 of CM035848.1, forward strand.
GATGGCCTATGACGTCTGGGACTGGCTCCTATGATGATCCTTCACTCTATAAATTAAAGAAATCTGTCAGTTTGTGTGTAAATCTGGAAATCTTACTCAAAACCTGATTACCAAAAAGACACTACTTTAAACCACACCCATTCGAAGCAGTACATCATGGCTGTGTGTCACGATCATAGCACATCATAGGACAGCCGATGACGACTGCATGATGTCCTATGATGATCCTAACATATCAGGCAACATAGGACTTGTTATGCCGTCATATAGACAATAGGACTGGCCACCTATGATGTCCTATGATGCCTGCCTTCATGCCTTTATGATGTCATATAGACCATCACTCACGATGCCTGCCTTCATGTCTTTATGATGTCATATAGACCATCACTCACCAAAGAAGACATACTCATCACCCAATTACTTCTACTTCTTCTTTTAGATTTGATTGGCGGTTGGCAACCAGCTTACAGGTGCATTACCGCCACGTACTTCACTCTGTATCATCACTCTATATCTTTGCATCAGGAGTTCCCACAAGGAGTTCCGACCAACTCCCCATGTGCGAAAAAATCATCTGTCCCTGGACCGTGTCCTCGGCGGCGTCAATAGCTGTGCCGGCCAGCTGGCCCAATTACCAGTAGGACACAGCACTTTAAACTGGGAGTTGCCAGAAACAGGAAAGAAGAGATACTCATCACCCAATTAAGAATAGGACACACTAATTTAAACCAGGATCAAATGCAGGCATCATAGGACTCGCTATGCCATCATCAAGGATCATAGGACATAGGACATCTTCAAAGATCAAACGCAGGCATCCCTCATGATCATAGGACTCCCTATGACATCATCAACGATCATAGGACTCACTATGACACCATCAAAGATCAAAGGCAGACATCACTGAATGAGTGCTGACGTGCTTGCTTTGACCCTTGCTTACACCTGCTTTCTACGGGCATGCAGAAATACTTGCTTATACTTGGTTTCTATGGGTATACACGGGCATGCACAGGTATGTACTAGTTGTATTAAATCATTGGTATCCTTATCCTTAATTGTGCTTATGTCTGCCTTGTATTATAAAAAGAAAAAAAGGAAAGATAAATATATATATCAGTGTAATTGTTAAGAATTAAATATAATAAAAAGTTGATTTAGCGTTCACGCTAAACTCTTATGCACAAAATCTTTTGCTACCTCATTTATTTATATAGTCATCAGGTTCAGGTTACTTTATTTGTACCCGTAGTTAGATTTAAACACTGCTTATTCAATCTTGGTTCTTAATACTGTTAATATTCTTAATGGCAAAATGCTTTATTGTTTTTTTTTTTCCACAATATTTTTTATTGAACCTTTTTTTTTTTACAACCATGGTACAAACAATCAAACACTAACACTAAAGTAATTTAAAAATAATAATAATAAAAAAAACACTAACTACAAAAAAAATGTACTAAAAACACCAACAACCACTAACAAAGGCAAGTCATCAACAATGCTCCTCTGTTTAGTCTAGGTAATCTATTACATAAGTATACATATTATACATTCACCAATTTGGAATTTGCAAGGTCCACACACATCATTCACCTTCCTCTTCAGAAGTTATGTTTAATTTCTTTACATAATCAATGAAAGGTCTCCATATATTCTCAAACACATTTTCCTTTGATTTCAGTATGTATGTTATTCTTTCTAGTGGAAGGTTTGTTAACATCTGTCTTAACCACTGAGACACATCTGGTCTATGAGTCTTTTTCCACAGTAGTGCAATACATTTTTTGGCATTAAGCAAACTGAGGTCTATGAATGCTCTTTCACTCTTATTTAAAGTTATGTTTTTCTGGATACAGACCTAACAAAAACAGTTTAGGGTTCAATGTGAATTGTTTTGAAATTATTTTTTCAATTGTTACCCTCACCTCTTCCCAAAACATTCTGATTTTTCTACATTCCCATAAACAGTGAAATAGGGTTCCTTTACTTTCCATACATTTTGTGCATGTATCTGGTATGTTTTTGTTATATCTATTTTAACTCCACTGGTGTAACATACATCCGCATTAACCATTTAAAATGTATCAGTTTAAGACGTACATTTATTGATTTGGTTTGAGCTTCTGTACAAGCCAATTCCCATTGTTCCTCTGAAATTTCAATTTGCAGGTCTTCTTTCCAATAATTCAGTCTTTTCTGTGAGTTTTCACTTGAGAATAGTGTCAATGAGTTATAAAACTCTGAAATAATACCCTTTCTCTTACTATCTTTCGTCAAATTTTTTTCCAAGGAAGAATAAGTAGGTCGGGTGAGAGCATTATTTTGATTTGATCGAATAAAATTCCTAAGCTAAAGATATTTAAAAAAAATGTGTTCTATTAAGATTGAATTTGATCCTCAGTTCTTCAAAAGACATTATGTTATCTGAACGTGACAAATATAAGTCTTGCATCTTTTGAATCCCTTTTAAATTCCATACTTTAAATACAGCATCCGCTCTCCCTGGTGTAAAATATTGATTACCCCATATTGGGCTAAATTGTGACAATAAGTGTGGTTCTTTTAAATATTTTTTGGTTTCACACCATATTTTGATCATATGCTTTACAATTGGATTTTTAACTTGTTTCTGTAATTTTTTAGCCGAGTCTGAGTATATGAATAAGGGAAGAGGTAAAGGTAAATTGTATGATTCCATTTCAGTCCAGTGAGGGAGATCATTTGATGAAAAATAATATGTCATAGACCTCAGTTGTGCTGACCAGTAATACAACATAAAGTTTGGACATTTCAGACCTCCACAATCAAATGGTAAATATAGTAAGAACAGACCTAATCTAGCCTTCCTATTGTTCCATATAAATTCCACTAACTTTTTTTTAATTCTTGAGAATAGATCTGAAGGTGGTGGTAAAGGAATGTATTGAAATAAATAGTGTTTTTGGTAAGATATTACTTTTAAGTATATTAATTCTCCCGATCATCGACATTGGTAGTGACATCCATCTCTGAAGTAACTCATTAATATCTGTCATTAAGGCTTCATAGTTGGCACTGGCGACTGATTCTAGCTTAGGCAAAATTTGAATTCCTAAATATTTAAACTGATTTACAACATTGAATTGATTTACCTCAGGAGATGGGTGATTTCTCTGGGTCTCATTTAGCATTAATATTGAAGATTTAGTTTTATTTATTTTATATCCTGATATTTCCCCAAAGTTCTTTATTAAATTTAACAAGGTCGGAATTGATTTTTTAAAATTCGACATAAACAAAATTATGTCATCGGCATACAGGGAGATTTTATGTTCTGTTGGTCCTACTTTAATTCCATATATTTGTGGATGTAAACGTACTACCATCGCTAAAGGTTCAATTGCCATAGTAAACAGTAAAGGTGAAAATGGACAGCCTTGTCGACATCCTCTATTGATTTTTATTGATTTTGAGATATTGCTGTTTGTTAGGATTTCTGCTGTAGCATTATTGTATATTATCTGAACCCATTTTATGAAATGATTTCCAAGTCCAAACCTTTGTAGGACTTCAAAAAGATAGGGCTATTCGACCCTATCAAAGGCCTTTTCGGTGTCCAATGATAGGAGAGCTGTATCCGGTGCTTCTTTATTGGAATAAATAATATTAAATAGTCTTCTTACATTATGGAAGTCTTGTCTTCCCATTATAAAGCCATTCTGATCTCAGTTAATAATATTTGGTAATATTTCTTGTAGTCGTCTTGCTAAAATTTTACAGATTATCTTAAGGTCAGCATTTAATAGGCTTATTGGTCTCATGTTTTCACATTTATTAGGGGGTTTACCTGGTTTTGGCAACAGTATAATTAAGGCATTATTCATGTATGGTGGTAAATTACTATTTTGAAATGCTTCTAAAACCATTTCCAAAAGTGGTTTTATTAATTTATTCTTAAATTTTTTATAGAGGTCAACTGGAAGACCATCTGGTCCTGCTCTTTTTCCTGATTTCATATTATCAATGGCTAGCCCAACTTCTTCTTGACTAATTTTAGACTCCAGTATCTCCCTGTTTTCATTTGGAATACATGGTATAGATAATCCACCCAAAAACCCATTTAGTTTTGTTAAGTCAGTTTCATTTTTTGTATCATGTAGTTTTTCATAATAATCTCTAAAGGCACTATTAATTTCTAAAGGATCTATAACTGCCTGTCCGTTACTTATAATACTGGTAATTGGTGTTTTAAATTCTAATTGTTTAATCTGCCATGCAAATAATTTTCCTGATTTTTCACCTTGTTCATAAACCGTTTGCTTCAATCTTAGAAGACTCGAGGCAGCTCTATTCGCTGATTTTTTGTCATATTCAGCTCTCAGAATCAGTAATTCGTTCTCTAACTGTGGGTTACTTCCTGCATACACTTTTTCTTGAAGAATTAAAATGCTTTATTGTTGCTAGGAATGGGAATCACCAGAGGCCACACGATACAATATCATCGCGATACTTGGGCCACAATGCGATATCATGATCATGTGATGCAGAGTATTGCAATATTATCTCCAGCCGAACACTGAACTATGGTGGTAGAGGAGTTGTGTCATCAGGAGGAAGCAGCCAGAAGGGCCAGAAGCTGTAGCACAAGCCAAACAGGGTCAATGGACGAGGTGGGAGGGTGTCGAAAAGAGGAAAATCACATAGAGAGAACTCTGGGGCATGGAATCCAACAGGCTGAGCTTCATCATCCGAGCTACATATGATGTGCTGCCCTCTCCCACAAATCTGCAGCTGTGGCTTGAAAAGAACCCATCTCGCCCTCCGTGTACATGGAGACACAACCTGGTCCTCAGGTGTCTAGCCGATAAACTTGAGTGCAAGAGAGTATCCATCAACTCCCAACCCTTCAACAACCAGGATGTGCGCAACACCTACTATCATTTGTTCAAGCGGGGGCCAAGCTGAGAACTGGTCCCTCACTCCCTGATCTGGGTCCACTGAACGCAGCCAGGGATTGGCAGATGCGAGCTGACTTGGATCAGAGGCTCATTTTCCCTCCGGAGATCGCAACGACCACCCTGCAACCAGATCTCGTCCTCTGGTCTAATTAATCTAAGCTTACCTATATTATCGAGTTGACAGTACCCTGGGGGGATGCTGTTGAGGAAGCTTATGAGTGTAAGAAGCTGCGGTATTCCAGCTTAGCAGCTGAGGCAGAGGACAGAGGCTGGAAGATAAAGGTGCGCCCGGTGGAGGTGGGATGCAGGGGCTTTGTAGCCACAACAACTGCAAAGCTGCTCAGGGAGCTTGGAATCAGGGGGCAGGATCACAGACGGGCAATCAAAAAGTTGTCCGACACCGCTGAGAGGACCAGTCACTGGCTGTGGATGAAAAGGAGTGACATCATTTGGGCTTCTAGGGCAAACCGTTAAACCACAAAACACACACCCAGGTTTGATCAACCTGTGGTGGGTCTGCCTCGGCGGAGGGTGTCACATCAAAGGATTCCGGCATCAAAACAACTCATGGAATCGTCAGCATCAAAGGATTCCAGCATTAGAGCAATTTTTAGTCATCAACATCAAAGGATTCCGGCATTTTAATAGTCTGTCTATGACATCATATAGGATGTCTAGGACATTACCATTTCCTATGATCAATAGGCTATCAAGAGCTGGTCGACACCGCCAAGAGGACCAGTTGCTGGCTGGGAATGAAAAGGAGTGATACCATCTGGGCTTCTAAGACAAACAGCTAAACCACTGGACACACACCCAGGCTTGATCAACCTGTTGTGGGCCTGCCTCAGTGGCGGGTGTCTTGTGATAAAGGGCTGAAACACCCTGTGATGCTGAGGTACACAACTGACGATGTGGCCCGGCGGTGAAGTCTTATAGCAGCCATCTCTCAAGAACTCCCCATGGACTCAGTAGTGGTGCAAACATCAGGGATGGTAACAGCTAGTCCTTTCATCCCTGCCATCCTCACCCCTAATTGTTACTGTCTGTATCAGGCTTGAAAGCTGAACTACTAAAAACTTATACGTACATTGCCTTATCTAGAATAGAATAGAATAGACTTTATTTGTCATTATAACAAGTACAACGAAATTAAAATGCAAACCAATCAGTGAATTAAAAGTAAAAAGAAACTTAAAAAAGATTATATACATTACTAACTTTTTAAATATCACACACACTCAATTTCACAGTTACAAACCTCATGTTCTGCTAGAATTCAGAAAGGTAATTGCGGTCGGATAAAATCTGTTTTTAAATCTGTTTGTCCTTGTTTTGATTGCTCTAAGCTGCCTTCCTGATGGTAGTAGTTGGAAGAGAGAGTGACCGGGATGAAAAGGGTCCGTCACGATTTTTTGTGCCTTTTTAAGGCAGCGGGCGTAGTGCAGTTCTTCAAGGCTGAGGAGAGGGCAACCAACAATTTTTTGGGCTGTGTTGATGACAGTCTGAAGAGCTTTCTTCTGAGCTACCGTGCAGCTACTGAACCAAATACGAATACAATAAGTTAAAATGCTCTCAATAGAGCAACGATAAAAAGACAACAGCAGTCTCTGACAGATGTTGTTTCCTCTCAACATCCTGAGGAAATGTAGTCTCTGCTGGGCCTTTTTCAGTAACTCAGTTGTGTTCACCCCCCATGTCATGTCCTCCTGAATATGGACCCCCAGGAAGCGGAAAACCTCGACCCTCTCCACACCCGTACCACTAATAGTCAGAGGTTGAATGTCTGTTTTATTTCTTCTGAAGTCTATGATGACCTCCTTTGTTTTTGTGACATTTAAAAGAAGGTCGTTGTCTCCACACCACTCTATCAACTGCTGCACCTCACCCCTAAAACCGGTCTCATCTCCCCCCGAGATGAGCCCCACCACTGTGGTGTCGTCGGCAGACTTGATGATGCTGTTGCTGTGGTGTATGGGGGTGCAGTCATAGGTGTAAAGGCTGTACAGTAGGGGGCTCAGTACACAGCCTTGTGGGGAGCCAGTACTGAGACTAATGATGGTGGACATGTGAGGTCCCACTTTGACCCTCTGGCTGCGATCCGAGAGGAAACTTTGGATCCAAGTACAAATGGAATATGGAAGTCCTAATTCCCTAAGTTTGGACACCAGTCTGCCAGGGAGGATGGTGTTAAATAGCATCTGCACATAGCTGCCCGGCTGCTCCAGGTGGAACAGGGCAGTGTGGAGGGCCGTGGCTACAGCATCCTCAGTGGATCTGTTGGCCCTATAAGCGAACTGGTGGGGGTCCAAATACTGTGGGAGAATTGATATAATCTGGGCTCTGACAAGCTTCTCAAAACACTTCATCACCACTGGAGTCAGAGCCACTGGCCGGTAATCATTAAGACTGGTAACATTGTGTTTTTTGAGTATAGGAATTATGGTGGAGGATTTTAAACAGTGTGGGACAGTGGACTGTGACAGGGACCGGTTAAAAATCCTAGTAAAAATTCCAGCCAGCTGGTACGCACAGTCCTTCAGCACACGCCCGGAGACACCGTCAGGTCCAGTGGCCTTCCTCAGATTGACCGCTCTCAGAACTCTCCTCACCTCATACTCCTTGACAAGGAGGCTTGGGCTACTGGGAGCTGTGGGCTTCGTTGTTGTTTCTATCTCTGGAGGCTTGACAGGTGTTTCAACTTTTTTTGTTATTTCTACCAATCTGTCATTTATTTCAGTCTTCAAAAATGAATAATAACCCATTATAAAGGATTGTTCATTCATTGATATTGTTTCTTCTTCATAGCCCATGTCTAGTTATAGTTTCCAAGTTATGAAGAGACAGTGTTTTCATGAATGCAATTACCATTACTACCCCAAATATCAGTATTTGAACTGTTGATCTTCCCTTGTAATTTAAAGCCAGTATCTGAAATTTCAGTCAAGTTTTTTAAGTAGTGTTTTATAACATGGCTTATGCCAAATAATAAGAAAGTAAGATTTTATTTCTCAAATTTGGCACTTTCCCCCCCTTTCTGTTTTCATTCACATCCTTGCTTTTGTGAACACCCTTTGCTCTGTCTTGTTTTTTTCCGCAGAGAATGTTCATTAAGTAATTAATCCTAGATGAAAATCTGTATGTACTAACTGTGGTGAGATAAATGGTAGATTTTTTTTTTTTTTTTTAAAAAGCTCTTTGAGTCATCAGTAAGACTATAAAACCCATATGTGAATCCTTTTATTTTTTTATTTGGAAAAAAAAAACCCCAGAAGGAAACCTGTATATCAAAACTGATGATTGAATACCTACACAACAATCTATTACCCAAATAGTTGAATACTTGGTTACAGGCCCAAACACTGCCAAAGCCTTTTGGGTTCTAGGGATGTAGGCAGGTAGTTAAGGTGCCATTTTGGTATATGAGAACTGTTTTTTAAAAATGATAAATTCTTTACTCACAAAAAGAACTACCCATGAAATTATCAGATTTCTAAGCATTTCCTTGGTCTAAGGAGATAATTTCAGATGACACTGAGGCTAGTCTTCTGTTTGTCTTAAATTTGCCAGCATGATTTTGGTCTAAAAAACCACCTGCTGATAGTTGCTCATTATGAGAGAGGCCTTATGCAGTGTGCTAAATCATGTTCAGGGGTTCTGTAACCAAACCGTTAGCCTGTCTAACCTCTCCATCAGTACAAGGGCTAGTGTCATTGAGATCCCATGCTCTACAGTCATAAAAAATCATATTCAGGTTGAGCCTTACTGAAGATGTAAGCTATGCCGAACAACATATTAACCAAGAGAACTACCCAATGTATTTTTTCTATTTTTGTCAGCAATGTACATAAGTAAATGTTGGATATGTTGACTCTTGGCTTTGCAGGTCATGAAATCAATAGTACTTTTTGCATTGCAATGACCATTTATCCAAACATCCCTTAAAGCCATGACCCTCTTGACTGCCAGTTAACCTTGTGGTGTCAGTTTGCTTTTGGGAGATTCATGCTCATATTGCAGATGAGAGTTGTGCTTTATCAGTTTGGGATACCTTGGTCCCTCCTTGGTCTCCCTTTGGGAGACCAAGGAGGTCCCAAACAAACAGCTGGTGATAAACCCCAACCAACAGGTCCCGGGCACCAACCTCCCAAGGAGACAGTGGTCTACACTCAATCGCTTCAGGACTGGACATGGCCCCTGCTTGGCCAGCCTTTACAGATGGGGCAGTAGCCCTAGCCCACTGTGCGCATGTGGAGAGGAGCAAACAATGGAACACATCATAGAGGCTTGCCCGCTCCAAAGACTGGAAGGAGGATTACACACCTTCCATACAGCAAACCAGGAGGCAACTGCTTGGCTTAAGGACTTTGCATTCGCTAAATAATTAAAAATGCTGCTCTGCTGTTCCAGTTTCCTCCCACACTATAGCATATTCCCAGTTTTTCTTCCAGTTTAGCAGCTTCCATTGACTGTGAGTTTAAAAATTGGTAGTTGGATTTCTTTGTTTTACAATTTCTTTTTGGCCTATTTACAGATACAGTTGTTTTCTTCACATTTAGTGGAAGTGCAGAATACAGTGCATGTCAATGAGTGGTTCTCTCTCTGGTGTGCTCACTTTTAGAATGTGATGTGAGGTGATGTGGGTGACAGGTTTCGTTTCACTTTTAGCATATAAGGGTGTTGACTCATTAGTGTAAATTCATTCTTGCTTTGATGTTTACCATTCCAATGGATTGTCAATTTTTTTTTCTATTTTTTAAGTACTGATTCCAGTCTGTCAATAAAAAGATTAAATCCGACTCTGGAAAACATCATAACCATGAGTAAGCAGTGACAGGCAGAGAGGTTGCTAGTATTGATCCAGTCACTCAGTAGCATGTCATCTGAAATGAGCATTTTGATGCTTCTGGCCAATGACAATGAGTTTAATTGTATTACCAATAAAGGGGAACACTGAGGTTGAGATCTGACAGACTGCTCATATAAGATCAACCGGGTACAGATATGGAGCTATTTCTGTTGCAAAACTATTTGTAAGTGTATGCACAGATCCACAAATGCATGCACTGACCCACAAATATGTTAAAAAATATTTGCAAATGCATGCACAGATGCACAAATGGGTAAAAAAAAAAATTTGCAAATGTGTACACTAATACACAAATGGGTAAAAAATATTTGCAAATGCATGCACTGATCCACAGATGTGTGCACAGATCCACAAATGTGTGCACAGATCCACAAATGGGTAAAAAATATTTGCAAATGCATGCACTGATCCACAGATGTGTGCACAGATCCACAAATGTGTACACAGATCCACAAATATGTAAAAAATATTTGCAAATGCCTGCACAGATCCACAAATGTGTACACAGACAATAATAGCTCCATATACAGATTTGTCACAATTACGGCCCTCATTTATTTAAGCACCCTAACCTCTTAAGCTTTTTGTAGAATATTATGCGATGGAGTAGGACTGGTCAATCAACCAAAATAAAACCAAAAACCAATGTTAGGGGCATAAAACTGGCATAATCTTGTTCCTGTCGGTTTTCCCTTCTACCTGCTGTGTGCGTGTGTATATGAGAGCTTTCATGTTCTGCCCCTTCAACATACGTGGTCACATGACTTCACACCCTCAGGATTTCCTCAGGTAACATTTCTTGGTGGCTGGCTGCCACGCCAGAAATGTTATCACCTCGCCAATCAGATATGAATTTGTTAAGAAAAAATATATGAAGCAATGACTTTCCGCAAGCATGCACACAAACAACGCGCGTGGCCGTCATCCACGCGGAGTTTAGAAGCACCCCGCTCACACGAGTTTTCCAGTCAGTCAGCGTCTCGCTAAGCGCGACTGTCCGACAGAGACATGAGTTTGTTAAAGTACTTTAAACACGGAAAAAATCATAAGAGGTATGTATGCACTGGTGTTTTTCATGGTTTTAACCCACTGGAAACGGGAGCAATAGTGGAAGAGTTGCTTAGCTAAGAGATGTGGTTAGAATTCATATGCAGCCAGCTTCATATGAAGGGAAAGGCAGGGGGGACTGATGAATTGCTGAGGATATATTTCACCAGCCACTACAGTATTAAGTTATGTTCTGTAGGAATTGCAGGAATGAAGAGACTGGCAGTTTCTCTCTTTTCTCGCACAAGCAGGCTTGCCGTTTTTATTCTCCAGCAGCAGTGACAAAAGGCAACAGCTAAAAACGCTAGTTCTATTTTCACTCTAAACTGAGGTCCTTCAGCGGCTGCCTAGAGAGGTGCCTGGTGAGAAAGCCTGAGAGCACAACTATAACTACCTAAGCAGATCATTCTGTACATGAACACATATTGTGGTGAATTATGTCTTTAGACTCCGCTACAGTTCCCTATTATGTACCTGGCAGGTTAAAATGACCGAAATTCACGAAGTCAATGACTTTAATCTGTCAGCAGCCTTCAGACAAACTAAACATGCCAACATCTGATTCCAAAATAAGGGAGTTTTTTCCTGCTGTCTGGGTGGAAACTATAAGTATAAAGAAATATTATAACAGAAATAACAGCATCCTTGGTCATTTAAGTTAATTTATTTCATTAAATACAATTTTATTAATATTTTTTCTTTGTAATAAGAGTTAAATTATTGTTCTGTTCTGACTGCAAAATTATGGTCAAAAATGGAAATTGTTATAAGGAAAAAGTAAAAAAAAAAAAACTAGAAAAGCACTTGGAGAGCACAGACCTTCGCCAAGCGCCACAGTTCCCCCCCATACAGTGTTTGTGTGTACGTTTTCAGATTCCTTGACCATGAAAACATATGACTAGCAATTGGATTGACAATGATAGGATTAGTGGTTCAGTAGTTATTCACGAAAATGACATTTTCCGTAATGGCGGCCACAGTTCCCCCCATACAGTGTTTGTGTGTATGTTTTCAGATTCCTTGACCACGAAAACATATGACTAGCAATTGGATTGACAATGATAGGATTAGTGGTTCAGTGGTTATTCACGAAAATGGCATTTTCCGTAATGGTGGCCACAGTTCCCCCCCCCATACAGTGTTTGTGTGTACGTTTTCAGATTCCTTGACCACGAAAACATATGACTAGCAATTGGATTGACAATGATAGGATTAGTGGTTCAGTGGTTATTCACGAAAATGGCATTTTCCGTAATGGCGGTTTTCTTCTGGACAGTGATCCGGATCACCACCAAAATGTAATCATCTGTAGGATACCCCATTTCTGACAATCTGTGAAAATTTCATGAAAATCCGTCCATAAGTTTTTGAGTTATCTTGCTAACAAACAGACAGACAAACAAACATTTTCAAAAACAGACAAAAATTAGTCATAAAATAATCCACAAATTTATAATGAAGTTTCAAATATACAAGAAAAGTCAATTTTATAAGAGGAAATTACAAATTTGAGGAACATGGTTTCAGCTTTAGATAGATTTACAGAGAAAAGTAGAAAACTATAAGAAAATTGTTATAAATTTTTGAGAAAAACCTCAGACCTTCAAGGCTGAAGTCATTACTCAAGTTTTGAAGTGGGTGCTCTTTGTACCCTTAACTCGAGTAGAAATTTTTGGTTGCCTACTTTCAATTATTAATTTCAAAGCACTGCTTTTACATGAGTAGAATTTCTGGTTACTATACCCACCTGATCATATAATTTAAGTATACATGAGTACATTACTATTATGAATGTTTCTTTCCACTCCCTACTCTCTCAATGGGGAAAAAAAGAAACACTAGAATAAAAATACAAAAAATACACACATTTTTGTCATTTATGTAAACCATGACAAAAAAAAAATCCTGCAGGACAAAACATGACACTTGATATTTTCTAACCTGTTTGTATACCACCATAGACAGAGAGAGAACCTGAATTAGACAGCGATCAGAGAGGGCAAGATGAGACAGAAAAGAGGAGCCAAGGAGAGGAACGTGTTCAGGCAGAGGAAGGAGAGAAGGATAACACCACTAAAAAGTCTAAACACAGGACGTTTGGGTGGGACCCCAACTGGCCCAATATTCAAGCCTTGGTTGTACAATACTTCGCATGGTAAGTTCAACTGGCCCAATATTCAAGCCTCGGTTGTACAATACTTCACATGGTAAGTTCCATATGGAACATTACTATGTAAAATTTTTAAAAGAAATAAATAGTATAAAATTAACATATTCCGGTATGTTTACCGGAATATGTTAAACATACCAGATATGAAAAATATGTTGCCACCGTGCCAAGGTCTTTAAGCCAGAGGAAACACTGCACCCTGGAAGCTGTATAGTCAATGCTGTTTGGAAGCAGCAGAACACAGAAAAATTAAAATATTTACATCGAAAAGAAACGCAGTGTTCGTCCACATACAGTGGGGCAAAAAAGTATTTAGTCAGCCACCAATTGTGTGAGTTCTCCCACTTAAAAGATGAGAGGTCTCCAATTTTCATCATAGGTATACCTCAACTATGAGAGACAAAATGAGAAAATGGAAGACATACAAGACCACTGATAATCTCCCTCGATCTGGGGCTCCATGCAAGATCTCACCTCGTGGAGTCAAAATTATCACGAGAACGGTGAGCAAAAATCCCAGAACCACATGGGGGAATCTAGTGAATGACCTACAGAGAGCTGGGACCAAAGTTAGGCACTTTTCCATGGGCCCCGGTCAGCCTCGGCCCGAGAACACGACTCGGGTCGGCGTGGCTCCATGGTCCCTCGATTGCTTTTCAACAGTACTGCAGCCTGGCCGCGGCTGGGTGGGATTTCTTAACAGCAAGGCGGCGCTTCACTCTCGTGACGTGAAGCGCGCGACCCAAACAAACATAACATGGCTGCTCTACAAGGCGACTCCTCGGTTTGTGGCTTTTTTCGCCGTAAATACCAAAAAGCACCGCCAGATAAGGGTACGGGCAGCGAGACTAAACACTCTGGAATAGTTCTGCAGCTTGTGGGAGAGCCGAAGACATGAGGATACAAACTAGGTAAGCTAATGGTTGCTAATGCTAGTTTGCTGTAAGTACGTCGTGCTACACTGTAATGTCTGCAAGTTAGGTACTAAAATATGTATGCTGTGTGTGTGTGTTTCAGATGGCTCTGTTGTTGAGAAATTACCTCTTCAAATGGTCGTTCTGGCTCAGCAACGCCTCTCACTGTCATCAGCCTGGCACTAATGACTGCACAGCTTCACCAAGCTTAAGAATTTCTGTAGAAACGTTCATTTCCTGTACAACAAATTACTCTGCTCTGTGTGAAAATCAGGGAGAGACTGTACCTGCTTCTGCAGCAGTCTGAGGTGTGGTCATAGAAAAAATTGATCAGCTGACACAACTTGATCGCCAGTTTAATAACTATATTAGCCACAAAATATCTATTCAAAAAGTAAACAGTACTGAGTTACGTATAAGATACATTTTATAGTTATGATGTATTATAGGCCAAAACAAACTTGATCTAGGATTAAAGGCAATTATGTAAAATAGTTAAAAATAGGTAATGTTAATGAAGGCTTGTCTTTCTCTGTTTTTTTTTTTTTCTGGGGGGGTTATTGCCTTCCCTCACTGATATCCTTGCTTTGTAATCCAGTATATGTATACATATATATTTTTTTCACCCCATTTATCCTTTTTGGAGACTGATGTGATACTTGGAAGATCAGTATGTGTAGTACCATCTTGTATAAAGTCAATAAAAACTTTAATTACAAAAAGGCAATTAAAATAATGCAGTCATAAGGTCACATGGAAAATAATTGATTTCCTCAATACATGTACTGTAGAAATGTATATTCTCTGCATCAACAATGTACTATACATGCATTCATGTAGTATTGCACTGGGAATTGCACTGACAATAAACCTGTGAATTTTTGGCAGATGTCTCTTTTTTTATATATCTGAAGGTTACCACCATGTGGCACAAATTAAACACTGAAAGATTGGCAAAGCTAAGAACAATCCAGCATTTTGAGAAATCACTTTTGGTTGGGTGTCTCATCAAAATTATGAGCCATATTGTATTATATAATATTATGAACCATAAAGCAGTTTGTGTTAAATGTTAAATCCCATTAAACCTAATCCGGGGGCTTCCAATCAGTTGTCATGGGGGGCCAAGACCCTGCAGGTTCTCTCTTCTACCCAGTCTCTTCAGCAGGTGTTGTCACTGATCAGTCAGTGGAAGAAGTTCAGTGGAGTCTGCTGTTGAAGACACTGGTTGGAGGTAAAGCCTGCAGGGTCTTTGCCCTCCATGGCACATGATTAGACACCCCCGCCCAAAACCCATTATGATGAAGAGCAGATGCTAATATGACCCAGAATTCCTCCATATACATCCAACAATACAGTGTTCAGTTAATAAAATTATTGTGTTGGTTACTTTTTTCTTAAAAATGAGCCATTATTTTCAAGGTCACAGATAAATCCTTTGTACAGTTTACTCTCTTCCCACCGGTGTCTTAACAGACAAAATGGAAAATCATGATGCAAACACTTAAGTCACTAAATTCTTTATTACAATCAGCAGCAAATTCCAAATTATTCAGAATGTACAAAATTCAAACTGTAAAAAAGAATAAAATTTGAATGGGTCACACACGGCTGCCACGCTCCCTCACTGAGAAGCAACCGGATCAGCCCCTGGTCCTGGTCCAGCAGATCTTCAGCCTGCATCTCTGTAAATAGTGAGGCAAGGTCCAGTTGGGGTGGACATTTTCCGTCTTGCCTACACAAAAGACAAATGGGTGGTGGTTAGTTAAAGCAAGTTTAACACATATTTGGGAAATACACTTGTTGCTAAAAGCCAGTGGTGGAATGTGAATTAATGAATGAATCTTAATTTCGGGTTGATTAAAGGTAAAGATTAAAAGAAAATAGAATAATATAACAAAGGGGGAAAAAATTTAACAAGGTCAAATTAAACAATAACTCCTCTGATTATACAGTTCAACATAGGTTATCTGAAATGGGTGATGGCTGAAGCCGCAGCTTATATTGCCCACCATATTCCATCCAAGAATTCAAAAGAAAAACAAAACAGGAGGGATTACAATTTGAATGTGACAATAAAGTACTTTGTTGTTGTATTTAACCACAATTTTCATGTAGCTGCGCTTCGGTATATTTTTCAGGGGCTGCGTTACATTAAAAATCATTTGTTTTTACTGTGGCTTCAGCAATCAGAATGAATTAATAACGTTAACTGATGCTGTGAATCACCGAGTATGGACTCACTCAGTCAAAATCTGAAGTTTTTATCCAAAAACACAAACCAGGACTTTAACCAGGATTAACATATTTCATCGTTTTGCTCTCACAAGCGAATATTTAGGAGAAAAAAGCGCGATTCAGCAGTTAGCACTTGCAAAAAAAGTTAGCTAAAAAACGTTAGCCATCACAGAACAGCACACAATTTAATGCCCAGGACCAAAGTGGAATAAAAAATGCAAACCAGGACTTTAACCAGGATTAACATATTTCATCGTTTTGCTCTCACAAGCGAATATTTAGGAGAAAACATGCGCGATTAACCAGTTGGTACTTGCTAGCTAGCAAATTAAAAACGTTAGCTTTAAAATGTTAGCCAGCACAGAACAGCACTGTAATGGCTCAAAAAAAGTGACCGTACCACCAATAGGATAAATAAGCAAGCAGATGCACATTATTACAAATCACTCACCATATAGATGGTTTTCGTCTACTCCGTCCATACTCCGGTTTCTGTGCAGCCATAGGTCCGGGTCACTCCTCACTGTGGATCTGCCACAAAGCAGAGAAAACTCCGCACCTCTTCATTGGACCACGGTGTAGAGTGCCGCAAAACCTACAACGCTGTCTGTATTAATATCATATTCACTCCATGACCGACTTAGTCCATTACAATATTGCAAATGGCCGTTATCAGAAGACGGGGAAGACCGTCGCTATTATCGTGACGTTACGACCTGACCAATCAGCGGCGACCAGTCTGTTGACGTCACATCACAGCCCCGGGCCGGCCGAGCCGGGGCCGTGAGGGACCCTGCCCTCGATCAGGTACGAAAATCGCGCCTGCTAACCGGTGCTGGGGCTCATGGAAAATGCACAAACACCGGGGCCCTGGTGCGGTGCTGGGGAAAGCGGGGCCTGTGGAAAAGGCCCTAAAGGCTACATCAGAAACACACTACGCCGCCAGGGACTCAAATCCTGCAGTGCCAGACGTGTCCCCCTGCTTAAGCCAGTACATGTCCAGGCCCGTCTGAAGTTTGCTAGAGAGCATTTGGATGATCCAGAAGAGGATTGGGAGAATGTCATATGGTCAGATGAAACCAAAATAGGACTTTTTGGTAAAAACTCAACTTGTCGTGTTTGGAGGAGAAAGAACACCATACCTACTGTGAAGCATGGGTGTGGAAACATCATACTTTGGGGCTGTTTTTCTGCAAAGGGACCAGGACGACTGATCCGTGTAAAGGAAAGAATGAATGGGGCCATGTATCGTGAAATTTTGAGTGAAAACCTCCTTCCACCAGCAAGGGCATTGAAGATGAAACGTGGCTGGGTCTTTCAGCATGGCAATGATCCCAAACACACCGCCCGGGCAACGAAGGAGTGGCTTCGTAAGAAGCATTTCAAGGTCCTGGAGTGGTCTAGCCAGTCTCCAGATCTCAACCCCATAGAAAATCTTTGGAGGGAGTTGAAAGTCTGTGTTGCCCAGCGACAGCCCCAAAACTACTACATCACTGCTCTGAGGAGATCTGCATGGAGGAATGGGCCAAAATACCAGCAACAGTGCGTGAAAACCTTGTGAAAACTTACAGAAAACGTTTGACCTCTGTCATTGCCAACAAAGGGTATATAACAAAGTATTGAGATGAACTTTTGTTATTGACCAAATACTTATTTTACCGAGGAATTCACCAATTAATTCATTAAAAATCCTTCAATGCGATTTTCTGGATTTTTTTTTTCTCATTTTGTCTCTCATAGTTGAGGTATACATATGATGAAAATTGGAGACCTCTCTCATCTTTTAAGTGGGAGAACTTGCACAATTGGTGGCTGACTAAATACTTTTTTACCCCACCGTAGTATGTGATGATTGATTCTTTTTTTCATCTGAAGATGCCAAGAAAAATCAAGTGAAGTGCACTTAAACTAGCAGTGACTGCCACAAAGCTAAATCACTGTTAGCCGCTAATGGCTATCCCCATAAGCTCAACTGTTTTACTGCAGGATTTGATGGCAAAATGGACAAGCTAATGTTGGATTTAAAAACCCAAGCAGAGACTCATAATCACTATGTGGTGGCTGCATAAAGGACTCTCCTAATGAAGCTAACAAGTTAATTAGCCATCGCCGCAAGTCACATGACCCACAATCCCTCAAGAGGTATGTACAGCAGGGAAAATAAGTATTGAGCACATCAACATTTTTCTCATTAAACATATTTCTGATGGAGCGTTTGACCTGAGATTTTCACCAGATATCAGTAACAACCCAAGTAATCTATAGATACTAAGAAATCAAGGCACCTGTATTCACAAAACAAGTTATATTTAATAAAGTGGAATGACACAGGGAATAAGTATTGAACACATTTGGTGAAATTTATTTAATATTTAGTAGAAAAGCCTTTGTTGATAAGAACAGCTTCCAAATGCCTCCTGTATGGAGAAACTAGGTGCAGGAATTGCTCAGGAGTGATTTTAGCCCATTCTTCCACACAAACTGTCTTCAAATCTATGAACTCTGATCTTCAATTCGTTCCATAGATTTTCAATTGGATTCAGGTCAGGTGACTGACTGGGCCATTCTAGCAGCTTTATTTTCCTTCTCTGAAGCCAGTTGAGAGTTTCTTTGGCTGTGTGTTTGGGATCATTGGCTTGCTGAAATGTCCACCCTCGTTTCATCTTCAGCATCTTGGCAGATGGCAGCAAGTTCTTATTAAGGATGCCTCTGTACATTTGTCCATTGATCTTTCCTTTAATTATATGAAGTCTGCCTGTACCATGTGCTGAAAAACACCTCCATACCATGATGAGATGTGCAGTGCCATTTCTTCTCCAAACATGCTTTGTGTTGTGGCATCCAAAAAGTTCAGTTTTGGTCTCATCTGACCACACTATATTCTTCCAGTATTTTACTGGCTTGCCCAAATGTAGTGCAGCAAACTTTAAATCAGCAATGGAGTCTTACGAGGTGAGCGGGCATAGAGTCCTTGTCGGTTGAGGGCATTACTTATTTTCTTTGAAACAGCAGTACATGCTAAGAGCGCTCCACAAGTGGTGTTTGGCTCTTGGATAACTCTTCTGATAATTATTTTGACTCCTCTGTCAAAAATCTTGCGAGGAGCTCCTGGTCGTGGCCAGTTTATGGTAAAATGTTCTTTCCACTTCCGAATGATGGCTCCAACAGTGCTCACTGTAACATTCAGGAGTTTAGAAATGCACCTGTAACCAATGCCATCATTATGTTTTGCAACAATAAAGTTGCGAAGGTCTAGAGAGAGCTTTTTGCTTCTACCCATCATGAGTTCTTTGTGGTGTGACAATGTGATATTCACAGACCTTTTTAAAGGCTGTCAGTCAGGACTTACTTAAAACCAGCTGAAATTTATTTGCACTGATGGGGGATGGGATGGCATCCTAAATTCTGATGGATTTCAGCTGTTTTTTTGGCTTTTTATGCCTTTTTGCAGCTCTTTTTTATGTGTTCAGTACTTATTCTGTGTCATTCCACTTTATTAAATATAACTTGTTTTACGAACACAGTTGCTTTGATTTCTTTGTATGTATGGATTACTTGGGTTGTTACTGATACCTGGTGAAAATCTCAAATCAATGACTCTTATCAGAAATAGGTTTAATGAGAAAAATGCTGACGTGTTCAATACTTATTTTCCCCTCTGTATATAAACAATGCCTTCTGCAGTCGACAATATTTAATTTGGTTACGTGTGTGAAATTATATTATGCTCATTTACTACTGAATCACCACAGTGATAAATTCACTGATACCACACTCTTGTAATAATTGCGAGCCTTGCCAGTGAACTATAAGGGAGAAGAAAGGAAGGAAAAACAGATAAAAAAATACACAAAATCAACATGAAAGGTTCAGTTAACTGTGATGCTGATTTAAGATCAAATCTGAAAGTGCATGTACACAGAAATTCTCAGACTGTGCCCACACCAGATTCTGCGCTCATCTTTATACATCCCAATCAAAGTAAAATTGAGCACACATGCCTTGGTTCCTCTTGACTAGGAAAATTACTTTCATGAGTGAAGACATTAATTCAAGGGAAAAAAAAACAGACCATACATTTACAGAAAAAAATCGCTTAAAGGCTCAAATATGGTTTCCCTCCAAGTTTATTTACTTTTGGCCAAAAATTGTCATTAGTAGAGGTTGTGGACCTTACGCAGATATTTGTAACAGGTGACGGTAGTGGAGTACAGACCCAGTTTGTCCAGGTGTGTTCTGTCTTCTATGTCGGTGCTGACTCTGACTGAGCCTGGCACACCTTGTTGCTTCTTTAGAGATAATAATGGCTCCCACATTCTTCTGTTATGCTTTTTGTCCCAACATTTACCAAACATTGTTAGCAACTCTCTGGTGGTACTAGCTATCCAAACAATAACTGTGAGAAGCAATTTGTGTAGAAAAACCAGAGCCGTTAGTCTACCCCAGAGAGCCTGCAAAACAGTGAACCCTCCATCCTTTAGTCATGAACCTTTTGCAGCAGTTTGGCAAAAATGAAAAAACCCATTTGCAATCCAGTCATTATGTATCTTATCTTTTATATACAATGCTTGTTCAATTGAAGTCAGTGGAAACACGGAAAGGTCAATAAAATCCTCCTGTTTTTGTCTCGGTACCAGAAAAGATGTCTCTCAGTGGACATTTGTGCTGTGTGTGGGCTTAGAGGTCAGCAACCTCTACTATAGAGTCATTTTAAGAATTTTTTGGCCAGAAAAATCTATGTGGAGCCACAAAACATAATTAATGTATTTGAATGAATATGTTTAGAACAGATAAGTTGGCATTGGCATTAGTAATAAGGAAGTTTGTTTTTTTTTTCACTTGGAACATGCAACTTTCCTCTCTGGTTGTCAGCCTACTCTGATCTAACTCCGAGCCCCTAATTTGATTGGGTAAAGGTTTGTCCATCCATCCATCTATTCATGCATGCTTATCCAGGGATTTGGGTCAACAGTCCCAAGTAGATGAGCCCACACTGCCACCCGGTTCACATATCATGATCCCTCCTGTGGGTGGTGAGCCCACTGGAGGGCGGACCCATGTATCTCCTTAGGGTACACTGGGTCCTTGATGTAACTTTTTTCATTGGGATCTACTGGAACTGTCTTGGTCTAGCCCTTCACCTAGCACCAGTTTGTCTTGGGAGACCCTACCAGAGCAAAGCCACCTGCCACAACATAGCTCCTGGGATCATGAGTGTACACATACTCCTCCACCATGATACTGTATGGTGGCAATCCATGGAGTGGTTGTCAGTTTGTGGCATCACAAAACCCAGAAAGTGCAATCTGCTGGTTTGCAAGTTTAACTAAATAAAAACAGTGTGGAGTGAGGTTTTTGATGTTTTAAGAGCGCACGTGACTCATGAATGTATTTTATAAAATTTAAAATGCATAAAAATACAATTCTACATATAACTTTTTTTGAACTGGAGTGGTGGCCTAGTGGTAGAGCATCTGCCCCACAGCTGGGAGGTTGTGGGTTCCACCTCGGCCGGTTCATACCAAAGACCATATAAAAAAAAAGATACTTCCGCCTTCTGGCTTGGTGCTCAGCATAATAGAATGGGAGAAGGAAAAGTTGTTTGTTGCCGTGCCTTGCATGGCAGCGGCCCCTCTGATTCTAGATGCGATTAACATTGTAGATAGGAGAAATTAATTTTGTTCTGCTGTACATGATTGGCTGTATGGACTGAATGACAATAAGATAAGATAAGATAAGATAAGCCTTTATTAGTCCCACAATGGGGAAATTCCAGGATTGCAACAGCACAGGGATAGCAACACTCAGAGCAATAATCAGAAGGCAAGAAAAAACATCTAGTAAACATATGTCCATATTACTATAAATGTATATATATAGACACACAGTACAGAGCATTATGGTTGGTTGGTGAATGTGCAGCAGAAAGTCTAAGCTCTCTCTCCGCGGATGCGGCGGGCCAGCTGGAAGTCTTTGGGCATGATGGTGACCCCCTTAGCGAAGAAGAGACCACCAATACAGATTGCTTCTAAAACATTCTGTTACTTTTTAATGAAATCTGCAGTTTTTTCTTTTTGATTATTTTCTTTATGTAATTTATTTCTTCTCTGTAAATGTAAAACTTATTGCCCATGAGTTAGTGCTTTTTATGGTGAAATCCATAAGGAGCCACTGGGTCTGGACAAAAGAGCTGCATGTTGCTTCAGAGAAGCAGACTGAGACCCCTTGGATAGCTTCACCAAACAATAATCAGTGTTTTTTCTCACTGAAATGTGTGTGATTCCATATTGTGACGTATACGGGGTTCACACAAAGAAAGGGAGCAGATGGTTGCGACACAACAGGCTTTATTAAAACACCCACTGAGCACAGACAGGAGGGGAGGTCATCCTCCCAGACCCCCGTTTCAATCATGGTTACACACACATGATACATCTTGCCCTAATCCTGCCTATAAACACTGCTGGGTCATTATAACGCAGTTATAATGACACAGCAGTATAATAACTCAGTAATCACATTAAATACACACACAAAGTAGCGTTCTCTGCTGGCAAAGCATGCTGGGGAAATCCCTGCCCCCCCCCCCCTTAACACAGCCACGATGTTACACTGCCCCCCCCCCCCGGACTGGTTTCTGTCCCCAGAAAAATCAAAGTCCAACCCAGAAGTCCAACACGAATCAGTCCAGGTGTCGGGGTGGCTTTTGATGCCGGCGACCAGCACATCCAACAGCCTCAGTAAGACCATGCACAGTCCCTCCCCTGGCAGCGGAAGTCATATGCCTGCTCCGGCCGACTCCCACCGCTGCCAGGGCCTCCCAGGCGGCCGCTGGCCCGCGTCCAGGCATCCAGCCCCTGCTGAACCCGGGAAATGACCGGATCTCTGTCCTGCTCGCTCCGCTGCTGCTGCGCGCCGAGGGCCTCTGTGATGTCACCGGCGGGGGAAGCATCTGCAGGAGGCGGCCTGTCCCCGTCCATGCCACCTCACTCTAGTTTAACGTCGGCGAGGGGCCAGTTTGTCGTGGGGTGGGTGCGGGGCAGTACCATGCCCTGGCTCTCCGCAGCGGAAGCCCCCCTTCCTGGCGTTGCCGCGGTCGTCTTCTCTGTGGACGCGCTGCCGTGGTCTGCCGTAACTACTCATCCTCCCCCTCGCTGTCAGCACGGCGGTTTCCTCTGGTAACCAGTCATTCAGCGCGGCAGCCAGCTCGACCTGGGCCAGGTGGTCATCCAACAGGGTCTCGTTGTTGTAGCAGGGAATCTTGGCCCGCTGCCGGATGGATGGGACGGTCGCCTTCCCGGTCGATCGCCGCTCCTGATCGCCATGGAATCGCCAGCCCATCCTGCCCTGAAAAAGGCAGAATGTGGGGTACGCCGGTCCCGTCGGGTCCGCTGGTCCGTCCATCCCGGCAAGCCACTCCGGGGGTTGGTGTCTCAGCTCTGCTGTCCGTTCCCAGCTGAGCAATGAACCGCTCCGGCTGCTGGATCTCCGCCCGGATCTTGGCTTCCATCTTGCTCCATCCCACTTCTGGCACCAGTGTGACGTATACAGGGTTCACACAAAGAAAGGGAGCAGATGATTGTGACACAACAAGCTTTATTAAAACACCCACTGAGCACAGACAGGAGGGGAGGTCATCCTCCCAGACCTCCGTTTCAATCATGGTTACACACACATGATACATCTTGCCCTAATCCTGCCTATAAACACTGCTGGGTCATTATAACGCAGTTATAATGACACAGCAGTATAATAACTCAGTAATCACATTAAATACACACACAAAGTAACGTTCTCTGCTGGCAAAGCATGCTGGGGAAATCCCCCCCCCCCCAACACAGCCCCGATGTTACAATATTATTTAGTTATATTGTTTGTTTTGGAGTTTTTGGTTTTCTACATTTTTTTTCCCCTCTGATACTATTTCTAGTTTATTTTTGTTGTGAGACTTTCACTGTGGGCAGAACCAGCAAGATGTGTTTATTTCACTGAGGTCAATATTTATTAACTTCATTTAATTATTGTTAACAGATTATGGCCCATACCCGAGATCCCTGTCCACACTATGCACACTTATTGAAAATGTGAAACCATGGAAACGACAGTGATGGAAAGCTGTGTAAGAAGCACCTTATTTGCTGTTCTCAGGGGAACTGGCATTGCTTCTTTTAGCAGCAAAATCCAGGCCTCTCTCATGCTGCCAGGGCTATTACTAATACATTACCCCTGGTAGAGACTGGGACAGTGGATTGTGTTTTTTCTTTTGTGTATAATATTAGTAGGGCTTTCGGAGAGAATGGGGTTGTTTCATATGATGGGAACAAGTGATGATTTTTAAGGGAACTATCTTTAAGCAAAAATTATGTCAAACATTAAAAATAACCATGACGTGTCACCAGAGATGAAACATTTCAGCCAAAAACTGATATATTTAACAACATTACAGTACTTTTATTCCCATTTGCAAGGTCCGTAATCAGCCTGGGAAGATCTGTTTTTTGTTTTCGTTTGGTGAGACTACTTCCTGGAACCGCGGAGCCCTTCACCTTTTGGCACCCTGCAATCAGAGATAAGAGGGCGGGCAAACCTCTGTGGGAGAAAACAGGGTGTGCTTCAGTCATAGAGACAAGCAAGCGAACAGGACAGAGATCAGTTCTATCTGGCCCAAGAAGAGTAACTTACTGTGAAAGAGTGATTGTAGCTTTCCAGTGTGTGCTATAACTCCCGTTTGTGCACTCTGTTTTCCTCAGCATGGAAACATGTGTGACTCTGGTCAGAGAGAGGAGGAGAGACAAAGCCTCAGCTGTTTTTTAGTTGGACTGCAGTACCATTTCAAGATGCTAGTTGTCAGGATTGTATCGTGTCCATTTTAACCAATTTTTAGACTGCAAACAGAAAGAATGGTGTTGTAGAGGATGCCTTCACAGACGAGACTGAGTTTATTTCTCAGGCGAAGTTTATTCAGAGTTTACATCCTCTAACAAGAAGTGTATCTCAACAAAAGAGGAAGGACAATCTTTCCTCACAGCTCTTATACCCCCAGAGACACAAAACCCCCAACATCAAATATCACACCCTCAACCCACAGTCCTTCAGTAAACATATGAACCCACAGTCCTTCAGTAAACATATAGCCTCCGAGGCTCGTTGGCGTCTCTATTGTCTCTTCCGCCTCGGGGGCTCCTGCTGGGACATTCTCTCTGACTTCCCGTCTCTCCAGAAACCACTTCACACCTGCCGAGGTCTCTGCCGGGTCAGGTCCTTTTGGACGTTTGAAGTCTCCAGAGTATGCACCGTCATGCCTACTAAATACATGTGAGAGAAAATGCATACCATACAAGCATGCCATATATGCGCCCTAAATGTGCGCCATATAACCCCCCCCAAACGTCTAAATAAGGACAAGTTACACCTCAGATGCATAGAATCATGACATATCACACAGAACGAGAAAAAAATTGGCACAACAGATCACACATCCAACTGCTTGGGCTTTAACCTCCTGCCATATCTGCTGTGAGCAGGTCTCGCTCTGCCTGTGGCCGTCTCTTGCATCTGTGGATCAGAGTCATTAGCACATCGTTGTGAAAGCTTAGCAGAATGTCTCCCCGGTGGCCTGCCGCGGCGGGGGGCCCTGGCCAACTGGACCTGTTCATCAGCTAACACAAAAGCAGGTTTGAGTCTGTTAATGCAGACCAATTCCCTCCTGTCTCCCAAATCGAGCAAAAAATGCTTTTCCCCGGTTTCTAACACTCTGAACGGTCCATCATAAGGTGGTCTTAAACCTAACCTCTGTGCGTCGTGTCCAACAAAGACGAATTCTGCATTCTTTAAGGCTTTAGGCACAAAAACGCTTGGGAAACTGTGATGAACTGGACCGGGGAGGGTGTTTGATCCCGCGTCGCTCTGCAGCAGCTGAGTGGGGGGGCGATCTGGCGCGGGGTTCTCAGGAAGGAATTCTCCCGGTAACCGGAGAGGTTGGGCGAAGACAAGTTCGGCCGGAGAGGCCTGCAAATCTTCTTTAGGTGCTGAACGCAACCCTAATAAAACCCATGGAAGCTTATCAACCGAATTTGTGTCCGAGAGAGCTGCTCTGAGGGCTGCTTTCAATGACCGGTGAAAGCGTTCGCACAAACCGTTGGCCTGGGAGTTATACGCAGTTGTGCGATGAATTTTCACCCCCAGGCTGAGTGCCATGGATGACCAGAGCTCGGAAACAAATTGGGGTCCTCTGTCAGTCCCGCGCGACCCAAGCCGTTAAAAAAGCGCGCGCAACGTCTGCTGCTGTGGTTGACGCCAGGGGAATCGCCTCTGGCCAGCGCGTAGTGCGGTCCACCATAGTTAGAAGGTGTGTGAACCCCTGTGACAGCGGGAGGGGTCCCACCAGGTCGACATGCACGTGGTCAAAACGTTTGGCTGGGATGTGAAAAGGTTCTAGAGGGGCCCGCGTGTGCTTGTGTACCTTTGCTCTTTGACACGCTGCGCAGGCTGCGGCCCATTCTTTGACCTGTTTACGCAGCCCCGGCCAAACAAACTTCTCTCCCACCATTTTGATCGACGCGCGAACGCCCGGATGTGCCAGCGAATGTATTAAGTCAAAAACACGGCGACGCCATGCTGCCGGGACCCGCCCCGTGGAGACATCGCAGATTAGGGGGGGCATACCTCTTTGATGCACCCTGTGCTCCAGCCTTAGCCCTGTTGGCCCAGACTGGAGCGCGCGCACGTCCGCATCGTTAACCTGCTCGGCGGCCATGGCTGCATAATCTAACCCAACGCAGACCGGGGCTGTGAGCGCTTCCGCGCCACAAGCCTGGCCCGAGTCTACAGCCGCCGAGTCTGCCCCCTGGGGGCCTGGCAGTGCAACTGCGCGCGAGAGACAATCTGCTACTACATTGTGTTTACCCGCCACGTGTTGAATGTCGGTGGTAAACTCCGAAATTGCGGCCAGCTGTCTCTGTTGTTGGCCCGACCAAGGCTCTGAAATTTTAGCCATTGCAAAAGTTAATGGTTTATGGTCTACAAAAGCGGTGAAACGGCGCCCTTCCAACCAGAACTGGAAGTGACGGATGGCCAAATGCAGGGCTAAAAGCTCCCTATCAGACGCGCTGTATTTACGCTCGTTATCGCGCAATGTTTTGCTGAAAAACGCAAGTGGTTGCCAGCTCCCTGCTACCAGTTGCTCGACCACCGCTCCCACTGCCACGTCGGAAGCGTCCGTGGTTAGCGCCATGCGAGCTGCCGGCACCGGGTGTGCCAATAACGCAGCGTTCGCGAGGGCTGATTTGACCTGTGAGAAAGTGCGCTCCCGGTCCGGGGACCACTCGACCTTAGCTGCAGGTTTTTGTTTCTTTAATGCCGCGTACAATGGGTGCATGAGCCGTGCCGCGTTGGGGAGGAAGCGGTTATAAAAATTGACCATCCCCAAAAATTCTTGCAGTGCCTTAACTGTCTGTGGTTGGGGGAAATCCGTTATCGCGCGCACTTTATCCGGAAGCGGGACCGTGCCCTCTGGAGACACTCGGTGCCCCAAAAAATCGATTTGCGCTACCCCGAATTGGCATTTCGCTGGGTTAATGATCAGCCCGTGTTCTGTCAGCCTCTGAAAAACGGCTGTGAGATCGTGCTCGTGTTCGGCTTCGGATGCACTGGCTACCAAAATATCATCCAAATAAGCGAACACGAAAGGGAGGCCCACGCAGCACTGCATCCATCATGCGTTGGAACGTCTGCGCGGCGCCTTTGAGGCCGAAATGCATGCGCAAAAACTCGAAAAGCCGGAAAGGGGTTATAACTGCCGTTTTGGGGATGTCTTGCGCGCGGACTGGGACTTGGTGATAACCGCGCACCAAATCTATTTTGGAAAAGATGCGCGCCCCCGCCAAATGTGCCGAAAAATCCTGCATGTGCGGAATTGGGTAGCGGTCATGTGCTGAAGCATTGTTTAATCTGCGGAAATCACCGCAAGGGCGCCACGAGCCGTCAGCCTTGGGCACCATGTGCAGGGGTGACGACCAAGAGCTGTTCGAGCGTCTAACAATGCCCAGTTTTTCCAAGTTGGTGAATTCCTCGCGCGCGATGGCCAGTTTAGCTGGGTCCAAGCGCCGAGCTTTTGCAAAAACAGGGGGGCCAGAGGTAGTTATGAAATGCTCGACCCCGTGTTTGGCAACTGACGCTGAAAATGTTGGGACCGTGAGTGTTGGGAACTGGTTGAGTAATGCATGAAACTTACCACCCGCAACTGTGACATTGGGATGTGCAGAAGGCAGGGCCACCCGAGCTGTGCAGGAGATAGAGTAGAAAGACAGTGCATTTACAATACGTCTATTAGCAAGATCAACTAACAAACTGTTTGAGCATAAAAAGTCAGCACCTAGCATGTTGTTGTTAACTGCGGCCACGACGAAGGTCCACTCGAAGGTGCGCCCGTGGAGGGACAGGAGGAGCGTCTTCTCCCCATAGGTTTTGATCGTGGAGCCGTTCGCCGCTAACACCAGGGGTCCGCTGGCAGGCGTCAGCGTGTCCGCGTAGGCAGGCTTGACAAAACTTAGCTGGGAGCCTGTGTCCACCAGGAATTCTTTCCCTGAATTCGCGTCTGTCACAAAAAGCAGCTTGTTCTTCGTGCCGAGAGTTGCAGCTGCTACCAGCTCTCGGTCTTGGCGTTTCCCCTGGCGCTGGTATCGGCATGGTGGGACGCATCTGCGCGCTCTCTCAGCGAAGCGTCGATGGTAGGAACAGAGGGTGTTGTGAGCTCCGCTTCTCCTGGCCTCTGCCGCTGCTGATGTCAGAGGATCCGGTGCCGCAGCCTCTGGTCTCCCCTCGTCTCGCGGGGGGTGCGTTCAGCTCTGCCGCTGCCGTCGTGGCTGCGTGCCGTCTATGGGCGTCGACGAGCCGCTGCGCCTCCTGGCCCAGCTCGTGGTAGTCCCGGTTGTTGAGTGGCTGCGAGCTGGCCAGGGTGACTCTCACTGCTGGCGGGAGCGTTCTGAGGAAGAGGTGGGCGAAGATAAAGCTGTCGTCATCCTCGCCTCTCAGGCTCATCATCTTCGCCATCAGATCTGCCGGCCTGTCTGCTTCCCCTTCTGTCAGCGCCAGGAGCTTCTCTGCTCGCTCCCCCAGCGAGGGAATGAAGGCTCAAATGAGGGCGGCTTTCAGTGCGCCATACTTGGCGTCTTGGGGCGGGTGGTTGGTCAGGCTCTCCACCCGCTGCACTGTGAGGCTGTCCAGCTTCGCGACGACATGGAAGAACCTTGTTGCGTCTGCTGAGATTCCCCGAAGGTGGAACTGCGCCTCCACAGTGGTAAACCAGGAGCGCGGGTTATGTTGCCAGAAATCGGGCAGCTGTAGGGTGGTAGCTGCGTTAACCCGGTTGGCTCCTGAAGAGTCCGGTGCGGAAAGCTCGCCGTCACCGGCCATGGTTTGTCGTAGGTCACCAGTGTAGAGGATGCCTTCACAGACGAGACTGAGTTTATTTCTCAGGCGAAGTTTATTCAGAGTTTACATCCTCTAACAAGAAGTGTATCTCAACAAAAGAGGAAGGACAATCTTTCCTCACAGCTCTTATACCCCCAGAGACACAAAAACCCCAACATCAAATATCACACCCTCAACCCACAGTCCTTCAGTAAACATATGAACCCACAGTCCTTCAGTAAACATATAGCCTCCGAGGCTCGTTGGCGTCTCTATTGTCTCTTCCGCCTCGGGGGCTCCTGCTGGGACATTCTCTCTGACTTCCCGTCTCTCCAGAAACCACTTCACACCTGCCGAGGTCTCTGCGGGGTCAGGTCCTTTAGGACGTTTGAAGTCTCCAGAGTATGCACCGTCATGCCTACTAAATACATGTGAGAGAAAATGCGTACCATACAAGCATGCCATATATACGCCCTAAATGTGCGCCATAGTGTAAGCATTCATTATTTTCCCTAACATCATAATTAGAAAAATTTGGTTTATATGTGGAATCCAGAAAAGACAGTGACGTGATCTTAAGGACCTGTGCAAATGAATGAGCTAAATCCCACAAGATATCAGAGTTTTGTTTATGAGTTATTTTGAAATAGTAATTTAGAATAAATCAGTCTTTGGTAATTGTATCCGTGTCTACAGCAAGTGAATGGGACAAACTAATGCTTGATTTATTAAAGACGCACCTGTTTCTGGTAGGAACACTGAAGGCAAGGTAAATTTATTTGTATAGCACATTTCGTATACAAGATAATTCAAAGTGTTTTAAGATAAGATAATCCTTTATTAGTCCCACAATGGAGGAATTCCAGGATTACAGCAGCAAAGGGATAGCAGCACTCAGAGCAATATTTAATAAGATAATAAGAACTGGTTAGCCAAAGCAGTAGCTGAATATACAGTGGGGCAAAAAAGTATTTAGTCAGCCACCAATTGTGCCAGTTCTCCCACTTAAAAGATGAGAGAGGTCTCCAATTTTCATCATAGGTATACCTATGATAAAATGAGAAAACCTATGAGAGACAAAATGAGAAAAAAAAAATCCAGAAAATCACATTGAAGGATTTTTAATTAATTAATTGGTAAATTCCTTGGTAAAATAAGTATTTGGTCACCTACAAACAAGCAAGATTTCTGGTTCTCACAGACCTGTAACTTCTTCTTTAAGAGGCTCCTCTGTCCTCCACTCGTTACCTGTATTAATGGCACCTGTTTGAACTCGTTATCAGTATAAAAGACACCAGTCCACAACCTCAAACAGTCAGACTCCAAACTCCACTATGGCCAAGACCAAAGAGCTGTCAAAGGACACCAGAAACAAAATTGTAGACCTGCACCAGGCTGGGAAGACTGAATCTGCAATAGGTAAGCAGCTTGGAGTGAAGAAATCAACTGTGGGAGCAATTATTAGAAAATGGAAGACATACAAGACCACTGATAATCTCCCTCGATCTGGGGCTCCACGCAAGATCTCACCCCGTGAGGTCAAAATGATCACGAGAATGGTGAGCAAAAATCCCAGAACCACACGGGAGGACCTAGTGAATGACCTGCACAGAGCTGGGACCAACGTAACAAAGGCTACATCAGTAACACACTACGCCACCAGGGACTCAAATCCTGCAGTGCCAGACGTGTCCCCCTGCTTAAGCCAGTAAATGTCCAGGCCCGTCTGAAGTTTGCTAGAGAGCATTTGGATGATCCAGAAGAGGATTGGGAGAATGTCATATGGTCAGATGAAACCAAAATAGAACTTTTTGGTAAAAACTCAACTTGTCGTGTTTGGAGGAGAAAGAACACCATACCTACTGTGAAGCATGGGGGGTGAAAACATCATACTTTGGGGCTGTTTTTCTGCAAAGGGACCAGGACGACTGATCCGTGTAAAGGAAAGAATGAATGGGGCCATGTATCGTGAGATTTTGAGTGAAAACCTCCTTCCACCAGCAAGGGCATTGAAGATGAAACTAACTAACTAACCTGCACTTATATAGCGCTTTTCAAGTCACAAAGACCACTCAAAGCGCTTTCATTAATACTAACCCTCTATTCTAAGGGCCTATAGGAAACGGATATCTAGGGACAATTTTAGAACAGCCAATTAACCTAACATGCATGTTTTTGGCATGTGGGAGGAAACCGGAGAAATCCCGGAGTAAACCCACGCAACACAGGGAGAACATGCAAACTCCACACAGATCACTGTTGGTCGGGGGCTGGGATCGAACCCACGATCCCATGATCCCCACAATCCCCTGGCCAAGGGTAAACTGTGCTGCCGCAGTGCTAACCACTGCGCCACCGTGCAGCCCAACGTGGCTGGGTCTTTCAGCACGACAATGATCCCAAACACACCACCCGGGCAACGAAGGGGTGGCTTCGTAAGAAGCATTTCAAGGTCCTGGAGTGGCCTAGCCAGTCTCCAGATCTCAACCCCATAGAAAATCTTTGGAGGGAGTTGAAAGTCCTTGTTGCCCAGCGACAGCCCCAAAACATCACTGCTCTAGAGGAGATCTGCATGGAGGAATGGGGCAAAATACCAGCAACAGTGTGTGAAAACCTTGTGAAGACTTACAGAAAACGTTTGACCTCTGTCATTGCCAACAAAGGGTATATAACAAAGTACTGAGATGAACTTTTGTTATTGACCAAATACTTATTTTACCGAGGAATTTACCAATTAATTCATTAAAAATCCTTCAATGTGATTTTCTGGATTTTTTTTTCTCATTTTGTCTCTCATAGTTGAGGTATACCTATGATGAAAATTGGAGATCTCTCTCATCTTTTAAGTGGGAGAACTTGCACAATTGGTGGCTGACTAAATACTTTTTTGCCCCACTGTACATATGTACACAGATATATACACAGTGCAGGAGCATTGCAGCTAGATGGAATAAACAGCATTACAGTTTAAGTTACCCTGCAGAATATGAATATGTACCCACACAGTATATTTTGCATTTGAATCACAGTGTTGTTGCCACCCTCAGTAATGATTGTTGTTGTCCCAGTTGTGTATTGGAGGGGACGATTTCTAGTGTGCGGGGTTGTTACGTTGAGTACATTTAATACAACCTCTACGAGCAGCCCTGGTTAGGTTATAAAGTCTGACAGCCATAAGTAGGAAGGACCTGGGGAACCTCTCCGTCGTGCACCTAGGATGGCACAGCCTACCGCTAAAGCATTAGTTGCAGGTTGCAAAAGGAATACATAAGAATTTAAAAGCAAACTAAAAAATAAAGAAAAACAGAAACAAGCTAAAATAGAATAAGACAAAAAAGTGCAAGAAATAAAAGTTGCAGTGCATTGTGGGAGACTAACAGTTGTTCTACTGAAAGGCGGCAGCAAATAGGAAAGTTTTTAACTTCAATTTAAAGCAATTGAAAAGACCAACTGCCATGTTTTACAGGCCAAGTCCCTACAGGCAAGCAGTTAGTTGGTGTCCCTATGGTTGGCTGATGGGACTGAGGTCATAAAATATGCCAGTTGTAGTCTCTTCAGTGTTCCTACCAGGAACAGCAAAGTTAAATAGTGGTGATGCAGGCCCACTCAGGCTGTGGAGGAAGTGACATTCACCTGGTCAAAGGTTGATGTCCCATCAAAATTATTTTAAAAACAGTATTTTAAGAAAATCTTATTGAGTTCAGCTTTAAAAGCAGCAAGGAGCAGTAAATGAACTATCAGTTGTCAAAATAAGAATTGGCTAAATTATTGCTTCATCAAAAAAAAAAACCTGGTGATTTTGGATGTGGATTGTGTATAATTAAGGAATTATGTGAGAGAAGAGGGAGTGGATTTATCACCGCTGTGTGATATTCATGATAATGCTGTTGATGATAACTTCAAGGTAAACTGGGCAGCAGTGTTAAATTTTAGCTCTAGTGTAGACAAACCTCTCTGTGGTTTTGAACTTTCTTGTTCCATGGCCCAGTGTCTTCATTCCTTCTGACCTGACTTTCTGTAAAACAACTTTCTGTAAAAACTGCTGTGGCAGTGTGATGCCATCCTGATTTTTGCATACATGTGATGCAGGAGTTTGTTTGCTTTTGGATTTGCATTTGGATTACAACTACCCTGAAGCTTGAAACTATCTAGATTGCAGTAACCAATCATCTGTACTAGGGCTGCAACAAACGATTATTTTGGCAGGCTTGTAGATAGGCTTGGTAGACCGTTTTTTTTCGATTAGTTGACTAATCGCGATTATTTCTCATGTCCGCCATCTCGTCTTCCTGTTGGGGCTCTAGTGCATATTTTACCTGATCTGCTGTT
Organism: Pholidichthys leucotaenia; assembly: GCA_020510985.1. Lineage (NCBI taxonomy): Eukaryota > Metazoa > Chordata > Actinopteri > Cichliformes > Pholidichthyidae > Pholidichthys > Pholidichthys leucotaenia. Next base: position 103,516,747 of record CM035848.1, read on the forward strand.
TAAGCCTGCACACCTGTGAAAATCATCTTGTTGTCAGTCCCTGCTTTAATATAACATTTTATAAGCTGTTTCCAGAGCTAACTACAAAAAACAAGAAAGCTGTATTATTTATCACAAGTTTGAGGTTGTATATCATTTTATCACAGACAGCATAATGCCTAATGTCAATGAAACAATTGATTAAATATCTTACAACTGAATTACTGATCTGCTCCAGCCCACAAACTAACGTTGGGTGGAAGTTTTCTATAAGTGCATTTTTTAACAATATAATTCAGAAAGGTAAACCTTCATATTCAGTAGTCACTGCACTTAAGTGACATTTCAAGCCATTTGATTTAATTTTGATGATTATGGTTGTAAGTTTTTATTTATTAAATTACACACTGGGATATTCTCATGAACCCAGATGCACTAATATTCAGAATGAGGGCAAATGTTAACGAAGATGAAAAAGGATTGGCGACTCCTGTAATTCAGTCATTTACTGCATTCAACACGTTAGCCATGACAGCTCAGCCCTCAGCAACCAGAGAGCTGATTGTCAAACAGATAAGCTGACATTAACGGCATGTACTAACAGTATTGTCATTTTTCTAAAGCTTGAAACAGTTGGCCATTGAAAATAAGCGGCACTAACTTTCTTTACTCACTAAAACTTAGGAAGCAGAAGCAGCCGTTAATGTTGCGGCTGCAGGTGCCGTCGTTTCAGATGCTCATGCATCAGTCATGCTGCCATGATGGGAAAGGTCTGCCTGCAAAGTCTGTTTTTTAGTTGTTTCTTTTTTTTTGTTTTGTTTTCTGTGAAATGTTCCCATTCTACAGAAAGTTTGGGTCTGCCTTTTTTTTTTTTTTTTTTAGCTCCACTTCGATTTGTCTTTTCGCTTCGCCATGCTGTGCTCCTCTTCTTCTTCACTGGAAATTGTTGACGCATGCTGGACAACAGAGGTGCTACTGCCTGCAGCAGTTCCGGTCGTGCATTGCAGTTACAACTGAACATTTCCATGGCATGCATATAAACTTTATAATTAAACAATTTGTCAACAATAAAAATCTGCGTCGACAAATTTTTATTATCGATGTTATCGACAACATCAGCTAATTGTTTCAGCCCTATTCTGTACCTGCATGCACTTCACAATGGCTGGGACAATGAAGTTGAATATTTTTGCTTCTGCAACACAGAGACAGTTATTGGGAGGTTTTTTTCCCCTCACAATTCAAAAATTATTTTATATCCAATGTCATTTGCAAGGAAGGTAATTATTATAAATATCATATCATGACAATATTCCCTGCAGAACTGATATTGAATCAAAGTGAATAGAAAAAGTAATTAAATCAGGACAGCTTGAATCAAGAGTTTAATCAATTCTGGAAATCTTTGATCTCCAGTCCTCTGTGTGTGTGTGTGTGTGTGTGTGTGTGTGTGTGTGTGTGTGTGTGTGTGTGTGTGTGTGTGTGTGTGTGTGTGTGTGTGTTGTCATTTTCAGTATATTACCAACCGGGAGCCAAACAAACCCTTTCATGTCCACACCCTTCTGATGAAGCCATCTTGAATTTCTTGATTTCTACAAGTGAAACCGCATAATTAAGGTTTAAAGCGTTCCTGTCTTGCTTTAGCACAAAGGAGAGTTCAGGCTACAATAACCAGAACAGTTTCATGTGTGTGTTTTCTTTGTAGTATTGGAGCCATTTGGTGTGTGCTATCAGTCGGCAGTGTTTACAGCGGTCCTTTCCCTGTGGACTCCTCCATACCGGACACACGCAGCCTAAAAGGGTGATGTGCTGTCAAGCTCTGATTCAGTCGCTCACTCTCTCCGGGGGCTCATGCCAGCTTTGTTTCTGTAATGACAATCCCTGCCCTCCCTGTCTGTCCACGAGCAAATGCAAACAATGTAGTGCACAGCTACATTTAGAGGAAAAAAAATTATTCAGCTCCTTCTTCTCCTGCTTCTACATCTCAGACAAGACGATGACTAACTGTACATTATAGCAGCAAACATAGAAGGCACTCGCTGCCTCGCCAGTTTGCTATTTTCAGAAAAGGCCTCTCAAGTCATTCTTTGATTCGCCGGCAACAACCACGAGCTTGACCGTTCAGCTTACAGAGCAACTGGTTCACCTAAGAGGGAGTTTGTCTCCGCCTGGTAAAGGGAGCATGTGGTTGTGGGTTTTTTATGGTGGAAAAACCTCTCTGTTTCTTCCATACAGCATCAACACACACACACACACACACATATGTAGAGAGAGAGAGAGATCACCTTTTTTGCTGTTTTTTTAACAGTTCACTCTTTAAAGTTTGTGTCTTTATGTGAAACTAACCTGTAGTTGCAATAAGTGAAGAGTCACACAAAATAGCAGTTTGGGTGACGTCACGTTAATTAAGAATCTTATTATTATTTGCTTGTACCAGTATTCCAGTTGCAGATTTTTGCTTTGTAGTTTGTTTTCCTGTAGCGGCCTAACCTTCCCTCTTGAATCCAACCCATGTGTGTCTAAAATACCCAGACGAGATGCACGCCATTCCCCCAGAGAAACAGACAGTGGTTACATCGTCTCTCTGCTTTCCCAAGCAGCACATGCATCTCTTTTATAACAACACTCAGAGTACTGTACGACCCACTGCAAAACACGGAGATGATTTTGATTTAGACCTCAATGTTGTATACTCTGCCTGCCTTAATATGGTAGATTTACAGAAGGCTAACCACTGCCACCTCCTCCCCTCCTCCTCCTCCTCCTCCTCCTCCTCCTCCTCCTCCTCAGCCTTCCCCACCCTTTGTGGTTCTGCCTCAGCAAAAAAATTGCCCTTGTGCTTTTGCAGCTTCCTCTCGTTGATTTACAGACAGCAGATGGAGTTGTCACCTCAGTGCACTTAAAGAGAGCCCAACTAACTTTTACTTATCCACCATATTTAAATTAAGATTTTAAACCTACAGTGTCCTGATTTCTTATATTTTTGCATATTTGTCACACCTACGTACATGGTTCAGATCATCAAACAAATTTTAATATTAGACAAAGATAACCCAAGTAAATACAAAGTACAGTTTTTAAATGATGATTTCATTTATTAAGGAAAAAAGCTATCTAAACCTACCTGGCCCTGTGTGAAAAAGTAATTATCCTCCCTTGTTACATCATGAAATAACTATGATTAACCACATTTTCTGGAAAGCTGAGCTCAGTTTCACTAGCCACACCCATACCTGATTACTGCCAGACCTGTTGAATCAAAAAATCACTTAAACAGAAACCTGTCAGATAAAATGAAGTAGGCTAAAATATCCCAAAGAGCAATACATTATGCCGTGAGCTAAAGAAAGTAAAGAACAGATGAGCACAAAAAAAACCCCAAAACAGAACAGCATCTAAAGAACTGTACCAGAGTGGTGGCCTAGAGGTAGAGCATCCACCCCTCAACTGGGAGGCTGGGGTTCAAGTCCCGGCCGGAACTTCCTGCCGTCCAGCTTGGTGCTCAGCAAAAATGGAATGGAGGAGGGAAATGTTGGTTACCCAGCCACAGGGGGTGCTCAAGCCAGTGTATTCCCTGTGCCGGTCCCAAGCCCGGATAAATGAGCAGGGTTGTGTCAGGAAGGGCATCCAGCATAAAAAAAATCCTTGCCAAATCTACATGCGGATCATCACTATATCAGGTGATGATATACTGTGACAACCCCGAAAGGGAGAAGCCAAAAGACAAAAAAAAACAAAAACACACATCTAAAGAACTGCAGGCCTCACTTGCCTCAGTTGGGACACTGGTCCATGATTCAACAATAAGAAACAGACTGGGCAAAAATGGCATCTATAGGAGAGTTCCAAGGTGAAAACCACTGGTGACCAAAAAAAAACCCCAAACTCACAAAGGCTCATCTCACATTTGCCAAAAAACATCTTGATCAATGTAACCCACAGTAAATTCATGGCTAATAAATAAATAAATGATTGGAGTGATGAATAAATGTATAAATAAGTGAACATTGATGACTAATACGTTGATGGATATAAATAAATATTTAAATAGAATAAATTCAATTCAGCTTTATTTATAATGCGCCACATCACAACAAAAGCCGTCTCGTGGCGCCACAGTGCAGAAAAAAACCCACACAGTCACAGAAAGACCCAGCAATCAAGACGATCCCCTATGAGCAAGCACTAAGCGACAGTGGAGAGGAAAAACTCCCATTTGGAAGGAAGAAGCCTCTAGCAGAACCAGGCTCAGGGAGGGGCAGTCGTCTGCTGCGACTGGCTGGGGATGAGGGGATAGGGAGGATGGAAAGGACAGACATAAAGAACATAGCAGTAAGATGCCAGGTACAATATTGGAGGTCAACCAGCAGTATGGATCAGATAACAATAGAACAAGAGTGGGGTTAAAAGACACAAAAACCCTCCTTAAACAAAAGCTATATTAAAAAGGAAGGATTTTACCCTGTTCTTAAAAACAGAGACCGAGTCTGACTCCCGGACCCAGAGTGGTAACTGGTTCCAGAGAGAAGGAACTTGGTAGCAGAAGGCTTTGCCTCCCACCGTACTCTTGGAGATTCTGGGCACCACAAGTAAGCCAGCATTTTGGGAGCGTAATGCTCTATTAGGATGGTAAGGTAATATCAGATCTTTTATATATTGGGGGGCCAGATTGTTAAGAGCTTTGAAAGTAAGAAGGAGGATTTTAAACTTGATTCTGAATTCAGTGGGACAGAACCGGGGAAATATGATCTCTTTTTCTAGAACCAGTTAAAACTCTAGCAGCGGCATTTTGAATCAACTGAAGATTTTTTTAAAGATACTTTAGGACAACCAGATAATAGCGAATTACAATAATCTAATCGCGAACTGACAAAGGCATGAATCAGTTTTTCAGCATCACCCAGAGATGAGATGCTCCTGATCTTGGCAATATTGCGCAGATGATATAAGGCGGTCCTAGAAACAGTTTTATGTAATTTATCATTGGCACCCCCTCCACCAATCCCGGAATCTTGGAGAAAATCGCGATTTTGAATTTCCCGCCCTAAAAAATCCGACGAATCCGCCGATTATCGGGAAGTGCAGCCGGAGTTCCGCGTGACGTCACGAATTGGGCCCAGTCCTCCATGTTTACCATTGCGAGCACGTCGACACTGGTTGTTTTTGGTGCATTTTGTCGTGATAGTCGACTACAAAACACTTTTCCAACACCTGGGAAGATCTGTTCAGTGGCCAAGGAAAGCTGTCATGGCGACGAAAGAAAAGAAAGGGGGAGGAAAAGCTGCACGGTGGCGCAGTGGTTTAGCACTGTGGCAGCACAGTTTACCCTCGGCCGGGGGATCGCGGGGATCATGAGATCGTGGGTTCGATCCCAGCCCCCGACCAACAGTGAGCTGTGTGGAGTTTGCATGTTCTCCCCGTGTTGCGTGGGTTTTCTCCGGGATTTCTCCGGTTTCCTCCCGCATACCAAAAACATGTAGGTTTAGGGCGCTCGCGCACGCAGCGACCGGCAGCCGGTGGCTTGTCACCAGACTGCAAACCGAATCTACCTACGGGTACAAATAAGTAACAAAAAAAAAAAAAAAAGCGACCGGGAAGCAATGCATTGCATGGTCACCAGCTGGTCACTGCACTGATTGCATCAGACCATTGGCACCACCCTCGGACCGCATTGTCCCTTTTCTACTGGAATTATTGTTATTGAAACACAAAAATCGTCTGCAGTCCAGACTTAATTTTCCTTATCCTGACTTAATTTTCCTTATCCTGACACCCCAAACATGCCAAAGTAGAGAAGTAAAGACTCACCATTCTGTATTCAATAAGCGACTCTCCTCCCCATCACTGCTGCGGTCTGACTCTGAGTCGGTGCCAGAATCCCCCGACAATTCTGGCTCGAATCTGTTCGGTTCGATGCCTCCCTCGCTCTCTTCCTGTTCACTTGACACTCCTGCATTCTCCTCTGTCTCGTCACCGATCCTGAATGCCTCTTCACTCTGAAAACTCTGGTTTTCTTGACTGCTGGAACTGCTATCATCTGCCATTGTTGTTTTGCTAAGGGTCACACTCGTGACGTCACGCAGCGTTGTCTGCACTACTTCCGGTTTGTTTGGCACTGCCAGCCAGAGGCAAAAGTTTATCGGCTTATAGCTTGGCCATCGCACGGCCTAAAAATTTCTTTTATGTGTTGAAAAATACAATAGGTAATAAGGAATTAATCTGCTATTCTACTTTTTGCGCAAAAAGGTGGGTTCAGTTCTACTTTAAATACCCAGAGGGAGTTGATTCATTCAAACAGACATAATCATCAAGCCCGAGCCAGGTCTCTGTGAGGGAAAGTAGATCGATCTGGTGATCGATTAATAGATCATGGACCAGAAGAGACTTAGAAGATAGAGACCTAATGTTTAATAAGCCACATTTAATTTTTAAACTTTGGGGGGGAACAGAGGCCAAATTATTAATTTTATTAATTTTAGAGACTTGAGGCTGGATTAGAATTTTACCAACATTTTGTTTAATCAATCTGGGAAGTTAATGCATTATATTTTTTTTAACTTTTTTATTAACTTTAGAGGGAGCGGAAAAAGGTTCTCTAAGGGAGGAGACAGGGGCAAAGTTGAAAGGTGGTGGAAGAGGAGGCGCTGCAGAAGTGCGAGTGTTTTTCAGGTTGTGTTGTATTTGTCCTGGGTTACAATATTTAGGGCAATGGGAGACAGACTCAATCTCTGAAGGATTATAAATCAAAGGCTGATCCAAATGGTAAAGACCACCCGAGTTAATGGGATTGATACAATGCGTAGGAACAGGACCAAAAAAGGGCAGTTTGGCAAATCCAGAAACTTCAGAGTGAGTAAACACACCAAATTTCAGTCACTGTACCAGAAAACACCGAATAAAATAGAGAAGATTGTCTGTTAAAACATGTGCACCAAGTCTATTTGGGTGGATGCCATCAGGCCTCATAAGTGATAGGCGGTTCCAAAATAAGTTAAAATTGTCAACAAAACCAATGTTAAAAATAGGACAAGTAAAACACAGCCAAGAATTAAGACTGAGAGTTCTGCTAAAACAATTACAGCCTCGCCTGAGAGGTGCCAAAGGCCCAGAGATGAGTGCACGTCTGTCACAGTTCATAAGAGTGGACAGAAGGCTCCTGAAGTCACTTTTTAAAATCTCAGATGCTTCATCTGGGATGTTATTGCATCCCACATGCACAACGACAGTATGAACGTGAGGGAATTCATTAAGCAGGTCAGGGATAAGAGCCTCAATATCAGAGACTAGCCCCGGGAAAAAAATCGAGTAACACAGTACCTGCTTCTGACGTTCCTCACAATCGAGTCACCAATTACCAGCGTCGTCGGGGGGGTGTCGGTGAATTCTGATGTGGAGAGGAATTGTGAAGAGCATGATGTTGTTGCGAAGGCAGGGAGATGCGCTCTTTTCTTCTATCAGGAGCAGATGTGTAATTTGACACACCCTGGGTGGTCTTTATCTGGGGTTTGCGGACATGAGCTGCCGCTGAAGGAGAGGGGGGATGATGAGGGGCGTCCACGGGCGGGCGGCCAGCGTCCAGGTGGGGAAAATCCTCCAGGGAAAGGATATCAAATCTGTTTTCCAAGGACACCGGAAGAGGCGCGGCCCTTTCCGGTTGAACGACGATGGCCATTAGCTGTCGAACCAAGGTCCAGGGCGCAGATGGAGGATGAGAGGGACCAAGTGAAGCTTTTTGTTTAGCCCCGAGACGAAACCAGTGTTTGTTGCTGAGGTCATGGATGTCTGCAGAGGCTGCGCAGGCTGGAGCAGGTGCTGGAGCAAGTGTAGAGGTAGGTGGAGACGCGCTGAGCTCACCCAAATAAGTAGCAGTTTCTGCCAGCTGCGAGGCGGTGGCTGGAGCTGATGATCGCCCGAGAATGATGGTGTCGATGTGGTCTTCGGCATCCCGAATCTTGTAAAGATTGGGGAGCCTCGTTTCCAGCTCAGAGACCTTATCGAGGAGCAATAAACAGCGGGTACATGACGGAGAAGGAGCCATGACGTTCCAGGCGCTGAGATGGGTAGCCCGCAGCTAGCTGAAAACAGCTACTCGTGTGTCCGGACAGACTTTTAGGCGAGGCCAATACAGAGAGAACAGTAAATAAAAACTAATAACAACAAACAGGGATAAAAAAAAAAATCGATAAAAACGATCAATAACAAAAACGAAGAAAAAAGTACTCTGACGCGATGAATGTCAGACGCAGCTGTCAACGTCAGAGCAGCGTCTGTCATAAATAAAACTAACTAATAATAGAATGTGGGTTGATGACCAGATATTGAAATTGAGAAAGAATGTTTTTTGTTATCCTATTATTTTTTTTGGCCAACTAGATAATTTCCACCTCTGACAACTTCCTGTTAGTTGTTCTGGATGACTCTTGAGACGTGATTCAGACTACTTGGTGAAAAACATAGGAGCGGAGCTGATTGAAAGGGGGGGAAACTGTAGAAAGTTGCCGTTTCTGCCAGAGTGCTGAGGCCTGAAGCTGGTTTTCCTTAAGTGCTTATAATGCTTTGCACTGGTGAGTTGACTTTACAATGTGAGATTTGACTTTTATGCATCATTTTACCGAGTGATAGCGGTGCTAATGCTAATCGCACATGTTACACTATGTGCCGCTTTGCTAATTGATGCAGTGGAAACCAGTGATGTAGCCGTGGTAATGGTAACAGCACGAGTTACACGATGTAATATTCAGCTAATTAGTGCAATGTAAACCAACGTGCACTCATAAAAAGCACTGTGGGTGTCTGAAAGTGATACTTGTCCTTAGTTGAGAGAAAAATAAATGTGTGAGTGTTTGTTTAATTGTGAAGTGTTTAAAATACTATTATAATGATTGTGTGTCTTGCTAGCAATGTGAATGTTAAAATTGCACATAGATATTTTTCATGCACTGAACGTGTGAAAGCTAATTGCATGAGTTCAGAAACTAATTACTTGGCTTCCAAACGTGTGCAGAGAAGAGAATTTGAACGTTGTAATGTTATGATTTAAAGTTGTACAGCTGAGATTTGTGAAGAGTTATTACACTTAGGTTGATGCTGTAACCACTAATGTTATAGCCAGTTAGTGGCATAAGTGTAATTCTATTATGACCTTGCTTGTAGGACAGGTTTTTTTGTTTGTCTAGACTGAGAGGGAGTCCACGTCGGAGATTCCTCAGTTATCTAACTAACTAACTAACTAACTAGCACTTATATAGCGCTTTTCTAGTCACAAAGACCACTCAAAGCGCTTTCACTAATACTAACCCTCTATTCTAAGGGCCTATAGGAAACAGATATCTAGGGACAATTTAGAACAACCAATTAACCTAACATGCATGTCTTTGGATTGTGGGAGGAAACCAGAGCCCCCGGAGTAAACCCATGCAGCACAGGGAGAACATGCAAACTCCATACAGAAAGGTTCCAACCCCTGCCAGCCTGGGGATTCGAACCAGGAACCTTCTAGCTGTAAGGCAACAGTGCTAACCACTGCACCACCGTGCTGCCCACCACTGCACCACCGTGCTGCAGTTATGTTGGGGAGTCCTCAGTCTGTGTTGGAGGATCCTGTTTTCTGCAGACCCCTGGAGACTGACTGGAGAGTCCAGAGAGCCACTGAGGATTTTGAAGAATTCCATTTAATGGATGGCGAGCCCCAGCCCGTTGGAACTGAACCTTGGAACTGGAGTGATTGATGTATGGTAGGACAAACTGCACTGCACCACATTGCGGACCGGAAAGGTTGAACACATATGGGAATTGAGAGAAATCGGTACACTGAACAAGAGAAAGTAGAAATTAGAAAAATAATAAGACCCAGGTCTGATTTGAATTGACTGGTTTGAATTCAGTTAAACTGTTTTATTTGAACAAATATATTGTTTTATTTAATTTTTAAGGAGCACACAATTTTATTTGTAAATATTTAACAGCTGTGAACAATTTGTTTTCTTTTTTTCAATAAATGAACAAAGTTTATATTTCACCAGCATATGCCTGAGTTCATTATGGTTGTTCAATCCCAGGGCTCCTGTCAAACCTAAATCTTCTGAACCTGGTCCAACTCTTGGGAAGGTTCCATCTGTAAATTCCCGATTGGGGCTACAATTCAGTGGTGAGCCAGCCAGGAGCCTAGAATTATTGAATAACCATAGTGACACTACGGTATTTGCGTACTAGATTTAGTTTTTTTTTTTTCCCATCACTGGCTTAAAGATGGATTTTGTTGGTAAACTAGATGTTAAAATCCCAAATGTAGTAATAGTGAATGGATTGACAGGATCAGAGAAAGACGAGGCATTTTTTGACTTTTTGAGGCAGTATGGGTGCATTAAAAGAGTGTTTCTGTGGATGATAGCTTGTCCCCATTTTACAAAAATCAGGTAGTGGAGTATATCACAGGAGTTGCATTGCAAACTTTGGGAGCAGAGTTACCTTTTACCCGTTGCCTGATGAACCTGATGTGGTCATATCTGTGCGTGCGCTGACAGATGTCTTCACACAGAATGTAGGTGAGATTGTCACAGACGCCTACCAGAGTGAACTGAAGGGTATAGCTAAGCTCAGTGGAAAAGGGTTTGAGGTCGCACTGAAGGAAGTTAATGTCCAAGATAGAAAGATCTATTGAGAGCACAGAAAACACAGATCCTTGTGATGTTAGTGGCACAGAGGCAGCTGTTCCTACTGTAGAGCCAAGCCAGAGTGTCGCTTTGCCTTATAAGCCGATCGATGCCTCCTTTCCTCTTAGATCAGGTTCTTCTAATAAAGACCTCAGACAAAAGGTACCGCTGACTGTGAATCCCAGTGATCTTAACTCCCCAGAGGTACAAAGAATAGTGGTCGAACACATCACGAAGAGTGAAGAAAAGGGTCCACAGACTCATTCCACTTTTGAGACTGAGGTCTTTTTCTGATAAGATCCCTAGACCATTCAGTGAAGCTGATTATGACACTTGGCATTCTCACGCTGATTTGCTCATAGGCAATGCTTCAATTTCTGACTTGGAAAAAACTCTGAAAATTCTATAAAGCCTTCTCATCCCAGCATCCGATGTGGTTCGGAGACTTGGGCCTGAAGCACCACCTAGGGAGTACTTGAAAGTGTTGGACTCAGCATTTGGCACAGTGGAAGATGGTGACGAGCTTTTAGTACATTTCATGAACACATTGCAGGAGTCTGGGAAGAAACCCTCTGCATACCTTTGCCGCCTGCAGGTGGCGTTGAATCTCACTGTGTGTAGGGGTGGAGTTCTACCCCAAGAGGTTGACAAGCACCTCCTGAAACAGTTTTACAGGGGATGTTGGGACAATGTTTTACTTGCTGATTTGCAGCTTGAGCTTAAGAAACAAGAGCCACCTACTTTTTCAGAGTTGTTATTGCTGGTACGTACAGCAGAGAATAGACAGGAAGTTAAGAACACAAGGATGAGACAACATCTTAGTACTGTTAAACAGAAAGCTGTTTTACAGCAGCAAGATGTATATCAGACAAGTGAATTACTGACTAAATCGGATTTAAGTTGTCTGAATGGGTTGAAAAAGCAGGTTGCCAATCTTAAGAGTCAGTTGACTGCCCTTGCAAAGCAAAAGAAGACAGCTGCGTCAAAGAAAGAGCAGACAAAGAAAGGTGAACTTAATCAACATGACCATGCAAAGACAGACATTGGACCCCAACCTCCCTGCACATCTAGCTTAAAGCCAAAACCTTGGTACTGTTTCTGTTGTGGGGAGGATGGTCATATTGTTGCCATTTATGAGTCTGACCCCAACCCTGTGCTTGTTGCAGCAAAAAGAAAGGAGCTTCGGGTGTGGCAACAGCTATGGGAAGCCCAGAACAGTAATGAGACTTATTTAAACTGAAGTCAGTCTCTGTCATGGGACAGATGGGGACTGTGTCAGGTAAAATAAGTCCGACTGAGCAAAAGCCTAAAGCTACTACTAACAGGCGTGCAGTGATAGAATCACACTCCAGACGTAGCGATTTCAAACTACCTAAGGGATTGATAGGCACAAAGAGCACAGCCTATGTGAAAATAGAGGGAGACAATGTCAGCTGTTTATTAGACACAGGCTCCCAGGTCACAACAGTCCCTGAGTCATTTTACAGACAGCACCTGTCCATACATGATATTAAGCCTCTGTTTGATCTTTTGGATGTTGAGGGAGCAAATGGGCAGTTTGTACCTTATTTAGGTTACAGTGAGATTAATGTTGTGTTCCCAAAAGAGTTTCTTGGTGTCAAGGCTGAAGTGTCTACATTAGCTCTTGTGGTCACAGATGTCCACGAGGTGTCAGTCATTTATTCTGATTGGAACAAATACACTTGACATGGTCTATGAGCTCTACTGTGACTCTAACTTGGACTTGCATGGACCAACATCATATGGCTATAAAGCTGTTTTGAAAGTCTTGGATCTGAGACACAAACAGGACAGAGATGGCAGTCTTGGCCTAGTCACTCTGTTTGGTAAAGAGCCTCAGTTGGTTCCCGCGGGCCAAGGTGTGGTGCTTGATGGTTTTCTTGCTATTAATAACCATGTGATTGAAAAGTCTGTCCTTTTAGAGCACCCATCTGTATCTGCTCGGCCAGGTGGTGTTCTCACAAAACCATGTCTCATAGATTTGCCTCAAAAATCACCCAACAAGGTGTCAGTCATGCTTAGCAACGAACTTGACCATGACATTGTCATTCCTCCAAGGTGTGTAATTGGGGAGATCAGTGCATTTCATCGGGTCTTATCCCATGAACAAAGTGTCAGTAAACAAAACTCTGATTCTGACCAAAAGCCTGATTTGAACTTTAACTTTGAGAGTTCTCCCATCAGTGCTGAGTGGAGAGAACGGCTCATTCTTAAACTGGGTAGTATGCCTGAGGTTTTTGCACAAAACAACCTTGATTTTGGGAGAACAGGTGAGGTAAAATGCCAAATCAAGCTCTCAGACGAGACACCATTCAAACACAGAGCATGACCCATACACCCTAATGACCTTGAAGCTGTAAGGAAGCATTTGCAAGAGCTTCAGCAAGCGGGTGTCATCCGTGAGTCATCTTCTCCATTCTCATCACCCATAGTGGTTGTGAGGAAAAAGAATGGTGATGTTCATCTCTATATTCATTACAGAAAACAGCTTGTAGACTGGGAAAGATTCTTATGCAGTCCCAAATCTGGAGGAAAAGTTCTCTACCTTGACTGGATCCAAATGGTTCTCAGTTCTTGACATAAAAACTGGCTACTACCAGATTGAAGTTGAAGAGTCTGACAAACCTAAATCGGCCTTTGTTTGTCCCATTGGGTTCTGGGAGTTCAACCATATGCTGCAAGGCATTACAAACGCTCCAAGCACGTTCCAACGTCTTATGGAGAAATGCATGGGAGAAATGAATTTAAAGGAAGTACTTGTTTTTCTTAACGGTATCATTGTTTTCTCTAAGACTCTAGAGGAGCACGAGGCCAGACTAATGAAGGTCGTGAGTCGTCTGAAACAATATGGGTTAAAGCTGTCCCCTGACAAGTGTAAGTTTTTTTTAGACTTCAGTGAGATACCTTGGGCACATAGTATCTCAGAATGGAGTTGAGACTGACCCTGAAAAGGTGAAGGCCATAAGCACCTGGCCTGTACACAAAGATCTGAAAGAACTTAGGTCTTTTCTAGGTTTCTCAGGATACTATAGGCGCTTCTTCAAAAATTATGCCCAGATAGTGAAGCCCCTCACCAATCTGACTGCGGGCTATCTGCCACTTCGAAAAAGCACGAAGCCTAAATTTAAGACTCCTCAGTATCATGACTCTAAATCTCCTTTAGATGACAGATGGACTTCTGATTGTGAGCTAGCTTTTAAAACCATCAAAGAAAAGCTGACTACTGCTCCGGTTTTGGGGTTTGCTGACCCAAAGTTGAGCTATGCTCTCCACACCAATGCCAGCACTACGGGGCTTGGAGCTGCTCTTCATCAGGAGCAGGATGATCAGATGAGAGTCACTGCTTATGCTAGCTGGGGTTTGTCCAAAAGTGAGTCCCTTTACCCAGCCCGCAAGCTAGAATTTTCAGCTCTCAAGTGGGCGGTAACCAAAAAATTTAGCGATTACCTTTATGGGAGTCATCTCACTGTCGTAACCGACAGTAACCCTTTGACCGACATTTTGACTACTGCTAAGATGGATGCGATGAGTTATCGCTGGTTAGCAGCCCTCTCAGCTTTTAAGTTTAAACTTCAGTACAGAACAGGACGACTAAACTCTGATGCAGATCGTCTTTCGAGACAACCTCACAGAGAGCTATTGAATGACTCAATTTCACAAAAAGAGCAAGAGCGTATACAGCACTTTACTGAGACACATCTGAATGATCAGAAAACCTCTCTGAATCATGATGTTGTGCAGCTGATCTGTGAAAGGAACCTGGTTAACAGCTGTGATGAAGCCTCAGAGGAGGAAGGTGCTTCCACTCTTGTACACTCTTTAGCTGTAACTACTACTGCCATACCTGATGATTTTGTGTCTGAGAGTCAGTGTGGTGGTCTTCCTCTTGTTCCCCCATGTGCCTGTAGATGAGCTTAGGGCAGAACAAAGAGCTGTCCCTTGTATTAGAGAAGTCATAGGCCAACTTGAAACTGGGGAAAGGTTTCACCCACTGTTAGGAAAGAGCTTCCTGAAATTCACTTGTTGCTTAGGGAACTCAGTCGCCTTGAACTACACAATGACATACTGTATCGAGCGTGACGAGAGAAGGGTTGTGTCATGCATCAACTTGTTCTCCCTGAACAGTTTAGGGATGTTGTCCTTCAGAGCCTCCATGATGATATGGGGCACTTGGGTATTGAGCACACACTTGATCTGGTTAGGACAAGGTTTTACTGGCCAAAAATGGTCTTAGATGTTGAGAAAAAAAGTTAAAATGTGTCATTGGTATGTACGTAGAAAATTCCTTGCTGAAAAATCTGCCCCATTGGTCAACATAGAGTCCACTAGACCTCTCGAACTTGTGTGTATTGACTTCTTGTCAATTGAGCCGGGTAGGAGTAACACCAAAGATGTGCTGGTGCTCACTCATCATTTCACCAAGTATGCTCTTGCAAGCCCAACCCGGAATCAGAAAGCCCAGACTGTTTCAAAGTGCCTGTGGGATAATTTCATTGTCCATTGTGGTATTCCAGAACGGTTACTCAGCGATCAGGGCCCAGATTTTGAGTCCCACCTTATTAAAGAGCAATGTAGGAATGTGTTCATGAAACGTACTAAAAGCTCGTCACCATCTTCCACTGTGCCAAATGCTGAGTCCAACACTTTGAAGTACTCCCTAGGTGGTGCTTCAGGCCCAAGTCTCCGAACCACATCGGATGCTGGGACAAGAAGGTTTATAGAATTTTCAGAGTTTTTTCCAAGTCAGAAATTGAAGCATCGCCAACCTGCTTTTTCAACCCATTCAGACAACTTAAATCCGATTTAGTCAGTAATTCACTTGTCTGATTTACATCTTGCTGCTGTGAAACAGCTTTCTGTTTAACAATACTAAGATGTTGTCTCATCCTTGTGTTCTTAACTTCCTGTCTATTCTCTGCTGTACAAACCAGCAATAACAACTCTGAAAAAGTGGGTGGCTCTTGTTTCTTAAGCTCAAGCTGCAAATCAGCAAGTAAAACATTGCCCCAACAACCCCTGTAAAACTGTTACAGGAGGTGCTTGTCATTCTCTTGGGGTAGAACTCCATCCCTACACACAGTGAGATTCAACGCCACCTGCAGGCGGCAAAGGTATGCAGAGGGTTTCTTCCCAGAGTCCTGCAGTGTGTTCATGAAATGTACTAAAAGCTCGTCACCATCTTCCACTGTGCCAAATGCTGAGTCCAACACTTTCAAGTACTCCCTAGGTGGTGCTTCAGGCCCAAGTCTCTGAACCACATTGGATGCTGGGATGAGAAGGCTTTATAGAATTTTCAGAGTTTTTTCCAAGTCAGAAATTGAAGCATTGCCTATGAGCAAATCAGCGTGAGAATGCCGTGTCATAATCAGCTTCACTGAATGGTCTAGGGATCTTATCAGAAAAAGACCTCAGTCTCAAAGTGGAATGAGTCTGTGGACCCTTTTCTTCACTCTTCATAATGTGTTCGACCACTATTCTTTGTACCTCTGGGGGGTTAAGATCACAGGGATTCACAGTCAGCGGTACCTTTTGTGTGAGGTCTTTATTAGAAGAACCTGATCTAAGAGGAAAGGAGGCATCGATTGACTTATAAGGCAAAGCAATACTCTGGCTTGGCTCTACAATAGGAACAGCTGCCTCTGTGCCACTAACGTCACAAGGATCTGTGTTTTCTGTGCTCTCAATAGATCTTTCTATCTATCTTTCTATCTATCTATCGCACTTCCGTCAGTGCGACCTCAAACCCTTTTCCACTGAGCTTAGCTATACCCTTCAGTTCACTCTGGTAGGCATCTATGACAATCTCACCTACATTCTGTGTGAAGACATCTGTCAGCGCACGCAGAGATATGACCACATCAGGTTCATCAGGCAACAGGTAAAGGTAAGGTAACTTTGCTCCCAAAGTTTGCAATGCAACTCCTGTGATACACTCCACTACCTGATTTTTGTAAAATGGGGACAAGCTATCATCCACAGAAAACACTCTTTTAATGCACCCATACTGCCTCAAAAAGTCAAAAAACGCCTTGTCTTTCTCTGATCCTGTCAATCCATTCACTATGACTACATTTGGGATTTTAACACCTAGTTTATCAACAAAATCCGTATTTAAGCAGGTGAGGGGGAAAAAAAAAAATAAAACTAGTAAGCAAATACCGTAGTGTCACTATGGTTATTCAATAATTCTAGGCTCCTGGCTGGTTTGCCACTGAATTGTAGCCCGAATCGGGAGTTTTACAGATGGGAAGGATACCTGTAAATGGAATTAATCTAAGAGTTGGACCAGGTTCAGAAGATTTAGGTTCGACAGGAGCCCAGGGATTGAAGAACCATAATGAACTCAGGCATATGCTGGTGAAATATAAACTTTGTTCATTTATTGAAAAAAAAAAAAAAAAACCCCAAATTGTTCACAGCTGTTAAATATTTACAAATAAAATTGTGTGCTCCTTAAGAAATAAAATAAAAAATATAATTGTTCAAATAAAACAGTTTAACTGAATTCAAACCAGTCAATTCAAATCAGACCTGGGTCTTATTATTTTTCTAATTTCTACTTTCTCTTGTTCAGTGTACCGATTTCTCTCAATTTCCATATGTGTTCAACCTTTCCGGTCCGCAATGTGGTGCAGTGCAGTTTGTCCTACCACACATCAATCACTCCAGTTCCAAGGTTCAGTTCCAACGGGCTGGGGCTTGCCATCCATTAAATGGAATTCTTCAAAATCCTCAGTGGCTCTCTGGACTCTCTCCAGTCAGTCTCCAGGGGTCTGCAGAAAACAGGATCCTCCAACACGGACTGAGGACTCCCCAACATAACTGAGGAATCTCCGACGTGGACTCCCACTCAGTCTAGACAAACAAAAAAACCTGTCCTACGAGCAAGGTCATAATAGAATTACACTTACGCCACTAACTGGCTATAAACATTAGTGGTTACAGCATCAACCTAAGTGTAATAACTCTTCACAAATCTCAGTTGTACAACTTTAAATCATAACATTATAATGTTCAAATTCTCTTGTCTGCACACATTTGGAAGCCAAGTAATTAGTTTCTGAACTCATGCAATTAGTTTTCACACGTTCAGTGCATGAAAAATATCTATGTGCAATTTTAACATTCACATTGCTAGCAAGACACATAATCATATAACAGTATTTTAAACACTTCACAATTAAACACACATCACTTATTTTTCACTCAACTAAGGACAAGTATCATTTTCAGACACCCACAGTGCTTTTTATGAGTGCACGTCGGTTTACATTGTACTAATTAGCTGATTGATTAGTACAACCTGTTCTGTTAGCATTAGCATGGCTACATCACTGATTTTCACTGCATCAACTAGCAAAGCGGCACATAGTGTTAACATGTGTGATTAGCATTAGCACCGCTATCACTCGGTAAAATGATGCATAAAAGTCAACAGGCATTTTACTGTAACAGGCAAATGTGAATCAGGTTTTTATATTGTGTATTTATAATTTTATTTGCATTGATGTATGTGGTTAATGTTTATACTGTTTTCATTTTGTTTTTTCTTCATCTTTTTCTCTTTTTCTCTGTTTCTTTTCTCTAAAGCCCATCCAGGGACAAGAGTTGCAAACTAGCTTAATGCTATACACTCTCTGTGCAACACTCAGATTTTCTTTTTTGTCTATGTTTATTGCACTGTCCCTGACAAATAAACAAATAAAATAAAAATAAATACAAAAAAATATCACTCGATAGATTCAAGAAATCTCTATGTGTAAATCTGGAAATCTTACAACCATTTGAAGCAGTACATCATGACCTCAGACATCTTCAAAGACCAAACGCAGGCATGACTCACAATCATAGCACTCACTATGACATCATCAAAGATAGAGCACTCACTAAGACACCATCAAAGATCAAAGGCAGGCATCTGTGCAAAATTTAAAAAAATAAAAATAATTAGTGTAAAATTAACATATTCTGGTTACAATTGTGTCATGTGTTTTCTGCCCCTTCCCCCCCGAAAAATATGTTCTTCTTCTGTTAGATTTGATTGGCAGTTGGTAACCAGCTCAAAGGTGCATTACCGCCACTGACTTGATTGTTTCCTCATAGCTTTGTGACATTTTCCTCATAGCTTTGTGATGTCTTCCTCATAGCTTTCTGACGTAATCATAGCTTTGTAGCTTTGTGACGTCTTCCACCATGCCAAGATCTTTAAGGCAGCAGAAACGCTGCCTATGACGTGCCTATGATCTCTACATGATGTCTATATGATGTCATATAGACACCATTGTATAGAGGGATTCAAGAAAATCTGTGTCTGTGTGTGATCAAAGGCAGGCATCACTCACAATCACAGGACATCAAAGATCAAAGGCAGGCATCACTCACACTCACTCATGATCATAGGACATCAAAGATCAAAGGCAGGCATCACTCACACAATCATAGGACTCGCTATGACATCATCAAAGATCAAAGGCAGTTATCACTCACAGTAGTAGGACTCACTGTGACATCAGAGATCATAGGACTCACTATGACACCATCAAAGGCAGGCATTACTGAACGAGTGCTGACGTGCTTGCTTACACCCTTGCTTACACCTGCTTTCTATGGGCATGCAGAAATACTTGCTTATACAGGCATGCACGGGCATGCACAGGTATGCACTAGTATTTACAACAACAGACACTGTGTATGTGTGCAATCTGCGCTTTTGTTTGTGTGTTGTCTTTAGTGCCACCCAAAGCAGGATATGTTTTATTTCAGAGGGGACTGTCATGGGGAAAAAAAAAAAGAGGAGCAGAGGATATGCAAGATGAACAGATGCATAGATTGCCCATCGTGAGCAGAACAGGCTGGTCTCTTCCGCAGCAGCCAGGGGCCGGTCAGAGCTGCTGCAGGCTCCGAGGGAGTGACTGAAAAAATATTCTTATAAAAGAAACCTTTTTTGCATTTCTTCCAGCGTCTCCTGTACTGGGCCTACAGCGGATTTTGCGCCGGTCTCTGGAGGAGGAGTATGATGCAGAAAGAGGAAGCCCCATGGGGCGACATGACCTATTTTTACGGTCTAGTCCAGGGGTGTCAAACATACGGCCCAGACCTGGCCCATTAGTTTAAATGGCGTGGTGAGCCTGTTCAAGTGGTTAGTTTGATGGCTGATGTGGAAATTTATATAAATTTAAAATAATTATAATAATCTTGACAAGTTGTTTTTATCATAAAGTGAAATACTATATTTTCAGACCCTCCAGGATTTCGTGGGATTTTTTTTTTCTGTTGTTGCGGTAAGTTGCGGGGCTCTCCTTGGGGATTGCCTGAATCGTGCATTGGCTTATGTTCAGCCCGGAGAGTCCCAATTTTAAACTCACTGACAAGATGTAGTAGTGACTTTTACCTCTAAAGACGTATAAACTGTTTCAACACTTGCTGTAATATTATATTCACTTGTTTTTTGTGTGGTTTTACGGCGTGTCTGGGCGCATGCGCTCCCGAGATGGAGGTACTTTCAGGCAGGCGGGACGTTTTTCAATTCAAACCCGGCACTTCATACACGCGGTCATTACGAAAACTCGAGGAGACATTCACCGGTGGGCTGGGGGAGATGGATGAAGGAACGATGTGGGAAAACTCACAGGTGAGTGTGTTTTTTTTAAATCACACACTGTTTTTTGCTGATGTGTTCAGTATATTCTCACTGTAAACATAGAAGTGAGTGTGGTGCAGCGCCGCATTTGGTTGGTCAGACTGATGACGTACACATCTGCGCGCTACTGAGAGACAAATTTGATTGGCGAAATTGGCTGAAGTTGACAACAATTGGCCACAATTGCGGTAAAGTTGCGGTGATTCGACAAAATTCAAATTATGCAGGACCTACTGAAGTCGCGGGAATTGGTAGAATTGCAACTTCGCGAAATCCTGGAGGGTCTGTATTTTTAATAATTAAACTGCACTACTTGCACAGTGGTACAGGGCAACACGGTGGTATAGGGGTTAGCACTGTTGCCTATCAGCTAGAAGGTTCAAGGTTTGAATCACAAGTCTTGCAGGAGTAGGAACCTTTCTGTGTGGAGTTTGCATCTTCTTCCTGTGCTGTGTGGGTTTACTCCAGGTGCTCTGGTTTCCACCCACAATCCGAAGACATGCATGTTAGGTTAATTGGTGATTCTAAATTGTTCCTAGGTATCTGTCTCTGATAGGCCCTTAGAATAGAGGGTTAGTACTAGGGATGAGCTGATACCACTTTTTCAAGTCCGATACTGATACTGTGACTTTGAGTATCAAATACTGTCTCTCCTTATTTAAAACAACAAAAGTACAGAACATACTTTGGTCATGACTGGTTCCATTTTGCATACATATAAAAACATAAATCTAAGAGTCAAGGAATATATTACAAATCTGACCCAGTTCAGCAGCGCTGCTGCATTTTTTATTTTAAACTTTGTAACATTGGCAGCATTTCACTGGTCAGGACCGTGTAAACATGCATTCTGAAGTTTTAAGTGCAAGTTTCTGCAAAACTTTAAGGTTGAGTATTAAATAAACATTCAGATGAAATTCAAAGTGCCACAAATGTATGAGATAAAAAATGCTGTAGATCTGGTAGATCTGGCTAACCCTTTAAGTTGTATTTTTGTCATCTATTATTATTATCATAAGTATTCTCCTGGGACTTGGTTTATTTAGTAGTGTTTCTGACATTATTCTCTGTCCAGTCTTATTTTTTTAAGTTTGCTCTTATTTTGAAGTCATTCCTGTTCCATAGCCTTGTTGTTGTAGTCCTGCTTCCAGTTCACTGCTATGATATGATTTGCTATTTACCTTTCTGTTACTTAACTAGTGTTCCTTTGGCTTAAAGACCTTGATGCTGTGGCAACATATTTTTCCGGTGGTGGTGGTGGTGGGGGGCTCAGAAAAAACATGACACTATTGTAACTGGAATATGTTAATTTTATACTATTTGTTCTTTTTTTTTTAATTTTGCACAATAACTCTACATTTGGAACTTACCATTTGAAGTATTGTAAGACCAAGGTTTGAATCTTGGAATATTGGTCAGTTGCGGTCCACCCAGACGTCCTGTGTTTGGACTTTTTACTGGTGTCATCTTTCAGTCTTGAAGGCTTGAGGTTTTCCTCCAAAAATTATAGCAATTTTCTTACAGTTTTCTATTTTTCTCTGTAAATTTATCTAAATTTGAAACAATTTTCTTCAAATTTGTATTTTTGTCTTGTAAAATTATTAATTCTTGTACATTTGAGACTTTATCATAAATGTATGGATTATTTTATGGCTAATTTTTCTCTTTTTTTAAAATAAAATTAGTGGTTTTTATATAAATTTGAAACAGATTGTTGTAAAATTTTGACTTTTTTTTTCCCTCATACAATTTAAACTTTTGACCATAATTTTGTCGAGCCAGAACAGAACAATAATGGAACTCTGATTTCCAAAGAAATATAATTATTAATAGAATTATATATTTAATGAAATAAATTAAAATGACCAAAGATGCTGTTATTTCTGTTATAATTTTTCTATATATTTACAGTTTAGAAATCTCCTCCCCAACCAGACAACAGGGAAAAAAAAAACAACTTATTTTGAAATCTAAATGTTGGCAGGTTTAGTTTGTCTTAAGGCTGTTGATGGATTAAAGTCACTGACTTTGTGAGTTTTGGTAATTTTAAATTGCCAGGTGCATAATAATGAACATAATTTAGTTAATATTGTAGTGGCTGGTGAAGTAAAAATCCTCGGCAATTCAGTCACCCTTGCCTTTCCCTCAATTAGCCTGCGTCAGAGCCATTTTTCAATAGCTTTGGCCTGCATATGAAGCTTAACTACACCTGTTTGCTAAGCGACTCAATGTTGTACCCATTACCAGCGGGTTAAAACCACGATAAATGCCTCCACTGCTTACATACCTCTGCTTTTTTTTCCTCGTTTCGTCGTCGTCGACTTAAATAAGCTCATGCTTTACTCTGACACGGAATCAGGTTTGTCTCTCGGACAGCGACATTAGATGGGTCTGCCTGCCAACTGGAGTGGTCACTTGGACGGCATGCTCCAGAACTCCAATGCATGGGTGACTGTTATGTGCATTGTTCACATGCGCACTTGTGGAGTGTCATTCCTTTATTTATTTATTTCTTAGCATGGCGGCTGAGTTGTAGGCATGGCAGACTACCACGGAGAAATGTTGCCAGTGGAAACCCTGCTAACTCATCAGCTGTTCCTTGTTCTCTGCCGAAAGGTAACCCCATGTTATGTCTTTGTTCCTGTCATTTTCCACGCTTCCGTCTAGTTTGTAATTTAAGTTTCATTCTTTTGTTTACATTTCAGTTTTAGCCTCTTCAGTCTCTGAGCTGGAAAAGCAGCAGCTGCTGATGCCCAACACAGTTCCTTCTGCTCAGTTCTTGACAGAATTTGGCATACTCCTTTAGCGTGATACTTTTGCAAGTGTTTTATCAAGTTGGTGTTGTTAAGATTGTAAACGCTGGTACCACCCTGGGATAGAGTTCCGTAATTTCACACAGGAAACCTACCGAGGTGAGTCCCACAGGCAGGATCCAGTGACACATGACACTCGTTGCTTCTCTTTATGGAAGCCACCCACAGCGTGGCTGAGAATGATGATCGCACCTTCATTTTAATATTATTAATGTATCGAATTGGTAAATTACTTTTATTCCTTACTGATACCGATCCAGCCATTTTGCATGGATCGAACCCGGTACCGTGGATTGGATTGGCTCATCCCTAGTTAGTACTAGTGAAGTGCTTTGAGTGGACTTTGGGTCTAGAAAAGCACTATACACGTACAGATTCTTACTTGCAGTCAATTTTAGAGAAGTAACAGATGTTTTTTTATCGTGCTACAGGTTTTTGTCTTGTGCTACATGACTATGAACCTCTGTAGCACCAGTGCAAAAAAATTAACGTACAGCCCTATAAGTGTGACAGATATGCCAAAATGTAATAAATCAGGAAGGGGGCAAATACCTTTTCACAGCACTGTAACTAAATTAGATGAAAAGAAAATGGAAATCTTCTGTTATACTGTCTAAAAAAGTGTACTTTAGCTTGCACCAGGAAAGTTAGATACTACATCTATATGAAAGAATAAAATACTGCTTATAAAAAGGGTGAATACGTATGGCTCATTGCTTGATCCACGTTGATTTGTTGTGCAGTGGACAGCTGATGCAATCATTTTACAAAAATCCTAGCTGAAACTCTGACCATGATGGATACACCCCAGGCGCTGTGCTGGATTTCTAAAATCACCACCTTGAGGTTATGGTTGGTTTGTATTTAACTACAGTATGATGATGAGGTTCACTTCAGAGGCTCAGCATTACAGTGCTATTAAATGACTGTCATATCTACAAATAGGGATGCTTTCAGGAATTTGCCCAGATTGAGGCAAAGATCATGTGTGTGACTGTGGTACATTTCTTCATGTATCCAAGCTTTACTAAAAAGACATCCTTACAACATTGCAGTAGTTTACAGAAAGACTAGAGAGCAGCTGACTTTTGCCCTTCATATTTGTTGTATTACACAGGGCTGGAAGAGCATAAGTATTGGGTCAAATACTGTACAAGTTAATCCGTTAATCTCTTCAATGTGGAAACTGGATTCCCTCCTAATGGGTGTTTATCAAAGCTTAGAGCGCACATCACTGTTGAGCAACAAGCCGAAATGTAAGCACAGAACAGAGCTGGACACAAATTTACCATTGGGATTAACAGGGTCCTTGTTAACATTTGTCTGTATTGAATGAGAAATATTAAAAAAAAAAAAAAAAAACACTTTACAATAAAACTGCCCAAATAAAGGATTTATTATATTCTATGCATTCTTATAGTTTATAAGTAGGATATTGATTAGGGAAGGGAATTGATAAGATTTTATCTATATCAATGGCATTGTGGATTTTGCTTATTGATCCAATTCTTTATCAATTCCTTTATCAATACTTGATCAGTTTTCCATGTGGGGAAAAAAGCAGGCCTTCACAGGATTTCAGCATCTGTGCAGGAGTTTTATTTTTCTGACTTTAAACAGTGCTTCTTCTCTTAAAAAAATATAATAAAATCAAATATAAGATTGTAAACATGCTTTCCTCAGAAAAAATGGGTATTTATGCCTTGTAACATTTGTTACGTTTAAATGCTGAAAAGCAATATAAATAAAAAGCAGTATAAATGAAATACTGAAGTGATTAGAAACAGCTGCAGAGGTAGTTATTTTAGCAATCACAAAAATGTACATGCTGTACTTGGGTGTAATTTTTGCGTGTTTTTTTCTTTAAATATATACAGTATACTGTATATGCACAGTGTATATACAGTGGTATGAAAAAGTGTTTGCTCCCTTCCTGATTTCTCATTTTTTTTGTATGTTTGTCACACTTACGTAAATGTTTGAGATCATCAAAAAAAATTAAATATTAGACAAAGATAACACAAGTCAACACAAAATGCAGTTTTTAAATGAAGGTGTTTAATTATTAAGAGGAAAAAAATCCAAACCTACGTGGCCCTGTGTGAAAAAGTGATTGCCCCTAAACCTAATAACTGGTTGGGCCACCCTTAGCAGCAACAACTGCAATCAAGCATTTGCGATAACTGGCAGTGAGTGTTTTACAGCGCTGTGGAGGAATTTTGGCCCACTTATTTTTTCAGAATTCTTGTAATTCAGCCACAGTGGAGAGTTTTCAAGCATGAACCGCCTTTTTAAGGTCATGCCACAGCATCTCAATGAGATTCAGGTCAGGATTTTGACTAGGCCACTCCAAAGTCTTCATTTTGTTTTTCTTAAGCCATTCAGGGGTGGACTTGCTGGTGTGTTTTGGATCATTGTCCTGCTGCAGAACCCAAGTGTGCTTCAGCTTGAGGTCACAAACAGATGGCCGGACATTCTCCTTCAGAATTTTTGGGTAGACAGCAGAATTCATGGTTCCATTTACCACAGCAAGTCGTCCAGCTCCTGAAGCAGCAAAACAGCTCCAGACCATCACACTACCACCACCATATTTTACTATTGGTATGATGTTTCTTTTCTGAAGTGCTGTTACTTTTACGCTGGATGTAATGGGACACACACCTTCCAAAAAGTTCAACTTTTGTCTTGTCAGTCCACACAGTATTTTCCCAAAAGTTTTGGGGAGTATCAAGATGTTTTTGATCAGCAGTGGTTTTTATCTTGGAACTCTGCCATACAGGCCATTTTTGCCCAATCTCTTTCTTATGGTGAAGTCATGAACACTGACTTTAACTGAGGCAAGTGAGGCCTTTGGATGTTGTTGTGGAGTCTTTTGTGACCTCTTGGAGTAATTTTGGTCAACCGGCCACTCCTGGGAAGGTTCACCACTGTTTCATGTTTTTGCCATTTGCGGATAATGGCTGTCACTGTGGTTCGCTGGAGTCCCAAAGCTTTAGAAATGGCTTTATAACCTTTTCCAGACTGATAGATCTCAGTTACTTTGTTTCTCATCCATCCATCCATCCATCTTCTATTTGTTCCTGAATTTTTTTTGGATCACAACATGGTGTCTAGCTTTGGAGGATCTTTTGGTCTACTTCACTTTGTCAGGCAGGTCCTATTTAAGTGATTTCTTGATTGAGAACAAGTGTGGCAGTAATCAGGCCTGGGTGTGGCTAGAGAAATTGAATTCAGCTTTCCAAAGATATGGTAAACCACAGTTAATTTATGTTTTAATGGGGTGGGGGGCACTTTTTCACACAGGGCCATGTAGGTTTGGATTTTTTTTTTCCTCTTGAAAATAAACACCTTCATTTAAAAACTGCATTTTGTGTTTACTTGTGTTATCTTTGTCTAATATTTAAATTTGTTTGATGATCTGAAACCTTTAAGTGTGACAAACATACAAAAAAATAAGAAATCAGGAAGGGGCAAACACTTTTTCACACCACTGTACACCCACATGCATAAAATACTCAATTGTATATTAACATACTAGTAAAACCTCAAGACATTACTCAGTCTGGGAAGGAGTCTAGTTCAATATTGATCTGTAACCTACATTACACAAACCACCTACCCAGACTCTAGCTGCTTTACGGTCATGAATGGATGCAAGCCTTTAAATACAAACTTCATTACAGCTCTGTGTGCAGCCGGGGTCACTGGGTTTTCCTTGCAAGGAGCAGAGGGCGAGTAGGTTGGTGAAGCCTCAGAGCTACTGTATCTGTTGCTATCATTGTCTGAAAAGAAAGAGATCATATTTAAATATCACACGTTTTTAGCTGGGTTTTGGGAGTTAAAAAATGGATTAAACTTAGCCTGCAAGGCTGGTAGCATTGCACTAATATTCTATAAGCTAATATTACTATTACTAACAGAGGTCCTGCTGTTTGGGAATCAAGTGTGGGCGCACTTCGTAGACTGTCAAACACATTGCAATCTTTTACTTTATTGAGTAATAAATATGATGATGTTTTAACTTGTGTTTATCATGCACCATGTTGCTTGTGTTTACCATATGCTTCCACTATTACTCCGCAGTAGCAATGACGTCATGGCATTGCTTGGTAATGGCAGAATGTGACATCATGACGCATGCCATTTTTAAAAAAACATGGAAATGTTTAAACCTGCAGCATCAATAAGAGGAATTGATAGCATCAGCGATGTACGATTTCGGGGGCTCGTTCCCAATTCCCATCCCTAGTATTGATGAGGTTATAGTGCTTTATAATCCTCAGTAAGCAATTATAAACAAGTTTTAAATATGGCTGTACCTAAATATTAATTTAGCTGGATATTTCATTACACTGATATATGGTTTTCATATGTGGTATGCAGACACTGACTTTTCTTCGCAAACTGATTTTAATAAAGGTAAAATAGAAATTAAAATGTAGTAAATTTACCTCAAAAAACCCTGCAAATTTGCAAGAACACTTTCACAAATTAACCAGAAAAATATGAAGTTGATGATTAAGTCACAAATTTACCAAAAAGGTCACAGATTTACATGAATAAATTTGCAAATGTACAAGGAAAAAACAAACAAATCTGTGACAAAAAATGTACAAGAAAAACTACTAATCTGAGGAAAAAACTTTGAATTCAAAAGGAAATATTTGTGAAAAAGGTCTTAATTTTACAAGAAAAGCTAGAAATTTATGAAAGAAAGTTGCACATTTACATGAAAAAGTTTCAGATTTATGAGAAAAGTCATATTTCTTAAAAAAAAAAAAAGAATAAAAAAACCCTTGATGTTTATGCAACTTGTATCCCCTTTACACAGGAGATCATTAAGAGATCATTGAGAGATCTGGCCAATATTTGATCTATCAGTGGTTTCCGCAGTTGCCACGGTATCCTCAAAGCTTTGACTCAGTCCAAAACAGACAAGGATCTCCCAAATGATCCCAAAGATCAAAAATTGGCCCGATCTCTGTGCTGTGTCAAGGGGCCCTTACTAGAAAGACTAGAGAATATTCAGATATTTGTTCTGGATATTTTCCAGATATTTGATGTGACAGAAGCAGCCAGATGAATTCTGAAGTGTATAGGGATATACTGTCTGCTGAGATTCAGCCAAATGCAACAAAGTTGACTGGATGGTGCTTCACAATACAAATGAACAATGACCCAAAACATACTGCACAATCAACCCGAGGTTTTTTTTTTTTAAAGCAAAGAAGTGGAATATTCTGTAACAACCAAGTAAATCACTAAATCTCAGTGCTTCGACACAGTCCTCTCTCTTGACTCTTCAGGCAGTTTCTTGGAGTTTGTGGCTTAATTTTTCCTCAAAATATGCATGTCTGCTGTGAGACCTATCCAGATCACATCCAATCAACAAACTCATATTCATCAACAGAAGCATCTTAAGATAAGATAAGATAAGATAAGATAAGATAAGATAAGCCTTTATTAGTCCCACAACGGGGAAATTCCAGGATTGCAACAGCACAGGGATAGCAACACTCAGAGCAACAATCAGAAGGCAAGAAAAAACAAGCAAGCAAGAGCAGCTAATATACATATGTACATATTACTATAAAATATATATATACACACACACACACACACAGACACACAGTGCAGAGCATTGTAGCTGGATGGAATAAATATATATTATTATATCTTAGGTATATATAGGTATAGGTATCTTAGGTATATATATCTTAGATATATATAGGGATAATCTTAAGAAGTCAGGTACATCAGAGCAAATATTCAGGTGTTATACAAAAGGGTCTGAATACTTGTATAAATACAGAATTCCTGTTTATTTGTGAAGTAACAGAAGATATAATGTTTTGATTTATGATACAATATTTACAAAAAAAAAGCCATGCAATGCAAATTGTGGAAAAATTCACGGGGTCTTAAAGCTTTCTGGAGGCACTCTATGTACCTTTAGTTGCAGCTTTCTCTGTTATTGGATGATCATAGTGAACAGATGGAAATTAGCCACTGGCTACAATCTGGCAAGTTTACATTGATTGATATCAATCTTCATTAACTTGCACTGTCCTTAAAAAAATACCCTTAACTAAGTCACTGTTGTTTACTTTGCATTCATTATATTTTTATTAGCACAAATATGCTTTTTGAAGGTACACCTGCTTTGCTAGAGTAGTTAATTCACAATGGGAAGCACTGTGTTGTATTTCAATATCTCTTGTCGACAGTTGTAAATGTTATATAAATTAGAGGAAATGAGAATTTTTTTTCTGAATTGACTGCTGGCGGTGTGACTGTTGAAACATCCTCTTCTCCAGCATATAAAATACATGTCTTCTGATGTCTCTTTTCTGTCTTTAAATCCCCACTGACACTAAATTTTGACAGCACCACTTGTCCCATCTGCAAATTTATGCCACCTGAATGGTGCAGTGTATGCTTAGCTAAGTGTGATGAAAGCTTGGCACTTTTTATTTATTTATCAAGATTTCAGTGTCTCTTTTTTGTTAAAAAAAATCAGTTAGTGGTTTATCATGCTTCAGTGTTGATAGGAGGCTGATTTGAAGGGGTGAGACATCAGTTCTGACTGACATTTGTGCAAGTCATCATTTGTGAGTCAGAATGAGCTGCTGTGCAATAATTACAGTTTCAGATTAAAAAAGGGTGATTATATAAGGTCTCAGATTTGTTTGTTAAGCCCTGAGGGGGGAAAAAAAAACAAAAAAAACCTTTTACTAATAGACAAGCTCTACCTGGTTACCTACTACTGGTACTTTGACCAACTAATCATGGAATAGGCAACTTTTTGAGGTGTGTTGCTATTCTGCTGTTGCTATTGTAATTAAAGCTGGAGTAATGGCAGAGCGAGGAACTCATTGGAAAGGGTATTCATAAAGTCTAAGGGCCCTATTTTGACAGTCTGTTCACCAATCTATTGTCTGAGGTGCAGAGTGCATTTATGGGTGTGTTCAAGTCCAATTTGTTAAAGGTGCCCTTTGGCAGCTCTAAAACCACCTTAAAAACAAATATGTGTTGCCCAAAATAGTATACTGAGGCTTTTTACCCACAAAAAATGTTCATTGCCTTAGAATTGCTTGGAAAGAGATTTTAAATCTTGCACCTACTTAAGTATGCACGGATCTATGAATATTCTAATTAATGGCCTGCAGGGCTTGCACGTGATTGGTCACTGCACCCCGAACTGCAGGGCTTGCACGTGATTGGTCACCACGATTCCTGGTGGGTGGGCTGCTAATCTGTTCAAGACGCTGAATATGGCTGCTCTCAGCTTAGAGTGCGGCACCCCGTCTGGCACAGGGAAACAACCCTTTTGTCCACTGGGAAAAACTCCTATATAGAGGCAGCAAGGTGGGGGAATACAAGAATACCCACCCCTGCTCATCGCCTCTCGCCTGGGGAAACTCCAGAGAAGGCCAAGCTCCAGCCCCTCTCCAGGAGACTGGTTCCAGAACCAGAGTTGTGTGTTGAGGTGAGGCTGATTATATCTAACTGGTATCTCTCAACCTCATACACCGGCTCAAGCTCCTTCCCCACCAGAGAGGTGACATTCCACTTCCCCAAAGCCAGTTTAGGAAGCCTGGGATCAGACCGCCAAGGTCTCCGCCTTTGACCACCACCTGATCCACATAGCACCGGACCCCCATGATCTCTCCTGCAGGTGGTGAGCCCACTGGAGGGCGGACCCATGTAACTCCTTTGGCCTGAGCCCGGCCGGGTCCCATGGACGGAAACCCGGCCACCAGACGCTGGCCATCGAGCCCCTCCCCCAGGGTGGGGCCCCGGTAACCCCATACCGGGCGGGGTACACTGAATCCTTGTTCTGGTATTTTTCATGAGAGTCTGTTGGATCATTCTTAGTCTGGCCCTTCACCCAGGGCCAGTTTGTCTTGGGTGACCCTACCAGAGGCATATTGTTCCGGACAACATAGCTCCTGGGATCACTAGGGCACGCAAACCCCCCACCACGATAAGGTGACGATCCATGAGGGGTGAAATGTATCACTCTGTGTGTAATGAATCTATATATGAGTTTCACTTTCTGAACTGAATTATTGAAATATATCAACATTTCGATGACATTCTAATTTATTGAGATGCACCTGTACATGAGCGGAGTTGACATGCGTGTCTCTTAATTTATCAACAAAAGTCACTGTAAAGACTATCCTCAACAGTTTTCTAATATTTTTCATAAAGCAGGGATAAACGGTTTTGTACTACGTGCAGCGCTGTGTTGGAACATAAAGTTGCCGATTGATAAACACTTGAAACGGAAAGTGCAGAGAGGCTGGCTGAAACTTGTGAACAAAGAGACTTGGAGCTGCTGAGATTGTAAGTAAAATATCATTTGTTTGTTTTAACATTTGTGTTGTAAATTAATAATTTATCCGGCATGATGGTGTTTTCTTTTACAAACTATGGATACAGTAGTTAACTATTGGTTAAGTGCTGTGAATAAATGCAGAATAAAGGTGTATTTTATGAGATTATGGACTTCTAGCACTTAAGTGAGCGATTTGAAGATAATAAGTCACAATAAAATGAAAATGGCAGAATTAGTAAAGGCTGCAGTACAACGAGCCATTTTTACTCAATAGAACCAAACTGAAATGAATAAATCTTCCCAGGAAATGAATTGAAACCCTTTTCAAAAATTGAAAGTTAATTTGTAGTTTAAATATAAACAACAAAAAATAAAAGAAACTAAATTATTAAACCCTACTGTGGTGTGGGGATTTAAAAATATGATTAATTTTACTTTGAAATATATTTTCCTTTCCATATCCCCTTCAGATCTGTGAAGACTGGGTTTCCACTCCAAGATCCATCCTGCACTGAGACCTTCTGAAGGGAAGAGGTTGTCAGTGGAGGAGCCATACCTGCTTCATGTGGATTTCAGCACAGAAGAAGACTTCAAATTTTTCAGGGGTCTTAGTTTTCAACTTCAAGATTCAAGAGGGTGCTGTCATAATTTTCTCCATACTCAACATGCATTCAATGCAATTTAGTTGTTGTAACGACTAATTCTTTTATTTCTTTTTTAATTTTAAGTTCTCAGCAAGAATACAGTTCTGGTCATTTTTTGACAACTTTATTTAGCATTTAATTCTACATAAATCATTGTTTAACAGGTGATTTTTGGCGATTCTGTGCTTTTCTTGAGGTGTTGGGCAGCACGGTGGTGCAGTGGTTAGTACTGTTGCCTTACAGCTAGAAGGTTCCTGGTTTGAATCCCCAGGTTGGCAGGGGTTGGAACCTTTCTGTGTGGAGTTTGCATGTTCTCCCTGTGCTGCGTGGGTTTACTCCGGGGGCTCCGGTTTCCTCCCGCAATCCAAAGACATGCATGTTAGGTTAATTGGCTGTTCTAAATTGTCCCTAGATATGTTTCCTATAGGCCCTTAGAATAGAGCACAGGTGTCAAACTCATTCCATGGAGGGCCAAGACCCTGCAGGTTTTACCTCCACCCAGTGTCTTCAACAGGTGATTTCTCTGAATTTCTTCCCACTGATTGCTGATCAGTGAAAACACCTGTTGAAGAGACTGGGTGGAATTAAAACCTGCAGGGTCTTGGCCCTCCATGGAATGAGTTTGACACCCCTGGAATAGAAGGTTAGTATTAGTGAAAGCGCTTTGAGTTGTCTTTGTGACTAGAAAAGCGCTATATAAGTGTAGGTTAGTTAGTTAGTGTTTCACAGAATAGCATCACTGTAAACTTTGGAAAAATCAGCTGCTTTAAAATCTGTACTTCCTTACACAACTTTCAGTACAAAATAAACTCTAAAAATGTCACAAGTTTTGGGAAAAACTCCCACAAATTCAGGCTTTTTGGGCCACAACAATCACAAAAACAGCCATGAAATCCTGGAGGGACTGAAATACAGTGAGATTATGTCTACAAGCTTCATGTATTGAATTTGTTTACTGATTCTGGGTTGTTAACCTGACACTACACACCTTTTGCACTAAAGAAAGCACTTGTGAGCACTTTGTGAAATCATTAGTTAAATAATAAAAAGTGCATTATTGTAACTGATTTTGGGTCCGTTCTTTATGTGATAATTTATGTATTAACAAAAGTTAGCGTATTCTTGGTCCAATTTGCAGAATTAGGTCTTGGAAGATTTATTTTTTCCTGACAAGTAAAATGGCTGTTAAAGTGGTAATTTCCCAGATCAAATCGGGATCGGATCAAATCAAATTGGAATTGAATTGATTCAGAATCTCAAGAATCTGAATTGAATCGATTCTGGAAATTAGGGATCGTTCCCAGCCCTATAACCAACCAGGCTAAGCAGGAATAGTTACCTAGCTCCTAAATGGAACAAAAAATTTTAAACTAAATCTGAGCTGCTGTTTATAAACGGGAGAAATAAGAGTTTTTGTTTTGTGTTTTCTGAACTAGTGCATTGCCCGTAGAACGCAAGTATTCTTGTGTGAAAACAGGTATCCCAATTAGGCTTTACAGGCCCTAATGTAGGCTGTGTTTGAAAGTGGAATACAAAGAGGTGTAGCCTATATGTAGGCAATCACACATGTTAGACATTGACAAATCAGTCCCTCCAGGATTTCAGGGGATGTTTTTATGATTGCTGTGGCCCAAAAAGCCTGAATTCACGGGAGCTATTTTAAAAAAGTTGCAATGTTTTTTAGAGTGTTTTTTGCTCTAAAAGTTGTGGGAAGAATTACAAATTTCAAAGCAGATGTTCTTTTTTCCAGTTTACTGCTGTGATATTCTATATAACAATACAAGAAAAGTACAGGATTGTCAAAAATTTCCTATTATAGTGATTTATAAATTAAGCAGAAACTTCTGCTATACAGAAAAACAATTTTATGCAACAGCAAATACAGACTTGAACACAATATCCATTACAGCAGCTAAATTGCGTTGAATGCATGTTAAAGAGTAGAGATTTGGAAATTATTAGCAGCACCATCATTTGAAAACTCCCTACAGTCCCCAACCACTCGGTGTCGAGCAGAGAGGAAAAAAGAAATAATTTATTCTGTTGCTCTGTATTGTCTATAGGAGTCTGTGTTTTTTCTGAAAAAAATTACAGAGGATATTCTCTCTCTTTCCGTGCCTACCTGTCTGTCTGCTGCATGTCAGTCTTGACACACACACACTTGTCTCTACAGACACACATCTTTCATTTACGGCGAGACAGCGGGGAAGGTGAGGAGGGGGAGTAGGTGCGTTTGTCCGTCCAGACCCGAGGTCCATAGCTTTCAAGCTCATTGACC
Source organism: Pholidichthys leucotaenia (assembly GCA_020510985.1). Lineage (NCBI taxonomy): Eukaryota > Metazoa > Chordata > Actinopteri > Cichliformes > Pholidichthyidae > Pholidichthys > Pholidichthys leucotaenia. The sequence continues at coordinate 103,551,118 of CM035848.1, forward strand.
AGATGTAGTAATGATTTTACCTCTAAAGATGTGTAAAATGTTAACACTCGCTGTAGTGTTAATAGTTTTATGGTGTCTCTCCTCACGCGTGCTTCCGCGACAGGGTGCTTTTGGGGCAGGCGGACGTTTTTCAACACAAACCCAGCGCTTTGTACACGCGGTCAGGACAGAGACGTGGTGAGACATCCACCGCCAGGCTGGGGGAGACGGAGGAAGGGACAGTGTTGGAAACCTCGCAGGTGAGTGTTTTTTTTAATCACACACTGTTTGCTGATGTGTTCCATTAATACTCACTGTAAACACGGAAGTGAATGCGGTGCAGTGATGGATTTGGTTGGTTAGACTCAGTTTGAGCGCCAGTGAGAGACAAATTTGATTGGTGAAATTTGTGGAACTTGACGAGGATTGGCCAAAATCGCGGGAAAGTTGCGGTGATTGGGCAAAGTTGCAAGGTCGCGCAATAGTTGCACTGATTGGCTGATTTCACGTGAATTGACGCAATCGCGAAATCCTGGAAGGACTGACAAATACATATAAAAGGGACTAAATGGCACTGATTTATTTGACTGTGAGAATATTAATTACAGAATACTTAAATATTGAAAAAGAATGGGACATCCAATATTAGCGACTGTTTCAGATCCCTTGTTTATTTGTTTGTCAGATCACTTCTTTGTATGATCTTTTATCACTTATATTCAAGATAATAGTGTATCTTGCACTTTGGGGAATGGGAGTTGTTCGGTCATCATAATTATTTTAGTTTATATCACTGTTCACGATGTGAACGATGTGAACAGTGATATAAACTATGTCACGGTAACTATGTCACGGTCCGCTTACTTCAAAGGGTGCTTGAAGTGTAAGCCAAAAGCTGAATCACGGACTGTAATCACTGCACCGGCTAATATCAAGAAACCAAAGCCGCCAGCGCTGAGTCTGGCAACCTGGAACGTCAGAACAATGTGTCCTGGCCTCTCTGACGACCTCCAGCAAATCAACAATGCCAGGAAAACTGCTATCATCGACCGCGAGCTGAAGAGGCTTAATATTGACATTGCAGCACTGCAAGAGACGCGACTCCCGGGCAACGGCAGCTTGAAGGAGAAGAACTATACGTTTTTCTGGCAGGGACAGGAGCCTGACGAGCCTCGCCTGTATGGTGTTGGATTCGCTGTTCAAAACTCCCTTCTGTCCTCTATTGAACCGCCGTCTTCAGGCACTCCACGAGTCCTCTCTCTCCGTCTCATAACCTCCTCTGGACCAGCTAATATCCTTAGCGCCTATGCTCCGACGCTCTGCTCTTCAATTGAGATGAAAGATGCATTCTACGAGGTGCTCGAAACCAGGATCCAGCAGATCCCTGCCAAGGAGCACCTGTTTCTGCTTGGTGACTTTAACGCACGGATAGGGGCAGATCATGACTCCTGGCCCCGCTGCATTGGCCGCTTCGGCATCGGCAAGCTCAACGAGAACGGTCAACGCCTCCTTGAACTCTGCTCCTTTCATGACCTCTGTCTGACCAACACATTCTTCTCCACCAAGCCTTGTCACCGTGTGTCCTGGAGACATCCAAGGTCTCGCCACTGGCATCAGCTGGACTTTGTCATCACCAGGAGATCCCTGCTGAACCGAGTGCTGGTCACGCGCAGTTTCCACAGCGCTGACTGTGACACCGACCATTCCCTGGTCGCCACTAAGGTACGTCTCTGCCTCAGACGTGTCAACCGCTCCAAGCAGAAACCCCGACCCCGCATCAACACAGCTATGATTACAGTACCTAAACTGCGGGAACGCTATGCTAAAGTCGTAAATGAAGCCCTGGTGGACTGTCCCACTGACTGTGCTTCTGCAAGGTGGAACCATATCCGTGAGGCTGTGTTTGAGACCGCCATAGGTACCTTTGGGAAAAAGGTGGGGAAGAGTGCAGATTGGTTTGAAGCTGGAGCCGCTGAGATGGAACCTGCAATCGCTGCCAAGCGTGCAGCCCTAATTGCCCACAAGAAGGAGCCCTCTGTGCAGACGCTTGCTACACTGCGCGCTGCGAGGAACAATGCACAAAAGATTGCAAGGCGATGTGCCAACGACTACTGGCTTAACCTCTGCCAGGACATTCAGCTTTCTGCAGATCACGGAAACATGCGCAAAATGTACGAAGGCATGAAGAAGGCTTTCGGTCCCAGTGTCATCAAGACCGTCCCACTTAAATCAGCTGCAGGAGATGTCATCAAGGATCGCGGTAAACAAATGGAGAGATGGGCTGAGCACTACCAAGAGCTCTACTCGAGAGTAACCACCGTCTCGAACACGGCCCTTGAGAACACCCCTCTACTGTCAGTCATGGATAAGCTTGACGCTCCACCCACCATCGAGGAGCTCAGCAAGGCGATAGACTCTATCTCAAACGGCAAGGCTCCGGGCAGTGACAACATCCCCCCTGAAATCGTCAAAACCGCAAAGGAGAGCTCGCTCTTGAAACACCTCCATGAGCTCCTGTTGCAGTGCTGGGAGGAAGGGGCTGTGCCCCAAGATATGCGTGATGTCAAAATCATCACTCTTTACAAGAACAAGGGGGAGCGGAGCGATTGTAACAACTATCGCGGTATCTCACTCCTAAGCATAGTTGGCAAAGCCTTTGCCCATGTCGTCCTCAACAGACTACAACTACTTGCCGAACGTGTGTATCCAGAGGCGCAGTGTGGATTCAGAGCAACCAGGTCAACCATAGATATGGTCTTCTCTATGAGGCAGCTGCAAGAAAAGTGTCGGGAGCAGAGACAACCCCTCTTTTTGGCCTTTATTGATCTGACCAAGGCTTTTGACTTGGTCAGCAGGGATGGACTGTTTGCCCTCCTCCAACGAATTGGATGTCCTCCCAAGCTTTTGAGCATGATCAAGTCATTCCACCAGGACATGAACGGCATTGTCCAGTTTGATAGATTATCCTCAGACCCTTTCCCGATCAAGAACGGTGTGAAGCAGGGTTGTGTTCTGGCTCCTACCCTATTTGGCATCTTTTTCTCCCTGCTTCTGTGCTACGCCTTCCGGGGCTCTGAAGACGGTGTCTTTCTCCACACCAGGAGCGACGGAGGCCTCTTCAACATGGCACGCCTCAGATCAAAGACCAAGGTGCGAAGTGTTCTAATCAGGGAGCTGCTCTTTGCTGATGATGCTGGTCTTGTTGCCCACACCGTGGAAGCGCTCCAGCGTCTCATCAACTGCTTTGCTCGTGCCTGCTCTGAGTTTGGCCTCACCATCAGCCTTAAAAAGACCGAGGTCATGGGCCAGGATGTCAGCAGTGCTCCCAATATCAATATCGGCGACCACACACTTGCGGTGGTGGACAAGTTCACCTACCTCGGGTCGATCATCTCCAGCAATCTCTCCCTAGACGCCGAACTGAACGCCCGTATCGGCAAGGCATCGACGGTGATGGCCCGTCTGGCGAAGCGAGTCTGGGACAACTCTATGCTAACCATCAACACCAAGATAAGAGTCTACATGGCCTGTGTACTGAGTACTCTCCTATACGGCAGTGAAGCTTGGACCCTCTACTCCTGCCAGGAACGCCGACTGAACGCCTTCCACCAGCGCTGCCTTCGCAGACTACTGCACATCACTTGGCAGGACCGTGTCTCCAACATCGACGTCCTGGCCAGAGCAGATGTGCCCAGTATGTTTGCCATCCTGACAAAGAGACGCTTGCGATGGCTTGGCCACGTCAACCGAATGGAGGATGGCCGCATCCCCAAAGACTTACTGTATGGGGAGCTGGCTACTGGAACTAGATCAAAGGGACGCCCAACTCTCAGATTCAAGGATGTTTGCAAGCGTGACCTCAAGGCTGGAGGCTTTAACCCCTCCGACCTGGAGTCAGCCGCCTCCGTCCGCTCCAACTGGCGGACCATCACCCAGGATGTCATCCGAACAGCAGAGGAAAGAAGAGACACTCGCTGGGGGGAGAAGAGACTCCGCAGACAGAGGAGACTGTCGAGACCCCCACTACACTGTGAAGAATTCATCTGCAACGGCTGCGGCAGGACCTGCAGATCCCGTATCGGCCTCTACAGCCACGCCCGATGGTGCAGCTCCCTGAATGATGACCCAAGGCACAAAACCCCCCCATGATCTTTCGAGATCGATGGAGCCAATGATGATGATATCACTGTTCAGTGATGGAGTTCAGTGTAATATTGAATTTCTTCTGTGTATCATCAATAAACTCATGCAGTACTATAACAGGACACATTTACAAATATTTGAGACCCATTGTAGTGCATCAGTTTATATTTTAGCAATATTTTGTTATTAAAAGGTTTTTTAAAACTGTAATCAACCGAATTAACTACAAAACACCCAACATCAATAAAGTACATCTATCTATCTTTTATTATATACAGCAGAAGGACCCATTTGACTGCAACCATTGCATCAGTGTTGCCCATTTGTCAGTAAATATTTAACTAAAAATGATTTATTGTGTTATTTGGGTGTTTTTGTGTCCTGCGTTTGGTCGTTAAGCCATTCCGGCCATTCCGCTGCACAATCATGGCGGTATTAAGTTTTTAATTTTCAGATGCTCGTGTAGGAGGGGAGACTCAGGGTCATAGTACAGTGGTACCACACGAGCAGAAGCAGGGACTCTGGTCTACTACTGACTGGGCAGGCTAGGCGTGCCTCCCCGCAAATGATCATGGAGCGCCCGGTCGGACACCAGTGTTGGAGAAGAAGCAGCAGAACCGGTGGATTGCAGTCCTTCGCAGGGAGCCAAGCCCAACCTGCCCGGTTAATGGGTAGTCTCGGCTGTTGCTTTACCCGTGGTGCCAGCGGTTCAGCTGCTGCTCCACCTCCCCACCCCGCGCACCTTGTGTTCTCCATGCCGAATTATCCCTTAGATCTACGCAACCACAGCAACTTTATGGTATAATTTTTGTAAGCATTAAATCCTAAGTATTATCTTTTTCTAGTCAAATTTGCTGCTTTTCACTTCCTTGTTTTGCACACGGAGCGCTGTGATTACTGATGCCGTAATGCCGCATATTATCCAATCAATACGGAGTTGATCTGAAACCAAACCTCACCCACACTTCTAGAAGTCTGGGCATGAGACAGAGCAGTGGCCAAACTTTTATTCATAAAAATTACGTATTTTGACTGAGCGGCACCATACTTGGGGATGCACACCCTCGTAACCTCAGCAAAGCACTTATAAAATCTGAGGCCAGTCTGGCGAATGGTTCAAGAGATATGCGTCGAACAGACACACAGACAGAGATTTTGTACATTTATAGATAAATATGTTAAAAGTAAATAATGCTGGCCTGTGAGACTGTCCTTTTTGCATAAATTTAAAAAACAACAACCCTGTATTCTGCAGTATTGCATAAAATATTGTTAGCATAAAAATTCACAGAAATATCATATCATTTTTAAGCAATATTGCCCATCCCTAATGTCTTGTAAATCACAAGAAACATGTTAGAGACATGTTAACAACAGAAAAAACTTTACTCCCAGTTACTTTAACACAGCAGCAGGAAAACGGTCTCTGCGTCAGATGAAAAGTGCAAAGAGGCTGGTCTAATTATTTAGAGGTGTGTTTTGGGTAATTCAATCCAAAGCACTCCAGCCTATTCCTCTAATGCAGGGGTCACCAACTAAAACTGCAGAAGGTCTGATAAGTCAGTCCTCCTCCCTATCCGAGGTCCGAACTAGGTGTGGGACTCTTTAGGCACCTCATGATTCGATTATGATTCAGAACTCCAACTTGATTCTAAAACCATTCTCAATGCAGCTTGATACATTTTTTTTTTCTATTCAAGATTTTTTCCTCCCACTGTGTGACAACTTGACCCTTTTAAAGCAAAGTTTTGCAGTGGCCCATGAATTTACTTCCAAAACTTTTATTAAAACAAATGAAAAGAAATCTGATACATGGTGGGCAGTGGTGGCCTAATGGTTAGGGATGTGGACTGGTGAATCAGAATCAGAATCAGAATCCGAATCAGATTTATTGCCATTGTTCATGTAGTACACAAACTAGGAATTTGTCTCGGTGCAATGCTGCAACATTAAACATGGAGTAGCACTAAAGATAAAAATAAAAAACTATGCATGCAATAAAATGTAGAATATGAATGAGTAATACTAATCTATGCAATTTAAAATATATTAACAAGCAGCAGATATTGTGGAGTTCCACATAGTGCAGTCGGTAGTGCAAAAGAAAACTGATAATTATCATGAGTCCGGTTGAGCTGCTGTACGTAGTGCACGAGAGTCTAATAAGTCACTTAGTGTTCAGCAGTCTGATGGCAGAGGGGAAGAAGCTGTTCATGTAACGGGAGGTTTTAGTCTGAATGGACCGAAGTCTTCTACCTGAGGGGAGGGGGGCAAACAGTGCGTGTCCAGGGTGTGAAGGGTCAGCTATGATCCGACCTGCACGCCTCCGGGTCCTGGAGATGTACAGGTCCTGGAGGGGTGGGAGCTCGCAGCCGATCACCTTCTCAGCAGCGCGCACAACGCGCTGCAGTCTTGGTCTGTCCCTGGCGGTGGCTCCTGCGTACCACACGGTGATGGAGGTGGTGAGGATGGACTCGATGATGGCCGTGTAGAACTGCACCAACATCTTGGTGGGTAGCTTGAGCTTCCTCAGCTGCCGCAGGAAGAACATCCTCTGCTGGGCCTTTTTGATGAGGGAGCTGATGGTCGGCTCCCACTTGAGGTCCCGGGTGATGGTGGTGCCCAGGAAGCGGAAGGAATCCGCAGTGGTGATGGGAAAGTCTGTGAGGGTAAGGGGGGGCAGAGGGGCTGTGACTTTTCTGAAGTCCACGATCATCTCCATTGTCTTCAGAGCGTTCAGCTGCAGGTTGTTGTGGCTGCACCAGGACGCCAGCTGGGCCACCTCTCTCCTGTAGACGGACTCGTCGCCGTTGGAGATGAGCCCGATGAGGGTGGTGTCGTCCGCAAACTTGATCAGCTTGACAGACTGGTGGCTGGAGGTGCAGGAGTTGGTGTACAGGGAGAAGAGCAGGGGGGAAAGTACACAGCCCTGGGGTGATCCAGTGCTGATGCTAACAGAGTCTGAGACAGTCTTTCCCAGCCGCGCATGCTGCCTCCGGTCCGTCAGGAAGTCGGTGATCCACCTGCAGAGGGAGTCAGGCACGTTGAGCAGGGACAGCTTGTCCTGGAGCAGAGCGGGGCGGATGGTATTGAATGCAGAGCTGAAGTCCACAAACAGGATCCTGGCGTAGGTTCCCGGGGAGTCCAGGTGCTGCAGGATGGAGTGGAGGGCCAGGTTGACTGCGTCGTCCACAGACCTGTTGGCTCTGTAGGCAAACTGCAGCAGGTCCAGGAGGGGAGTGGTGATGGTCTTGAGGTGGGGCAGGACCAGGCGCTCAAAGGACTTCATGACTACAGAGGTGAGCACTACAGGTCTGTAGTCGTTAAGTCCAGTGATCCGTGGCTTCTTGGGGACAGGGACGATGGTAGAGGTTTTGAGGCAGGCCGGCACGTGGCATGACTTCAGGGAGGCGTTAAAAATGTCTGTGAAGACAGGAGTCAGCTCCTCCGCACAGTGTCTCAGGGTGGAGGGAGACACGCCGTCCGGACCGGGGGCCTTGCGCGGGTTCAGTCTGGAGAACTGTCTGTGCACGTCCTGCTCACTGATGGCAAGGGCAGGGGGGGAGGGGGGGCCGCCTTTGATGAAGTGGGGACCATGGAGGCAGTGGCGCTGGGGGGAGGGGGGGAGTTGGACACAGCTGACGAGGTGTCAAAGCAGGCATAGTGTTGGGACAGTCTTTGACAAAGGGCTATGTCATCCTGACCCTTAGAAGCCTGAGGCCGATAGTTGGTGAGCGGAGGGTTGCAGGTTCAATCTCTGGACTGGCAGGATTAGATCTGGGTGGGACAGATAACATAGCAGTGTTTGCCCCACCCTCCTGAACCCCACTGTGGTGCCCTTGAGCAAGGCCTTTAATCCCAGCTGCTCCAGTGGAGCTGCTCAGTGGCCACAGGTTGGGCAGCTTCCTGGTGTGAGTGTGAACAGGGTGTCCTTGAAAAAGAGAGGTTGCCTCTCAGTGGAACTACCCTGTATAAATAAAGGTTAAATAAAATAAAAATGTAAACAAGCCGTTGTAACGCATAGGCATGTACTGCATTTTCTTTGTTTTGCCTGAAGAAGTTGAATATTATATAAAATGAACAGCATTTGTTGTTGTGTTCAATACCTGATCATGGTAGAAAATTAGAGAAAATTAAAAAAAAAAGTTCACTGTTAATAATGTTATTAATTGATTTAAACACTATGTGACTATTTTCAGCACCCAAGTATCAACTTTTCAAGATTGTTTCCTGTGTATGCAAGTGATTTTTTTAATGTTTTTCTTTCTTCTTATATTTATATGGTTGTTATTGTGATGCTCAGTCATAAAATTGTAATTGTGAGGATGGCAAGTCCAAACACATAGGTAGGTAATTTTAGAAGAACTTCTTTTTAACAATAATAATAATATATTTGGACAGCTTGGAGGAGCAGTGGTTAGCACTGTGGCAGCACAGTAAGAAAGTCACAGGATCGATTCCACCCATGACCATTGTGGGTTCGATCCCACCCCCTGACTATCGGTGACCCTTCCGTGTGAAGTTTGTATGTTCTCGTGTCTACGGGAGTTTGCCCCGGGTACTCCGGTTTCCTCCCACAGACCAAAAACATGCAAGTTAGTTTAACTGGAGACTCTAAAGTGGCCCTAGGTGTGAATGTGTGAATGGCGAAGGGATTGGTGCTGTACCATGGCTGCCTCATCCATCCAGGTAGATGCCCTGAATTTCCCTTTGGGATTAATAAAGCATACAAAAACAAAAAGATATATGTGGCGTAACCCCCCACAGCAGACTGGGACAGACACAGCGCTCGACTAGAGCAATTAACTTAACAGTGAAATGTGTGTATTAATGTCTACAGGCAGCCTCGCTTCTTCTGGCTCTTTCCAGCTATGTACTGAGATGTTAATGTGCCATTCATGCATTGTGTTGACGCATCCTGTTCTTACTGTGTCTCTCAAATGCAAATGCCATACTCCCTGCTGTGAATGTCTTTCATGCATTGTTTGTAACTGGTATATAAGCTCACTGAAATCCATGCTCACTCTTCAGCTGCTGCTGCAGACACGCACTTTGTGTCTCTTCTCTGAGAGCCTGAGGAATCCCGCTCCAGCCTGCTCACACTATGGGCTGGAGTGGAGTTCCTGTGACGGCGGTGTGATTCAATAAACCTGCTTAAAACCTCTCATTGCTGCCTTTATTTTATCATCCGCTTCATATATAATATAATATACTGTATAATATACAGACATGGACAAAACTGATGGTACCCCTCTGTTAATGAAAGAAAAACCCACAGTGGTCACAGAAATAACTTGAATCAGACAAAAGTGGTAATAAATAAAAATTCTATGAAAATTAACCAATGAAAATCAGACAATGCTGTTGAATTGTGGTTCAACAGAATTATTTTAAAAAAAACAAACTAATTATTTTAAAAAACAAACTCATGAAACAGGCCTGGACAATAATAATAATAATAATAATAATAATGCATCAGATTTATATAGCGCTTTATCATAGACACTCAAAGACACTTTACAAGTAGATACATTATTCATTCACTCCAGACAGACAATGGTAGTGGCAAGCTACTACTGTAGCCACAGCTGCCCTGGGGCAGGCTGACGGAAACGTGGCTGCCAATCCACGCCAATGGCCTCTCCGGCCACCACTGAACATTTATACACATTCATACCCAGTGTTATGGGCACTGTGATGATGAAATGATGGTACCCCTAGAAAAGATTGAAAATAATGTGACCATAGGGACATGTTCAACCAAGATGTGTCCTCTAATTAACATCACAGGTGTCTACAAACTTGTAATCAGTCAGTCGGCCTATTTAAAGGGTGACAAGTAGTCACTGTGCTGTTTGTTGTCATGGTGTGTACCACACTAAACATGGACCAGAGGAAGCGAAGGAGAGAGTTGTCTCAGGAGATTAGAAAGAAAATTATAGACAAGCATGTTAAAGGTAAAGGCTATGACTGTCTCCAAGCAGCTTGATGTTCCTGTGACTACAGTTGCACATACTATTCAGAAATTTAAGATCCACGGGACTGTAGCCAGCCTCCCTGGACGTGGCCGCAGGAGGAGACGGATAATACGAATGGTAACAAAAGAGCCCAGAACAACCTCTAAACACATTCATGGTGAACTCCAAGGTCAAGGTACATCAGTGTCAGATCGCACCATCCGTGGTTGTTTGAGCCAAAGTGGACTTCATGGCAGACGACCAAGGAGGACACCACTGTTGAAAACAAATCCTAAAAAAGCCAGACTGGAATTTGCCAAACTGCATGCTGACAAGCCACAAAGCTTCTGGGAGAATGTCCTATGGACAGACGAGACAAAACTGGAACTTTTTGGAAAGGCACACCAGCTCTATGTTGACAGATGCAAAAATGAAGCATACCAAGAAAAGAACACTGTCCCTACTGTGAAACATGGAGGAGGTTCTGTTATGTTCTGGGGCTGCTTTGCTGCATCTGGCACAGGGTGTCTTGAATCTGTGCAGGGTGCAATGAAATCTCAAGACTATCGAGGTATTCTAGAGAGAAATGTGCTGCCCAGTGTCAGACAGCTTGGTCTCAGTCGCAGGTCATGGGTCTTGCAATAGGATAATGACCCAAAACACACAGCTAAACACCCAAGAATGGCTAAGAGCCAAACATTGGACTATTCTTAAGTGGCCTTCTATGAGCCCTGATCTAAATCCTATTGAACATCTGTGGAAGGAGCTGAAACATGCCATCTGGAGAAGGCACCCTTCAAACCTGAGATAACTGGAGCAGTTTGCTCATGAGGAGTGGGCCAAATACCTTTTGAGAGGTGCAGAAGTCTCATTGACAGTTACAGAAATCGTTTGATTGCAGTGATTGCCTCAAAAGGTTGTGCAACAAAATATTAAGTTAAGGGTACCATCATTTTTGTCCAGGCCTGTTTCATGAGTTTGTTTTTTAAAATAATTCTGTTGAACCACAATTCAAAAGCACTGTCTGATTTTCATTGGTTAATTTTCATAGAATTTTTATTTATTGCCACTTTTGTCAGATTCAAGTTATTTCTGTACCATTGTGGGTTTTTCTTTCATTAACAGAGGGGTACCAAAAATTTTGTCCACGTCTGTAATATATAATATAATACTATTGCATGTTTTTGGCATGTGGGAGGAAACCGGAGAAATCCCGGAGTAAACCCACGCAGACACGGGGAAAACATGCAAACTCCACACAGATCACTGTTGGTCAGGGGCTGGGATCGAACCCGGGATCTCCCGGCCAAGAGTGAGTTGCTGTGCAAGTTAGGTTAACTGGCATCAAACTGGGGATTCTAAATTGTCCTTAGGTATGACTGTGAGAGTGAATGGTTGTCGGTCTCTCTGTGTTGGCCCTGCAATGGACTGGAGATCTGTCCAGGGTGTACCCTGCCTCTCACCCAAAGATGCTGGGATAGGCTCCAGCACCCCCCACAACCCGAAAAGGATTAAGCGGAAGAAGATGGATGGATGGATAATAATATTGCTGCTACTATTATTAATAATAATAATTATTATATTATTATTATTTGGTCGCCTATGAGGCAAGTGACCACATCTCAGTCACTTTACAAAGCCAATACAGGACAGGGGTCGCCACTCCTCACTGCCCACCTTTCCCCTTCTATTCTCTTTCTATTATGCAGAGCACCAAGCTAGAGGGCGGAAAGTACCATTTTTATCTGGTTTTTGGTATGACCCCGCTGGGATTTAAACCCCAGCCTCCCAGTTGTGGGGCGGATGCTCTACCAACTAGGTTACCACTCCGGTGGTTAATAATAGTAATACTACAACTACTATTAATATTAATAACAATAATTAATAATAATAATAAATAACTGCTACTAATGATAAAATAATTAATAATACTAATAATAATCACAAATACTACTACTACCAATAAAAATGATAATAGTTAATAATCTTAATAGTAATAACAAATACTACTACTGCTGCTACTAATAATAATAATGGTTAATAAGATTAATATTAATAATATAATATTAATAATAATAATAACAAATACTACTACTACTAATAATAATAATAATAACAATGCCAATAGTTGATAAGCTTAATATTAATAATAAATACTACTAAGAAGAAGAAGAAATACTACTAAGATAATAATAATAATGGTGATGTTGATAATAATAAATATTATGGCAACTTTTTGAAATTGTCCCCTGTACATGCAAGGGATTCTTTTGCTTTTCTGTTCTGTTCTCATTCTTCTTGTTTGCTAACAGAAAAAGACAATGACTATTGAACTGACCCTATTAGGACGATCATCTGTGGACTTTTCTGCCAGACTTCCCACCGTACGCCAGTGTTTCTGTTAGTTTCTGTCAGCGCATTGTCTTGTTTATGTGTTGTGTCACATGATCTAATAATTACCAGTTGACAGTGCGCCCACTATGTTCTGGCAGGTGGAGGCTCATTTCAAAGAGGTGTGGCGGTGCGCAATCTAATGCAGATTACTATGATAATGCATTCCATAAGAATCTGCTTTTAATCAGGCAAAAGGTCTATCGTCAGAAGCGCATTGTTTAATAATGATATTTCAGTGGCGTGTTTTGAAATCACGCAGCTCCAGAGCTCATGAGGAAATGTCACGTGCTGGGATCTTCTTTTATCTTAAAGACAGTCGTAAGTCATAATCGCCTGTAATTTTAATTATATGATAATCTCACACTAGTTTTTTTTTTTTTTTTTTTTTTATTCCATCCACATTTTAATTGTGGGTTTAGTATTTTTTTTTTACAGGAATGAGAACAGGGAGTGTGATGTGTGGTGCACGGGGGTGGGGGTGGGATCTCAGTCTGAAGATTTTTATTCCATTCACATTTCGTTTTCATCACGGACTTATTAAGGATTAATGTGTTTATTTTTAGGAAACCAAATGAATAAACAAGGAGTGTGGGGAGGTTTACTTTTCACTCTGACTCCCCAGAGAGACAGGAGATGCATCCACATCTGTCTTGGCCACACACCCCAGGTTTTCAGCCGGGCCGAGGCCACCACCCGTCCCAGCAAGCTCCCCAACTGCCACCTGTCAGCCCCCAGCAGAGGCTGTCAAGGGTGGGCTCACTTTGTGGCAGGAGCCGGTGGCGAATGGGAAGCCGCACCAAAACTCCTCCTTCCCTCCTGCCAAAGAGGGACTGAGATAGAGAGGCGCAGACCTCGGCAGACCCCCACATGAGACAGGGGAGTCCTTCAGCCGGCGAAAGCAACAGGACAGGGAACACTCCATCTACCCACGGCCAGGAGCAACTTCCACGCCATCGTTAATGAAAGTTTATGAAAGTTTGCACAGGCATCATCCTCTTTTCCTGAAGTTCTACACTACATGAAGCGCACACTGCAGTAAGCCATTCAGCTGATTTTTCAGCTCAGCATTCTTTCCCATTTTTTTCTCTCTAAAATAACTGACTGGGCATCAACTGTGATTGATGTCTTCCTTGTTACCAAGCAGTGTTACTATTGTGTGCATTTTGGCTCACACGCACGGGCTTTGGTCAGCGCAAAACCCGTCTTAAACCGCCATGATCACAGTTCACTTTAGATAATGTGTCTCTTTGCATTAAAGAGATGGACATGAGCACTTTGCATTGGTTTATCCAAAACACACCTCTGAATAATTAGACCGGCCTCTTTGTGTCATGCGCTCGGCGGAAAGTTCATTTCTGTGCTGCTGTGATAAGGAAGTGAACTTAAACGTCCATAAACACGTTCTGCGTCAGTGACAACTGACTGACCAACTGTGTTGTTGTAATACGGCCCATAGTGTTTTAAACAATAGCAAATGTTGAAAATCTCTATACTCAGTAATTGTCTTGCTTACTGAAAGTACCAGTTGAAACAACTACAGTGAAGTGTTTGAGAAGTTGATAGGAAAGTTAAAAAAGAATATTTTCAGTTCATTTGCTTTTATTGTCATGTTTATTCATTCAGCACAGTCATACAGCACAGTACTGTACAGTTCTGGTAACGTTCAGCTGAAACCCATCTGCTGCTTTATCTGTGTAACTTCATATACATTATTCAGCATCTGCAACACAATATATTCTTACTAAAATGTCTCCAAACACAATGAGGGAAGTTAATCATATCTGCATGTCCTTTAACGCATAATAATCATACCGGCATTCTGATCCGACGGCCTTCTGCAGCTAGACACAACAAAAAGCATAAAATCAACTTTAAATCGGGACATATTCCCTTTGAAATTTGTGTTCACAACTTTCTACATGCATAGCTTACTTAAATAATAACATTAAATACAACAAACGTTTATTTGTATAATCCCTTTATCAAATAGCTGCAAGAGCTGTCAACAGACTATATCCAATACCAATATGGCACCTTGGTTTGGCGTCAAAATGTTAGCCATGAGTACTCTAGCCAATTATATATCTCTGTGGTCTACAGCATTGGGGGTTCATGGTGAACTTTTAAAATAGTGTTTTGTTAGTGAAAAGTAAACACATATTCAGCACCTACACAGTTTATTTTTTTCCCTCAATTGCTTTCAGAAACAAGTTTCACCGTTTAGTTTTGACGATGTGAGGAAGTTTAATGTTCCGAAACCCATCTTGGATTAAATTGAACAGATCATCTTCCGGGAGACGTGTTGACCAATGAGGTGCAGCTTGTGTGTTTTGTAATGGTGATGTCAGCATCATAGGCACATGAATGGGATGTGATTGACACGTATCTGCTGCTTGTCCGTTTTCTTCTGTGTACACGGAGGAGGAAAAACGGGGCCAGCATAACCCTTCCACTCTGGAGACTGCTTTCAAACCTTTACACTTTCAAACCTCCAAAATGCCAGCATCATATGCATGGACAGCAGTTTGGGGTGAAAACGTTTCCATGTGCACAGGCCCTGTGTTATCCTTTTAGCCTCTGACACAATAGTGAGTAGATTGTGGGAATGGGTGCTTGGGATCCTGTTGTGCTTGGACCACTTTTATAATAATTTTAAAAAAAATCACTGATAATTTTACTGCTAAACCTTCATGTCTGTTTCTGGTTAGTTAAAGCTGACATACAGCTTAGCATAGAGGAGAGCTGACATGCAAAAAACTAGGAAACCTGTCTATTTTCAGACTATATGCACCCAGATAGCCATTATAAGGAAACTTCCAAGAAAATGTTTTTTCCGGCTCCTGGGTTTTCCCTTTCATTTAGGTTGTTATTTCCTGTGGTGAATACCTCAGTAGTGATTATTCCATTAAGATCTGGGACAGTTCCCATGCTGTTGGTTAGAAGCAAGCAGATGAGACGTCTGTAATCACAGATCAAGTAAACGTAGTTGAGATGCTGGGCAGAGCTTTGTTGCTGCTGGTTTTATGTCGTTTTTCATCTTGACGGCAGTTTGTGAGGTTGCCACCTAATTTACACTGGTATCTCTGCGTTGTCACTTCATCAAAGTAAGCAAATCACTTTTATGAGTTTTGCTGTCATTTATGTACTAATTTATTGTTTTTCCACAGAGTGGTCTCAGATGAAAATCAAGACTACAGACATGCCAAACAAGCACATCATAAACCACTGATCGTCTGAACAATAATTAAAATTTCTTTAAATACAGGGAGATGTATTATAGGTTTTATTTAGTTCTTAGCATCTCTTGTGCGTTGGCTCTGTGCCATGAAATGGCTGCAGCAGAGCTAATTACAGAGGATGAAACCCAGAGCATGGACAGAGACAAGTAGATAGTGCCCCTGGAATGTCTTCTAAAGGGGAGGGTTGCCACACAGGAAGTGGCATAACATTCAGTTTAGTCGGTAAGCACAGTTGTGTGAGTATTTGGGTGCTCACGCACACAGCAAGGTCATGGGATTCAGTGCCAGCTGGCATATCAGCTGATTCATGGGGGCACTGCTGTATCTTTGCCCTTCAGGCATCATGTCGTTGTGATTTTGAGATGACTCCGTCCAAATGATAAAAGGAAAAGTGACGTTCTTCAGTAATTAAGCTGGCATAATCCACCCTTGTTTTTATGTCAGTATATGAACAGTTATAATCTACAGTTCAGCTTTAGTTGACAAATTTAGTTACAAGCCAAAAGGGGAAAAACAGGCATGTATCTTGGTAGTTATTATTTAATGTGTGCTCGCTTGTTTCTGTTTGAGGGTTGTGTGTGTGTGTGTGTGTGTGTGTGTGTGAGAGAGAGAATTATTTGCTGAGCAGAACTTTAGGACAGATGTTAACCCATCTACAAACCCCAATTCCAGTGGAGTTAGGCTGTTGTGTAAAACAAATAAAAACAAAATTCAGTGATTTAAAGGTCTGATGACATGATTTTGACATTTTTTAGCATGTTGTGTAAACCCAAAAGTCATTGTCAATGATCAATATAATATTTACAACCGTGCCTGCATAAAGTAGTTATCATCAAAAAACCGCAGCTGCTGAGTGGACTGCTGACTACCCTACTTCTGACTGATACCTTTGAACAATGAGATCCTTTTGATGCTTTGGAAGCTCTCTGTGGACCATGGCTTGTGCTGTAAGATGTGACTACATAAATGTGAGGAAAAGTCTACTAGAACAGCTGAACTTTATTTGGGGTTAATCAGAGGCACTTTAAATGGTGGCGGGTGTGTGCTGACTCTCATTTAACATGAGTTTGTGATTGGTTAATTGTGAACACAGCCACATCCCCAGTTATAACAGGGTGTACATATTTACAGTATGCAACCAGGTTATTTTAAGTTTTTTATTTTTTATTTTTCCCCTTAAAAGATTTCAGGTTGTTTTTCAATTGGGTGCAGGTTATAGGTCACATGAATGGTGGGGAAAGTTTTGAAATGATTTATCTTGGTCTCATTTTTTTACATCACAAAAACCTGGCATTTGAACAGGGGTGTGTAGACTTTTTATATCCACTGTAGTTGGTGCAACAGAAGTTAATCTCACTAGCATTTCACCTTTATGTCCTGACTGATACCCTGCACAAAAACTACATCTCTAGATTTACCATATAGCAACTTCAGGGTGACTTAAAAAGTACCCATAGATACCATCATCTCTAGTTGTATGCGATGAAGTGAAAATGGCAAAAACATTATACATGCTTTTTAAATTATGTTTTCATGCTGCTGGCATTTAGTTGCAGCCTCATTGAGACACTAAAATGACTGCTGACATACTGGACAGTGTACTTACTGATAGTGCTCTATTTTTATATTGTTTATGGTCTCACTATTAAATCAGTTCCATAGTTTATTGAAAAAGTCCCATCCACTGAAAATCTAATGTAGGGATACACAGTGGTGGGGACAGCCTGTATGGGTCTGAATTAAGACGATGTGTATTACTTGCTCATGCATTTCACTTTGTGATATAACCATAGAAGCTTCACTGCCGAACGGCCAGGTACAGGAAATCTTTTCTGCCACATGCCATTTCACTGTACAATAATTCACTCTAATGAGGAATTTTGGTCATAACAATGCTGCCATACTGCACCTTACAGTGTAATTGGTGCCTCGCATTTTACCCTGCGGCTTATAACCCTCCTTTGTACAGTCAATACTAGCCATAGACTCATAAGGATCATCATCTATTTAACCTAGTAGTAGCCTATGTAGTATATAAAGTTATCTAATCATTTTTCCGCTTTCCTGGTAACTCCTTTTTGTATTATGCTGTGTGTATTTCTGTTGGTTTTGGGTTGTTTAATTCAATTCAATTCAATTCAACTTTATTTATATAGCGCCATTTCACAACAACAGTCATCTCATAGCACTATCAACTGTAGGGGGGACCCCCACAGTTGCAGAAAGACCCCAGCAATCAGGCGATCCCCTGTGAGTAAGCACTTGGCGACGGTGGAGAGGAAAAACTCCCTTTTAACAGGAAGAAACCTCCAGCAGAACCAGGCTCAGGGAGGGGCAGTCATCTGCTGCGACTGGCTGGGGGGTGAGGGGATAGAGAAGAAGAAAAGAACAGACATGTAGAGAGCAAACAGCACGATGGGGACTCAATCTATGGGAGAGAATAAACAAATGTTAATGACCAGCAAAAAAAAAAATATTTCGTAGAGAGTGAGGAAAGGAGTGAGGCCCAGTGCATTACTGGAGGTCCCCCGGCTGACTAAACCTACTGTGTCATGCTGCTGTTACACTGTAATTTCCTAGTTTGGGATTAATAAAGTGCATCTATCTACCTTCCTTCCTTCCAGTCAAATGCATTTTGGGTCACTGGTGATAATAAAAACAACAGTGATCTGTGTGGAGTTTGCATGTTCTCCCCGTGTCTGCGTGGGTTTACGCCGGGATTTCTCTGGTTTCCTCCCACATGCCAAAAACATGCACGTTAGGTTAATTGGCATCAAACTGGGGATTCTAAATTGTCCTTAGGTATGACTGTGAGAGTGAATGGTTGTCTGTTTCTCTGTGTTGGCCCTGCGATGGACTGGCGATCTGTCCAGGGTGTACCCTGCCTCTCGCCCAAAGACGATGGGATAGGCTCCAGCCCCCGTGCGACCCGAAAAGGATTAAGCGAAAGAAGATGGATGGATGGTGATAATAAATTGGCCATAGGGGTGTAAGGATGTGACAGTGTGCAGTTGTGTGTTTCAGTGTGTTCTTAGTCATTCTTCGCCGAGCAGTATGGAAAACATTAGCTGAAGGGGGAAGAACAAGAAAAGGAGGATATGCTATCACATTAGTATCAATGAGCATAGATCAAGATTATTAACACCTCTTACCATAATATGGTACGATTTCACAGGACACTTCCAGCCTTTACAGGGACCACACATAAACCAGTTTAAACACAACTGAATGGAGGTTTTTCTATGGCCAGTGCTGATAACGTTAAAAAAGGACAGCTGGTGGTTGATGTATGTTTCCAGTTTTTCTTTTGAGCATATGTTTGGCAGATATGTTTCTTTTGTCCCCTCCATCTGATAACATATAATAGTTTAATGATAACAAATTACAAACCAGCGGCAGACCATGTATTTTACAACTAGGCCTTCAGTGGTGATCTACCCAATTTAAGTGCCATTCATACCAAACACCATAAAACCAGCCTATAGGGCTGTCCACACAAAGCATGTTAAAGATAACTTTATAAAATTATAGTTTTAAAAATCTTTACCTTTTTGTTGTGGAGCTCCAATTCCCTGTGCACTTGTTCATTGAGCTGCAGATCCACTCTTTTTTCCCCAAAGGTTTGAAAGTACTATTGCTTGTAAGTGTCCGGCTGGCATCTTGCTGCTGCTATTGTTAAGGCCTTGTCACACCTAAACGATTTAGGCAGCCAAAACATATGAAAAATTTGGAGAATATGGTGGCGTACGTCGAATCAGGCTTAGTTCGCCAAGTTCCTCTGAAAATTAATTTTCATCATGCTGAAAATTTCCCGACATATCCAGCGTATAGCTGATATGTCCCGCATTCGCGGAGCAAATGGCATATTTGCAGTGTTGGTTCACAGGAAAAAAAAAAAAACCCGTACAGAACTCTGCCTGCAGCGCATACACACACACGTATTTATTCATATAACAGGACCTGTCAGGGTTTTTCCATTTGACTGGTCAGTACCATCACCTGTCCAGTGTTGTTCTGATAAATACGCCAAAATGTCAGAACACTGGAGAAGGCGGAGCCAATCAGTTGATCGCCTGAAGCGCAGAGCGCAGCTGTTTTCCATGATAAATCACACTTTACTGTTGGCTGTGCCTCCCAGCAAAAGCACAATCCATGCATTATCTTGTTTTGTTTTTTTGTTTTTGTTTTTTTTTTTCATTTTATTGAAAGTAAACTTTTTTATTGCCATCAGTTTGCGTGCCTTTGAGCCAGGTTGTGAAAACTGTCATCTGATGTTCCTGACGTGTCACATCAGCTGTTTTAGGCGTGACTGACCTGACAGATTTGACAGCTCTGCCAGGTCAGTCACGTCCCCCACCTTGGTGTTTGGAGGGGAGAATCATCTCGGTTGAACAGTGATGATCTCGCCCACACCTAGGATTCATGAATCTAGAGGCAACGGCAGTTTGACATGACTGCGCTATGCAGACGTTAAGGCTTTTGTTGCACATAAGTTGTGAATGTCGGCAACACGTTAAGCATTAGTTCATTTAAGTTACTTACAAGTTATGGAAATATTCTATATAAGTTACTAATACGCGATGCATACAGCCAAAAGTGAAAATTTCGGCATATGCCAGTTTTATACCAATTTTTATACTTTTTTTGTTTGGTTTTTTTGTTACTTATTTGTACCCCTAGGTAGATTTGTTTTGCAGTCTGGTGACAAGCCACCAGCTGCCGGTCGCTGCGTGCGCAAGCGCCCCGTATCCCTAACCTGCATGTTTTTGGCGTGTGGGAGGAAACCGGAGAAATCCCGGAGTAAACCCACGCAACACGGGGAGAACATGCAAACTCCACAAACTCCACATGTTTGGCGGTCACTGCCTAAATCATCATGGTGTGACAGTAGACAGCTCAAGTTTGCAAACCCTGTCTGGGTCCAGATATCTACTCTGTCAGTTGCAAACAACAGGAATTCCCAGCAAGATAATTCCCAGCACTCCTCGGAGACTGTAATCCAAGGATACTGCTCGTCGCTAATATGGAAGTGACGAACAAATCCTTTCCTCAGCAGAGACAAGCCTGCTAGCTTCGGGGTTGGCCGACCTCTCTTCACAATGACCAGCTTTTCTTAAGAAGTCCTTCTGGAAAATTGATTTTTTTAAGATATCAGTGACCAAATCATTTTCCTCTCCCGTCAGCCACTGTGGGTGGAAAAACAGCTATTATATTTAAACTGATACAGTATATCGTAGTTGCTTAAGCAAGTCCTTGCACTGGCATTTTGCTCACTAGGATCCTCTGCATTGTTGGTGGAGGAGTCTAACCAGCCAATCAAAAGATGTGAAAATGCCGACGTTCTTGGATGGCTTCTATGAATACCCCTGGATATACAGAAGACATCTGATTGGTTAAAGCAACAGGATAAGTTTAACAGTTAATTTTAACTTACAGAGCCGCACTGTTAATTTCTGAAGGCCTAAGGCAGATTTGCTTAACCCTGGCAACACATACGGCTGAAATATGATTGGACAAAAAAAAAACTCTTAACATGCATTACACTACTGCAGTGCTTCTCAATTATTTTTTGCAAAGCCCCCCCTAGGAAAGAGAAAATATTTCGGGCCCCCCCCACTCGCCGCGGTGACTATAAATAAGATCATTATCTATAAAAATTGTATAAGTATACCTAAAATTGTATCCTTTTTAACATTAACAAAAGAAAAAAGCAATATAAATCAACTTTCAACAAATATTAACTTTATTATGCCACACAGAAACCCTGTTATAGTCTAAAACAGAAAAAAAAACTTAAAGTGCATCAAAATGCCTGAAATAAAAAAATATGTCAATCCTTATTTAAACTAGAAACATTTTTGACCAACTGAACCATTTGATGCTGAGAAAATTAATTCAATCAATAAATAATATTAAATGTAAATTGATCTGGAACATTAACACAGGAGCACCAATATATTTAACAATTGTGTGCGGTTTTTTGCACTACGCAGTTTGGTATGCCACTTTAAATGATGCTAAAAGTGCTCGCTGGTTTACTGATGTAGCGTTCACAAAGCGGGATGATTGTTGGCCGTACTCCGCACGTTTTCGCTGAAAAAAATCAAGCGGCTTATCAATGTGTTGAGGATGTAATGTCTGTAGGTGACGTCTTAATTTATTTGGCTTCATGCTGTCCGCTGCAAACATTTTCAGACACAGTAAACACACCGGTCTTTCCTCGTCTCCCACCGTAGTCAGAGTGAAGCCAAGCGCTAGATAAGCTTCGTCATATTTCCTCGTCTTAGCTTTTGGGAGACTTTCATTTGTCTCTTTACCTGTGTCTCTCTCCGCCGTTCTTTTCGTTACTGTTAAATATTTCTCCATGGTGTCTCTCGAGGGGTTTGTTGACAGCAATTTAAAAAGTTTTAAACTCCCGCACAGACTTTGACAATGAGAGCGCCACTGCACCACCTGCTGCCGTGGATGTGCAATTACACTTTACACGGCAAAAGCAAAGCCTGTTCCCCGGGGTCATACGCGCCCCCCCTGGCATCGCATCGCGCCCCCCACTATTTGAGAAGGACTGCACTACTGGAAGGAGTGCAACCAAGAGAAAAGCTCCAAAATGAAGAGAATAGACTATTGGGAATAATTTAATACATCCGCATGGAACAAATATAAGAATGTAGGTTGTACACCGCGTTCCAAATTATTATGCAAATGATATTTGTCTTTGATTTTCCTAAATAGTTGATGCAAATGACAGTATAATTTTCAAGTCATGAACCGTTAGAGCGTAATTCAAATTTTATTGAACAAACCTCCCAATGATAACTTTTTTTTTTTTTTGCAAAAATAAAAACTCAAAATGCACTGTTCCAAATTCTTATGCACAACAGAGATTCAAAACATTTTATTGGTTGTAAAGAACTGAAAACGGTCATTTGTCGAATTTGCAGCATTAGGAGGTCATATTTACTCAAATCAAAAGCTATTTTAATCAAAAACATCTTAACAGGCCAAGTTACATGTTAGCATAGGACCCTTTCTTTGATATAACCTTCACAATTCTTACATCCATTGAACTTGTGAGTTTTTGAAGAGTCGTTGCTTGAATTTCTTTGCAAGATGTCAGAATAGCCTTCCACAGCTGCTGTTTTGATGTGAACTGCCTCCCACCCTCATAGATCTTTTGCTAGAGGATGCTCCAAAGGTTCTCAATAGGGTTGAGGTCAGAGGAGTATGGGGGCCACACCGTGAGTTTCTCTCCTTTTATGCCCATAGCAGCCAATGACACAGAGGTATTCTTTGCAGCATGAGATGGTGCATTGTCATGCATGAAGATAATTTTGCTATGGAAGGCACGGTTCTTCTTTTTGTACCATGGAAGAAAGTGGTCAGTCAAAAACTCTATATACTTTGCCGAAGTAATTTTCACAGATTCAGGGACCCTAAAGGGGCCTACCAGCTATCTCCCCATGATTCCGGCCCAAAACGTGACTCCACCACCTCCTTGCTGACCTTGCAGCCTTGTTGGGACATGGTGGCCATCCACTACTCCATCCATCTGGACCATCCAGGGTTGCATGGCACTTCTCAGTAAACAAGACTGTTTGAAAATTAGTTTTCATGTATTTGTGGGCCCACTGCAACCATTTCTGCTTGTGAGCATTGGTTAGGGGTGGCCAAATAGTAGGTTTATGCACAACTGCAAGCCTCTGGAGGATCCTACACCTTGAGGTTCGTGGGACTCCGAAGGCACCAGCAGCTTTAAATACCTGTTTGCTGCTTTGTAATGGCATTTTAGCAGCTGCTCTCTTAATCCGATGAATTTGTTTGCCAGAAACCTTCTTCATTATGCCTTCATCTGCATGAACCTGTCTGTGCTCTGAATCAGCCACAAATTTTTTCATAGTACAATGATCATGCTTAAGATTTTGTGAAATGTCTAATATTTTCATACCTTGTCCAAGGCATTGCACTATTTGACGCTTTTCAGCAGCGGAGAGATACTTTTTCTTTCCCATATTGCTTGAAACCTGTGGCATGCTTAATAATGTGGAACATCCTTCTTAAGTAGTTTTCCTTTAATTGGGCTCACCTGACAAACTAATTATGACAGGTGTCTGAGATTGATATCAGTTATTCAGAGAGCCCTGAGACACAATACCATCCATGAGTTTAATTGAAAAACAAAAAAATTGAATGTTTATGACATTAAAATCCTATTTGCATAATATTTGGAATGCGGTGTAAATGTAATTCTGATAGTGTTTAGGCCAGCAGAGAAGGCTTTGCTGGCCCTGAGGGTCCACCACTGTTATATACAAATATGCTTAACTGAAGTAAGTAATAACTGGATAGCAAAAACAAAAAAGAAAAGGGGAAAAATTCCCCGATTAATCAGTTGATCTCTACAACTCAACATTAAAATCTGGAATTATTTCCCCACTCCTATTGCACTAGTAGAATTCATTGTTTTAAGTGTCTCTGATAAAATAAAGTAAATCGGTGTTAGGAGCATTTAAATTCAAGATTATCAACAACCACAGATCCTAAACCGTTCAGTTCAGTTCCTTTGGTGAAACTCCACAGGTGGGTTACAATTGTAGTAGCTTCTGATGGGAACATTTTTCTCACCTGCGTCACTGCATTCCAGCCACATCACTGTGCAAATAACATCCATTAAAATGCAGCTTGTCAATTAGGTTTTAAACCAGTTAAACTCACTCATCACCTGAGCATTTCCCCTTCAGTTGTCTCCGCCCACTGTTGCTCTTTTTTTCAGCGGTCAGACTTGTTTGGATGAACATCTGTTAGACTACAGTACTCTTATCACTCAGTGATGAATGTCCTTGTTGTGTGTTTGCCTTTTTGGGTTTTGATTGTGTGGATGCATTAAGGAGACAGGACACCAAATAGGCCAAACTGAATCATACTGTAATGAGTAGCCGAGAACGTGTTGCACCTGTCTGTAAAATTCTGCTTCTGCTGTTGCATGTCAAATTTCACTGACTGAAAAGGAGGAACGTGGAAAACCCATGAATCCAAATCTGTGGGGTGATAAAGAGTATCTGTTTTAATGTTGTCTACAGTCATCCACGGTGTAATTCATTAAACATATGAGATACTATTCAGTTGTCTTTTGTTCTATCTTATTCTCAGAACTACAAGTCCTTCTTCTTCATACTTCATTTATCACCCTCAGATGTTTTGGGACTGGGTACAAATGGCAGTTCCTCCCCCTTTTTTTTTTTATCTCCATGCTTTGCCTCAGAGGAAGGAACCGCCATCTTCAGAGGGTTTAAAAAATTTGTAAGAACTCTTTAACCTGGTGTAGCCCCCAGAAATACAATTTTACATCAACTATGAAAAAGTAGCAAAAAGTTTCCTGCTTCTGATGGAAGCTGCATAGTTGGATTCATTTATTGCATGTATTGGATGGTAAGTGCGCAGTGGTTGACATTTATTTCTGTCATTTCTTTGCATAGCAACGGCAGTTAAAACATACTGTAGGCAATAATAAACACATTGCTGTGGATGCATCATAGAACATTTACAACCTCAAACGTACACAGATATTCAAAGCTAAATAAATGAATAAATACTGCATGTGCGACCTCTATACACTGTATACCTCTTATTCTCCTTTGCCTCAAAAGGAGAGTTGGAATCCGCTTGTGTTATGCTCTGGGCAACATTTTTGAATCGGTCCAGAGCTGCTAAGAACTGATAAGTGTCCTGTTTGTGTGTGTCCATCTTTTAATATCCACACACAAAGATTGTCCAGTTCTGTAGAATTGTTCAGTGTCATGCCCCAGATGTTATCTACATGGGAACAAAAAATATGTGCCCCAATTGTGCAATAAATCTAAGAAACATGAAAAATATCACTTTAAGGTACATTTACTGTAGATCAGATTAAAAATGTGCTATTAATTTGATTAATCATGACTAAATTGTTTAATTGGTAGAACTATAGTAGAGTAATTTTTGGGGGTTTCGTGACCAACCTCCCAGGACCTTTTTTTCTCACTGGATTTAGCATTCTAGACCCATTTTAATGAAAATAAGCTCCCATGTACCTCCCAAAAATTACGGGAAACCTTTTTTTTTGCCCAAAATTCAAAATGGCCACCAAAATGCATACCACCACCTATATGTCTCAGTAACTAATTCAGCTTTGACCTTTGACCGAATCAATATTCCCACATTGAAACCGATCAAGTCCTTTCCATCGTAGAGTTTTTTCACGAATTGAATTCCATTTTTGGTCCTTGGTATTATCCAAAGAGTCACTTTTGGTACATGGTTGACCACAACGTAGAATGCATTTGTATTCACCGGAAGACGTTGATGGTAATTCATCGTTGTCACTTGCAGTATCCATTTTATCCCTCACTTTATATGAATAAGTGCATGAAAACAAAAACAAATTTGTCATTATCAGAACAGAGGAGAGAAAAAGGAGGGATGACAAGACCTAGAGTCAAAGGCCCTTGTACTGTCTACTGTCATTACGGTAGCATTAAGCAAGCAGCATGGTCAATATGCTAACATTACCTGACTATACAGTATGGAACAAGATTCAGAATTCTAACCTCTCCAGATAAGTTTAAAGCTAAATTTATACATACCTGGCAACCTTGGTTAAATTGGAAAGATTAGGACTACATATTATGGCAGCACAGACGTTACAAAATCACTGCATCCTCTCTCTTGCTATGCAAAAAGGAATCAATGAATCAAGCATAGGATTCCGGGAATCCTAAGGGGATTACCCAAGTGTTCCTCAGTGAAATCACTGAATCAATGCAGGAGCTTTCTAATAATTATTAAAAATGAATGTAAGGATACCTCATTTGACATTTTTAGCTCGTTTGGTGACGGATATGAAAAAGTCCATTGCATGTGAAAATGACAGCCGGCCGCCATCTTGGATTTCTCGATTATGTAATCATTTAAACACACTTTTATTGGAATAAACAGATAGTATGACCCCTTAAACCTCTGTTTTGACACCAACATCAGCTTTCTAGGTGCCTTAGTAGTCAAGAAACAAAAAAAATGTTAATCGGTGGCCATATTGGCGGCCATATTGGATTTCATCGTGATGGGTTTGTTTCACAAGTAAACTAATAGCATTAATGGAATGCTTGACCCCAAAAACCTATGTCTAGACACCAAAATCAACCTCCTAGCTGAATTAGTTACTGACATATAGGTGGTGGTATGCATTTTGGTGGCCATTTTGAATTTTGGGCAAAAAAAAGGTTTCCCGTAATTTTTGGGAGGTACATGGGAGCTTATTTTCATTAAAATGGGTCTAGAATGCTAAATCCAGTGAGAAAAAAAGGTCCTGGGAGGTTGGTCACGAAACCCCCAAAAATGACTCTACTACTAGTGTGAATGCAGTGAGTAAGGCTGCACTTGACTTGGCAAACATAAAGAAGTCTGCATTTTTTTTAAAGACGCACTCCAGTGTCTCTAAAACCACCTCAAAAATCAATGTATAGTTCCCAAAATAGTATATTGTGGCTTTTTATACAAAAAAAACTTTCATTGCCTTAGAATTGCTTGGGAAAAGCTTTTACATCTTCTGCATGGATCTATGAATATTCTAATTAGCTCCACCTATACTCCCACCCACCAGTAGCTGGAAGAAGAC
Source organism: Pholidichthys leucotaenia (assembly GCA_020510985.1). Classification (NCBI taxonomy): domain Eukaryota; kingdom Metazoa; phylum Chordata; class Actinopteri; order Cichliformes; family Pholidichthyidae; genus Pholidichthys; species Pholidichthys leucotaenia. The sequence goes on from CM035848.1 coordinate 103,578,480, forward strand.
GAGAACATTGTACAAGGCTCCGAGAAGGTGATTCAACTTGAGGAATCAAAATCATAACAGTCGGAAGGATCATTCTCGGTGAAGCGGAGAGTCACTGCCTGGCCCCATGTGGAGGCTGGAGGGCTCCCGGCCGGTCTCTGGTTGCCTGGTCGGATCTCCCCGACTTGCTTCAGCCCCCAGCTCACTTTGTCGGCGAGCTGCAGTGAGCTCGCTTCGCCAGTGGACGGGCTCTCCTCCTTCCCCTTCGGGCATGTCTCCTTCGGAGAGACTCGGAGCAAGCCGGGGAGATCTACGGCATGTGGGCAACCAGAGACCGGCGGAAGGCCCTCCAGCCTCCATGCAAGGCTGGGCATCGACTCTCCGCTCCACCAAGAATGATCCTTCCACAGGTTCACCTACGACGATACTCGCCAGCTCGCCCCTGCTGTTGCACCACGCACCCCAGGGCCATCTCCCCTGGCATACAGGGTAAAATGCAGGTTGCAAACCCATGTCCCCTCCGGTATTTCAGCAGGGACACTGAGGTTTTTCCAAATAAAATGAATCATTGCTGTTGTATTTTCATATCTGTGGGTAAGACAGGTAATTTAAAAGTAGAGGATTTCTTGGTCACACAGCCAAAAACTGAACAAGTATAGCAAGTATAATCTGCCAACTTCCCCAACTTGTAAAACTTCCTGCTGCTCCTCCCTCTTGCCCTGAGGCAGTGAACTTGGTTCTGTAGCCATGTCCAGTGCTTAGCCTGATTGATGAATGTTATAACCAATCAGGCTAAGTAGGAATATTTACATAGCTAGAAACGATCTGTCCAAACTTGTGTTTTGTTTTTGTTTTTTTTTGGGGGGGGGGGGGCTTAAGTGAAACTTTCCAGCAAAAAACAGTGATATGAGACATTTGAGTGATTTTGCTCTTGGTATGTCTTGTAAGTCACAAAAAAATGTTACAGACATGTTAACAACAGGAAATACTTGATTTTTGGTGGAGTGTTACTTTAAACATATTGAATAATTTCATCCCTTAAATGAACTTAGGAGACACTATAGACTGCACTTATCATCCCACGTGCTGTAGGTGGAATGCAAGACAGTTCTTCATGTGGCAAATAAAAGAATTATAATGTAGATACCTTGAGTCCAAACATTTTGTTGTAAAGCAGTTTCAAGTTCAGAACCCCTTCATGGTACATCTGTAGACTAAAATCTTCTTCTAGCTTGTTAGCAGTGTTAGTTTTTATTAAGTTATTTAACTGATCCATCTGTTGTCATGTTTTTCTTGTTGCTTGTCCTTTTGTAGGGGTGCTGTTGAGTGACCTGTCCTGTCCGTGCCGAATGATGCTGCTGGTGAACCCACAGAGTGGAAAAGGACAGGCACTGACACTATACAACAACCACATCCAACGGATGCTCAATGAGGCTGGTGTCATACACACGCTGGTTATCACTGGTGAGTTTTGGCACAATAATATCCATCATAGGGTTTTGGGTTTTACCCGTCCGGTCTTTGTTGTCACCCTGCTGGGCAGATGGACAGCGGCGGCATCAACACCTACCTTATGAATGCAATAAATAGAGAAAGAAATGACGTAGGCTTTTCAAATCGATACCATGGTTGTATCTTGTGAAAAATCTCAGACAAGTTCAAATTTTTTGTTTTTTCCATCCATCCATCCATCCATCCATCTTCTTCTGCTTATTCCGTTTCGGGTCACGGGGGGCTGGAGCCTATCCCAGCATCTTTGGGCAAGAGGCAAGGTACATCCTGGACAGATCGCCAGTCCATCGCAGGGCCAACACAGAAAGACAGACAACCATTCACTCTCACATCCATACCTAAGGACAATTTAGAATCCCCAGTTTTTTGATGCCAATTAACCTAACTTGCATGTTTTTTCCTAAATCTTATAAATGCAATAACTACTGAAAGAAATGATGTAGGCTTTGCAAATTGATATCACCATGTCTAAGACAAATCGTGGAGAGCTTAGACTCTGATGTCTGACTATGGGTTTGGGATCAAAAGGTCAACCTTAACATTCCCTATGCCCTATGACTATAAAACAAGTAAAGGTAGGGTTGTGGAGGAACAAATTAAGTTCAGGCGAGATGCGACGACCTGGCAGGTTGCAGAGTTTTATTTTCCTCCAACATCATGAAACACACTTGTAGTGCTGTGTTTGGCTGTGTGTCCTATTGAGGCATGTATAGCAAGCTCTTTTATACATGTTATACAAAGAGAGAGAATGCATGGCACATTTGCATATTGATATACATATCAGTCAATACATATCAATCACGTGACCAACTGGCGCCCGGATGTCTTCTCCTTAATCCGGGGATGTATAAACAATAGTCCATTGTTCTGGTTGTCCCCCCAGGGGTTCTCTGTCCATATGCAATCCCTGCTGAGCATGAATAGTATCAGTCTGCATTGTGCTGGGTGACCACAGGGTCACCAAATTTGGTACACAGGTTCACCCTGTGATCCTGAACTAGGTCTATGCTTTTGAGATCACAAGGTCAAAGGTCAAGGTCACAATGCCATATAAACTATATCTCAACAACAAAGAAAGAGGCTGAGGGGTACCACTGACAGCCACCAGTATTTTTCTGTCATTGTCAGTGTAGTAACTTTGCAGTTTTTTACTGCCCTTGAGTGAATTTTCAGAAATGGATCATTGGATAACACTCCTTGCTGAGCCAATGTCTTGCTCTCCACAGGCATTCCTCCTTCTCTGTCTGCTCTGTGAAGACACTCAGCTGGAAACTGTGCCCTGTGTGGGAGAAAAAAAATAAGAAACTTTCTGCTACTTCTGGCTTTGTGTCAGACGGATCATTTCAAATGAAAATACAATTGCAATCATAGTGTGATCTTTAACCTGTGTGAATGGTAATTTTGTCAGATGCCTTTGTAGAATTTTAAATTCAGACTGGCCAAAATATCTGCTGTTGAATACAACTAAAACCCCAGAAACCAAAGAGTGGTATTCAGGACAGCTGTAGTAAATGTCTTGAGGAATTTTGACTACAGTTAACCTGCAGCACTGTAAATTAGGGCTGGGCAAAATACCGAATATATTTGATGTATCGGTACATTTGTCTGTCCATGTTATATAAACTGCCTACATCGCACATATTGAGTATAATTTGTCGCGTTAATATGAGCCAGGACTTCATTCAGTGCAGCATCTGTCTCTCCCCATCTGCCGCTGCTTCGGAGTCGTCTCCTGTGCAGCGGCCCAGCGCCACTAAAAATGTAAGTAAAACCAAATTTTGAAGGTTATTCAGTGCGTGGAGTACATATCGCAATATAGAGAAATTATATCATGATATATTTTTTTTGTTATATCACCCAACCCTACTAAAAATGGCATCAGATTGTTCATTTGTAACAGTATTGATACCAGGAGTGCTATCTTTGCCTCCTCCAGTTGACCCAAGACAACCATATAATGCATACTGTACCTTACAGTTATGGTAGTCTTTTTTTAATGTATCCCTCTTAATTTTTTTTATTTTTTTACATATTTCCCAGATGTTGTTATTGACTTAGAAATTCTAGTTATGTATTATCTCTATAGTGTAACAGTATGTGTTAAATGTGTATTCTGAATCTTTTAGCTAAGCTTTGCATCCATTTATTTATGTTATTACTAAAAAGCTGAAGGCAAACACATTAAATCAAGTTTTCATCAAGTCAGAAATGACACAACCGTTTAATTTTTTAGCTTTATTCAGAAAAAATGCATTTGGTCCTGTGTGGATTGCTAGATAAACATGTATATTCAGTAATTCCTTCCAAGTTGGTGAGTTGGTAAATACTGAAGTTTCCTTGAGTTTCAAGAAGGAACTGGTCATGATATTTTCCTGGCTCTGCCAGCTTTTTTTTTTTTTTTTTTTTTTTTAAGCTCAATCTGACAAATCTGAAAGGAGCTATCCATTCTTCCGTCCGTCCACCCATCCATATTTCATGAGAATCGCTACTCTTCCTAGGCTTTTGCCCTACTGCTCACCAAACTCTCACACACTGATCCTTGGGTGGGTCTGCATCCAGCTTGTAGTCAAGGTCAAAGGTCAGGAGATCTGAGCACTCGGGGTGATTTCATCAAGCCAAAAATGAGCTACTGTGTCATTGGTCTGGTTAGTTTAAGTGACCAACTGGCTTTACTGCCAAATAAATAAACATAAAAGGATATTTTATACAAATCACAGAGCACTAACTGTATCCACTTCTTGTAATTGAAAATTATATTAATGCAACTTCATCTTTGGAAAAAAATAAAAATAATTTTTACTCACAAACTGCTCATGCAAATCAGCCTCCCACCAGCATGACAGCGAAGGACAGCAGTCGGTTATAGTCATACACACAGCTCAACACAGGCAACAATAACATCAACACTTCCCTCCTCTCTCCCTCTCCTCAAAATCCTCTTCTTGTTTTCATGCTGTCACCATCATTACGCTGATCACCAGCCTCTGACCCATATGCATGCAGAGCTGTTGTTATGTAATAAATATGTGTAGACACATATGGATAAAAACACGCCCATCACAAACACGCACAGTCATGCAGAATCCTCTTTAGCCAAGATTTGTTTCGATATAATCTCACAGAGCCCAATGCTGCTCTCACTGTAATCTACCCTGGGCGGTAACGATAAAACGTAGCAGTATTAGAGACACTCGGGCAGTGCTTTATCATGACAGCTCATTAATCAGCAGATGGGCTTCAGATCATTTTAGATTATTCGGTGGAGTTTCGTTCCTTGTCTTTTTTTGTTCATAAATTAGTTCACCGTGCCACTTAAGGGATGAAAATGTGTCCTTTATCTCGTTGGGAGGGTCATGGAGAAAAGGGAGTGGACAGACATAAAAACAATCCTCTTACTGCTGACAAATGTAGGAGAGACAAGATTTTATGATTTCTGAGATGCACTTTTTGTGAACTTAATCCTGGAGAACAAATAAAGACTAGATTAATCCTCAAATCTACATCTATGTAACAACATGACCACTGAACAGTTGGTTACCACGACGATGGGCAATCTCTGATCAGCTTCTGATATAAATGGTTTTTTTCCCTCTAATCTCTCCTGAACAGAATGATGGGTCCAAAGATGAGTATTACAGTGGGGCAAAAAAGTATTTAGTCAGCCACCAATTGTGCAAGTTCTCCCACTTAAAAGATAAGAGCGGTCTCCAATTTTCATCATAGGTATACCTCAACTATGAGAGACAAAAGGAGAAAAAAAATCCAGAAAATCACATTGTCTGATTTTTAAAGAATTTATTTGCAAATTATGGTGGAAAATAAGTATTTGGTCACCTACAAACAAGCAAGATTTCTGGCTCTCACAGACCTGTAACTTCTTCTTTAAGAGGCTCCTCTGTCCTCCACTCGTTACCTGTATTAATGGCACCTGTTTGAACTCATTATCAGTATAAAAGACACCTGACAACAACCTTAAACAGTCAGACTCCAAACTCCACTATGGCCAAGACCAAAGAGCTGTCAAAGGACACCAGAAACAAAATTGTAGACCCTGCACCAGGCTGAGAAGACTGAATCTGCAATAGGTAGTAGTAGTAGTAGATTAGTTTATTTGACAGGGACAGTGCAATAAACATAAGAAGCTTGGTGTGAAGAAATCAACTGTGGGAGCAATTATTAGAAAATGGAAGACATACAGTACAAGACCACTGATAATCTCCCTCGATCTGGGGCTCCACGCAAGATCTCACCCCGTGGGGTCAAAATGACCACGAGAATGGTGAGCAAAAATCCCAGAACCACATGGGGGGACCTAGTGAATGACCTGCAGAGAGCTGGGACCAAAGTAACAAAGGCTACCATCAGTAACACACTACGCCACCAGGGACTCAAATCCTGCAGTGCCAGACGTGTCCCCCTGCTTAAGCCAGTACCATACCTGCCAACCACTCCGGTTTTGCCGTAATGGTTCCGGTTTTCAAGACCCCGTTCCGGGTTACGGCTTTATTAATCAAAATTATGGTTTTTCACTAAAAATTCAGTCAAAAATTTTAAATCGTAAAAAAAACACGAAAGCAATTCCAAACACGAGATCGCTAGGAATCATATCTAAATTTAGAACATAGTAGCGTTTCTTATTGTGGTTCGCTGCTACGCTTTACCTGAAGCGTTTGCTAAGCTAACGCTATCGCTATTGAGGTTTCTATTCTCGCGCGAAATCCCGGAGAGGCGTGCGTCCATGGCGAGATGTAAACACGCTGTAAACTGCTGCAGACGTTCGCACGACTGCACTTCAACCCTGGCAAATGGACCGTGGATTATACAATTCAACATAAACATCTAAAGAGACAAAACAAAAGAGAAACCTCTAAAGGGAGAATACATTTTATATAATGCCTAAGATTCTGAAGAACATGTGCTGTGTAATTGCAAGCCTTGTCATGCTTGGTGTATCATGTAAACACATAAAATATCAGAGCGATTTTGCCGTCTTTTACGCACGTGTCTGTTAAACAGTGCTAGTATGGGCACAGTCGGGCATCCGGGCATTTGGCGTACTTCCGGTTAGCAAGCCACATGGCAACGCCGTACTTGGTGAAAACAATTCAGTGGCGACCTATTCCCAGGCAGCTGCCGTGACCCAGTCAAGCTTGTCCAGCCCGTCGTAGTGCATTATATTCAGCTCATCACGTCCTTTATCAGGTAATTGAGTGATACTGTGTTAGTTTAATTAGTTGCCACTTGATGGGTCACGTTTTGAAAATGCTAGCCGCCGACACAAGCCTCTCTGTATTGTAAACAGAGACGGACATTTCGTCTATGGAAATGCATGATTGATTCCCTTTTCACTCAACAATACTGTACAGACCTCTCTATGTGCAGTCAGCCTGACTAATTTAACTGTAGACTGTAGTAAATAGTGCAACAAAGGGGCTGGCCATTAATGAAAGAGGTGACAAATATGGTTTCGCCATATTTTAATACGGGGAAAATGCAATTTTAGCAAATACGGGCGTATTGCCATTTCTGTACGCCAAAAAGAAAAATATACGGGAAAAGAGAACACCACCGTGTTACTCCCACAGCGAGCTGGCAGAGCGCTCAGCGTGAGCAATTACTGATCGTTATAGAAGCGCCTCGCACATTCTGCGGCTCTGGAACAGAGAGGAATCCCGGCGCCAGTAATGCTGCGCCTGATATGTGTGACTAATGCAAATGTATATGCTTTCCTGCTGTCTACTGTGATGCTAATGTGCCATGCATGCATTAGCCGGGTATATATGTTGACTGTCTGCATGAAGCACCCTTTTAAACTTCACTCGTGTCCGCCTACACTTATTTCGATCCAACACAAGCGCACCTAAGCAGTGTTTAGCGTCAGTGAACATTTTCTTGTTTAATTATTTCTTTTAAGAATTACTCCTGTGCTGCCCTGATATTTAATGGATTGGTCATGTTACCCATAGGGGCCTTTCCTTAAAAACATTCAAAACATGTAAGAGGGTTAATCATGTTAATATGGGTCGAAGCAAATATGCTTACCAGGGGTGTCAATCAAGTAGCTGTACACGTCCGGCCACTGCACAGCTGGCCACCTGGTCGGGTCATTAACCCATTTTCCGGCTGGTAGTTTGTATGGGCAATCTGTCAGTCCACTTGCTGTCAGCTTCTCCAGGTAACATAGCCTGCCTGACTCATCAAGCTTTTCTACGTAGTCACATGCCATGAGAAAAAGTCAAAAAACTGCACTCGACAATGCTTGGTAACGGGTTGTTTTCACCGAGTTAAGATGGCGGCGATGTGTTACTAACCGGAAGTGACGTAGCCCCGACTGCGCCCATACCCTGCTGATATCTCTAGTCTTCTAGTTACCTCCGCAAAGGAGGTTATGTGATAATCAGCGTTGGTTTGTCTGTTTGTTAGCAAGATAACTCAAAAAGTTATGGACGGATTTTCATGAAATTTTCACAGATTATCAGAAATGGGGTATCCTACAGATGATTAGATTTTGGTGGTGATCCGGATCACCGTCTGGATCCAGGAATTTTAAAGGATTCTTTTTTTTTATTTAACATTGCGAGATAGGGCCATTTTCAATATTTTATTTATGATGTTAAACACTGTATGGGGGGAACTGTGGCGCTTGGTGGAGGTCTGCGCGCTCCGAGTGCTTTTCTAGTATTCATAATACATCACATCTGGCCTATTCAAAGTTCTATGCAGTGTTAAGAAATTTAATGAACGAATGAATCTTTATTTCGGATAGATTAAAAGTAAAGATTAAAAAGAAACAGAATAATATAACAAAGGCAAAAAAATCCAACAAGGTCAAATTAAACAATAACTCCTCTGATTATACAGTTCAACATAAGTCATCTGAAATGGGTGATGGCTGAAGCCGCAGCTTATATTGCCCACTCATATTCCATCCAAGAATTCAAAAGAAAAACAAAACAAGAGCGATTACAATTCAGAACAAAGCTAAGACAAAATGTGACAAAAAAACTAAGTAACAACACAACACAGACTGGATATGACAATCCTTATGTGATTTTACATGTCATCTTGTATATATGTTTGGAGTATTTCTTCCTTTAGTTTTTGTTTAAATTGTCCAAGCGTTGTACATGATTTTAATTCAGGTCCAAAATCGTTCCATAATCTGACTCCTTGTACTGAAACACAGTGTTGCTTGGTGGTAGTTCTCACTGAAGGTTTTTGAAATTGGATTCTCTGCTTATTTCTATCCACAGGTCAGTAAAATGCCACCCAAAAAAGAGGAAATGGAAGAAATTAAAAAAAACTCTGAACTTTGTGTTAGATGAACTGGCCAAAGTGACTAGCCAGCAGGACAAAATATTAGACCTAATACAGGAGGTACAAGCCCTACATTCAATAATAAAAGAAAAAGACAAAAAAATTATGGACCTGGAGCAACACGGGCGTCTTTTGGAGCAACGCGTTGAGGATCTTGAACAAGGTTCTCGCATTGATGACATAGTTATAAGTGGACTAGACATCAGATATCAGTCGTACGCCCATGCCGCTACAGGACTGAGTGGTGAACATGCTTCCATAAGTGAATCAATGTCCTTAGAAAACCAAGTGCTTCAGTTCCTTAATGATAAAGACATTAAGGTAGAAGCCAATGCGATCTCAGCCTGTTATGCTTTACCGAAGAAAGATAACAAAACAAAGAAATCAATTGTGATGCGCTTTGTGAACAGAAGGGTGAAAAATGACATACTGAGGCAGGCCAAAAAACTAAAGGAAACTCAAGTTTACCTAAATGAACACCTGACAAAAAAAAACGCTGAATTAGCACGGCAGGCACGGATGCTAAAGAAACATAATAAGATACAGTCAACCTGGACAAGAAATTGTAGAATTTGGATTAAACTAAATGGAACACCTGAGCAAGCAAAAAGTATAATGATCAGAGATGCTACTGACTTAGATAAATACAAATGAACACTGACTATGAAACACAGAGTGAGGAAACTCAAACTCTAAAAATATGCCACTATGCTGAACATAAACCACAAGAGATGGAGAATGATATTGATCCTGATAACCACTTTTTCAATAATATTCATAACCACTGTGAATATTACACTGAAAAGCAATTCAAAAGTCAAGTGCAATTAGATGGTAAACTGTCAATAATACACTTCAATAGCAGAAGTCTTAACAAAAACTTCTCACAGATTCAGGACTATTTAAAACAGCTAAACAGAAAATTCACAGCTATAGCAGTCTCTGAAACCTGGCTTAATGCAGACCAGGCTCCCCTGATGGCAATAGAGGGATATCAGATGTTTAACATTAACAGATCTCAAAAAAAGGGTGGTGGTGTTGCACTGTATATTGATGACCTATATAGATGTAAGCTTGTAAATGAAATGTCCTCAGCACTACCAGGGATTCTGGAATGTGTTACCGTTGAGATTGACCTAGACAAAACAAAAAATCTAATCATAAGCTGCATATACAGAACGCCGGGAACTTGCATTGAGACATTCAGAGATAAATTAGTCGAGCTGTACAATAATATTACTAGTAAGAAAATGGTAGCAATTTGTGGAGATTTCAATATTGATCTACTTAATCCACATCAACAAAATGTAGTTACAGAGTTCATGAACTCTATGTACAGCATGAGTCTATATCCCACAATAACACATCCCAGTAGAATCACAGCTCACTCTGCTACACTTATTGACAACCTGTTTGTCAATGTTCTCGACAAGAAAATAGAAAGTGGATTATTGATAAATGATATAAGCGACCACTTGCCAATCTTTGCACTTATCCATGGCCACACGGGGCCCAACCCAGAAAAAATCTCAAAATCGTTCAGACACAAATCACCAAACGCAATCAGTTCTTTTAAAGAGGACTTGCTGAAGCAAGACTGGACAGAAGTCTATGTATCAGATGTAAATGAAGCCTATGACACATTTACAAACATTGTAACCACTCTTTATGAAAAAAACTGCCCATTAGTTAAAAAAAAGCTTAAACACAAATTTACTGACAAACCATGGCTAACCAAAGGACTACAAAAGGCGTGTAAAAAGAAAAATTTATTATATAAAGCTTTCATAAAGAAAAGGACAAAAGAAGCAGAGCAGCGGTATAAAACATACAAAAATAAGTTAACATATATAATAAGATGTAGTAAAAGAGACTATTACAGTAAAGAACTGGAAAAAAACAAAGACAATATTAAAAATACATGGACAATAATCAACAGTATCCTTGGAAATAAAAGCAGAAATACCAGCTACCCAACTAACACTCCAAAAAATAATAAATCGACTCCGAATGTGAATATAGCTTCACCTGCAGATGAATTTAATAATTTTTTTGTTAACATTGGACCTAAACTGGCCCGAGAAATACCCACTACGGTGCCAACGGGTGATTCAATATGCAATAACACTGCTGTAAAAGACACCATCTTCATAAAGAACACAGACGAAAGAGAGGTCATTGAAATTGTTAAATCGTTCAAAAGTAAAACATCTACTGACTGCGATGGTATTGATATGCTACTAGTCAAAACTGTTATCGAATGCATAGTGAAACCACTGACGTATATCTGTAACCTGTCTCTCCAATCAGGTATATTTCCCAATGCAATGAAAATAGCTAAAGTAATTCCGATTTACAAGACAGGCGACAGAGGGGAACTCTCCAACTACAGACCAATTTCACTATTACCGCAATTTTCCAAGATACTTGAAAAAATATTCTATGAGAGAATTGACAACTTCATACTGAAGAATGATTTATTGTGTGAGCAGCAATATGGGTTCAGACACAAAAGGACAACAGCATATGCCTTAATGGAATTTACAGAAAAAATATCAACAGCCATTGAAAATAAAGAGTATTCAGTTGGAGTATTCCTGGATCTTAAAAAAGCATTTGATACAGTAGATCACAATCTATTATTAAAGAAACTACAAAATTGTGGTATCAGAGGGGTAGCACTGTCCTGGTTAAGAAGTTACTTAAAGAATAGATATCAGTTTGTATGTGTTAACAACAAAAACTCAGAGCTACTGAAGGTCACCTGTGGAGTCCCACAGGGTTCAGTTTTGGGACCATTATTATTCAATATGTATATAAATGATATATGTAAAGTTTCAGAAAAAATGGACTTAATATTGTTTGCTGATGACACTAACCTGCTATGCAGTGGAAACAACTTGGAACAACTTCTGGATACACTCGGAAAGGAATTAGGAAAGCTGAAACTGTGGTTTGATTCAAACAAATTAACGCTCAATTTAAGCAAGACAAAATTTATAGTCTTTAACAACCATCACAACTACCCAGTACCCAAACTCAGTGTAAATGGTGTAGAGATTGAAAGGGTATCCGAAACTAAATTCCTTGGAGTAATAATTGATAACAAACTGTGTTGGAAGCCACATATTAATTATATAAAAGGTAAAGTATCCAAATCAATTGCAATATTACACAGAGTGAAAAATTTGCTGAATCAACCCACACTATACACCTTGTATCATTCATTAATACTCCCATACATGACATATTGTAATGAAGTATGGGGAAATACATATAAAACAAACATATATCCACTCTTTATGCTTCAAAAGAGAGCTATTAGAATAATCAACAAAGCAGCTTACAGGGAACCAACAAACCCACTTTTTCTTAAACAAAAAACTCTCAAGTTGAAAGATCTGATCGACTTTAAAACCGCAATAATAATGTTCAAAGTGAAGAATCTATCACTGCCCGCAAATATCCAAAAGTTGTTCCAAACAAGGGTGAAACGATATCACTTCAGAGGAACATGTATATTTCAAAAGCCTACAGTGAGAACAACTACCAAGCAACACTGTATTTCAGTGCAAGGTGTCAGATTATGGAACGATTTTGGACCTGAATTAAAATCATGTACAAAGCTTGGACAATTTAAACAAAAACTAAAGGAAGAAATACTCCAAACATATTTACAAGACGACATGTAAACTCACATAAGGATTGACATTTCCAGCCTGTGTTGTGTTATAGCTTAGTTTTTCTTTTTTCTCTGTGACACTATGTCTTAGATTTGTTTTTGAATAGTAACCGCTTAACTTAGACTAGCTCAGTTTTCTTTTTCTCTCAGTCATATTTTGTCTTAGCCTTGTTTTAAATTGTAATCGCTCTTGTCTTGTTTTCTCTTTTTTCTCCTTTGAATTCTTGGATGGAATATGGGTGGGCAATATAAGCTGCGGCTTCAGCCATCACCCATTTCGGATAACTCACGTGGAATTGTATAGTAGAAGGAGTCTTTGTCTAATTTGACCTTGTTGTTATATTATACAGTTTCTTTTAACCTGTAATGTACTATCCGAAATAAATAAATTCATTCATTCATTCATTCATTCATTCAAATATACATGTTCCTCTGAAATGATATTGTTTCTCCCTTATTTGGAACAGCTTTTGGATATTTGCGGGCAGTGATAGATTCTTAGCTTAAGAAAAAGTGGGTTTGTTGGTTCCCTGTAAGCAGCTTTGTTTATTATTCTAATAGCTCTCTTCTGAAGCATAAAGACTAGATATATGTTTGTTTTATATGTATTTCCCCATACTTCAGTACAATATGTCATGTATGGGAGTATTAATGAATGATACAAAGTATATAATGTGGGTTGTTGATTCAGCAAATATTTCGCTCTGTGTAGTATTGCAATTGATTTAGATATTTTACCTTTAATATAATTAATATGTGACTTCTATGTCAAATGCTAATATTTGTTTGACACTGCGGCCCCTGGACCCCGGCTAGCTACTAGGCTTTTCAGGTTTGAAAGTTGAAGAAATATGAGGTTGTTAGCTACATTCTAACTTGATTTAATGCTAATATTTGTTTGGCGTCGGGGGGCTTTGCCCCCCTGAACCCCCCACCAGGACTTTGTCCTGGACCTACCGGGGCCTGCGGCCCCTGGACCCTGGCTAGCTACTAGGCTTTTCAGGTTTGAAAGTTGAAGAAATATGAGGTTGTTAGCTACATTTAACTAGATTTAATGCTAATATTTGTTTGGCAAATATTAGCATTATTATTATTAGCATTAGCATTATTAGCATTAGCATTAGCATCGGCCCCTGGACCCCGGCTAGCTACTAGGCTTTTCAGGTTTGAAAAGTTGGCAGGTATGCAGTACATGTCCAGGCCCATCTGAAGTTTGCTAGAGAGCATTTGGATGATCCAGAAGAGGATTGGGAGAATGTCATATGGTCAGATGAAACCAAAATAGAACTTTATTGTAAAAACTCAACTTGTCGTGTTTGGAGGAGAAAGAACACCATACCTACTGTGAAGCATGGGGGTGGAAACATCATACTTTGGGGCTGTTTTTCTGCAAAGGGACCAGGACGACTGATCTGTGTAAAGGAAAGAATGAATGGGGCCATGTATGGTGAGGTTTTGAGTGAAAACCTCCTTCCATCAGCAAGGGCATTGAAGATGAAACATGGCTGGGTGTTTCAGCATGACAATGATCCCAAACACACCACCCGGGCAACGAAGGAGTGGCTTCGTAAGAAGCATTTCAAGGTCCTGGAGTGGCCTAGCCAGTCTCCAGATCTCAACCGCATAGAAAATCTTGGGAGGGAGTTGAAAGTCTGTGTTGCCCAGTGACAGCCCCAAAACATCGCTGCTCTAGAGGAGGTCTGCATGGAGGAATGGGCCAAAATACCAGCAACAGTGTGTGAAAACCTTGTGAAGACTTACAGAAAACGTTTGACCTCTGTCATTGCCAACAAAGGATATATAACAAAGTATTGAGATGAACTTTTGTTATTGACCAAATACTTATTTTACCGGGGAATTTACCAATTAATTCATTAAAAATCCTTCAATGTGATTTTCTGGATTTTTTTTTCCTCAATTTGTCTCTCATAGTTGAGGTATACCTATGATGAAAATTGGAGACCTCTCTCAACTTTTAAGTGGGAGAACTTGCACAAATGGTGGCTGACTAAATACTTTTTTGCCGCACTGTAAATGCCTCCCCCCCACCAGACATTTTCAGAACGAAGACCACCAAGGGTCAGGTGGTTATACTTAGATGAAAACTAATGAGAATGGGTTTTTGAAGTTAATGACCAGTTATCAGGCAGCTTCTTCTCACAGCTGCACACCCTAATATGAGATTTTCCACCAGAAGTTTGCAGCAGATGGATTTAAAATTGAATATGGAATTTGGAAACACAACAAATGACAAACATCCAAGAGAAGCAGTGATGACCCAATCAGAATCAGAATCAGAATCAGGTTTATTGCCATTGTTCATGTGATACACAAACTAGGAATTTGTCTCGGTGCCATGTTGCAACATTAAAAACATAATGAGAGAAAGGGATAAACTAAAAAACTAAAGGACTAGAAACGTGCAATAAGTGTAGAAAAATAAGTAATAATAATAATAATACTAGTAATAATGAGTAGTACTAGTCAAGGCAGTTTTAAAAAATTAGCATGTAGCAGATAATGTGAAGTACCACATAGTGCAGTCAATAATGCAACAGAAAAACAATGATGATTGACATGAGTCTGGTTGAGCTGCTGTACATAGTGCACGAGAGTCAAAAGTCACTTAGTGTTCAGCAGTCTGATGGCAGAGGGGAAAACGCATCTGATTTAATTTAATATTATCAAAAAGCTGTTCATTTAGCACATTTTATGTTTAAGCCTCAGAAAAATGAGTTTGAAGTGACACGCTGCATTTTTTTTTCTTGTTAACATGTCTGTAACATGTTTTATGTGATTTACAAGACACATCAAGAGCAAAATCAGTTGTAAGTCCCAAGTCTGTGTTTTTCCATTGTGAAAGTTCAGTTAAGCTCCTCCTCTTGAAAAAACGCATTTTTACCCTCTGCTGGTCAAAGCCCAAAGGAGTCGAAGAGCCCTTTGGGCGAAGACCAAAGGGTGATTATGGTATGGGTTGGTCCGTCCGTCTGTCCCACTTTTGTGAAATCAACTCCTCCTACAGTTTTGGCCCAATTGTTTTGAATCTTGGTACCATGGTTTGATACGCACTGAGGATGCACATATTGCAATTTCATTCTGATAGGATTATTTTTGTGGGAATTGTAGCCCCTGGCCTATCAGTAGAGGAAAGCATGAAGTGCTCTAAAATTTCCTGGTAGATGACTGCGCTGACTTTAGACTTGATAAAACACAGTTTACCATAGTCTGCCTCTCCTTCACATCATCAGCATACAAAAATACAGAAAACAATAGTGTTAAAGATTTAATATTTGAAAAAAAAAAACTACAATTCAATGCTGCTGTGACTGCAGAGTTTCCAAATGACCACTCGGCACTTGTGGAGGACACAAACACCACAGTAAAGCAGCACGGTGAGCACACCGCAGTCCCCACTGGTGCATGCACACCTATAATATCAAAACTTCAGCTCCAGCTGCTAAACAACACTACACATTCATTCCGTGTACAATTATCTCTGCACGATCTCAACACACTCCAAAAGTATTTCACTTTGCTATGCTGCCTGAGGGCAAAACTGTCAGACATCACATCTAATTACTTTGCTTTTCTCTTCCTGTCTTTAACGTGCAGCAGCATCTCTCCCAAAAAAGCTGGACAAACAGATCAACACATGCACTATCTAAATATATCCATACTTATCTGGATATTTTTGGATCATTTTTTCTCTCGCACATTACCTATTTGACACAAGGCTTTGACATTTACTGCACGTAAAACCATACCGTTATTAGGCTACTTCTATCAGGCACATTAAAGGCTAATGGTGGCTAGCGCTACATTAAACAGAATAAATCCTGTGATGAAAAGACTTAGCGGTTTAAGGACATGCCCACTTGTACAGGTGCATCTCAATAAATTAGAATGTCATCGAAAAGATGGTTTATTTCAGTAATTCAATTCAAAAAACAAAACTCATGTATTATGTAGATTCATTACACACAGAGTGATATACAGTGGGGCAAAAAAGTATTTAGTCAGCCACCAATTGTACAAGTTCTCCCACTTAAAAGATGAGCGAGGTCTCCAATTTTCATCATAGGTATACCTCAACTATGAGAGAAAAAATGAGAAAAAAAAATCCAGAAAATCACATTGAAGGATTTTTAATGAATTAATTGGGAAATTCCTCGGTAAAATAAGTATTTGGTCAATAACAAAAGTTCATCTCAATACTTTGTTACAGTGGGGTAAAAAAGTATTTAGTCAGCCACCAATTGTGCAAGTTCTCCCACTTAAAAGATGAGAGAGGTCTCCGATTTTCATCATAGGTATACCTCAACTATGAGAGGCAAAATGAGAAAAAAAAAATCCAGAAAATCACATTGAAGGATTTTTAATGAATTAATTGGTAAGTTCATTGGTAAAATAAGTATTTGGTCAATAACAAAAGTTCATCTCAATACTTTGTTATATACCCTTTGTTGGCAATGACAGAGGTCAAACGTTTTCTGTAAGTCTTCACAAGGTTTTCACACACTGTTGCTGGTATTTTGGCCCATTCCTCCATGCAGATCTCCTCTAGAGCAGTGATGTTTTGGGGCTGTCGCTGGGCAACACAGACTTTCAACTCCCTCCAAAGATTTTCTATGCGGTTGAGATCTGGAGACTGGCTAGGCCACTCCAGGACCTTGAAATGCTTCTTATGAAGCCACTCCTTCGTTGCCCGGGTGGTGTGTTTGGCATCATTGTCATGCTGAAAGACCCAGCCACGTTTCATCTTCAATGCCCTTGCTGGTGGAAGGAGGTTTTCACTCAGAATCTCATGACACATGGCCCCATTCATTCTTTCCTTTCACGGATCAGTCGTCCTGGTCCCTTTGCAGAAAAACAGCCCCAAAGTATGATGTTTCCACCCCCATGCTTCACAGTAGGTATGGTGTTCTTTCTCCTCCAAACACGACAAGTTGAGTTTTTACAATAAAGTTCTATTTTGGTTTCATCTGACCATATGACATTCTCCCAATCCTCTTCTGGATCATCCAAATGCTCTCTAGCAAACTTCAGACAGGCCTGGACATATACAGGCTTAAGCAGGGGGACACGTCTGGCACTGCAGGATTTGAGTCCCTGGCGGCGTAGTGTGTTTCTGATGCAGCCTTTGTTACTTTGGTCCCAGCTCTCTGCAGGTCATTCACTAGGTCCCCCCATGTGGTTCTGGGATTTTTGCTCACCGTTCTCGTGATCATTTTGACCCCACGGGGTGAGATCTTGCGTGGAGTTCCAGATCGAGGGAGATTATCAGTGGTCTTGTATGTCTTCCATTTTCTAATAATTGCTCCCACAGTTGATTTCTTCCCACCAAGCTGCTTACCTATTGCAGATTCAGTCTTCCCAGCCTGGTGCAGGTCTACAATTTTGTTTCTGGTGTCCTTTGACAGCTCTTTGGGCTTGGCCATAGTGGAGTTTGGAGTCTGACTGTTTGAGGTTGTGGACAGGTGTCTTTTATACTGATAACGATTTCAAACAGGTGCCATTAATACAGGTAACGAGTGGAGGACAGAGGAGCCTCTTAAAGAAGAAGTTACAGGTCTGTGAGAGCCAGAAATCTTGCTTGTTTGTAGGTGACCAAGTATTTATTTCATGGAGGAATTTATCAATTAATTCATTAAAAATCCTTCAATGTGATTTTCTGGATTTTTTTTCTCATTTTGTCTCTCATAGTTGAGGTATACCTATGAAGAAAATTGGAGACCTCTTTCATCTTTTAAGTGGGAGAACTTGTACAATTGGTGGCTGACTAAATACTTTTTCACCCCACTGTATTTAAAGTGTTTATTTCTTTTAATTTTGATGGTCATGGCTTATAGCTCATGAAAACCCCAAATTCAGTTTCTTAAAAAAAATTAGAATATGATATAAAATCAGTTGTAAAAAAATTGCTTTTTCTATTAAAAACAGCCGTTTTTAATAGAATACACCCTCATGGAACAAATATAAGAATGTAGATTGTAAATGTAATTCTGATACTGTTTAGGCCAGCAGTATCGGAGGGCAGGGCCAGGCTTTGCTGGCCCTGAGGGTCTACCACTGCCAGGGTCTCCAACCATGTGACATGGAGGGCCAAGACCCTGCAGGCTTTCTCTTTCACCCAGTCTCTTCAGCAGGTATTTTTTTTTTCTCCTCCTTGTCCTGTCAGGCAGCTAGGCAAGCAGAACAGGGATCTGTCACCCTTATTGTGTTAAAACAGATTTACTTTGCCAAGAGGAGCTTGTACAGTACCTAACTGTGTATTGTATATTGTTGTAAACTACTCCTGTAATAACTTTTAATACTTTATTTTAATTATTTTACCCATGGAAGGCCCGTGGAGGGGGAAAGAAAAGGGAGGGGAACAGACAAAAAAACAAACAAACCAACAACTAAAACAAAAGACAAACTGCTTCTCCACCAAAGATGTCGCAACACGAGTCTGGTTTCCATACCTGTTAAAGGTGAGACACTTGTGCGTGTACGTCTGCGTGCATGTACAATACCGTTCAAAAGTTTGGGGTCACCCAGACAATTATTTTGTGTTTTCCATGAAAAGTCACACTTATTTACCACCATGAGTTGTAAAATGAATAGAAAATATAGTCAAGACATTGACAAGGTTAGAAATAATGATTTGTATTTGAAATAATTTTTTTTCCAGATACTCAACCTGCTCAAAGGAAGGTCAGTTTTATAGCTTCTCTAACCAGCTAAACTGTTTTCAGCTGTGCTAACATGATTGCACAAGGGTTTTCTAATCATCCATTAGCCTTCTGATACAGTAAGCAAACACATTGTACCATTAGAACACTGGAGTGATAGTTGCTGGAAATGGGCCTCTATACACCTATGTAGATATTGCACCAAAAACCAGACATTTGCAGCTAGAATAGTCATTTACCACATTAGCAATGTACTGTATATTAGATATTAGAGTGTATTTCTGATTAGTTTAAAGTTATCTTCATTGAAAAAAACAGTGCTTTTCTTTCAAAAATAAGGAAATTTCTAAGTGACCCCAAACTTTTGAACGGTAGTGTATATGAGAGCGTGTGCAAAATAAGTGTGTGCATGTGAGTGGTTTGTCAGGAAACATCCAAAGTGGGGGGCTGGTCGCAGCAGCTCTCCCTCTGGGAACCCCGAGCAGGCAGGGCAGCGCCACCAACCCCCACAGGGCACAAACGTCCGAGGTCAGCAAGCCCCAGGAAAGCCAGGCATCCGCCCCTGGAGGGATGATCGAGGGAGGCCAGGTCGCTCGGCGGCTGGCTCGGCAAGCCCACACCCCCAGACCCGCCTGGCCCCTACCACCCCATCGGGGCCAACGCCCACCCCCAGGCACCAGGAGGCCAGCAACCTCACCCTCCGGGCCGGATACTGGCACGAGCCCCCCCAAGTACCCCCACAGCGGACCCGCCCCAGCGCCACCACCGCACACCCTGGGGACCCCCATGCCCAAAGAAGTCTCCACACCTAGGTGAGCCCACATTGCCGAGAGGCACTACCCCCCCCTTAACTCAGAACTCAGAACTCAGAAAAGATTTATTGCCAAGTACATTAACAGATACTGATAACAGATCACTGATAACATACGAGGGATTTGACTTGACACAGAAAATGAACCTGCATTTCCGGTGACACGGCTGCATCTGAAACGTGCCTGCCAACAGGAGGGTACAGGTAGCATAGGAAATAATACAATAGGAAGGAGCAAAAAAATCATTGATTTCAGAATAGTGGTCATATATGATCAATATTATGATTACAAAGAAAAAAAAGCCCTCAATGCACAATCAGCAGACCAAAAAAGTTCACAGGACACAGAGAGAGCAGTGAGTGAATCATCTTTATCATCAGTTTGTGGATCAGTATGAGTGTAATGTTGAAAGTAGGTGTTGTATCAGTTAAGAACAACAAGGACTCTTTGGCAGGAGATGTTTTGTCTGGCTACTGGCATTGTCCTTGGCCATGCAGCTGCCTGTCCGAAGGCCATGAGCTCAATGTTTTGAAAACAAAGACTGCAGATGATCAGGAGGATTTTTGTGAGGGAGTCAGATTAAGTCGAATAGTACTGATCACAGAGAGGAAACTTTATATTCTCTTACAGATTCAGTACTTAATCCTTCATTGCTGGGCGTTGAGTCCATCGTGGATGGTCCTAAGCATAATCATGATGTAATCCACCTTCCGAGACAGTTCTCCATTTGTCGCTATCAGGGTCCTCTCCATTTTTTCACTTTGATGGATGCACCTCGCCTGGCCAGCATTTTGATAGGTTGTATCCATCTTCAACAGTTTGCGGTACACCAGGACAATGCCAGATCCAATCAGAACGATCCCAATCACCATTACTGCGAAGACGTACAAATCTTCTACATCTTCGATAAAAAGATTAGTCAGGCACAAGAGTTTCCAATTACTTGTCTCCCTTAAATAGCCCACAGCAGCCGTTTCTGCGGGGCAAACAACCTCCCCCGGGGCACTTTTCCTCGTTGAAAAGATAGTGTCAATTGCGTTCAAAGCCCAGCTTATTAATTCCATAATTTCTTTCGATAAATCAGCAGTAAAGACGCAGACAGACGACAGCAAGCTGGGATCCAGTTAGTTTGGGGAGAAGGAGATAAGTCAGAAGCAAGAGAGAAGAAAAAGGCGTCTGCTCTCTTTGGAGGGCGGAAGTGAAGACTTCAGCACTTAATCCAGCACTCCCCAACTCACAGACACACCCCTCCCCACACCTTCACACCCACATGCTCCCATGCGCACCCATATGCACTAACTCACTCTCACTCACCCGGACCAACCCATTCTCTCTCACTCCTGTACCCGTTCAAACTCACCCCTCATTCACCCTTGTTTCATAAGGTGGCTGCGAAGCAGATTCAGCGAGCCTGAATGCACACCAGTGGCCGGCAGTGATCAGGGAGACCACCAGTGCAGGCCACAGAAGCAGACCC
Source organism: Pholidichthys leucotaenia (assembly GCA_020510985.1). Taxonomy (NCBI): domain Eukaryota; kingdom Metazoa; phylum Chordata; class Actinopteri; order Cichliformes; family Pholidichthyidae; genus Pholidichthys; species Pholidichthys leucotaenia. Next base: position 103,599,933 of record CM035848.1, read on the forward strand.
CCACCCCCGGTGCCCACCTGAGCGACTGATCAGCAGACCACTGCAGGCGCTCCGAGATGCCACCCAACATGCAAAGCGCCGCACAAAACCGACCCACCATCGCCACCTCCATTCATCACCCTGTCACTCTCAATTATGCTCATATTAGTCCCTCTCTCACTCCCTTGGTTGTATCTATACATTCAGTGGCACCCAGGGATTTTGACAACATGATGGGTCCCAGGCTGCCCATCGGACCCCCACACCCCCAACAGGAGGAGGGCAACAGGAGTGGGGGGGGAGACCCCCCCCCCCCCACACACACACACAAAACATGGTGGGTGTATGTCAGTTATACAGTGGGGAAAAATAGTATTTAGTCAGCCACCAATTGTGCAAGTTCTCCCACTTAAAAGATGAGAGAGGTCTCCAATTTTCATCACTGGTATACCTCAACTATGAGAGACAAAATGAGAGGGGAAAAAAATCCAGAAAATCACATTGAAGGATTTTTAATGAATTAATTGGTAAATTCCTCAGTAAAATAAGTATTTGGTCACCTACAAACAAGCAAGATTTCTGGCTCTCACAGACCTGTAACTTCTTCTTTAAGAGGCTCCTCTGTCCTCCACTCGTTACCTGTATTAATGGCACCTGTTTGTGCTCCTTATCAGTATAAAAGACACCTGTCCACAACCTCAAATAGTCAGACTCCAAACTCCACTATGGCCAAGACCAAAGAGCTGTTAAAGGACACCAGAAACAAAAGTGTAGACCTGCACCAGGCTGGGAAGACTGAATCTGCAATAGGTAAGCAGCTTGGTGGGAAGAAATCAACTGTGGGAGCAATTATTAGAAAATGGAAGACATACAAGACCACTGATAATCTCCCTTGATCTGGGGCTCCACGCAAGATCTCACCCCGTGGGATCAAAATGATCACGAGAACGGTGAGCAAAAATCCCAGAACCACATGGGGGGGGACCTAGTGAATGACCTGCAGAGAGCTGGGACCAAAGTAACAAAGGCTACATCAGACACACACTACGCTGCCAGGGACTCAAATCCTGCAGTGCCAGACGTGTCCCCCTGCTTAAGCCAGTACATGTCCAGCCCCGTCTAAAGTTTGCTAGAGAGCATTTGGATGATCCAGAAGAGGACTGGGAGAATGTCATATGGTCAGATGAAACCAAAATAGAACTTTATTGTAAAAACTCAACTTGTCGTGTTTGGAGGAGAAAGAACACCATACCTACTGTGAAGCATGGGGGTGGAAACATCATACTTTGGGGCTGTTTTTCTGCAAAGGGACCAGGACGACTGATCTGTGTAAAGGAAAGAAGGAATGGGGCCATGTATCGTGAGATTTTGAGTGAAAACCTCCTTCCGCCAGCAAGGGCATTGAAGATGAAACGTGGCTGGGTCTTTCAGCATGACAATGATGCCAAACACACCGCCCGGGCAACGAAGGAGTGGCTTCGTAAGAAGCATTTCAAGGTCCTGGAGTGGCCTAGCCAGTCTCCAGATCTCAACCCCATAGAAAATCTTTGGAGGGAGTTGAAAGTCTGTGTTGCCCAGCGACAGCCCCAAAACATCACTGCTCTAGAGGAGATCTGCATGGAGGAATGGGCCAAAATACCAGCAACAGTGTGTGAAAACCTTGTGAAAACTTACAGAAAACGTTTGACCTCTGTTATTGCCAACAAAGGGTATATAACCAAGTATTGAGATGAACTTTTGTTATTGACCAAATACTTATTTTACTGAGGAATTTACCAATTAATTCATTAAAAATCCTTCAATGTGATTTTCTGAATTTTTTTTTTCTTATTTTGTGTCAGGAATCTCCGTAACTCAAATGATCGTATATTAGTTTGTTACCTCAAAAAAGATTCAAGACACGGAATATTCTTTTATCCTTTTTACTTGCAGCAAGGAGTACAGACCTCTGTAACAGCAAATCTGCACTCTTACTTGCAGCAAGGAGTGCAGACCTCTGTAACAGCAAATCTGCACTCTTATTTGCAGCAAGGAGTACAGACCTCTGTAACAGCAAATCTGTACCGAGGGCAGTCCTCAGTGAGCAAACATTTTATACACACAATGGTTGCACAATTCAATCGGTCATACCAAAGACCGTATAAAAATGGTGCTTTCTGCCTTCTAGCGTGGTGCTCCGCATAATGGAATGGGGAAAGTAAAGTTACACGCAGAGCTACCAGAGGACTGACCCCCCGCTGTAGCTTTCACTACTTACAGTAGCTGTGTGGCCTAGGGTCAGAGAAACGGAGATAGGCGCCGCCCATATACACCTTCAGGTGTGAAGGGATTAACTAACTAACTAGCACAGTGGTTGCATAATTCAATCAACATTATCTAGTTTACACTCCTTACACAGTGGTTGCATAATTCAATCAACATTATCTAGTTCACACTCCTCCCTGTACCCACACAGTCATGATAAAAATATGCTGACACTCACTTAAAACTTAGACATAGAAAATGATAACATGTATATACAATTTTCTGATTTCGTCTCTCATAGTTGAGGTATACTACTATGATGAAAATTGGAGACCTCTCTTCTTTTAAGTGGGAGAACTTGCACAATTGGTGGCTGACTAAATACTTTTTTTTACCCCACTGTATGATGTAATTGTGTGCACATGTAAGGACTACCAAAGTGGAATTAAAATTGGGGGGGATAGTAATTGGAGCACCGCTAGCCACTGTGATGGGCAGTGGGGCCCCCATCCCCCCAAGCCCTCAGTGTCTAAAATGCAATTAAAATTGAGGTGAGTGCAGCCCCACCGCGCAGCAAAGGCATCCCCTTCGCCAACACAGTGCGGCACACCCCCATCCCAAAGCCCTAAATATATCCTGGAAGATGTACGTATATTCCACCCAGAGTCAGGGGGAGGGGGAGGGCAGAAAATAAGAGGAGGTGGTCCAAAAGCGAGGCTGTCTCCCCCCAGAAGCCAGCTTGCAAACTGGTTCATGAGGCCACCCACTGCCCCCAAATCCCAACCCAGGGCGAGGGCCACCAGTGCAAGCAGCCCAGGACCCACCAGCATCGCGCCCTGGCGCTCCTAGCACCACAAACATGATGGGGCAGCCATACCAATTCCCACTGATCTTACACACACAAACATGGACAACAATAGTCACAATAGTGAACAATGTGTCGGACCCACACGGTGCCCCACATGCCAAGCAACACCCCCGAGCACCCACGCTAGCCCACTGACCACCCACCCCAGACGCACACCAACAGCGGCAGGCCACCCTGCAGCCACAGCCATCCCGGAGCAACCCGACGGAAACACGGCCACCAACCCGCGCCAACGGCCCCCCCAGCCACCCCCAAGCACCAACATACACCTGCTGCCAATGACACCAGGGGCAATGCGACAATGTGCCCCACCCCGCGACACAACAGCAGGGCGGCCGGGACAAGCAGGCCCTGAAATGCCAACCCCCCATGCCACTAGATGGACTGCCCCACCCCCGCCACCCAACAACATTCTCCTACCCATACACACATCCTCCACCCCAGACATCCACCCACAGGTAATGGCACCCATACACGTACCCCCACCCACCATCACACATGCCCACCTACACCCACACACAGCCCAACCTGGGAACGCACCCCCCCCCCCCCCACCCCCAGCACCAGGGACCCAGGGCCAGACCCAGACCCTCCCCGGGAAGCAAGGTTAGCCGGCCGGGGGCCACAGCCCACCCCCCTGGCCCACCCCACAGCCTCCCCCCCCCCCCCCCCAGGCCAGAAAAACAGCCATCCTGGAACAGGCCCCCCGGTTACCCGCGGTTGGGGCGCAGCCAGCCGCCAGAGGTGCTGCTGAAGTTATTTCTTGATTTCCAATTCATGAGGATAGTTTTCTTTGTGATGCATAAGGCGGTGAGAACCATGTGTGACATCCTTGCATCTATATTTATTTCACTTAAATCACCTAATATGCAAAAGTGTGGGTGAGGATGGGACACTATACCCAAGCCATGCCGACAAGTCCTCACATGTCTTCTGCCAGAACGTTTGAACCAGTGCACAGGACCACATAGCATGCATATAGCTATCCGGGACGTTGCTGGTGCAGTGAGAGCAGATATTTGTGTGACTCAGGCCCATTTTGAACATCCTTTGTCCTGTGTAATGTAGAACTTTATACTGTATAAATTGTAAGTTAGTTTTTAGTCATCTTAAAAGTGTTTAAACATATTTGTGTCCAGAAACTTTCCTCCTTATTGATCGATAGGTCTGTCTCCCATTTTGATATTGGAAGAGATATGGACTCATCCAGCTTTGATAATTATCATGGACTATTATAATAGTCCATGTATTTTCAATATCAATTTAGGGGAACAAAGATTTAGAAACTCTTGCCACCTTAACTGGTACCTCTAAATCTGGCTGATTAAGATTGAATCTTGCTTTTATTATGGATTTAAGATAAGATAAGCCTTTATTAGTCCCACAATGGGGAAATTCCAGGATTGCAACAGCACAGGGATAGCAACACTCAGAGCAACAATCAGAAGGCAAGAAAAAAACAAGAACAGCTAGTATACATATGTACATATTACTATAAATATATATATATATATAGACACACAGTGCGGAGCATTGTGGTTGGTGAATGTGCAGCAGAAAGTCTAAGCTCTTTCTCCCTCCGCGGGTGCGGCGGGCCAGCTTGGATGTCTTTGGGCATGATGGTGGTGACCCTCTTGGCGTGGATGACGCACAGGTTGGTGTCCACGAAGAGACCCACCAGGTAGGCCTCGCTGGCCTCCTGCAGAGCCATGACGGTGGAGCTCTGGAAGCGCAGGTCGGTCTTGAAGTCCTGAGCGATCTCCCTCACCAGGCGCTGGAAGGGCAGCCTATGGATGAGCAGCTCCGTGGATTTCTGGTAGCGACGGATCTCTCTCAGAGCCACGGTACCGGGCCTGTAACGGTGAGGCTTCTTCACTCTGCCAGTGGCTGGAGCGCTTTTTTCGAGCAGCCTTGGTGGCTAGCTGCTTCCTGGGGGGCTTTTTCCTCCAGTAGATTTACGGGCGGTCTGCTTGGTTCTTGCCATCGCTCTTTATTATTCTGTCTTATATTTCTTGCACGCCGCCTAAACTCCAGCCCGGCACCCGCGTCGTTTTCGCCACAGTTCCTCGGCATGTCGAGCTTCTCCGTTAGCTCCGGGTGGTGGTTGGAGCTAGCTAGCTCTTCCCTGCTGTATCGTCCCCCGCTGCAAACAGTGGCTCCGTCCGCCGACTCGGGAGACCCTTGGGGCGATCTGTGTGTCCGTGATATACGTATATATAGAGTGAAAAGTGTAGAAAGAAGAAGGAAGATAAGAAAAAGGCAGTTGCAAAAGGCAGCCAACTCGTGTGGCACCACCGGTCCGGCGGAACTGAAACCGGAAAATTGGTATTCAGAATTCTTTTTATCACTGATGTCATACTGTGACACTAGTTCCTTAAATTGGATCAAATTTCCACCTTGAATAAGATGTTCTAAATTATTTATTCCCTTCTCTTGCCATAGTGGAAATTTTAATGTCCTCTTTTGTTGCAAGATACCAGGATTATTCCAAATGGGTGTGAGTTTACAGGGGACAAGTGGAAGACCCTGTTATTTTTAAAAATTTCCACCAAGCCATCAGAGAGGAACTGATATTAATGCTTTTAAAACAGTCATGGCATTTAATACAGGGACTTATAAAAGGTAAGTCAGAGATATTTAGCGACCCGCAGAGAGCCTGTTCAGCATCTAACCATGGTTTTCCTAGTGGGGTTGATTTTGTCCATTTTGAAACAAACTGGAGTCTATTGGCTAAAAAGTAATTAAAAAAAATTGGTAGATCTAAGCCTCCACACTCTTTCGCTTTTTGAAGAGTTTTTAAACTAATCTGTGATTGTTTGTCCTTACGTAAAAATTTACTTATATTTGAGTCTAGAGACTTAAACCAGACCATTGATGGTTTGGTAGGAATCATTGAGAACAAATAGTTGATTTTAGGAAGGACCATCATTTTATCGGTTGCGACTCTTCCCATTAGTGGTATAGGTAGTGTCCTCCAGCGCGTAAGGTCGTCTTGCATTGTTTTTAAAAGGGGGATATGATTTAGTCGCAATAACTCAGAGCCTGGGGGAAATATCTATTCCTGAATATTTAATATTTCCTGATTGTATTGGAATAGTAGATGTATTTGAGAAATTACAATTTATAGGTAGAACTGTTGATTTACCCCAGTTAATAGTGTTCTGATAATGATGAAAATGTATCAATGAGTGCCACTGTCTGAAGAAGAGATCTTTGTGAGTTTTCAAGGAAAATCAATACATCATCAGCATAAAGACTTACGGTGGAGTGGAAAAAGTATTTAGTCAGCCACCAACTGTGCAAGTTCTCCCACTTAAAAGATGAGAGCGGTCTCCAATTTTCATCATAGGTATAATACCCTCAACTATGAGAGACAAAATGAGAAAAAAAAAATCCAGAAAATCACATTGTCTGATTTTTAACGAATTTATATGCAAATTATGGTGGAAAATAAGTATTTGGTCATCTACAAACAAGCAAGATTTCTGGCTCTCACAGACCTGTAACTTCTTCTTTAAGAGGCTCCTCTGTCCTCCACTCGTTACCTGTATTAACGGCACCTGTTTGAACTCGTTATCAGTATAAAAGACACATGTCCACAACCTCAACCAGTCAGACTCCAAACTCCACTATGGCCAAGACCAAAGAGCTGTCAAAGGACACCAGAAACAAAATTGTAGACCTGCACCAGGCTGGGAAGACTGACTCTGCAATAGGTAAGCAGCTTGGTGGGAAGAAATCAACTGTGGGAGCAATTATTAGAAAATGGAAGAAATACAAGACCACTGATAATCTCCCTCGATCTGGGGCTCCACGCAAGATCTCACCCCGTGGGGTCAAAATGATCACGAGAACGGTGAGCAAAAATCCCAGAACCACACAGGGGGACCTAGTGAAATGACCTGCAGAGAGCTGGGACCAAAGTAACAAAGGCTACCATCAGTAACACACTACGCTGCCAGGGACTCAAATCCTGCAGTGCCAGACGTGTCCCCCTGCTTATGCCAGTACATGTCCAGGCCCGTCTGAAGTTTGCTAGAGAGCATTTGGATGATCCAGAAGAGGATTGGGAGAATGTCATATGGTCAGATGAAACCAAAATAGAACTTTATTGTAAAAACTCAACTTGTCGTGTTTGGAGGAGAAAGAACACCATACCTACTGTGAAGCATGGGGGTGGAAACATCATAATTTGGGGCTGTTTTTCTGCAAAGGGACCAGGACGACTGATCCGTGTAAAGGAAAGAATGAATGGGGCCATGTATCGGGAGATTTTGAGTGAAAACCTCCTTCCATTAGCAAGGGCATTGAAGATGAAACGTGGCTGGGTGTTTCAGCATGACAATGATGCCAAACACACCGCCCGGGCAAACGAAGGAGTGGCTTCGTAAGAAGCATTTCAAGGTCCTGGAGTGGCCTAGCCAGTCTCCAGATCTCAACCCCATAGAAAATCTTTGGAGGGAGTTGAAAGTCCGTGTTGTCCAGCGACAGCCCCAAAACATCACTGCTCTAGAGGAGATCTGCATGGAGGAATGGGCCAAAATACCAGCAACAGTGTGTGAAAACCTTGTGAAGACTTACAGAAAACGTTTGACCTCTGTCATTGCCAACAAAGGGTATATAACAAAGTATTGAGATGAACTTTTGTTATTGACCAAATACTTATTTTCCACCATAATTTGCAAATAAATTCTTTAAAAATCCTTCAATGTGATTTTCTGGATTTTTTTTTCCTCATTTTGTCTCTCATAGTTGAGGTATACCTATGATTAAAATTGGAGACCTCTCATCTTTTAAGTGGGAGAACTTGCACAATTGGTGGCTGACTAGATACTTTTTTTTACCCCACTGTATCTTGTGTTCTTTTTCTCCAGTTTGAATACCTCCGATATCAACATTTTGTCGTATGGCTGTTGCTAATGGTTCAATAAAGATGGTAAAAAGTGAGGGAGAGAGTGGACACCCCTGCCTAGTACCTCTCTGGAGATAAAGCTTCGGAAAGTCTGATCATTTGTTCGGACAGACACAGCTGGACAGCTATATAGTGTTTTAATCCACTATATTTTCCTGACAGGCAGACCACAGTTTGTCCGGCTGGGCAGTGTCTTGTCTGGAGTGGTGGCTAGTGATACGGGAGCTCCACAGGGGACTGTGCTCTCTCCTTTTCTTTTTACCTTATACACCACTGACTTTCAGTACAACACTGAGTCATGCCACCTGCAAAAATTCTCTGATGACTTAGCTGTTATGGGGTGTATAAGAGGAGGAGAGGAGGGGGAGTATAGGGCACTGGTAGACAGATTTGTGGAGTGGACGGAGCAGAATCACCTGAGGTTGAATGTCAGCAAGACCAGGGAGGTGGTGATTGACTTCAGGAAGATGAAGGCTCCTTCTCAGCCACTGCAGATTGGGGGGAGGATGTGGGAGTGGTTGAGGACTACAAATATCTGGGTGTCAGGATCAGCAGCGGGTTGGACTGGAGATCCAACACCGATGCTGCGCACAAGAAGGGGCTGAGCAGACTCTACTTCCTGAGAAAGCTGAGATCCTTCAACGTGTGCAGCAGGATGCTGGAGCTTTTCTACCAGACCGTTGTCGCCAGCGCCATCTTCTTTGCTGCTGTCTGTTGGGGTAGCATTATCAGGGCCAGAGATACCAACAAACTTGACAAGATTATCAAGAGGGCTGGCTCTGTAATTGGTCTCAGACCGGAGACCTTTGAGACAGTGATGGAGAGGAGAACACTAAATAAACTGCGATCCATCATGGACAATCCTGATCACCCCCTCCACCACACACTAGATAGACAGCGAAGCACTTTCTCCAGTAGACCACTACAGCTTCGTTGTCGAACGGCCAGGTACAGGAAATCTTTCCTGCCACATGCAATTTCACTGTACAATAACTCACTACGATGTTGTATTCTGGCATAGCTATGCTGCCACACTGCACCTTACAGACTAACTGGTACATCACTTTTTCAGTCTGCTCCTGATAGTCCTTCTTTGTGCAGTGGGATGATTCATGTGTTTATACGGGTCATCATATATTAAGCTATGATGTATATAGGTTTTATAGTCGTGTTAGTTTTTACTTTTCCATGGGTAATCCCTTTGTCATGTGTGTGTTTCTGTTGTTTGGTTGTCAACTGTCATGCTGCTGTTACACTGTAATTTCCCAGTTTGGGATCAATAAAGTACATCTATCTATCTATTTATGAAAGATGAACCAAACCCAAACTTGTTTAACACCATAAAAAGAAATTTCCAGTTAACACGGTCAAAGGCTTTCTCTGCACCCAGGGACAAGATTGTAGTTTCTACGTTATTGATCTTGCAGTAGACTATTAAATTAAATAGCCTGCATGTATTATTAGCCGAGTGCCTACCCTTGATGAAACGTGTTTGATCTGGGTGTATAATAAACGGAATTATCCTTTCCAGTCTTTTGGCGAGAGCTTTGCAAATTATTTTAAGATCGACATTCATAAGTGAGATGGGACAGTAGCTGGATGGAAGCATAGGTTCTTTTCCAGGTTTAAGGAGCAGGATAATACTAGCCAAATTTATATTTGGAGGGATTATCTTATCTTCTTTAATTTGGTTCACCATTTTAAAGAAAGTAGGTGCCATCACAGGCCAAAATTCTTTATAAAAGTGTACAGGAAAACCATCTGGTCCAGACGCTTTGTTGTTTGGGATGTGCTTAAGTGCCTCCTGGAGTTCAGACACCTGAAAAGGTGCATCCAGAGCTGCAATCTGTTAATTATTTAATCGTGGTAAGTTAATATCGTCAAAAATGTATATCTCTGAGTCAGATGGGTTAATTTGAAATGAGTAGAGGTTTTCATAAAACTTTCTGAAGGAGTTATTTATTTGTTCAGGCTCATGGGTAATACACACGTGGACAGAATTGTTGGTACCCCTCTGTTAATGAAAGAAAAACCCACAATGGTCACAGAAATAACTTGAATCTGACAAAAGTGGTAATAAATAAAAATTCTATGAAAATTAACCAATGAAAATCAGACAGTGCTTTTGAATTGTGGTTCAACAGAATTATTTTAAAAAACAAACTCATGAAACAGGCCTGGACAAAAATGATGGTACCCTTAACTTAATATTTTGTTGCACAACCTTTTGAGGTAATCACTGCAATCAAATGATTTCTGTAACTGTCAGTGAGACTTCTGCACCTCTCAGCAGGTATTTTGGCCCACTCCTCATGAGCAAACTGCTCCAGTTGTCTCAGGTTTGAAGGGTGCCTTCTCCAGATGGCGTGTTTCAGCTCCTTCTGACATAACGTTCGGCTCAGGAGACGCACACACACAGGCTCAGAGTAGTTCAAACTGTTTATTAACAACAGGGATGTATGGGTGTGTGTCAGTGGAATGTAAATGTATTGGTGGTGGCGTCTGCTTCGGGCACAGAGGCAGGAGACCGTTCAGCCGGCAACCCTATGGGAAAGAACAGACACAGGGTGACGGGCACACACCAATACAGGAGGAGAATAGGCGAGGGAGAGAAGCTTACTTGTATTTGACTGATGGCAGGCACTTCAAGGACAGAACCCCGGGAGACAGTCACCTGCAGGACTCGGTGCAGCAGCGAGGAAGGACGAGGGACGGAGTTGTCCGCCGCCGAGGAATCCACCTGTGCACAGGGGAGCAGACTGGAAAAGGTAAGGTAAGGAATCTTCTTACCGCTTAGCGTGACGCTGAAGAAAGAGTTGATGCTTCGCATGGAAGGGCGATGAAGTCTACGGCTTCAGGCCGAAGCTTAGGGCGAGGCGGCTTTTATCCCTCGCCGCTGATGATTAGCAGGTGTGTGAGCAGGTGGCGCCGTTGATGAGCGGCGTGGCGTGACAGTACTCCCCCCTCTAGCAGCGCCTCCTGGCGATGGCTTATCCGGGTGCGCTTGGTGGAAGTCCGCGATGAGCGATGGGTCCAACACAAACGACAGGGGCACCCACTGTCGATGCTCGGGCCCATAGCCCTCCCAGTCCACCAAGTATTGCAACCCACGACCCCGGCGCCGGGAGTCCAGGATGGAGGAGGCGGACCAGGCCGGATGGCCACCAATCATCCGGGGCACGGGTTGCGCTGCAGGAGGAGGGCAAAGGGGGTCGGTGACTGCCAGCTTCACCTTCGACACGTGGAAAGTGGGATGAATGCGGAGGGAGGGGGGAATAGCCACGCGCACAGCCACCGGGTTGATGATCCGGGTGATGGGATAGGGACCCATGAAGCGCTGTGCCAGCTTTCTCCTCTCGCCTTTTAAAGTGACGTCCTGGGTGGAAACGTAAACAAGTTGCCCAACGCTGTACGCCGGGGCAGGTCTTCTATGCCGGTCCGCCACAGTCTTGTTGCGCTCCGCTGTGCGTAAGAGCGCATTGCGCGCGGCAGTCCAGGTGGAGCAGAACTGCCTGAGATGGGCCCTAACTGACGGGACAGTTACCTCACTCTCCTGCTCCGGAAACAGTGGGGGGTCGTAACCCAGGGACGCTTTGAAGGGGGACATCCCTGTAGCAGAAGAGCGAGCGGTGTTGTGGGCATATTCAACCCAGGCAAGATGGTTGCTCCAGGACGTGGGTTTGGATCTGGACACACAGCGGAGCGCAGCCTCCAGCTCCTGGTTGGTCCTCTCACACTGCCCGTTGGATTGGGGGTGATGGCCGGAAGAGAGGCTCACCCTGGCTCCGATGGCGTTGCAGAAAGACCTCCAAACCTCAGATGAAAACTGGGGGCCCCGGTCCGAGACCACGTCCACCGGAATCCCTTGCAGCCTGACCACGTGTTGGACGAGGAGGTCCGCCGTCTCCAGGGCAGCAGGGAGGCCTCGCAGGGGGACGAAGTGCACGGCCTTGGAGAAGCGGTCCACGATGGTCAGGATGGTGTCATAGGAGTTGGAGACAGGGAGTCCGGTGACGAAATCCAACGCGATGTGCGACCAGGGCCTGCCAGGGACGGGCAGGGGCTGGAGCAGACCCGCTGGAGGGGCATTTCCCGACTTGCAGGTGGCACAGATTGGGCAAGCCCGGGCGTAGCGGGCTGCATCCCTCCGCAGGCCTGGCCACCAAAAGGACCGTTGGAGGAGATCTATCATCCGGGAGGTGCCAGGGTGACAGGTGAGCTTGGAGGTGTGTAACCAGTGGATGACCTCTCCTCGGACCGCGGATGGCACGAACAGCCTCCCCTCCGGTCCGCCGCCAGGGTCAGGTTCCACCTCCTGTGCCTTCCGGATCTTGCTCTTGATGTCCCACGAGATGGCTCCCACGACGCACAACCTGGGCAGGATGGAGTGGGGCGCCTCCTCCGACTCCACGGGAGTGAACTGCCTGGAGAGGGCGTCAGGCAGGCCGTTCTTAGAGCCAGGCCTGAAGGTGATTGAAAATTGGAACCTGGTGAAGAACAAAGACCAACGCGCCTGGCGGGCGTTCAGGCGCTTGGCAGATCGTAGATATTCTAAGTTCTTGTGGTCCGTGAGGACCACAAATAGCAGGTTCGCCCCCTCCAGCCAGTGGCGCCACTCCTGCAGGGCGAGTTTGATGGCCAGGAGCTCTCTGTCCCCCACATCGTAGTTCCTCTCCGCCGGGGACAAGCGCCGGGAGAAGAAGGCGCAGGGCCGTTTGGCGCCATTGTCCGGCGATCGCTGGGACAGCACTGCCCCCACTCCTGTGTCCGAGGCGTCTACCTCTACGATGCACTGCAGCGCGGGGTCGACCTGGCGAAGGACCCGGGAGGAGGAGAATTCCGCCTTCAGCGCCTCAAAGGCGGCAGCGACCTCTTCGGTCCACCGGAACGGGACCTTCGGGGACGTGAGGCGGGTCAGTGGTCCAACGATGGTACTGAAGTTGGGGACAAAGCGGCGGTAGAAATTGGCGAAGCCAACAAACTGTTGCACCTGCTTCCGGGATGCAGGTGTAGGCCATTCCACCACCGCCTTTACCTTCTCCGGGTCTGGGAGCACCTTGTCGTGGGCGATGATAAACCCCAGGAAGGACGTAGTCCTGGCGTAAAATTCACATTTCTCTGCCTTTACGTACAGACGATTCTCCAGCAGCCTTTGGAGGACCCGCCTCACGTGGACCTGGTGCTCGTCCCTGGACTTGGAGAAGATGAGGATATCGTCCAGGTAGACGAACACGAAAAGGCCGATGAAGTCCCGGAGGACGTCATTTATGAGGCGCTGAAAGACTGCAGGAGCGTTGGTCAACCCGAACGGCATCACCAGGTATTCAAAGTGGCCGTTCGGGGTACGGAAGGCTGTTTTCCACTCATCTCCCTCCCGGATCCGGACGAGGTGATAAGCGCTGCGTAGATCCAGCTTGGTGAACCAGGTCGCCCCCTGGAGGGAGTGGAAAGCAGTGTCCATGAGAGGCAGGGTGTAACGGTCCTTCTCCGTGATATCGTTGAGGGCCCGGTAGTCAATACAAGGGCGGAGGGACCCATCCTTTTTTCCCACGAAGAAGAACCCTGCCCCCACGGGTGACGATGATGGGCGGATTATCCCAGCACTTAATGACTCTTTCAGGTAGGCGTTCATCGTCTCCTTCTCCGGCGCAGACAGGCTGTAAAGGCGACCAGAAGGTAAGGGAGCCCCCTGGCGGAGGTTGATGGCACAGTCATAGGGCCGATGAGGGGGGAGAGACATAGCTTTCGCTTTGCTGAACACCATACCCAGGTCGTGAAATTCCGGAGGCACCAGAGACAGGTCCGGGGGTGCAGCGTCCGTCGCAGGGGGAGGAGCGGACGGAGAGCAGGCAGCGGACTGAAGGCAGGTGCCCATGCAGAATGTACTCCATGCCGATATCCCAGCTGATTTCCAATCCAGGACCGGGTTGTGAAGGCGAAGCCAGGGATACCCCAGGATGACGGGCGACACAGAGTTGGGGAGGACATAGAAGGTCATCTCCTCCCGGTGGTTTCCCGAGATGATGACCGGAACGGGGATGGTTTGGTGTGACACTCTCCCAAGGGAGGCACGGGAGAGGTTGACAAGGGAGATGGGATTTTTCAGTGCCTGACAGCGGATGCCCAAACGGGTTGCCAGGCTCTGTGAAATGAAGCTGCCTTCTGCACCCGAATCCACCAGTGCGTGGGTGAGATGCCCAGTGGGGTTGTGGCAGAAACGGATGGGCAGCTTTAATTGAGTGAGTGGACCTAACCGATTGACGTCCGCGAGGCCCCCTACAGTGACTCGCGGACCCCGCCGTTTGGCTTTTTGTGGACAAAGCTCCACCGTGTGTTGACTGTCTCCGCAATACATGCAGAGATTCAACTCACGGCGGCGTTGTCTCTCTGCCGGAGAGAGCTTTGTCCAGCCCGTCACCATCGGCTCCGACTCCTCGGGGCACGATGGTGGTGGCGCCACCAGGGGGCGAGCTTGGGGCAGGCGCAGCGAGACTCCCCGAGGGCGCGAAGTAGACGACTTCCGTCCTGAGGAGCGCTCGCGCAGCCTGTTGTCCAAGCTGATGGCTAAAGAAGTTAGCTCCGCTAGCTTTTCAGGGATATCCCGTCCAGCCAGTTCATCCCTCAGATCATCAATGAGGCTGCGGAGGAACAGGCCACAGAGGGAGCGTTCCTCCCAGCCCAATTCCTCCGCCGCTACCCGGAAGTCGACCGCGTAGTCCGCTGCCGACCGGCTTCCCTGCTGGAGCGCGAGAAGCCGATCGGTCTGGACCGTCTCGGTTTGAGAATGGTCAAAGACCTCCAGAAAGCGCCTCACGAATTGGTCATAGGTGAGGGTGGCATAACTGGGCCTCGTCATTACGGCGTAGGTCCAAGTTAACGCACGCCCCTCCAGAAGATTCCCTATGTAACCAATTTGGCTGTGATCCGAGGGAAAATCTCCGGGCACACGGTGGAACACGGACTCACACTGCATAATGAACCCCCGCGCTCCACCGAGCTTACCGCTAAAGCGGGCGGGGGTCGGAATCGGTGTGAGCCGAACCGGTGCCACTGGAGCCGGCTGGACGGCCGCTGGAACAGCAGGAGCTGCGCCACCCTGGCGAGCCGGGGGGAACGGCTGTTGGGGGTCCAGGCGGTTCAATCGGTTAGTTAAATTTACTAATTGATTTAGGATCACCTGTTGCTGATAAACAACCTGATCCACTCGAGCCTCGAGGATGGTAAACCGGTGTGCGAGCCGGCCGCCGTCTGCCGAGCCGCTCTGCTGAAGCCGTACTGACATAACGTTCGGCTCAGGAGACGCACACACACAGGCTCAGAGTAGTTCAAACTGTTTATTAACAACAGGGATGTATGGGTGTGTGTCAGCGGAATGTAAATGTATTGGTGGTGGCGTCTGCTTCGGGCACAGAGGCAGGAGACCGTTCAGCCGGCAACCCTATGGGAAAGAACAGACACAGGGTGACGGGCACACACCAATACAGGAGGAGAATAGGCGAGGGAGAGAAGCTTACTTGTATTTGACTGATGGCAGGCACTTCAAGGACGGAACCCCGGGAGACAGTCACCTGCAGGACTCGGTGCAGCAGCGAGGAAGGACGAGGGACGGAGTTGTCCGCCGCCGAGGAATCCACCTGTGCACAGGGGAGCAGACTGGAAAAGGTAAGGTAAGGAATCTTCTTACCGCTTAGCGTGACGCTGAAGAAAGAGTTGATGCTTCGCATGGAAGGGCGATGAAGTCTACCGCTTCAGACCGAAGCTTAGGGCGAGGCGGCTTTTATCCCTCACCGCTGATGATTAGCAGGTGTGTGAGCAGGTGGCGCCGTTGATGAGCGGCGCGGCGTGACACCTTCCACAGATGTTCAATAGGATTTAGATCAGGGCTCATAGAAGGCCACTTTAGAATAGTCCAATGTTTGGCTCTTAGCCATTCTTGGGTGTTTTTAGCTGTGTGTTTTGGGTCAGTATCCTATTGCAAGACCCATGACCTGCAACTGAGACCAAGCTGTCTGACACTGGGCAGCACATTTCTCTCTAGAATACCTTGATAGTCTTGAGATTTCATTGTACCCTGCACAGATTCAAGACACCCTGTGCCAGATGCAGCAAAGCAGCCCCAGAACATAACAGAACCTCCTCCATATTTCACAGTAGGGACAGTGTTGTTTTCTTGGTATGCTTCATTTTTGCGTCTGTGAAAATAGAGCTGATGTGCCTTGCCAAAAAGTTCCAGTTTTGTCTCGTCTGTCCATAGGACATTCTCCCAGAAGCTTTGTGGCTTGTCAACATGCAGTTTGTCAAATTCCAGTCTGGCTTTTTTATGATTTGTTTTCAACAGTGGTGTCCTCCTTGGTTGTCTCTCAAGAAGTCCACTTTGGCTCAAACAACGACGGATGGTGCGATGTGACACTGATGTACCTTGACCTTGGAGTTCACCATGAATGTGTTTAGAGGTTGTTCTGGGCTCTTTTGTTACCATTCGTATTATCCGTCTCCTCCTGCGGCCTCGTCCAGGGAGGTTGGCTACAGTCCCGTGGATCTTAAATTTCTGAATAATATGTGCAACTGTAGTCACAGGAACATCAAGCTGCTTGGAGATGGTCTTATAGCCTTTACCTTTAACATGCTTGTCTATAATTTTCTTTCTGATCTCCTGAGACAGCTCTCTCCTTTTCTTCCTATGGTCCATGTTTAGTGTGGTACACACCATGTCAACAAACAGCGCAGTGACTACTTGTCACCCTTTAAATAGGCCGACTGACTGATTACAAGTTTGTAGACACCTGTGATGTTAATTAGAGGACACATCTTGGTTGAACATGTCCCTATGGTCACATTATTTTCAATCCTTTCTAAGGGTACCATCATTTTTGTTCAGGCCTGTTTCATGAGTTTGTTTTTTAAAGTAATTCTGTTGAACCACAATTCAAAAGCATTGTCTGATTTTCATTGGTTAATTTTCATAGAATTTTTATTTATTACCACTTTTGTCAGATTCAAGTTATTTCTGTGACCATTGTGGGTTTTTCTTTCATTAACAGAGGGGTACCAATAATTTTGTCCACGGCTGTATTTCAAGTCATATCCTTAATAGAGTAGGTAGTTGTTTTTTTCTTTATTCAATCTAAGCTGATTCACAAGATATCGCCCCGATTTATTACTGTATTCAAACTTCTTAAGACGCAGTCTTTGTATTAAAAACTGTGCTCTTTTGTTTGTAATTTATTTTAATTCCAGCTTTAATTTTCTCAGATCGTTAAGTGTCTGTTCCTGTGGAGAAATGGCACAGGTTGTCTCCAGTGATTTAATTTTCTGTTCTAACTCCAGTACCAGTGCTTTTTCTTTTTATTCTTATATGAATAGTAAGAGATTATTTTACCTCTCATGACCGCTTTTGCTGCTTCCCAAAAAACACATGGGGATATTCCTGGCACATCATTATATTCCAGATATGATTCCCACTCTTTATTAAAGTAGTTAATAAAGTCTCTGTGATATATTAAATTTCCAGCTCCTAGTTTCCCTTGTAGCTTTCCTATTTACCATTGTAACAGATACTGGATGGTGATCGCTAATAGCTTGATTTGAACATATTTCAGTGTCTGTGATGTCCCTCACAATAGAGTAACTGGTTTAAAAAATCTAGACATGAATGTGAACTATGAACTAATGAAAAAAAGTGTATTCCCAAAGAGTTGGGTGAAGAGAACGCCATTCATCGCAAAGACCAAAATCATTCATGTATTGTTTGAGAGTGTCAGTAGCCTTACATTTTCGGTAATTCCCCAATGCGCTCAGCCTGTTGATTGCAGGGTTTAGTACCAGGTTGAAGTCCCCTCGTATTATGAGTGTAGTGTCCAAGTGCTCAGAAAGAGAAGTGAAAAAAGTGTGAAAATAGGATGGGTCGTCAACATTTGGGCCATAAACGCTTGCAATACATAGATCCAGATTTTGAACTGAGATTTTTAGTATTATAAATCTTCCTTCTGGATCTGTTATGGTATTATCCACAACAAAGTGTATTTTTCTGTTTACCAGTATAGCTACCCCCCTTTGTTTAGAATTACAGCCGGCTGAGTACATGTGGGGGAATTCTGGGGAGGTGAGCGCATCTACGGACGACTTAGAGATATGTGTCTCCTGCAATAATACAGTCTGCCTGTAGATCCTTCAGTTGATTCAAAACTTTTAGCCTCTTCTCCCTGATATCAATTCCACGTATGTTCCACGTGACAAACTTAAATGTGGACATGTTTTCACTAACTGGTTATGTACTAAAGACTAACTAAATGTGCCTATGTGATTATATGTCCGTTATTTATGCATATATGTGGATATATAAGTTGTATGTAAAATATACACCTACACATACTGTATATGATTGGGTGTGCACGCATGATGTCTCTGTTCCATTTGCCTGCAATTGCAAGAAAATGGGGTGCTATGAACCAAAACTATGAGAGAAAACGGACATAAAGGTTAGTAAGTGGTGAAAAAATTCAGATAACATACAACAACGACCTAACAACTTCAAAAAAAAAATGACTACAACAGACAAACAACCTCAGCAACAAAGAAAAAAACATTTTGACAAATGTTAACAAATTAAACTGAGATCGAGTAAGAGACCTGCGTACAATCGCACTCTTTTTCCACCTGTAGCTAAAAAAAAACAGAATAGGCTCTAGAATAACCAGGGCGTTATAGTTTCATCCATAAACAGCTTGCCATCTATATACATTCTATCCACAGAAACAATAGCTCGTTTACCTTCTTGGATGTTTTGTTTCCTATTGGGAAAAAGCTTCCTTCTCCTTTCCAAGATTTCCTGTGGAAATTGATCATTTATATCATAATTGGTGTTTTTAAGCTGCCTGCCCTGCCTCTGTACCAAAATTTTTTGCTTGAAATGCTCAAATTTAGCAACAATAGGTCTAGGACGTTTATTCTGGGAATTTTTTTGCCCAATTCGGTGGACTCAGTGGAAGGTAATTGAATTTGTGACTTCGGGGGATAGTTTCAGTTGTGTTGACATAAACTCACGGACCAGCTGTTCTGGATTTTCATTATTTTTTTCAACGATTCCAGAAAAAAACAAGGTTGTCTCTCATGCTGCGTGACTGCAAATTGAGAACCGTTTCCTTCATTTTTCGGTTTTCTCCCTCAACAACGCCAAGCCGCATGGTTAGTGTGTTTACTGACCTTTTTAGGCTATTATTTTCCTCTTTGAGAGAGACGAGCTGTGTTTGACTGAACTCTAAACTCTCACGCAAGCCCTGGAATTCCTTATAAAGCAGCTCGACCAGCGCCAGTCTACCATCCATGCTGGTAAGTTTATTCTCAATAGAGAAAAGGATGTCACTAACCTCAGTGCCCTGCCGTGATTTCTCGGGCGTTATTTTTGGCGAGTCTGCAGGTCTCGGTTATTTAGACTGAGAAGCGGGGACGGGACACACACTCGTCTGCTCCATGACACAGCAGCGGTAATGAAACTCGTCGATATAGTTCTCTTGTTCCTCCAGCTCTGTATGGAAAAAGAAAGATAAACACAGTCAGTCAGTTAATGAATTAATTACAAAAAGAGAAAAAAAACTACCTGTGGAAAAGTTTGTCTAAGCTCGGTCGACGGGAGTCGCCATTTTGGATTATTGTGCAATAGTCTCAAAACGTCTCGCAATCACAGCATCAGCCCCTCACCTCACACCTCAGCAGGTATTTTTTAATGATCAGCAATCAGTGGGAAAAATTCAGTAAAATCACCTGGTGAAGACACTGGTTGAAGGTAAAACCTGTAGGGTCATGGCCCTCCATGGCACATGGTTGGATACCCCATGATATACACTATATCAATGTTTTTCAACTGGGGTTTCTCTGGGGTTCCATGAGAGCGTGTTCCGGGTTCCCTGAGAAATTGTCTAATTTCACTTATTAATTGGTCCCCAAAAAATTTCAAGCAACTTGCCATTGTTGCGCATTGGTGTCTGCATTGGCTCCTTCATGTCAGCGGGCGGCAGCATGAACACAATCCTTCCTCTTCTTCCTCCTTTCGACGGAAAATTCACCCCGCAGAGACGTGGGGCAAACTTCACAACCCCCACAGTCATCCTGAATCTGCTGAGGAAATCCAAAAATATGCTGCCATTGCTTGAGCCTGCAACTGGGACCAGACAATGTAACCACCTCACCCAGAAGCCATATCCCAATGTTGGCCGCCACCAGCACCAAACCAGCAGTGGATACAACTGCTGGTTTGCACGGTGGCGCAGTGGTTTAGTACTGTGGCAGCACAGTTTACCCTCGGCCGGGGGATCGCGGGGATCATGAGATCGTGGGTTCGATCCCAGCTCCCGACCAACAGTGAGCTGTGTGGAGTTTGCATGTTCTCCCCGTGTTGCGTGGGTTTACTCCGGGATTTCTCCGGTTTCCTCCCGCATATCAAAAACATGTAGGTTTAGGGCGCTCGCGCGCGCAGCAACCAGCAGCCGGTGGCTTGTCACCAGACTGCAAACCAAATCTACCTACAAATAAGTAACAAAAAAAAAAAAAACTGTTACTGAGGTCTGCTGGTGCTGCCAAGAAATGCACATTTGCCATGAAAAGGACCCCCTTTGTGGGAGCGCATGTAATTCATTCTCCTGACAACAGCAGAAAATCAACACTGAATGGCTATTGCGACAAGCCTTCCAATGTGGCTGAATTAAAGCAACTCTGCAAAGAAGAGTGGGTCAAAATTCCTCAACAGCGATGTTAAAAGACTCATTACCAGTTATTGCAAAGGCTTAATTTCAGCTGTTGAGGCCAAGGGTGGCACAACCAGTTATGAGGAGGCAATTACTTTATCACAGCAGGCTATCTAGGTTTGGATAACTTTCCCCCTTAATAAATGAAATCATCATTTAAAAACTGTATTTTGTATTTACTTGTGTTATCTTTGTCTAATATTAAAATCTGTGTGATGATTTGAAGCATTTAAGTATGACAAATATACAAAACTATAAGAAATCAAAAGAGACAAATACTTTTTCACAGCACTGTACATCAAATACTGGTGTAGTGTTTGCTGTTAGGAAAGAACCTAAAGATGGTTTGAACTAATGTTTTAAATAGCATTTCTGTGAATGTTTGGCTTTATTTGGCAGTAACTCTTCAACATCATGTCCAGCTGTGTTACTGTGCATCCCTGGCATCTGTACAGTGATATGGCTGTGAGCCCGTTGTATGTGGACGCTAACAGAAGTGGACAGACTCATTATTGTATCCTGCTGTGTGGCAGCTGTGGGCACTGCCAGGGGTGGAGGATAGATGAAGTATGACTGTGCTGCTTGGTGGGGAGGGGAGGTCCAGCGAAGGGGAAAATTGTGTTGGTCTGGGGTTTTTTTAGCCAATCACTGCACATGTAAAGATCCTAAAAAAATCTGTCAATAAAATGTAGTCGAAATTACAAATATTTGCCAGACAGCATTGATTTTTACATCAATGTGCCGTTTCTTTTTCCGTCTTCATCTCAAGTTCAGTTTGTTTTTCTTATGCCAGCATAAGTAGAAAGGGCAACCAGAGAGGACAGGGATTTTGGAAATGCCCTAGATCTGACAAAATTGTGAAAGAAAAATATCAAAGCCTCCTCTCATAGAAGAATTGATGAAATCTCTCTGAAGCTGTGTGGTAAAAGCTTTGACAATTCAGCTGCTGTACACCACTTTGCACAGAGGTGCCTCAAAATAGTAGAGAGATTGATCTCAAATGTCAGAAATCCTGGGAGATAACACGGGCCTCTCAGGCATAAAATTGACTGTTTAGGGGTGCTTAAAAGGGCATGGCTGAAATTTTACACACAGTCATACATATTCTTGTGTTGTCGTGTCAAAGAAATCCTGAGAGTGGCGAAGTATAGATCTGGGTATTTACCAGCAGAAAAATGGAAATTGATGCAGCCACACACGGTATGTTGGTGTATAGCACAGAACTGGACATTTTATAGCTTCAGTTTTGACTTGTAATATCATTTTTATTGTGCTGTTGACATTTAAATTGGCTGCAAAATATGAATTTGTAATTTGGTTTGAGTCACTGCTCAAGGCAGGCTTGCGTTGTAATACTGTGGATGTTTTCCTGGTCTGTGTGGCTGGGCCAGACATACAGTTGTATATAAAAGGTGATTTTGAAGCCTCAATTTCAGGTTTCTGAACGTATACATTTTGTTTCTTGAAGCCAGAAGTGACCACACTTGGCTGTAAGGGATGAGTGATAATCATAACCAAACTGGCACCAAATTTGGTTAGAAAATTTGTAATATTTAACACAAAAATATATTTGTAAAGGATATAGTTGCACAGCATGAGTCACATCAGTTACTGAGTGTTTTCACTTACTTTTATTTAGTGGCCAGTTTTAAAGTTGTCTTTTGTATTTTTCTCCCTCTCGTTCAAGCTGGCATTTACATGAATATAAATGAGTGTGTTGTGTGCAATTCATTTATCATTACATGTTAGTACATATACAGTTTTTTATTGATGTGCAATACAGTATTTCATGTAAAATTGTGTTTTATACAGAGGATTTGGTTACTGCACCTTTTTGTTCACTATTTTATCAAAGTGCATCCATAGACTACAAGACATGCTTTGCTCAGACACTGGTGCTACTAAGTGCAAATTAGTATTATAATTTTAATTCAGGAGCACAGACATCTTTGACAGTTGCATTAAAAATGTTGGCAGTATTGCATAACTTTGTGGGAGTAATTAAAACTCTTTCTCCCAAGCAGCTGTTATGATGGATAGATTTACTTTGAAAAGCCATGTTTAACCTGGTTGGCTACTACATTGAAACTGGATCTTTAAATTCGGGAGTCTGTTGGAATGAATTGAGCCAACCTCAAGTAGCCAGTCGAAAGGCGGGATGCATTATGATCTGATGACGCCCGTCTATCCGTCCGTCAGTCTGTATGAGTTTGTCCAGTGAACTCCTGCCACAGTTTTCAAGCTAGGACTTTTTTCATTTCACGCATTGTACATGTATTAAAGATGTGCATGTTGTAGGGGGTTAAATGACTGTCTGATATTTTCCCTAAATTTGTTCCACTTTGAACTGCAGATTGTTTGCTGTATTTACACTCCTTGCATTTACATCGTTGTTAGTTTTATTACACATCTAGAGTATATTGAATTTGTAATCAATTTTTTGGTTGTTGGTGTGCCTGCTATGCACTATTGGTAATGGACGGGTGTATAATGTACTGTGTGGTGCTCTCGTTCAGTGTATTTAACAACTAGAATTGCACTCAACTTAGATGCAGAATAATGGCTATAACCTGCATTCTCTAGCCACAGCTCTGAGTAGGTCCCCCATCTCTTTCTCATCTTTCAGAAGATTTGAGCAGACATGTACATGTTCAAAATAATAGCAGTTCCACATCACTAGCAAGATAAATCACTGTTTTTGTTAGGATTTCAACTTCTACACTGCAATTAAGTTTCTAGAAGGTTTAGTAAAGGTATAGAAAACCAACAGACCCAACAGGCATGATGTGCATGCTGCTGATTCTGTGAAGCTGAATCATTAACACTAGAAGTCCCAGAGAGGGGCCATTTGGCCTTTTTGGCTAGAAAACCCATAGGGGGACCATCAAGTGGCCACAAGAGGGCTAATGTCTGGGTCTTCTAGTGTTAACTGAAAGGGGCGTGTTCAAAAAAAATAGCAGAGTTGAGTTCACTTAGTGAGGTCATTGTTTCTGTGAAAAAAATACAGTGGGGCAAAAAAGTATTTAGTCAGCCACCAATTGTGCAAGTTCTCCCACTTAAAAGATGAGAGAGGTCTCCAATTTTCATCATAGGTATACCTCAACTATGAGAGACAAAATGAGAAAAAAAAAATCCAGAAAATCACACTGAAGGATTTTTAATGAATTAATTGGTAAATTCCTTGGTAAAATAAGTATTTGGCCACCTACAAACAAGCAAGATTTCTGGCTCTCACAGACCTGTAACTACTTCTTTAAGAGGCTCCTCTGTCCTCCACTCGTTACCTGTATTAATGGCACCTGTTTGAACTCATTATCAGTATAAAAGACACTTGTCCACAACCTCAAACAGTCAGACTCCAAACTCCACTATGGCCAAGACCAAAGAGCTGTCAAAGGACACCAGAAACAAAATTGTAGACCTGCACCAGGCTGGGAAGACTGAATCTGCAATAGGTAAGAAGCTTGGTGTGAAGAAATCAACTGTGGGAGCAATTATTAGAAAATGGAAGACATACAAGACCACTGATAATCTCCCTCGATCTGGGGCTCCGCACAAGATCTCACCCCGTGGGGTCAAAATGATCACGAGAACGGTGAGCAAAAATCCCAGAACCACACGGGGGGACCTAGTGAATGCCCTGCAGAGAGCTGGGACCAAAGTAACAAAGGCTACCATCAGTAACACACTACGCCGCCAGGGACTCAAATCCTGCAATGCCAGACGTGTCCCCCTGCTTAAGCCAGTACATGTCCAGGCCCGTCTGAAGTTTGCTAGAGAGCATTTGGATGATCCAGAAGAGGATTGGGAGAATGTCATATGGTCAGATGAAACCAAAATAGAACTTTATTGTAAAAACTCAACTTGTCATGTTTGGAGGAGAAAGAACACCATACCTGCTGTGAAGCATGGGGGTGGAAACATCATGCTTTGGGGCTGTTTTTCTGCAAAGGGACCGAGGCAACTGATCCGTGTAAAGGAGAGAATGAATGGGGCCATGTATGGTGAGATTTTGAGTGAAAACCTCCTTCCATCAGCAAGGGCATTGAAGATGAAACGTGGCTGGGTGTTTCAGCATGACAGTGATCCCAAACACACTGCCCGGGCAACGAAGGAGTGGCTTCGTAAGAAGCATTTCAAGGTCCTGGAGTGGCCTAGCCAGTCTTCAGATCTCAACCCCATAGAAAATCGTTGGAGGGAGTTGAAAGTCCGTGTTGCCCAGCGACAGCCCCAAAACATCACTGCTCTAGAGGAGATCTGCATGGAGGAATGGGCCAAAATACCAGCAACAGTGTGTGAAAACCTTGTGAAGACTTACAGAAAACGTTTGACCTCTGTCATTGCCAACAAAGGGTATATAACAAAGTATTGAGATGAACTTTTGTTATTGACCAAATACTTATTTTACCGAGGAATTTACCAATTAATTCATTAAAAATCCTTCAATGTGATTTTCTGGATTTTTTTTTTCTCATTTTGCCTCTCATAGTTGAGGTATACCTATGATGAAAATTGGAGACCTCTCTCATCTTTTAAGTGGGAGAACTTGCACAATTGGTGGCTGACTAAATACTTTTTTACCCCATTGTAGGTGTTAAACAGGTGGCCCTTATTTAAGGATCAAGGCAACTGACGCTGCATATGCTGGCTGTGCATTTGTCCTTGAAAAACAGAGTAAAATGGGTCGTTCAAGACACTGTTCAGAAGAAGAGCGTTCTTTGATTAAGAAATTAATAAAAGAGGGGAAAACCTATAAAGAAGTGCAGAAAATGATAGGCTGTTCAGCTAAAATGATATCAAACACTTTAAAATGGCAGCCAAAACCAGAAAGGCGAGGAAGAAAAAGAAAAACGACTATTGGAATGGATCGGAGAATAACCAAACTGGCAAAGGCTCAGCCAATGATCAGCTCCAGGAGGATCAAAGAAGATCTAAGGTTGCCTGTGAGTACTGTAACAATCAGACGACGTCTATGTGAAGCCAAGCTACCAGCAAGAAGCCCCCGCAAAGTCACATTGTTAATAAAAAGACATGTGCTGAAGCGGTTACAGTTTGCCAAAGAACACATTGACTGGCCTAAAAAGAAATGGCATAATATTTTGTGGACTGATGAGAGTAAGATTGTTCTTTTTGGGTCTAAGGGCCGCAGACAGTTTGTCAGACGTCCTGCAAACACTGAATTCAAGCCACAGTACACAGTGAAGACAGTGAAGCATGGTGGTGCAAACATCATGATATGAGGATGTTTCTCGTACTATGGTGTTGGTCCTATTTATCGCATACCAGGGATCATGGATCAGTTTGAGTACATCAGAATACTGGAAGAAGTCATGTTGCCGTATGCTGAAGAGGAAATGCCTTTGAAATGGGTGTTTCAACAAGACAATGACCCCAAACACACTAAAGACAGATGTCAACACTGCTATTTTTTTGAACATTATATTTCTTGACTTTCTGTAAAATATTATCAAATTCAATTACTTTTTCCAATTTTCTTGCTTTGAAATAGAATGTGCAGTGTTCCCAATGCTTTTGTGTTCATTAAAATATAAGTTATTTGAAAAATTTTGACATTTACTCACATTTTTCAACACACTATTATTTTGAACATAACTGTATAGCACAATCATATGTATCAGTGACATACTGTATGTCAGTGCTAACCTTTTGATCCCAAAACCAGGAATAATTACAATATGGACCTACCATGTAAAAAATTATCAACTTTGTTTTTAATACCATCCATCCATCCATCCATCCATCTTCTACTGCTTTTCCGGAGGTCCGGGTCACGGAGGCAGCAGTTCAAGCAGAGAAGCCCAGACTTCCCTCTCCCCAGCCACCTGCTCCAGCTCTTCAGAGAGGATACCAAGGCGTTCCCAGACCAACTGGGAGATGTAGTCGCTCCAGCGAGTCCTGGGTCTGCCCCGGGGTCTCCTCCCAGAGGGACGTGCCCGAAACACCTCAAGTGGGAGGCGTCCAGGACGCATCCTGATCAGTTGCCCATACCACCTCAGCTGGCTCTTTTCAGTGTGGAGGAGCAGTGGTTCTACTCTGAACCTCTCCTGGATGACTGAGTTCCTCACCCAATCTCTAAGGGTGAGTCCAGCAATCCTACAAAGAAAGCTCATTTCAGCCGCTTGTATCCACAATCTCATTCTTTCGGTCATTACCCAAAGCTCATAACCATAGGTGAGAGTAGGAACATAGATTGACTGGTAAATTGACGGCTTTGCCTTAGAGCTCAGCTCCCTCTTCACCACAACGGACTGGTACAACGTCCGCATCACTGCAGATGCTGCCCCGATCCGTCTGTCAATCTCTTGCTCCATTCTCCCTTCACTCGTGAATGACACCCCGAAATACTTAAACTCCCCCAGTTGGGGCAGGAGCTTGTCCCCAACCCGGAGAGGACAATCCACCTTTTTCCGGCTGAGGACCATGGACTCAGACTTGGAGGTGCTGATTCTCATCCCAGCCGCTTCACGCTCAGTGGCAAACCGTCCCGGTAAGACCTGTAGGTCATTGCTGGATGAAGCCAACAGGACAACATCATCTGCAAACAACAGAGATAAAATCCTGTGGTCACCAATTATGACACCCTCTGTTCCCTGGCTGTGCCTAGAAATCCTGTCCATAAAAATTATGAACAGAATTGGTGACAAAGGGCAGCCCTGGCGGAGTCCAACTCTCACTGGGAATGAGTCCGACTGAGTGTTGGCAATACGAACCAAGCTTTCACAACGGTCGTATAGAGACCGGATAGTAACAACAAGCCTGATATCCCATACTCCTGAAGCACCCCCCACAAAAAACCATGAGGGACGCAGTCGAATGCCTTCTCCAAGTCCACAAAACACATGCAAACTGGTTGGGTAAAGTCTCATGAACCCTCGAGGAGTTTCAAAAGGGTAAAGAGTTGGTCCGATGTGCCACGGCCAGGACGAAAACCACATTGCTCCTCCTGAATCCGAGGTTCGACCAACGGCTGGACTCTCCTCTTCAGTAGCTTGGCATAGACCTTCCCAGGGAGGCTGAGGAGTGTGATTCCCTCTAAAGTTGGAGCACACCCTCTGGGCCCCTTTCTTGAAGAGAGGAACCACCACCCCGGTTTGCCATGCCAAAGGCACTGTCCCTGACCTCCACACAATGTTGCAGAGGCGTGCCAACCATGACAGTCCTACAACATCCAGGGCCTTGAGGTACTCAGGGCGAATCTCGTCCACCCCCGGGACTTGGCCACCAAGGAGCTTTTTAACCACCTTGGCAACCTCAGCCCCTGTGATGGACGAGTCGTCCCTCTCATCCACAAGCCCTGCTTCCCCTGTGGAAAGCATGTCAGTGAGACTGAGATCCTCAAAGTATTCCTTCCACCTCCCGACGATATCCCCAGTCGAAGTCAGCAGTGCCCCATCCACACCATACTCAGTATGGACAGGAAGCTGCTTCCCCCTCCTGAGCCACCGGACAGGGACAGTTTGCCAGAATCTCTTCGAGGCCAAACGAAAGTCTTGTTCCATGGCCTCACCAAACTCCACCCACACCCGTATTTTTGCTTCAGCAACCACCCAAGCTGCACTCCGCTTGGCCTGCAGGTACACCTCAGCTGCTTTGGGAGTCCCTCAAGCCAGCCAAGCTCGCTAGGACTCCTTCTTTCAGCTTAATAGCCCCCCTCACCACTCGTGTCCACCACTTGTTTCAGGGGTTGCCACCACGAGATGCACCGACGACCTTGCGGCCACAGCTGTGGGTAGCCGCTTCAACAATGGAGGTGGAGAACATGTCCCATTAAGACTCCATGTCTCCAGACTCCCTCAGAATGTGGTTGAAGTTCTTCCAGAGGTGGGAGTTGAAGACATATACATGTTATATAAATAGTTTTTTTTTCTGGTCTTGATGTATTATTTATGTGCATGTTAGTTCACATAAGCAACCGACGTTTCAGACAGCCGTGCTGCTTCTGTCCCTCTCCTGTTCTTAAGTTTGTGCAGCTGACCTTGTGACCTTCACCGTTCACCTTTTGACCCCAAAAACATAGCCGTAGGTGAGAGTCCCAAGTTCAAGCTGTGTACCAAGATTGGTGACCAGAGCTTTAATAGTGAAGTTACAGCAGACCAAAACTGATTGCTTGTATGACTCTAGCACCCTGACCTTTGATGTTTTGACCTTAAAAACGGCAACAGTCCCGGAGTCAACCAACCATTTATGATGATCCTAGCTTCTTCTTTTTGGTTCTGGAGTTAGTGGCAGCTGACCTTTTGATCTTAAAATAATAGCCACGGATAAGGGTCTTAAAGTCAATCAGTATACAAAAATTAGGACATTTTCACACCTTAGTCTGCACCAAGGTCTGGATCAGGGTGTGTGGTTTTATTACTTTGTATACATTTAGTGCAGTTTAAGTTGGGTTTTTTACTGCTCGTTATCCAGGCAAACCAAATAACTTTGTAATGCTCCTACATTTTGTTGTCATGATAATGTTTGTATAGTTAGCACACATACTACTCACCCTCGGAGTTTTTTCTAGTCCTGGGGACATCAGTAACTGCGCTGCTAGTCAAATCTGGGGAAGGCTTCTTCACATTATGAGGTGAACAAGTTCAGTCGCGCTACAATATTATCCAGATCTTCATTAAAAAGAGCGTTTTTCATCATCGGCCATGATGATCTTCAGGTGGCATTGTTTGTACAATATTTAATAAAGTCGCTGTTGCATTCTGTCCAAGAATATCTGATAAGTGTCGGCATTTTTATTTTTATTTTTTAAATTGAGTAGTTAATGCTGCTCACAGGACATACTTCAGTTAAAACTGGTTCTCTTCATCTTACTGAGTGCTACCATAGCTCATTTTTTTCTATCTTATCGGCTGCCTTTACTTCCTGTGTTTGGTCCAAAGGTCTAAATATTTCTAAAAATTGCTTTCACACTCCAAATGAACTGGACCAAGGTTCAGTTTGATGCAGACCGAGACCACCTGTTTTTGCTGGACCAAATTTCAGCTGTTCGGAGTGTTGTTCAGGGAGGACCCGACCCCCCCCCCCCCCCCCCCCCCCCCCCCCCCCCCCCCCCCCCCCCCCCATATGCACACCCTCGTAACCTCAGCAAAATATGTTTAAAATCTTAGGCCAGTCTGACGAACGGTTCAAGAGATAGGTGTGGAAAAGACAGACAAACACACAAGACAGAGATTTGGTGCATTTATAGATACAGTAGATTGAGAGAGTAGGGAAGGGAAAAACATTCATAATAGTAATTTATTCATGCATACTTAAATTATATAATCAGAGATGGGTATAGTAGCCAGAAATTGTACTCATGTGTAGAAGCAGTGCTTTGAAATTAATAAATAAAAGTAGACAACCAAAAATTTCTTGAGTTAAGGGTACAAAAAGCACCCACTTAAAAATTTGAGTAATGACTTCAGTCTTGAAGACCTCAAAATTTATAACAATTTTCTTATAGTTTTCTACTTTTCTCTGTTAATTTATCTAAATTGGAAACCATATTGTATATTTGAAACTTTATTATAAATTTGTGGATTATTTTATGGCTAATTTTTGTCTAATTTTTTTAAATAGTTACTTTTTTTAATAAACTTGAAAGAGACTGTGGTATTTTTTAACTTTTTCCTTATAACAATTTACATTTTTTTTTCCACAATATTTTTTATTGAACCTTTTTTTTTTTTTTTACAAACATGGCACAAACAATCAAACACTAACACTAAAGTAATTTAAAAATAAATTTAAAAAAAATTTTTTAAAAAAAACACTAACTACAAAAAAAAAATGTACTAAAAACACCAACAACCACTAACAAAGGCAAGTCATCAACAATGCTCCTCTGTTTAGTCTAGGTAATCTGTTACATAAGTATACATATTATACATTCACCAATTTGGAATTTGCAAGGTCCACACACATCATTCACCTTCTTCTTCAGAAGTTATGTTTAACTCCGCACTGTGTGTGTTTATATACTTGCATATTTATTCCACCTAGCTGCAATGCTCCGTACTGTGGGTGTTTATATATTTACATATTTATTCCATCTAGCTACAATGCTCTGCACTGTGTGTTCATATATTCATATATTTATTCCATCCAGCTACAATGCTCTGCACTGTGTGTCTGTGTGTGTGTGTATATATATATATTTTATAGTAATACGTACATATGTTTATTAGCTGCTCTTGCTTGCTTGTTTTTTTTCTTGCCTTCTGATTGTTGCTCTGAGTGTTGCTATCCCTGTGCTGTTGCAATCCTGGAATTTCCCTGTTGTGGGACTAATAAAGGCTTATCTGATCTTATCTTATCTTATCTTATTTCTTTACATAATCAATGAAAGGTCTCCATATATTCTCAAACACATTTTCCTTTGATTTCAGTATGTATGTTATTCTTTCTAGTGGAAGGTTTGTTAACATCTGTCTTAACCACTGAGTCACATCTGGTCTATGAGTCTTTTTCCACAGTAGTGCAATACATTTTTTGGCATTAAGCAAACTGAGGTCTATGAATGCTCTTTCACTCTTATTAAAGTTATGCTTTTCTGGATACAGACCCAACAAAAACAGTTTAGGGTTCAATGTGAATTGTTTTGAAATTATTTTTTCAATTGTTACCCTCACCTCTTCCCAAAACATTCTGATTTTTCTACATTCCCATAAACGGTGAAATAGGGTTCCTTTACTTTCCATACATTTTGTGCATGTATCTGGTATGTTTTTGTTATATCTATTTAACTCTCACTGGTGTAACATACATCCGCATTAACCATTTAAAATGTATCAATTTAAGACATACATTTATTGATTTTGTTTGAGCTTCTGTACAAGCCAATTCCCATTGTTCCTCTGAAATTTCAATTTGATAGATAGATTAGTTTATTTGACAGTGACAGTGCAATAAACATAGACAATTAATCAGTGACAATCAATCTGATGTGTTGCACATAGAGTGTATAGCTATTAGCTAATTTGCAACTCTTGCCCCTGGATGGGCTTTAGAAAAGAGAATCAAGTAAAGAAAAGAAAAGAAAAAAAAATGCACAATAACCACATACATCAATGCAAAAAGATTATAAATACACAATTATAAATATTATAAATACACAAATATAACAACCTGACTCACATTTGCCTATTTCAGGCCTCCCTCCCTTCGTCACTCACTATAAACAAATACATTCATTCCTTCCCTTCATTCACTCTCACCTTGCAGACAATCAATTCATACATGAGTACATTCTTGTTTATTTTTCAGCCAGTTTTTAACCTTTTTAGTGAATGTTTTAAAGTCCGTTATTATTTTAATTACATTTGGCATTGTGTTCCAGATGTGACTGCCTTTTATAGAGAAAGCTGTTTGTCCAAATGTGGTTCTGCGGTGGAATATTTTACAGTTATTGTTAACAGAACTCCTGGTGGCTCTGCTGCTGTCCTGTCTTTGGACGAAACCAGCAAGTGGCTCGGGTGCTGATTTATGGAAACATTTGAACGTTAATTTCAGAAAACAGAGGTCAATGAAACTCTCAAAACTCAATAGGTTTGCAGGTCTTCTTTCCAATAATTCAGTCTTTTCTGTGAGTTTTCACTTGAGACTAGTGTCAATGAGTTATAAAACTCTGAAATAATACCCTTTCTCTTACTATCTTTCGTCAAAATTTTTTCCAAGGAAGAATAAGTAGGTCGGGTGAGAGCATTATTTTGATTTGATCGAATAAAATTCCTAAGCTGAAGATATTTAAAAAAATGTGTTCTATTAAGATTGAATTTGATCCTCAGTTCTTCAAAAGACATTATGTTATCTGAACGTGACAAATATAAGTCTTGAATCTTTTGAATCCCTTTTAAATTCCATACTTTAAATACAGCATCTGCTCTTCCTGGTGTAAAATATTGATTACCCCATATTGGGCTAAATTGTGACAATAAGTGTGGTTCTTTTAAATATTTTTTGGTTTCACACCATATTTTGATCATATGCTTTACAATTGGATTTTTAACTTGTTTCTGTAATTTTTTTTAGCCAAGTCTGAGTATATGAATAAGGGAAGAGGTAAAGGTAGATTGTATGATTCCATTTCAGTCCAGTGAGGGAGATCATTTGATGAAAAATAATATGTCATAGACCTCAGTTGTGCTGACCAGTAATACAACATAAAGTTTGGACATTTCAGACCTCCACGATCAAATGGTAAATATAGTAAGGACAGACGTAATCTAGCCTTCCTATTGTTCCATATAAATTCCACTAACTTTTTTTTAATTCTTGAGAATAGATCTGAAGGTGGTGGTAAGGGAATGCATTGAAATAAAGTATTTTTGGTAAGATATTACTTTTAAGTATATTAATTCTCCCAATCATCGACATTGGTAGTGACATCCATCTCTGAAGTAACTCATTAATATCTGTCATTAAGGCTTCATAGTTGGCACTGGCGACTGATTCTAGCTTAGGCAAAATTTGAATTCCTAAATATTTAAACTGATTTACAACATTGAATTGATTTACCTCAGGAGCTGGGTGATTTCTCTGGGTCTCATTTAGCATTAATATTGAAGATTTAGTTTTATTTATTTTATATCCTGATATTTCCCCAAAGTTCTTTATTAAATTTAACAAGGTCAGAATTGATTTTTTAAAATTCGACATAAACAAAATTATGTCATCGGCATACAGGGAGATTTTATGTTCTGTTGGTCCTACTTTAATTCCATATATTTGTGGATGTAAACGTACTACCATCGCTAAAGGTTCAATTGCCATAGTAAACAATAAGGGTGAAAGTGGACAGCCTTGTCAACATCCTCTATTGATTTTTATTGATTTTGAGATATTGCTGTTTGTTAGGATTTCTGCTGTAGCATTATTGTATATTATCTGAACCCATTTTATGAAATGATTTCCAAGTCCAAACCTTTGTAGGACTTCAAAAAGGTAGGGCCATTCGACCCTATCAAAGGCCTTTTCGGCGTCCAATGATAGGAGAGCTGTATCCGGTGCTTCTTTATTGGAATAAATAATATTAAATAGTCTTCTTACATTATGGAAGCCTTGTCTTCCCATTATAAAGCCATTCTGATCTCGGTTAATAATGTTTGGTAATATTTCTTGTAGTCGTCTTGCTAAAATTTTACAGATTATCTTGAGGTCAGCATTTAATAGGCTTATTGGTCTCATGTTTTCACATTTATTAGGGGGTTTACCTGGTTTTGGCAACAGTATAATTAAGGCATTATTCATGTATGGTGGTAAATTACTATTTTGAAATGCTTCTAAAACCATTTCCAAAAGTGGTTTTATTAATTTATTCTTAAATTTTTTTATAGAAGTCAACTGGAAGACCATCTGGTCCTGCTCTTTTTCCTGATTTCATATTATCAATGGCTAGCCCAACTTCTTCTTGACTAATTTTAGACTCCAGTATCTCCCTGTTTTCATTTGGAATACACGGTATAGATAATCCACCCAAAAACCCATTTAGTTTTGGTAAGTCAGTTTCATTTTTTGTATCATACAGTTTTTCATAATAATCTCTAAAGGCACTATTAATTTCTAAAGGATCTATAACTGCCTGTCCGTTACTTATAATACTGGTAATTGGTGTTTTAAATTCTAATTGTTTAATCTGCCATGCCAATAATTTTCCTGATTTTTCACCTTGTTCATAAAAAGTTTGCTTCAATCTTAGAAGACTCGAGGCAGCTCTATTCGCTGATTTTTTTTGTCATATTCAGCTCTCAGAATCAGTAATTCATTCTCTAACTGTGGGTTACTTCCTGCATACACTTTTTCTTGAAGAATTTTTATTTTACGTTCCAACTGGACTCTCTCCTCTCGAGTCTTCTTAGATTTTGAACCTGTATAACTAATAATATGCCCCCTTATAAAAGCTTTGAAAGCCTCCCACTTTATACATGCTGATGTTTGTGTAGTATTGATATCAAAGAACTCATCTGTTTTTCTGTGTACTTAACAAATTCCTCATCCTGAAGCCATTTATGCTGAAAATGCCACCTACCTGGATCCTTTGTCAATTTCTTATCTACATATATTAGACAGCAGGGTGCATGATCAGAGATCACGATGTTATCATAGAAACAGTTTTGAATCTTGGACTTTAATTCTGTGGAGATCAAAAAGTAGTCAGTATGTGAGAATGTCTTATAGGTATTAGAATAACAAGAATAGGCTTTGACTTGTGGTTTCATTTCTCTCCATATATCTAGCAATCTCAATTCTTTCATAAAATGATTAATGGTCATCCTGCATCCATTGTGCGTACAGTCCAGTCCTGTTGATCTATGTATACTGGGATTCAATGTACAATTAAAATCTCCTGCTATTATATGTTGCCCTGTAAGTGATGATAAAGTAAGAAATAAATTAACAAAGAAGTTTTGATCATCAGTATTGGGACCGTATAAGTTCACCAGATTTATATTTTCTAATAACAAAGATCCTTGGATGATTAGATATCTTCCTAATTTGTCTCCAATTACATTTTTCACTTGAAATGGGACTATTTTATGTATGAGAGTCATAACTCCCCTGGCTCGGGATGAAAATGATGAGGTGAACACATTTCCTTGCCATCTTCTTCTAATTCTTTTTACATCCTCCTCTATTAGATGAGTTTCTTGTAAAAATACAATTTTTGAATCTATGTCTTTTATTTTATTCATAACTTGTTTAAGTTTTTTTAGATTTTGTAGACCTCTGCAATTCCATGAAATTAAATTAAGATTAACGCTTTGATCTATGATCAATAAGGAGTTTAAGATTACCTTGCAATATAAACATGCTCATACAGAGAAGCAAAAACATGGATGGTTGAACATTCATCCTACAAACTACACAAAAACAAATTCCCTTTCCCCACATTCGTGGTAATCCCCCCAAAATCAAAAAAATTCCGTCTCCCGTTATAGCTAGTGACTGTTCTACACCTGCAAGGATCAGTCAAACCACTCTTTCTCCTCTCAATCACCCTGACTCTACTACTATTTTTAATGACATTAACTCTCTTCTGTAGTTTTTCCAACATAACTTCAAAGTTTTATAGCAACATTGTACATCATAGCTTTTTTTTTTTTTAAATAATAATACAATCTGTATTTTGTAGACATGTTATATGTTTCAGATCAATCAGATGCCTGTACAAATGCTTAAATGTTCTACCTTTATCATGTTCATGCTTAGCTCCCACCAGTCTCCTTTTGGATCTGCTTAATGAGCTCCTGCGCCTCTTGAGGGGTCTTGAAGGTGTGGGTTCTGCCCTTATATGTGACCAGCAGTCTTGCCCGATGAATCACTCCGTGACGAATCCCGAGGTTGCGCAGCTCTATTAAGGGGTCGAACTGCCTCCTTAATTGTTGTATTCCTGTGGCCAAATCTGGGTAGAACCGCACCTGTTGATCCTGGTATTTAATTTCCCCTTTAGCTCGCGCCGCGTTGGTGACCGTCATCTTGTCTCTGTAGCTGAGGAACTTCATAGTCAGCGTCCTCGGTGGTGTTGTAGAAGCATGCTCAAATAACGAGGCTGAGTTTCAGTTATAAAACCAGCTTTATTTGACAGAACGCAGCTTCTAGCATTCTCAAAGCAGGAAAGAGAAAGAATCATACTTCAACACCCTTTTATACATTTCCAGCATCAGAATTCAAGTCACATGGTGTCTTCAGTCAACATACAGTTACAAAGCATCCCCTTGAAGCTTCACCATTGTCTCTCATTTCCTGATGAACCGGAATACCCTCCGGGGCGTCTTCTGTGGGACAAAGAGACAAATCTCACACTTCCTTGTTACCTCCTGTAGATTTGAGTCCTCAGTCCTTGCAGACGTGACACCCCACAATACACATTCAGTCCTGTCTCTGTGGCAGCGTGAGCCCACAATGTGTGTCGGCCACACTACCCCCCCCCCCCAAACGTCTAGTAAGGCAAAATCTAAATGGCATAACAAAAAGAAAAACACAAAGCACTCTATACATCGCTAATCAATCCACCAACTGCCTAGGTTTTAATCTTCTGCCGAATCTGCTGCAACCTGGCTTGGCTGCACCTGCAACATCTCTCTGCACCTGTGGATTAAAGCCGTTAGCACCTCTCTGTGAAGACTTTGGAGAATGTCTCCTTGGCGGCCTGCCCCGGCGGGGGGGCCTCGCGAGCTGCACCTCCTCGTCAGCCAGAACAAAAGCGGGTTTGAGTCTGTTAATGCAAATCAGCTCCCGTCTGCCCCCTAAATCTAGCAGAAAATGCTTCTGCCCGGTCTCCAGCACTCGAAACGGTCCGTCGTAAAACGGCTGCAAACTTGGACGCTGGGCGTCATGTTTAACAAAAACAAACTCTGCATTTTTTAAAGCCTTGGGCACAAAAACGTGTGGGAAACTGTGATGGACTGGGCCAGGAAGCATGTTTGCTTCTGAGCCGCTCTGCCACGGCTGAGCGGGGGGGCCACTAGGTGCGGGATTATCAGGAAGAAATTCCCCGGGCAAACGAAGCGGTTGAGCGAAAACTAATTCAGCCGGGGAAGCGTGCAAATCTTCCTTAGGTGCAGAACGCAACCCTAATAAAACCCATGGAAGTTTGTCTACCCAATTTGTATCCGTTAGCGACGCTCTGAGGGCTGCTTTCAATGACCTGTGAAAGCGTTCGCATAAACCATTAGCCTGGGGGTTATACGCGGTGGTGCAATGAATCTTCACCCCCAAGCTGCGGGCCGTCAATGACCACAGCTCGGAAATAAATTGGGGACCCCTGTCGGACGTTATGTCCGATGGTACACCAAAACGCGCAACCTATGCTGCTAAATATGCTCGCGCAACTTCTTCCGCTGTGGTTGATGTCAGAGGAACCGCCTCTGGCCAGTGCGTGGTGCGGTCTACCATCGTCAAAAGATGTGTCTGCCCGTGTGATAACGGAAGCGGGCCGACCAGGTCAATATGCACATGATCAAAACGCTTAGCGGGGATGTGGAAAGGTTCTAACGGGGCCTTAGTGTGTCTGTGTATTTTAGCTCGCTGACACGCTACGCAGGCTGCTGCCCATTCCTTGACCTCTTTGCGCAACCCGGGCCAAACAAATTTCTCCCCCACCAACTTAATCGATGCGCGCACCCGGGGGTGCGCGAGAGAATGGACCAAGTCAAAAACACGGCGACGCCTCGCGGTTGGCACCACAGGGCAGGGCCGTCCCGTGGAGACATCGCAGATTAGCGGGGGCATACCGTTTTGTTGCACTCTGTGCTCCAGCCTTAACCCTGTTGGTCCAGACTGGAGCGCGCGCACGTCCGCGTCGTTAACCTGCTCTGCAGCCATAGCTGCATAATCTAACCCAACACAGACCGGGGCTGCGCACGCTCCCGCGTCACTGCCCGGGCCCGCGGCCATGGCTACAAAGTCTGCCCCTATGGGGCTTGGCGGTGCTACTGCACGCGAGAGGCAGTCTGCTACAACATTGTGTTTACCTGCGACATGCTGAATATCAGTAGTGAACTCCGATATTGCGGCTAGTTGCCTTTGTTGCCGGCCTGACCAGGGTTCTGAAATTTTGGCCATCGCAAACGTTAGCGGTTTATGATCCACAAAAGCGGTGAAACGTCGCCCCTCTAACCAGAACTGAAAATGACGGATGGCTAAGTGTAGGGCCAAAAGCTCCCTGTCAAACGTGCTGTATTTCCGTTCACTATCGCGCAAGGTCCTGCTGAAAAACGCGAGGGGTTGCCAGGTACCTGCCACAAACTGTTCAACTACCGCCCCCACCGCTACATCGGAAGCGTCAGTGGTGAGTGCCACGCGGGCCGTTGGAACTGGGTGCGCTAACAAAACTGCGTTTGCCAGGGCTGATTTGACCTGGGCAAAAGCGCGCTCCCGCTCCGGAGACCATTCAACTTTATTTGCGGGCTTTTGTTTTTTTAACGCGGTGTACAATGGCTGCATGAGTCGTGCTGCGCTTGGGAGGAAACGGTTGTAAAAATTAACCATCCCTAGAAACTCCTGAAGCGCCTTGACCATTTGAGGTTGCGGAAAATCCGTTATGGCATGCACTTTATTTGGAAGGGGAACTGCTCCCTCTGCCGAAACGCGATGTCCCAAAAAATCAATCTGCGCCACCCCAAACTGACACTTCGCTGGGTTAACTATTAACCCGTGCTCTGCCAACCTCTGGAAAACTGCTGTGAGGTGTTTTTCATGTTCGCCTTCGGACGCGCTGGCTACCAAAATATCGTCCAAATAAACGAACACGAAAGGCAGGTCATGTAAAACTGCATCCATCATGCGTTGGAAAGTCTGCGCGGCCCCCTTGAGGCCAAAAGGCATGCGCAAGAACTCAAAAAGGCCGAAAGGCGTTATGACCGCTGTTTTGGGTACATCCTGCGCGCGCACTGGCACCTGGTGATAGCCGTGCACCAAGTCTATTTTAGAAAAAATGCGCGCCCCCGCCAAATGGACAGAAAAATCCTGAATGTGCGGAATCGGGTAGCGGTCATGAGCTGAAACGTTGTTCAACCTGCGGAAATCGCCGCAAGGTCGCCACGAGCCGTCAGTTTTTGGGACCATGTGTAACGGCGAAGCCCAAGAGCTCTTGGAACGTCTAACAATGCCCAGTTTTTCCAGATTAGTGAACTCCTCGTGCGCGATGGCCAGTTTAGCTGGGTCCAAGCGCCGAGCCTTTGCAAAAACGGGAGGGCCTGTGGTTGTTATGAAATGTTCTACTCCATGTTTGGCCACCGTTGCTGAAAACGTGGGGACTGTGAGTGCTGGAAACTGAGCAAGCAGAGTGTGAAACTTACCACCCGCAGCTGAGACGCTGGCATGTGCAGTTGGCGGGGCCACCCGAGCTGTGCAGGGAATAGAATGAAAGGACAGCGCATTAATCAGACGTCTATTAGCAAGGTCAACCAATAAACCATGTGAGCACAAAAAATCAGCCCCTAACATGTTGAAACTGACTGCTGCTACAATAAATGTCCACTCAAATGAACGGCCCTGTAAGGACAGAAGCATGGTCCTCTCACCAAACATTTTAATCGTGGAGCCGTTCGCTGCTGACACTGACACCCAGGGGGCTTTAGAAGGCAACAGCCGTTCCGCGTAGGTGGGTGTGACGAAGCTCAGCTGCGAGCCCGTGTCCACGAGGAACTGTTTCCCCGAGCGTGCATCCGTCAGGTAAAGCAGCCTGTTCTCGTTGCCGAGGGTCGCGGCTGCTACCGGCCCTCGGTCTTGGCGTTTCCCTGGCGCTTAAAATTGCACGGTGGGACGCACCTGTGCACTCTCTCTGCAAAACGGCGGTGGTAGAAGCACGAGCCGTTCTCCGCTCCGCGTCGTCTGGCTCCTGTCACCGCCGTCGTTGGTGCGTCTGGCGCCGCGGCCGCTGGACCCGCACTGTCTCCGGACGCCGTTCCCAGACTGGCCGCAGCGGCCGAGACCGCGTTCCGCTTGTGGGCGTCGACCAACCTCTGCGCCTCCTTGCTCAACCCATGGTAGTCTCGCCTGGCCAATCGGGGTGACTCTGCCAGGGCCACTCTCACTGCTGGTGGTAGGGTTCGAAGGAAAAGGTGGGCGAAAATGAATTCGCCATCCTCAGAGGCTTTGAGCTGCAGCATCTTCACGATCAGGTCCGCAGGTCTATCGCTTTCGGCCTCCGTCAGCGCCAGGAGCCCATCTGCTCTTTGTTGGACTGAGGGGGTGAAATGGCTGATCAGCACGTCCTTCAATGCGCTGTACTTGTCGCTGTCTGGTGGATGATTAACCAGATCTTCCACTCTCTGGACCGTGTCGCTGTCCAGCTTCGCTACCACGTGGTAGAATCTTGTGTCATCGTTGGAGATTCTCCGGAGGTTGAACTGCGCCTCGATTGCGCTAAACCATGAGCGCGGGCTGTGCTGCCAGAAATCGGGCAGCCGGATCGTGGAGGCGGCCATCAGGCTGGCTTCCACCGAGCCCCGCTCGGGAGAATTCTGTCTGCTCATTTTCCGTCGTAGGTCACCAGTGTAGAAGCATGCTCAAATAACAAGGCTGAGTTTCAGTCATAAAACCAGCTTTATTTGACAGAACGCAGCTTCTAGCATTCTCAAAGCAGGAAAGAGAAAGAATCATACTTCAACACCCTTTTATACATTTCCAGCATCAGAATTCAAGTCACATGGTGTCTTCAGTCAACATACAGTTACAAAGCATCCCCTTGAAGCTTCACCATTGTCTCTCATTTCCTGATGAACCGGAATACCCTCCGGGGCGTCTTCTGTGGGACAAAGAGACAAATCTCACACTTCCTTGTTACCTCCTGTAGATTTGAGTCCTCAGTCCTTGCAGACGTGACACCCCGCAATACACATTCAGTCCTGTCTCTGTGGCAGTGTGAGCCCACAATGTGTGTCAGCCACAGTGTCTTATTATCTCTCGGTGGGCCGATTTGGTGAGTGCTCTCTAAGACGACTGATGACTGCAGGTCCGCGTTGTTCAGTGCTTCTGGAATCCACTTTTCCAAAAAGGAACATGGGTCCCGTCCCTCTGGGAGACCCACCAGCCTCAAATTATTCCGTCGCGAACGGGATTCTCAGTCCAGGACATTATCTTCAAGACGTTTACATTTTAATTCCAGTGTTTGACCTTTGATTGTAGGCTGGTGACGTCATCTTCAGCGCTTGAAATTCGGAGCTCCGCCTGCGATACTTGTTCCATACAGTCGCTTATTTCCTTTCTCATTCCTTCTACCGCTGCTATTATCCCATCAAATTTAGACGAAAAGTCTGCTCTCATGGAGCTGATGGCAGCAAGCACCACACTTGTCCCCTCCTCAGCAGTTACTGCTCCGCTGCTGGCTCCATCCTCCGCCATAGTCTCTGGAGATTTTTCTGCTTCATCACGAGCGTGGAAGTCTGTTAGTTTGGATTGTTTTGTCGAATTACTTTTTCCTCCACCATATCCGCGCCTAAACGCTGGGATAGGTTTTTGTTCCAGTTAAGAGAGTTTTAG
Source organism: Pholidichthys leucotaenia (assembly GCA_020510985.1). NCBI lineage: Eukaryota > Metazoa > Chordata > Actinopteri > Cichliformes > Pholidichthyidae > Pholidichthys > Pholidichthys leucotaenia. The sequence continues at coordinate 103,641,658 of CM035848.1, forward strand.
CCTACTTTTTATTTTTAGGAGCAGAGCAGTGTGAAACATGTCTTCTTACGTGGCCGCCATAACCGGAAGTCCACAATTTACATTTTTGATCATAATTTTGCAGAGCCAGAACAGAACAATAATTTTAACTCTGATTTCAAAGAAAAAAAATATTAATAAAATTGTATTTAATGAAATAAATTAACCTAAATGACCAAAGATGCAGTTATTTCTGTTATAATATTTCTATATATTTATAGTTTTTTAGAAATCTCCTCACCATCCAGACAGCAGGAAAACCTCCTTTATTTTGAAATCCAAATGTTGGCACATTTAATTTGTCTGAAGGCTGCTGACGGATTGAAGTCATTGACTTCATGAATTTCAGACATCTTAACTTGCCAGGTACATAATAATGAACATAAATTAGATAATTGATATTAACTAAGGTAAAGGTAAAAACATCTTTTTATTCTTGTCTGAAATAACAAAAAACTAATAATTAAAAAGAAGACAAAATGAACCAACTCGAGCTCCTAACCACACCTGTTAGCTAAGTGACTCTTCCATTATTGCTTCTGTTACAGCAGGTTAAAACCATGATAAATGCCTCCACTGCTTACATACCTTTTCTGGGTTTTTTTCTGCATTTAAAGTACTTTAATAAGCTCATGTTTCTCTCGGACACCAACGCTAGTGACTCTGCCTGCTGACTGGAGCAGTCACGCGGGCGGAGGTTCTTGCTCTAAAAATACTCATGTTTAACCACAGAGGTAGGAGTTTATGTTGGCAGCTACTCACCGCTCAGGCAACAGGTGATCAGGACTTGATATGAGAAGTTGCCACCGCCATGGCATTTCTTCCCACCAGGTTGCGTTGTGAACTGGGGCGGGGCAACAAACCGACCCGAAGAGGAGACTGAGGGGTCCAGGTGACAGTGCTCTGCAGTTACTATCCTCAGCAAGCAGCAGGTGCCACCGTGAGCTTCTCTCCATCCCAAAGCATTCACAAGCGGTCAGTCTCACAGTAGCCTCATGCAGCAGTTAGTTGCCGTCAAAGAGGAGACCCACGCCCATGCCACTCACGTGCAGACTGCAAATGAATTGCATGTGCACAACCCCCCGCCAATCGATGTAAATGTTTCTTCACTGTCGGTGTCACACTAATAAATCACTGCATTTGACTAACAGCCTCATTCACGTACTCGCGTCGTCCACTCTGTGTGTGTGTGTGTGTGTGTGTGTGTGTGTGTGTGCGCGCGCGCGCGTGTGTGGGACATAAGCTAAATATCTAGCAACTAGCTCGTCATGTCGCAGTCTAAACTGTACGCTCAAAAATACAGAAAGGAGTGGGAATCAAACCCTGAATTCAAAGGCTGGTTGAAGCGAAGCTGTTTATTGGAGATGATAATTGTCATTGTACAGTTGCATAGCACAACGAAATTGATACAGAAGTGATGACCTATTTAAATGCCAAATTAAAACAACCAAACCAAAAATCAACAGAAGAAAGTTAATTTGTAGTTCTAAAGATATTTAGGGTGTTTTTTTTTTACTCACTCTTTGTCTCTTTCACGACATTATTCTTCTGTCCCACAGTGTCCATTACAATTACATGCAAATGACCAATTATGCAAATTAGGTGATGATGTCATTTAGCGACTTTTAGGACAGTCAATAGCTACTTTCCTTACTGAGGAGTTGGCAACAGTGCTCTGGAAGCCACCCACTGCCCCCAGATCCCATCCCAGGGTGAGGGGCGCCAGGCCATGCAACCCAGGAACCGCCAATGTCGTTCTCCAGTGCTCTCCAGCACCACAGGCACGATGGGGCAGCCACACTCACTCTCAGTCCCTGGAGTGCCGGCAGGTTGCCGGGCTGGCGCATACGTCAGCAGGCACCAAACCCCGGCCCAGAGGGGGGGACGGCCCCCCAGCACCAGCAGCCCAAGGCCAGACCCAGCCCCACCGAGAGATGCGGCTTTGTTCAATGGTGCCATATCAGAGTGAGTGATGGCAAGAAGGAAGAAAGTCAGAAAAAAATGACAAAAATATCTCGAGTCTGGGGTCATTTCAAGCTCAAATTGAAGGAAAACATTGTGCAGTGTGTACATGGTAAAGCCAAGTGATGAGCTAGCATCCTACAACGTTAATATTACAGTGTCTCGGCAGCCAGCACTCATGGACAGCCAGCGCACCCGAGACAAGGTACATGATTGAGATTTTAAATTAAGATCAATAGAATGTAGTCAGCTACGCTAAGTATGCTTATATGACCAACGAACATATCACCACCACCGCTAGCGGTAGTCGCTATGTTGTGAGTTGAACCTAACACTACAAAACGGAACTTTATGGTGTAGCGTAATGTTTAAAGTTACTGTATGTTCTATGCAATAAACATTGCAATAAATGTGTACCTGTGTTATCAAGTGTTTGGTACAGTTATTACTGCTCTTTAGGAAAGTTACGCACATATTGGTCAATGCAAGTTTATTTAAAAAAAAGTATCTAATTATTCAAGTAATCATCGATTAGAGTGGTTGATTACTCAAACCGTAAAATAGTCCCTAGTGTGCGTGCACATGTGAATGTGTTTGTGTGACTATGCCCTTGGGCAGCTGCCGGCAGCTGAGTAAGCTGTGACAGTGTTAAGACCGTTTCCTGCTGTATCACCACTCACATTTAAAATGCATTGCTTTCATCACCTGCTGTTATGTTGGGGTAGGAGTGCTGCTGTAGACCGGATGCATGTGAAACCAAAGTGGAGATTCATCCTGCCTCCTTTTTTCATGAGTCCGTATGAGGTTGCAGTGGTGACAAGGCTTCCTATTACCTTGCATGCTCTTAAACCATTGTGATGTTATTTGAGCAAATGCCCCACAAAGTTGATTTGTTTAGTTGCAGTTAAACATCCCAAAACTCCAGGAACAAAAACATTTTTTTTCTCCTCTAAAAACACTAATAAAAATCATAATAAAATTGGTCTTAATACTGCAGTATTTCTGCTTTGCAGCTTTGTTACTGATTAGAAGCCATTCAGCCCTTACTAGTGTTCAGCTGCTGCATAGATGAGTAAATGTGATGTGACTGGACTGATAAAGAAGGATCGATTTCTTTATTCTGCACAATTTAGGGAAGGGGAGGAAGAGAAATCTGATCCGTCTCTGGAGAACTGTTTGAGTGTTTGATTAAGACCTGAGGACAGTAGCAGCCAGAACAAGGAAGTTAACACATATAGTTGAAAAAAGAAACCCTATTTTCATTTTCCTGCTGCCCACAGCTCTGAAAAACAGATCTACAGTGGGGCAAAAAAGTATTTAGTCAGCCACCAATTGTGCAAGTTCTCCCACTTAAAAGATGAGAGGTCTCCAATTTTCATCATAGGTATACCTCAGCTGTGAGAGACAAAATGAGAAAAAAAATCCAGAAAATCACATTGAAGGATTTTTAAAGAATTTATGTGCAAATTATGGTGGAAAATAAGTATTTGGTCAACTACAAACAAGCAAGATTTCTGGCTCTCACAGATCTGTAACTTCTTCTTTAAGAGGCTCCTCTGTCCTCCACTCATTACCTGTATTAATGGCACCTGTTTGAACTCCTTATCAGTATAAAAGACACCTGTCCACAACCTCAAACAGTCAGACTCCAAACTCCACTATGGCCAAGACCAAAGAGCTGTCAAAGGACACCAGAAACAAAATTGTAGACCTGCACCAGGCTGGGAAGACTGAATCTGCAATAGGTAAGCAGCTTGGTGTGAAGAAATCAACTGTGAGAGCAATTATTAGAAAATGGAAGACATACAAGACCACCGATAATCTCCCTTGATCTGGAGCTCCACGCAAGAGCTCACCCCGTGGGGTCAAAATGATCACGAGAACGGTGAGCAAAAATCCCAGAACCACACGGGGGGGAACTAGTGAATGCCCTGCAGAGAGCTGGGACCAAAGTAACAAGGGCTACCATCAGTATCACACTACGCCGTGAGGTACTCAAATCCTGCAGTGCCAGACGTGTCCCCGTGCTTAAGCCAGTACATGTCGAGGCCAGTTTGAAGTTTGCTAGAGAGCATTTGGATGATCCAGAAGAGGATTGGGAGAATGCCATATGGTCAGATGAAACCAAAATAGAACTTTTTGGTAAAAACTCAACTTGTCGTGTTTGGAGGAGAAAGAACACCATACCTACTGTGAAGCATGGGGGTGGAAACATCATGCTTTGGGGCTGTTTTTCTGCAAAGGGACCAGGACGACTGATCTGTGTAAAGGAAAGAATGAATGGGGCCATGTATCGTGATATTTTGAGTGAAAATCTCCTTTCATCAACAAGGGCATTGAAGATGAAACGTGGCTGGGTCTTTCAGCATGACAATGATCCCAAACACACCACCTGGGCAACAAAGGAGTGGCTTCGTAAGAAGCATTTCAAGGTCCTGGAGTGGCCTAGCCAGTCTCCAGATCTCAACCCCATAGAAAATCTTTGGAGGATGTTGAAAGTCCGTGTTGCCCAGCGACAGCCCCAAAACATCACTGCTCTAGAGGAGATCTGCATGGAGGAATGGGCCAAAATACCAGCAGCAGTGTGTGAAAACCTTGTGAAGACTTACAGAAAACGTTTGACCTCTGTCATTGCCAACAAAGGGTATATAACAAAGTATTGAGATGAACTTTTGTTATTGACCAAATACTTATTTTCCACCATAATTTGCCCATAAATTCTTTAAAAATCCTTCAATGTGATTTTCTGGATTTTTTTTTTCTCATTTTGTCTCTCATAGTTGAGGTATACTTATGATGAAAATTGGAGACCTCTCTCATCTTTAAAGTGGGAGAACTTGCACAATTGGTGGCTGACTAAATACTTTTTTACCCCACTGTATATAATATACAGTAAGACACTATGCGATAGTTTTTTTTATATACACCACATTTCTGTTGCCAGACATGATTTCATTTAGTTCCTAACAGCATTTGAAAGATACTACCTGGACTGTAGAAAATCAAACATTTGACTGATGGATTTTAAGGTGCACTGAGAAGGAAAAGCAGTTTTCAGATTGTGAGAAAACTCGAGCACCTCTCTTTAAAGGTGATAGAGAAGACATTGTGACCTCCTGGCCAGTAGGTGTTGCACTTACTCTTGCTCCAACTGGTTGGTAGAGACAAACCACAACACGCAGTGCAGACTACTCTACAGACTCAGTTTTTTGGTGATTCCAGATATAGTATGTCAAGCGAGGACTCTTGTGGTATGAACTTAATATGAGGTGATGAAGCGTGACATCAACTGAGTTGTGCTTTTGGCTGTAACATCCTTATCAGCCACTGTAGTCTCTTTAACCAACTGCTCAGATGTAAATATTGTGATTATTTTGGACCAGTAAAATTTTTTGAAGTGTTTTTTCATTGATACACACGTGAACAAAATTGCTGGTACCCCTCTGTTAATGAAAGAAAAACCCACAATGGTCACAGAAATAACTTGAATCTGACAAAAGTGGTAATATATAAAAATTCTATGAAAATTAACCAATAAAAATCAGACAATGCTTTTGAATTGTGGTTCAACAGAATTATTTTAAAAAACAAACTCATGAAACAGGCCTGGACAAAAATGATGGTACCCCTAGAAAAGATTGAAAATAATGTAACCATAGGGACATGTTCAACTAAAACGTGTCCTCTAACATGACGGGTGTCTACAAACTTGTAATCAGTCAGTCGGCCTATTTAAAGGGTGACAAGTAGTCACTGTGCTGTTTGTTGACATGGTGTTTACCACACTAAACATGGACCAGAGGAAGCAAAGAAGAGAGTTGTCTCAGGAGATTAGAAAGAAAATTATAGACAAGCATGTTAAAGGTAAAGGCTATAAGACCATCTCCAAGCAGCTAGATGTTCCTGTGACTACAGTTGCACATATTCAGAAATTTAAGATCCATGGGACTGTAGCCAACCTCCCTGGATGTGGCCGCAGGAGGAAACTTGATGAAAAATGGAAAAGACGGATAATACGAATGGTAACAAAAGATCCCAGAACAACCTCTAAACACATTCATGGTGAACTCCAAGGTCAAGGTACATCAGTGTCAGATCGCACCATCCATCATTGTTTGAGCCAAAGTGGACTTCATGGGAGATGACCAAGGAGGACACCACTGTTGAAAACAAATCATAAAAAAGCCAGACTGGAATTTGCCAAACTGCATGTTGACAAGCCACAAAGCTTCTGGGAGAATGTCCTATGGACAGACGAGACAAAACTGGAACTTTTTGGCAAGGCACATCAGCTCTATGTTCACAGACGCAAAAATGAAGCATACCAAGAAAAGAACACTATCCCTACTGTGAAACATGGAGGAGGTTCTGTTATGTTCTGGGGCTGCTTTGCTGCATCTGGCATTGGGTGTCTTGAATCTGTGCAGGGTACAATGAAATCTCAAGACTATCGAGGTATTCTAGAGAGAAGTGTGCTGCCCAGTGTCAGACAGCTTGGTCTCAGTCGCAGGTCATGGGTCTTGCAACAGGATAATGACCCAAAACACACAGCTAGAAACACCCAAGAATGGCTAAGAGCCAAACATTGGACTATTCTAAAGTGGCCTTCTATGAGCCCTGATCTAAATCCTATTGAACATCTGTGGAAGGAGCTGAAACATGCCGTCTGGAGAAGGCACCCTTCAAACCTGAGACAACTGGAGCAGTTTGCTCATGAGGTCATGAGCTCATCTTATTCCTCAATGATTTATTGTACAGTTTGCATTTTTTTTTTACTACAGACAATGGCATTTTTTGTAGTTTAACAAATTTTGCACTGTATAGTGTGTACTATGTGCTGGTACTATGTGCTGATACATGTCAGTAAATTACAGATGTCATGATTTTTTTTATTTATTTTAAAAACTGTTACCAGTATCATAAATTTATCTTTTTTAGTTATATTACAAAAAATAATTTTCATGTTCTAATTTACTGAGATGCACTACTAGACTGTTTTAACAGGAAAATAAATTGTGAGCTGCTTCATCTGTTGTATGTTAAACATTATCACAGTACCCCAGCAATCCAGACAAACCCAGTATGATCTGGGCTCCTCTGTTGTCTGTTACCTCAATGGTAACTTGAGTCTGGTCTGCTTTTCCATCTTGTAGTGTGGGGGCAGTGGGGATGAGTTTTTGTGCTCGTGTTGGTTTTTTCTTTGCTCCGGTCCGTTTCTTCGCTATGTTAATTTGAAGAAGGACCTTCAAGCTTGCGTGCTATTAGAACTTGTTGTGGCACTGCGGCATTCCAACATAAACCAGAAGGGTGAGTTTTTTCGCTCTGCACAGCGCATACGCTCTGGGGGCTTGGTGTTTTCTTCTGCTTTTTCGGTTGAAATACGGCAGTGGCTGACAACGTGTGCCCCCGCCTGGACGGTGACGCCACTAGACAGAAATTAAAGGACATCACCAATAAGTTTCATATGGATCAGATGATAAGTAGCCCAACTAGAATAACCTGTTCATCTCAAACTCTCCTTGATTTGATCTTTACCAACAAACCTGACCACATAACAAAAAAATACAGTCTAATTACTGGCATGTCTGACGATAGTCTCACTTTAGTAGTATGCAAATTGTCAAAATCACGACACAAAAAGCCTACTGATGGTGGAAAATGTGTCTCGTACATACCAAAGAAAAAGACAAAATCATTTGAAAATGAGTTACAACACGTAAAGTGGACTGAAATAAATTGTGATACAAACTGTGAAGAGACATTTGAAAATATAATAACAATCAAAGATATTATCTCAAAATATAAAATAACACTATCTAAACACGAGAAAATAGGATCTACCTTGGCTAAATGAAAAATTGTGGAATCCATCCATCCATCCTCTACCGCTTTTCCGGAGGTCCGGGTCGTGGAGGCAGCAGTTCAAGCAGAGAAGCCCAGACTTCCCTCTCCCCAGCCACCTGCTCCAGCTCTTCAGAGAGGATACCAAGGCGTTCCCAGACCAGCTGGGAGACATAGTCTCTCCACTGAGTCCTGGGTCTGCCCCAGGGTCTCCTCCCAATGGGACGTGCCTGAAACACCTCAAGTGGGAGGCGTCCCCCTCATGGATCGTCACCTTATCGTGGTGGGGTGGGTTGCGTGCCCAGTGATCCCAGGAGCTATGTTGTCTGGGGCAATTTGCCTCTGATAGGGTCTCCCAAGACAAACTGGTCCTGGGTGAAGGGCCAGACTAAGAACGATCCAATAGACTCTCATGAAAAATTGTATATCAAGGATTCAGTGTACCCCGCCCGGTATGGGGTTACCGGGGCCCCACCCTGGAGCCAGGCCTGGGGGAGGGGCTCAAAGGCTAGCGTCTGGTGGCTGGGTTTCCACCCATGGGACCCGGCCGGGCTCAGCCCGAAGGAGTTACATGGGTCCGCCCTCCAGTGGGCTCACCACCTGCAGAAGGGATCATGGGGATATGATCATGTATGCAAATATACGGTTGGTCTAGGGCTGTCGCGGTAACTGCAATTATATAATGCTGCGGTATGGACACGTCTACCGTGGAGGAAAACGACCAACCACAACAACCGCGGTGTTCACTTTTTTTGCGTGTGTGTGGCTGTATCTTGTTGTTCACTTATGTGCCCTTATTGATTATTAAATAAATTGCTAAGGCAGGCACTTAGTGGTGAAAGCGTTTGGACTCCTTGTTAAATACAGCCGTAACAGTGAGCACTGAAAGGGCACAAAGCGTGGTATTTCCTTCTGAGCGGAGTGTGTATGATCCTGACAGTGTCTGCTCCATATTTGAGCTCCGAGAGCAGCTTGTTTGAATGAGATTTTTCGGACAGTGGCAAAAATCACGGAGGCTGTCCTGCTTATAAGCTGAATGTCGCTGCAGTCTCCAGTCCACACACCCCATCACGCATTCGCGTCCGCTAGCGGATGGAGTAAGATTATCACCATTGCAGAGTAAACTAGTTAGAAAATGAAACTCACTCACTGGGAGACAGGAGGACCGGGAACTCTTCAGCTGAATCGGGATTTTGGAGTTATTTACCTATGGTTTCCGGCCACGGACGTTCTAGCAAGCTAGCAACGAAAACACCCATCTTCTGTGAAGTTTTGGAGATTTGAGACGACATTTTCAGGTGAGCTTCCGGTCAGATAATGTAAACTTAAGCATGACATTATTTTGGGAATTTCCACAGCAGGTTCAACACAGCTGCAGAAGTTATAAAGGCAACTTGGCCTGTCTGCATGTCACTCAGAAGGGGAAGTCATGTCTGTTCGCATGTTTACATTGAGTTATAATGTAATTGTGGTGCGCGAAAAATTTGTCTGTTTGTGTTTGGTGTGAACTCACCTTTAGTTACAACCACTGCTTTATGAAAATGATGTTTTTTTTAACAGAATCAGCAGTTCATGCCTGCATAAAGAGTCGAGCTCCGCACAGTTGTAACACACGCGCATGAAGTTGTGTGCGAGCTGCAGCGAGACTCTCACAGCTTCCCTCATTTGCCACTTAAGTTGTAAACCTTGTTTAAATTACGAATCCACAGGGTCCTAAAAACATTTGCAATAATACCACATACCGCGGTATTGAGTTGTCCACCATCACCGCAGGAGAAATTCCTCTACCGCGACAACCCTAGGTTGGTCTTTAAAATTATCCATGGTTCTGCGCCCCTGCCTCTTGAGACTTTTGTGTACCTGACTTCTGAACAAAATACCAGAGTAACAAGGACATCCTCTAGGTGGCATTGTTGCATCCCCCTAAGTAAAACTGCTTTTGGACAATCAGCATTCTCAAACAAAGCTTTAACGGAATGGAACAAGCTCCCCACTGCTTTGAAGACCAGAACAAATTACAGAGACTTTTCCACAGAGACTAAAAAATGGATTTTAAGTAATCAAGCCTGCCAACATTGACTCTCTCCCTTAAATGGGATTTGAAATTGGACTCTTATCTTATCTTTTTACCTTTTAAACTTACTCCCTGCTTGTTTCAGGGTCAACAGTTTCTGAAACCCGACCTGAATTGCTTTCTATATGTGCTTTTTTTTTTTTTTTTTTTTTAAATATCTTCCTGCCTACCTCAGGGACTACAGATGGAAATTGGTGAGAACGCTATAATCTGGTACAGAGCATCGTTACCCTGTGTTTAATGTTTTTTCTGTACATGGTCCCTGACAAACTAATAAACTAACTACATTTCATAGAATAAGCTCCCACTGAAAAGGACTGCTGAAAAGTCGATTATCATTAACATCCCTCGTGAGGCATATTCGGACCAATCACAAGTTTGACCGACTGCTAAGTTACTTCTGACTGATAACATACTTGCTAAGTTATACTTTAATTTACCACAGCTGACATTTTTTATAACAAGCAGGACAGCAACAGTTCCAGAGTACCAGCAATACTGTCACCAATACAGTCTTAAATAGCAATGCAGACACGTCTTTTCCACTTTTGACAACATACTGTATGAGTGCGAGGCTAACAGTAGATACAGAATACAGTTATTCATCCTTGGAGATAAAACACAAGACTCATTTATGCCTTTTTTTTTCCTGTGCTCCTGTGTCTGTGCTCTCAGTCAGAAGTGACTTGCAGTACAACGTTCCCCTTACAGCATGTCATCTAGGCAGAGCCCGTCACTTTTTCTACCAACTTTGTAACCCTGGGACTAATTTAATGAAGTGCTCCTGTGTAATTTCGTTGTTGCAATCTAACTGGCAGTGCAGCAGAAACTTCATTTAAGAGCATAGATCAGCTTTCCCTCCCACGGTGATACTTTAACCCGGGAACAGAACGGAAAAAGGAGAGGATTAAAAATAAAGAGGAGCAGGAATTTAGTCTTACCTTCCCTTTGTACTTCTGTTGTGTTGCTCATCTATCGCGCGCGTGCGCGCGCACACACACACACACACACACACACACACACACACACACACACACACACACACACACACACTGGCTGTAGTCCAACTGAAACACAAGCAGCTGCAGCTTCATGAAACCTGACCATGACCCTCTCTGAGGAGGAACAGAGCTTAAAACACACATTTCTCCAACTTTTAAGATTTCTCATTCAGAAAATGCACAACTGCAGGAAGCCTATTGACATATTTTGTGTCCTTTTCAGAACGCCAAAATCACGCCAGGGAGATGGTACGAGAGGCTGACCTGTCACAGTGGGACGCCTTAATCATCATGTCAGGAGATGGACTTCTGTTTGAGGTGAAGATGTGTGCAAAACTGTTTGCAAACTATTTTTTTGACAGTAAATGAAAAAAAAAATCTAAAATGACCATCCATCCATCTTCTACTGCTTTTCAGGCCGAAACATGCAGATCAGAAGAAAATGTCAGTTGCAGCCCAAAAGTCAGACAATACATTTTTTAATTTATTTTTTATGGTTTAAACTTTTTCTATATCCAGCCATGGAACAGAGGGTGTCATGTTTGGTGACCACAGGATCTCATCTCTGCTGTTCGTAGATGATGTTGTCCTCTTGGCTTCATCCAGCAATGACATACAGGTCTCACTAGAGCAGTTTGCTACTGAGTGTGAAGCGACCGGAATGAGAATCCGTACCTTCAAGTCCGAGTCCATGGTTCTCAGACAGAAAAGAGTGGATTGTGCTCTCCAGATTGGGGACGAACTCCTACCCCAAGTGAAGGAGTTTAAGTATCTCGGGGTCTTATTCACGAGTGAAAGGAAAATGGAGCCGGAGATTGACAGACGAATTGGAGCAGCATCTGCAGTGATGCGGACGTTGTGCCGGCCTGTCATGATAAAGAGGGAGCTGAGCTCTAAAGCAAAGTTGTCAATGGCTGCACGGTGGCGCAGTGGTTTAGCACTGTGGCAGCACAGTTTTACCCTCGGCCGGGGGATCGCGGGGATCATGAGATCGTGGGTTCGATCCCAGCCCCCGACCAACAGTGAGCTGTGTGGAGTTTGCATGTTCTCCCCGTGTTGCGCGGGTTTACTCCGGGATTTCTCCGGTTTCCTCCCGCACACCAAAAACATGTAGGTTTAGGGCGCTCGCGCACGCAGCGACCAGCAGCCGGTGGCTTGTCACCAGACTGCAAACCAAGTCTACCTACGGGTACAAATAAGTAACAAAAAAAAAAAAAAAAAAAAAAAAAAAAATTTACAATCAATCTACGTTCCTACCCTATGGTCACGCACTTTGGGTAATGACCGAAAGAATGAGATTGCGGATACAAGCGGCTGAATTGAGCTTTCTTCATAGGGTTGCTGGATTCACCCTTAGAGATAGGGTGAGGAGCTCAATTATCTGGGAGAGGCTCAGAGTAGAGCCACTGCTCCTCCACATCGAAAGGAGCCAGTCGAGGTGGTTTGGGCATCTAGTTAGGATGCCTCCTGGATGCCTCCCACTTGAAGTGTTTGGGACACAGCCCACAAGGGACCCCAGGGAAGACCCAGGACACGCTGGAGAGACTATAAGATAAGATAAGCCTTTATTAGTCCCACAACGGGGAAATTCCAGGATTGCAACAGCACAGGGATAGCAACACTCAGAGCAACAATCAGAAGGCAAGAAAAAAACAAGCAAGCAAGAGCAGCTAATATACATATGTACGTATTACTATAAAATATATATACTCACCGGCCACTTTATTAGGTACACCATGCTAGTAACGGGTTGGACCCCCTTTTGCCTTCAGAACTGCCTCAATTCTTCGTGGCATACATTCAACAAGGTGCTGGAAGCATTCCTCAGAGAGTTTGGTCCATAGTGACATGATGGCATCACACAGTTGGCGCAGATTTGTCGGCTGCACATCCATGATGCGAATCTCCCGTTCCACCACATCCCAAAGATGCTCTATTGGATTGAGATCTGGTGACTGTGGAGGCTATTTGAGTACAGTGAACTCATTGTCATGTTCAAGAAACCAGTCTGAGATGATTCCAGCTTTATGACATGGCGCATTATCCTGCTGAAAGTAGCCATCAGAAGTTGGGTACATTGTGGTCATAAAGGGATGGACATGGTCAGCAACAATACTCAGGTAGGCTGTAGCGTTGCAACGATGCTCAATTGGTACCAAGGGGCCCAAAGAGTGCCAAGAAAATATTCCCCACACCATTACACCACCACCACCAGCCTGAACCATTGATACAAGGCAGGATGGATCCATGCTTTCATGTTGTTGACGCCAAATTCTGACCCTACCATCCGAATGTCGCAGCAGAAATCGAGACTCATCAGACCAGGCAACGTTTTTCCAATCTTCTATTGTCCAATTTCGATGAGCTTGTGCAAATTGTAGCCTCAGTTTCCTGTTCTTAGCTGAAAGGAGTGGCACCCGGCGTGGTCTTCTGCTGCTGTAGCCCATCTGCCTCAAAGTTCGACGTACTGTGCGTTCAGAGATGCTCTTCTGCCTACCTTGGTTGTAACGGGTGGTTATTTGAGTCACTGTTGCCTTTCTATCAGCTCGAACCAGTTTGGCCATTCTCCTCTGACCTCTGGCATCAACAAGGCATTTCCGCCCACAGAACTGCCGCTCACTGGATATTTTTTCTTTTTCGGACCATTCTCTGTAAACCCTAGAGATGGTTGTGCGTGAAAATCCCAGTAGATCAGCAGTTTATGAAATACTCAGACCAGCCCTTCTGGCACCAACAACCATGCCACGTTCAAAGTCACTCAAATCACCTTTCTTCCCCATACTGATGCTCGGTTTGAACTGCAGGAGATTGTCTTGACCATGTCTACATGCCTAAATGCACTGAGTTGCCGCCATGTGATTGGCTGATTAGAAATTAAGTGTTAACGAGCAGTTGGACAGGTGTACCTAATAAAGTGGCCGGTGAGTATATATACACACACACACAGACACACAGTGCAGAGCATTGTAGCTGGATGGAATAAATATATGAATATATGAACACACAGTGCAGAGCATTGTAGCTAGATGGAATAAATATGTAAATATATAAACACCCACAGTACGGAGCATTGCAGCTAGGTGGAATAAATATGCAAGTATATAAACACACACAGTGCGGAGCAATGTAGCTAGATGGAATAATATGTAGATATATAAATATATAAACACACCCAGTGCTGAGCATTGTAGCTAGATGGAATAAATATGTAAATATATAAACACACACAGTGCAGAGCATTGTTGCTAGATGGAATGAAACAGCATAACCGTCTACTTAGTTATCCTACATGGTATGATTATGTGCCCATACATATTCTCACCCTCCATAGCGACCGGTATGTTCCTAGTTGTATGCCGGAGGGGACCATTGTGTAAGTCTATTGCATCTTTTGCATTCAAAAAACTATTAGTTTGTTACGTCTTTTTGCTATCTCTGCGAGCAGCCCTGCTTAGGTTGTACAGTCTGACAGCCGTTGGTAGGAAGGACCTACGAAACCTCTCGGTTGTGCACCTGGGATGATGTAGTCTGCTGCTAAATGAGCTCCTCAGTGCATTCAGTATGTCCTGCATAGGGTGGAACTCGGACTCCAGCAGAGATGACAGTTTAGCCACCGTCCTTCTCTCTCCTATCTCCTCCATCGGATCAAGGCGCTGCCCCAGGACAGAGCTAGCTTTCTTAATCAGTTTGTTCAGTCTCTTCCTATCGGCTGCAGTAATGCCACTGCCCCAGCAGACCACTCCAAAAGTGATGGCTGATGCCACCACCGTGTCATAGAATGACTTCAGCAGCGCCCCTTGTACACCAAAAGACCTGAGTCTCCTCAGCAGGAACAGCCTGCGCTGTCCCTTCTTGTAGAGTGCATCAGTATTGTGTGACCAGTCTAGTTTATTGTTCAGATGAATACCCAGGTACTTATAGGATGTCACCATCTCGATGTCTGTTCCCTGTATATTTACTGGTACTGTGAGGGGCTGCCCATGCCTGCGGCAGTCCACCACCAGCTCCTTAGTTTTCCTCGCGTTGATCTGGAGGCAGTTCCGATGGCACCAGTCCACGAAGTCCTGGATAAGCCCTCTGTACTCAGCTTCATCTCCATTGGAGATGAGGCCAACGATCGCAGAGTCATCAGAGAACTTCTGTAGATGGCAGTGTGTTGTGTTGTGTGAGAAGTCCGCAGTATAAAGAGTGAACAGGAATGTCTCCCATCTGGCCTTGGAAGGCCTTGGTCTCCTCTCTGAAGAGCTGGAATTGGTGGCTGGAGAGAGGGAAGTCTGGGCTTCTGCATTTGGACTGCTGCCTTTGTGACTCAGATCCCCGGAAAGGAAGGGATGGATGGATGGTTCACCCAAGAAATTTATTTTTCAACTGGAATTTTTGTTAAAAAAAAAAAAAAATCTGAATGGAGGCACATTGTCAAAACCTGCAGAGGTAAATGCGGAGGGGGCTGAAAAGTTCATAGGCTGAACAGTTCATTGTGGTCAAATTTGACCAAATGTGGTTTATTTTTCAACATAGTCTTCCCTTCGGGCCACACACTTCTTCCATCTGTATTGCAGCACTTGGATCCCTGTGGTTGAAAAATAAACCACATTTGGTCAAATTTGACCACTATGAACTTTTCAGTCCCCCCTCGTACTTTTAAGTATACTGTATATTAAATAGCCTAATAACAATGATAATGTGCTTGAGTTCATTGATTAAATTTGCATCTTCCATGCATCCATTTTCTACTGCTTTTCCAGAGGTCCAGGTTGCAGAGGCAGCAGGTCAAGTTGCTGCTTGAAATTTGCAACTTTTTTGGTAAATTTGTGATTTTTTTTTTCCAAGTAAATTTTCAAATTTTCAATATGAATTTGATTTCTTGTAAATTTGCAGCTTTTTACTCAGAAATTTGCTACTTTGCTAGTTAATTTATGGTCTTTTTTGTATAAAGTTGCCACATTTCTTGTAAATTTGTAGCCTTTCATAAATTTGGAGCAACTCCCTTAATTTTTTTGAAAATGTGCATTTTTTATCATGTTTCTCTTGGAAAATTGCAACACTTTTGCAGTATATTTCTTATAAATCTGCAGTTTTCTTCTAATTTGACACGTTTCTTGTAAACTTATTATTTTTACTAATTTGCAGCCTTTTGCAATATTTTTAGGATAGGTTAATTGGTATCATCAGGGGATTCTAAATTGTCCTTAGGTATGACCGTGACAGTGAATGGTTGTCTGTCTCTCTGTGTTGGCCCTGCGATGGACTGGCGGTCTGTCCAGGGTGGACCCTGCCTCTCGCCCAAAGATGGTAGGATAGGCTCCAGCACCCCCCCACACCCCACACCCCGCCCCGTGACCCGAAAAGGATTAATGAATGGTCGTCGGCCTCCGTCGGTCTATGATGACCATGGAAGAGAATCCTAAACGTCTACTCTGTTGGAACAGCACCGCCTGTGGCTGAACAGGCCGATGCGCACCGGTGTTCTACCTTCCAGCGTTGGGCGTTGGTAGGATTCAAGCCTGGGCAGGAAGATATGGAGGACAAGATGTTACCCATGCAGCATGTCCCCCCTCTCCACGTCACTGATGAATCCAAAGGAACAGCAGGGCTGCTATAGTTTGGCACCAGCGCCGTCGCAGGAGCTGCCAGAACGATGTTGAGCACAACAGAGAACTGCCTTAGGGGCTCCGACTCCGGATTTTTCCTCAGGGTTGACTCCCGAAGCCTTTCCCGTGACCGGGTGTGCCGCAAGGCAGCGGAGGTTTAAAATCAGGGTTTACCTTCCCCTAGATGGGCTACCTTCCCAGGTTGATGAGCCACCATCTACCCGAAGCATCTGGTTTTAAGGCGCCAGAGATCCGCCCTCGCCCCTTCTCCTATTAGTAAAAGCAGTTCCGCCGGGCTTGGAGACTAAACCACACGGGCAGGCTAGGAGTTGGACTTAGTTGTCAGAGGCTTTTCGAGACGCACGCCGTAAAGAGCATTTTATGTGCACTGGGAGCTTAACCCCAGTGCCGCTCCTGGCTATGACAACCTTGGAACCATTATTATGGTTAATGAATGAATGCAATCTTTTTCATGAATTTGTAACAGATGGTATAAATTTGTAACTTATTTGCAAATTTACTTTTTCCATGTAAATTAGAAACACTTTTGCTTTGATTTCCAGATTTTTGTGTAAACTTGCATTTCTTTGAAAATTTAGATTTTTTTCATAAATTGCCATTTTTCTGATTTCTTTTTCCTGCTGTTGTAACATTGTACTTGTAAATTTACAGTATTTTTTCTTGTAAATTTACATTAATATTTGTGTAGATTTGCAATTTTTCTTTACAAAATATTTATTTTTTTCTCATGAATTAGTGTTTCCTCCTTGTAAATTTCTGATTTTTTTACAGGCAAGTTTGCAATTTTTTTTTCTGGAAACATTTGCAGAACTTGTAAATTTGCTATTTTTGTTTTCTTTTTAATATTCTTTTGTGAGCTTTTTAGTTTATTTTCATTGTCACAGGGAGTCACTGATTATGGGCAAAATATGTCTCCTTAGCCGCAGGTTGCAGATTCTCTGTATTAGATGATAATTTTTTAAAATAATTTCCAGTTTGATTGAGTATACAGTATGTTTATAGACTTTGCCAAAGTAAATACCATTAAAAACATTTTCAGAGTTATGATTTAAATTACTGCATATATGATTTACAAGTAAATATGACAAATATCAGCTTGTGAAAGTATTAATTACAGCCATACCACAGTTGAACTTGTCTAGAAAACGCTGATTAGCTAATAATTTACTTCTCTCTTTCCACCTAATCCAAACTAGGGTTTTTTTCTGTTTCAGGTAGTAAACGGCCTGCTGGAGAGACCAGACTGGGAAGAGGCCATCCGGACTCCTCTGGGGATCCTTCCCGGTGGATCGGGGAACGCCTTAGCTGCGTCCATACATCACTATTCTGGGTGAGCCACTTGCAGAAATGAATAAAATCCAGACCATTGCTTCACTGTAGTATTATGTTGAAGCACCAAGGGACAGATGATCAGAAACCAGTTTCACTAGTCTGTTGACATTTCTTCGCTAATGCACAGTTTGTACTTAGTGATATGAAATCCTGATTTAGTTGGGTAGATGTTCAGTAGATTGGCAGTTCTGTGCATGCTGGTGTTTCTCTTTACTTTGTGTACACATGACATTTTACTATGACGTGTGTAACTGGTGTAATCTCATAAAGTGCCAGTTTATATAATTTCAGCTGGTACTTCTGCTTCAGTGATTTAACAAGATGTACTCGAGTAGTATCACACAGATGAAGTAGCTTTAGTTCACACAGCGCCGTCCTTCTAGTGCTTTTCGGTGTAAAACGCTCCCCTCTATCCAAAATGCATTATTGATGACTCACTCAGTTGAGGGATTGTTTGGGGATTGTTCAGCTAGAACAAAGACTAGAAAGGAGAAGATGAAGGACAGAAAGAAAGAAAGCAGAAAAGAAGAAATAAACAACTGGCTCATTTACCCCCTGTGTAATTACACTTCAGTCTGTAGTGAAGAATACATTGATTTTTTTTTTTCTGCTTCTATAAAATGTGTTTTTGTTTTTGTTTTTTTTAAATGAGTGACAGATCGTTTTCATTCCACTGAAGGACTGGAGCATAAAACTCACACAAGTCTGTCACTTAAATTAATTATGCATAGTTTTTACTTTTTCAGTCAACCATCAGATTTTCACCTTCCAACAATCTTGAGGAACGTCCCAGTCACCTTGGTGATTCTACCATTTATCTTGTCAGATTTTCCTATGGTGTGAGGGGTGTTATAAACGATCCAATCTGCTTGGAAGAACGTTATGATCTGAAGTCAGATCATAAATATCCAACATGTTCAATATTTATATTCTGATGTCTTGTTGTGTGGTGAGGTCCTCAAGGACAGACAAGCACACACAAAAAAATTGTTGAAACTGACATTCAGGACATACAGTGGTGTGAAATTGTTTTCCCCCCTTCCTGATTTCTCCTTTTTTCTTATGTTTGTCACACTTAGATGTTTCAGATCATCAAACAAATTTAAATATTAGACAAAGATAACACAAGTTAACACAAAATGCAGTTTTTAATTGAAGGTGTTTATTATTAAGGGTAAAAAAAAAACCTAACCTACATGGCCCTGTGTGAAAAAGTGATTGCCCCCTGTTAAAACATAAATTAACTGTGGTTTATCACATCTTTGGAAAGCTGAGTTCAATTTTCTAGCCATTTCTAAAGCTTTGGGACTCCAGCGAACCACAGTGAGAGTCATTATCCACAAATGGCAAAAACATGGAACAGTGGTGAACCTTCCCAGGAGTGGCCGGCCAACCAAAATTTCCCCAAGAGTGCAGCAACGACTCATCCAAGAGGTCACAAAAGACCCCACAACAACATCCAAAGAACTGCAGGGCTCACTTTTCTCAGTTAAGGTCAGTGTTCATGACTCCACTATAAGAAAGAGACTGGGCAAAAATGGCCTGCATAGTAGAGTTCCAAGTCAAAAACTACTGCTGAGCAAAAAGAATATAAAGGCTCATCTCAGTTTTGCCAGAAAACATCCTGATGATCCCCAAGATGTTTGGGAAAATACTCTGTGAACTGACGAGACAAAAGTTGAACTTTTTGGCCGGTGTGTCTCCCATTACATCCGGTGTAAAAGTAACGCAGCATTTCAGAAAGGAACATCATAGCAACAGTAAAATATGGTGGTGGTAGTGTGATGGTCTGGGGCTGTTTTGCCTCTTCAGGACCTGGAAGACTTGCTGTGGTAAATGGAAGCATGAATTCTGCTGTCTACCCAAAAATCCTAAAGGAGAAAGTCCAGCCATCTGTCCATGACCGCAAGCTGAAGCACACTTGGGTTCTGCAGCAGGACAATGATCCAGAACACACCAGCAAGTCCGCCTCTGAATGGCTTAAGAAAAACCAAATGAAGACTTTGGAGTGGCCTAGTCAAAGTCCTGACCTGAATCTGATTGAAATGCTGCGGCATGACCTTAAAAAGGCGGTTCATGTTCAAAAACCCTCCAGTGTGGCTGAATTACAACAATTCTGCAAAGATGAGTGGGCCAAAATTCCTCCACAGCGCTGTAAAATACTCACTGCCAGTTATCGCAAACGCTTGATTGCAGTTGTTGCTGCTAAGGGTGGCCCAACCAGTTATTAGGTTTGGGGGCAATCACTTTTTCACACAGGGCCATGTAGGTTTGGATTTTTTTCCCTTAATCATAAACACCTTCATTTAAAAATTGCATTTTGTGTTTACTTGTGTTATCTTTGTCTAATATTTAAATTTATTCTATGAGCTGAAACATTTAAGTGTGACAAACCTCCAAAAAAAAAAGAGAAATCACGAAGGGGGCAAACACTTTTTCACACCACTGTAGCTACTGTATAACCAACGTAATCTTACTCGTGTCATTTTTTTTTTCCAATTTTTCCCCTCTTCCTGTTGTGTGTGTGAGAGAGAGAGAGAGAGAGAGAGAGATTTTTAATGATGACATCACAGGTTGCTCAGAAGTCCAGCTCTAGAGACCACGGCAAAATTATCACTTTATCTGGGGTGGCAGTGGAATCAGGAGGTAGAGCGCGTCGTCTAACAACCAGAGGGTTGGCGGTTCGAATCCCACTATCCCCAGTCATCCTGCAATTGTGTCCCTGTGCAAGACACTTTACCCACCTTGCCTCCAGTGTCCATGACACTGGGTATGAATGTGTATAAATGTTCGCTAGTGGTCGGAGAGGTTGTTGGTGCGGATTGGCAACCATGTTTCCATCAGTCTGCCCCAGGGCAGCTGTGGCTGCAGAAGTAGCTTACCATTATCAATGTCTGTCTGGAGTGAATGAATAATGGACTCACAGTAAGTGCTTTGAGATGTCACTTGATATGTAAAGCACCATATAAATCTAGTCCATTATTATTATTATTATCTGGAACAATTTTGTTTTATTCTCTAACCTACTGAAAAAAACTTACTCAAATTCCAAGTCAAAATATTGTCATTTAGAGCATTTATTTACAGAAAATGACAACTTACAACAAAAAATATTACTAAAATACTTAAGTTTTGAACTTCCGGTTATGGCTGCCACGTAGGACGGACGTGTCTCGCTCTGCTCTGATCCTGGAGAAAAAAAATCGGCAAATAACTCTCTCATTTGGGACAGAACGTATCCCAGCATTTGGGCGAGGATATGTCGGCGAAGCCTAAGGCTGGAAAACCAGGAAAAGGAAAAAGCGAGCCGCCGAAACAGTCCAAATTAACGGACTTTCAGGTCTGTGACGCAGCAAACAAAACTCCATATATGGCGGAGGAGGCTGGCGGCGGTGCGATGTCTGCGGGGAATGGCGCAGATGCGCTGATGGCTGCCATGAGTTCAATGAGAGCGGACTTTTCCTCTAGATTTGATGGGATTATGACAGCGTTGGAAGGAATAAGAAAGGAATTGGGTGACTGTGTAGAACGAACGGCGCAGATGGAGCTCCGTCTCGCTAGTGCTGAAGATGACGTCACCCGTCTTCAATTAAAGGTGCGCACTTTGGAAAAAAAAAATAAATCTCTGGAAGATAATATTTTGGATTTGGAATCTCGGTCGAGACAGAATAATTTGAGGCTGGTGGGTCTTCCAGAGGAATCAGAAGGTCGGGACGTATGTTCCTTTCTGGAAAAGTGGATTCCGGAGGTGCTGGGCAGCGAGGAGTTGCAATCAGCAGTGGTTCTGGAAAAAGCACATCGTATTGGCCCACGGAGAGACAAGGGACCGCCGAGGACCTTAATTATGAAGTTTCTTAGCAACAGAGACAGGATGAAGATCTTCAACGCTGCACGTGCTAAAGGAGAGATTAAACACCAGGACCAGCAGGTGCGGTTCTACCCAGATTTGGCCACAGGAATCCAGCAATTGAGGAAGCAGTTTGATCCCATACGTAAGGAGCTGCGCAACCTTGGGATTCGTCATGGTGTAATCTATCCTGCGAGACTGCTGACCACGTATGAGGGCAGAACCCACATCTTCAAGACCCCAGAGGAGGCGCAGGAGTTCATCAAGAAGATCAAAGAAGAAGAAGAGACTGGTGGGAGCTAAGCATGAACAAAATATAAGGTAGAATAATTAAGCATTTGCACAGGCATCTGACTGACTTGAAGTAAATAGTAAGTTTACAAAATATAGATTGTATTATATATTAAAAAAACAAAACAAAAACAAAACAAACAAAAAAAAAAAACTATGATGTACAAAGTTGTTAAAAATTTTGGAGTTAAGTTGGAAAACTACAGAGGAGAGTTAATGTTACGTCATTAAAAGCAGTAGAGTTAGGGTGATTGGGAGGATGAAGAAGGAGTGGCTTAGGCTGTTCCCCGTGGGTGTGGAACGGTCGATGGCTATATCGGGAGACAGAATTTTTCTTTTGATTTTGGGGGGTTTGCCACAAGTGTGGGAAGGGGAAATTTGTTTGTGTGTAGTTTGTAGGATGAATGTTCAACCACTCATGTTTTTGCTTCTCTGTATGAGCATGTTTACACTGCAAGGTAATCCCAAACTCTCTATTGATCATGGACCAAAGTGTTAATCTTAATTTAACTTCATGGAATTGCAGAGGTCTACAAAATTTAAAAAAACTTAAACAAGTTATGAATAAAATAAAGGACATGGGTTCAAGAATTGTGTTTTTACAAGAAACTCATCTGATAGAGGAGGATGTTAAAAGAATTAGGAGTAGATGGCAGGGAAGTGTATTCACCTCTTCATTTTCATCCCGAGCCAGGGGAGTTATGACTCTCATACATAAATCAGTTCCTTTTCAGGTGAAAAATGTAATTGGAGACAAATTTGGAAGATATGTAATCATTCAAGGTTCTTTGCTATTAGAAAATATAAATCTTGTGAACTTATATGGTCCCAATATAGATGATCAGAAGTTCTTTGCTAATTTATTTCTCATCTTATCATCACTTACAGGGCAACATATAATAGCAGGGGATTTTAATTGTACATTGAATCCAGGTATAGATAGATCAACAGGACTGGATTGTACGCACATTGGATGTAGGATGACTATTAATCATTTTATGAAAGAATTGAGATTGTTAGATATATGGAGAGAAATGAAACCACAAGTTAAAGCCTATTCTTGTTATTCCAGTACCTACAAGACATTCTCACGTATTGATTATTTTTTGATTTCCACAGAATTAAGGTCCAAGATTCAAAACTGCTTTTATGATAACATCGTGATTTCTGATCATGCACCCTGTTGTCTAATATATGTAGATAAAAAATTGACAAAGGAATCAGGTAGATGGCAATTTCAGCATAAATGGCTTCAGGATGAGGAATTTGTCAAGTATATAGAAAAACAGATAGACGAGTTCTTTGACATCAATACTACACAAACATCAGCATGTGTAAAGTGGGAGGCTTTCAAAGCTTTTATTAGGGGACATATTATTAGTTATACAGGATCAAAATCTAAGAAGACTCGAGAGGAGAGAGCTAAATTGGAACATAAATTAAAAAGTCTTCAGGAAAAAGTGTATGCAGGAAGTGACCCAAGGTTGGAGAATGAATTACTGATTTTGAGAGCTGAATACGACAAAAAATCAGCGAATAGAGCTGCCTCGAGTCTTCTAAGATTGAAACAATCTTTTTATGAACAAGGTGAAAAATCAGGAAAATTATTAGCATGGCAGATTAAACAATTGGAAATTAAAACACCAATTACCAGTATTATAAGTAATGGACAGGTAGTTATAGATCCTTTAGAAATTAATAGAGCCTTTAGAGATTACTATGAAAAATTATATGATACCAAAAATGAACCTGATTTAACAAAACTAAATGGGTTTTTGAATGAACTATCTATACCGTGTATTCCAAATGAAAACAGGGAGATATTGGAGTCTAAAATTAGTCAAGAAGAAGTTGGGCTAGCCATTGATAATATGAAATCAGGAAAAAGTGCAGGACCAGATGGTCTTCCAGTTGACCTTTATAAAAAATTCAAGAATAAATTAATAAAACCTTTTTTGGAAATGGTTTTAGAAGCATTTCAAAATAATAATTTACCATCATACATAAATAATGCCTTAATTATACTGCTGCCAAAACCAGGTAAGCCCTCTAATAAATGTGAAAATATGAGACCAATAAGCCTATTAAACGCCGACCTTAAGATAATCTGTAAAATTTTAGCAAGACGAATACAAGAAATTTTACCAAATATTATTAATCGAGATCAGAATGGCTTTATAAAGGGTAGACAAGGCTTCCATAATGTAAGAAGACTATTTAATATTATTTATTTTAATAAAGAAGCACCGGATACAGCTCTCCTATCATTGGACGCCGAAAAGGCCTTTGATAGAGTTGAATGGCCCTTTCTTTTTGAAGTCCTACAAAGGTTTGGACTTGGAAATAATTTCATAAAATGGGTTCAAATAATATACAATAATGCTACAGCAGAAATCCTAACAAATAACAATATTTCAAAACCAATAAAAATCAATAGAGGATGTCGACAAGGCTGTCCACTTTCACCTTTACTGTTTACTATGGCAATTGAACCTTTAGCGATAGCGATACGTTTACATTCACAAATATATGGAATTAAAGTTGGACCAACAGAACATAAAATCTCCCTGTACGCCGATGATATAATTTTGTTTATGTCGAATCTAAAAAAATCAATTCCAACCTTGTTGAATTTAATAAAGAATTTTGGGGAAATATCAGGATATAAAATAAATAAAACTAAATCTTCAATATTAATGCTAAATGAGACCCAGAGAAATTACCCAGCCCCTGAGGTAAATCAATTCAATGTTGTAAATCGGTTTAAATATTTAGGAATCCAAATTATGCCTAAGCTAGAATCAGTCGCCAGTGTCAACTATGAAGCCTTAATGTCAGATATCAATGAGTTAACTCAGAGATGGATGTCACTACCAATGTCGATGATCGGGAGAATCAATATACTTAAAAGTAATATTTTACCTAAAATACTTTATTTATTTCAATACATTCCCTTATCACCACCTTTAGATCTATTCTCAAGAATAAAAAAAAAGTTAGTGGAATTTATATGGAACAACAGGAGGGCTAGATTACGTTTGTCTTTATTATATTTACCATTTGATCGTGGAGGTCTGAAATGTCCAAATTTTATGTTGTATTATTTGTCGGCACAACTGAGGTCTATGACATATTATTTTTCATCAAATGATCTCCCTCACTGGACTGAAATGGAATCATACAATTTACCTTTACCTCTTCCCATATTCATATACTCAGATTCGGCAAAAAAATTACAAAAACAAGTTAAAAACCCATTTGTAAAGCATATGATCAAAATATGGTGTGAAGCTAAAAACTATTTAAAAGAACCACAGTTATTGTCACAATTTAGTCCAATATGGGGTAATCAATATTTTAAACCAGGGAGAGCGGACGCTGTATTTAAAGTATGGAATTTAAAAGGGATACAAAAGATTCAGGATTTATATTTGCCATGTGCAGACAACATAATGTCTTTTGAAGAGCTGAGGATCAAATTTAATCTCAATAGAACACATTTTTTTAAATATCTTCAACTTAGAAACTTTATTCGATCAAATCAAAATAAAGCTCTCACTCGACCTATTTATTCATCCTTGGAAAAAATGATGATGAAAGATAGTAAAAGAAAGGGTATTATTTCAGAGTTTTATAACTCATTGACACTATCTTCAAGTGAAAATTCACTGAAAAGATTAAACTACTGGAAAGAAGATCTGCAAATTGAAATTTCAGAGGAACAATGGGAATTGGCTTGTACAGAAGCTCAAACCAAATCAATAAATGCACGCCTTAAATTGATACATTTCAAATGGTTAATGCGGATGTATGTTACACCGGACGAGTTAAATAGATATAACAAAAATATACCAGATACATGCACAAAATGCATGGAAAGTAAAGGAACCCTATTTCATTGTTTATGGGAATGTAGATTAATAAGAATGTTTTGGGAGGAGGTGAGGGTAACAATTGAAAAAATAATCTCAAAACAAATCATATTGAATCCTAAACTGTTTTTGTTGGGTCTGTACCCAGAAAAGCATAATTTCAATAAAAGTGAAAGAACATACATAGACCTCAGTTTGCTTAATGCCAAAGAATGTATTGCACTATTATGGAAAAAGACTCATAGACCAGATGTGACTCAGTGGTTAAGACAGATGTTAACAAACCTTCCATTAGAAAGAATAACATATATACTGAAATCAAAGGAAATTGTGTTTGAGAATATATGGAGACCTTTTATTGATTATGTAAAAAATTTAAACATAACTCTTGAAGAAGAAGGTGAATGATGTGTGTGGACCTTGTAAATTCCAAACTGGTGAACATAATATGTATACTAATATATTGGATTGTCTAGACTAAACAGAGGAGCATTGTTGAAGACTTGATTTTGTTGGTGGTTGTTGGTGTTTTTAGGGCATTTTTTTTTTTTTTTTTGTAGTACTTTAGTGTTAGTGTTTGATTGTTTGTATCATGTTTGTTAAAAAAAAAAAAAAGGTTCAATAAAGATATTGTGGAAAAAAAAATACTTAAGTTTTAACTTAGGAAGAACTCAGAAATCTGTATCTCTGGAACATTTGTGGAATTTTTATTCACAGCTTTCATACATCTTACCAAGCTTATGTGACGAGCTAATCAGTACCTCCTTAAGTAGATTGAGGTGTCCTTATTACGTCCGCCAAGAGGAGGAAGTAAGGTTTTTACCAGCGTTGGTTGGTTTGCTGGTCTGTCTGTTAGCAACATTACTCAAAAAGTTATGAATGGATTTTGATGAAATTTTCAGGAAAAGTGTTTAATGGTATAGGGAACAGATGATTCGAGTTTGGTGATGATTTGAGAATGAATACCACCACCAAGGGCTTTGTTTGTATTTGTGTAGCAGGATTACACAAAAACTACTGGATGGATTTGGATGAAATTTTCACCAGAGGTGGTTCTTGGGCTAGAGAGGAGTCCATTATATTTTGGTGATGATCTGAGAATGCATACCTCAGCCAAGGCTCTTATTTTCTCACAGTGTCTTAGCAACAATACTCCAAAACTAATAGACTTTGGTGCAATTTTCACCAAAAGTGGCTCTAGGCCTACACACAAACCCATTACATTTTGGAGGTGATCCATGAGAGACGGAAGGAACCTTGGCAGAGGTATGCGCTCTGAGTGCTTTTCTAGTGTTAGAATTCAACAGATTCTGAAACTGAATGGCTGCCATACATGTAGAGATGCTAACTTAAAGATTTTACAGTGGTCTCTCATTTTTTTCCAGAGCTGTACATGGAATGTCTATTGCATATGGTACAAACACATTTACTGAACAATAAATCTTTCTGTCAATTTTCATTAAATTCTGGGATTTTTTTTTAAATGTTAATTTGTAAATTTGCAGGTTTTCATTCCCTTGAATTTGTGCATTTTTTGTGTAAATTTGCACCTCCCTACTCTCTGCTTATTCTTGTAGATTTCCGACTTTGTTCTTGTAACGTTGCTTTTATATGTAAATTTGTGATTATTACATAATTTGTTTAAGCTTCTTCTCTTGTAAATTTGTAAAGTAAGCCTAGAAGTAATAAAACCTGAAATTCCGCAGGTGAAAAGGCAGATTTGGAGATCAGGTTTGTGTGCAGGTTAAATGACATCCTGCTGTGGGCTTGAGTTAAAAAAATTAAGAGTTTCAGTTCATCTAAGTTGAAAGCTTCTGTATATAAAAAATTAAGCATTTATGCAGCAGCAATAACAAAAGTTAGCTGTGGAAACAACGTAAATTTTCTATCTTTGTGGTATCCCGCTAACAGTTTAGTACATGGTTTTTTACTGTAAGATTTTCCTCTGCTGAAGAATTCACACTAACACAAAGAGGTTATTCGTACTGAGAGATTACAGCAATCTCTGCAAAGTTAGCTGTGAGCCACGCTGTAATTATCAAGTTTGCCTGTAGACTGCATAATGGTATCAACAGTTACTATCTATCTTTTCTGTGACACATGAATGCACCTCCTCTGTTATTTCTCTTTCAATGATAGGGGTTGTGATCAAATCTGGACACACCTTCCACAACGTGATTTTCTTTGTTGCAACTCCTGTTATTTAAGCTGCATTCCTACTGGTTGCATAATGATGTGGGTTGTAACAACAGTTGTAGCTACTATTCTAGTTGTAATGATGTCACAGTTTAACTGTTGAGTCCATCCACTGTCAGTCTAAAGTTTTTGAATTTATTTTGTATGTTAGACAGCAAAGGTTTATCTGGTTGTTTTTTGGATTCCTGATACCTTTTATTTCAGATTTAGTAGACTAGAAATAATGAGCATACACTCACTGGTCGCTATATTAGGTACACTAGTTCAACCAAAGTCTGCAGAAGAGCATCTCTGAATGCACAAAATGTCCATTCTTGAAATAGATGGGCTACAGCAGCAGCAGCAGACCACACTGGGTGCCACATCTGTCAGCTATGGGAGGGAGATAGAGTTGAAACCAGAAGTTTACATACACTGTATAAAAAGACACACAGCATTGCCTTTAAACTGTATGACTTGGCAAGGCAAGTTTATTTGTATAGCACATTTGCGTACAAGACAATTCAAAGTGCTTTACATAAAACATTAAAGTATTACAGCAAGTTGCAAAAGGAATACATAAGAATTTAAAAGCAAACTAAAAAAAATAAAGAAACAAGCTAAAATAAAATAAGAGAAAAAGTGCAAGAAATAAGTTACAGTGCATTGTGGGAGACTAACAATTGTTCTGCTGAAAGGCAGCGGCAAATAGGAAAGTTTTTAACCTTGATTTAAAGCAGCTGAGAGTTTCAGCAGCCTTGATGCTTTCTGGGAGTTGTTCCGTATGTGAGGAGCATAAAAACTGAACGCTGCCTCACTATGTTTGGTTCTAACTCTGGGCACAGATAGTAGGCTTGACCCTGATGACCTGAAGGCTCTGGGTGGTTCATAATGGACCAGAAGATCTGAGATGTATTTTGGCCTGAAACCATTCAGAGCTTTATCTATTTTATGACAGACAGGAAGCCAGTGTAAAGATCTGAGGACTGGAGTTATTTGATCTACTTTCTTGATTTTAGTGAGGGCTCAAGCTGCAGCGTTCTGAACTAACTGCAGCTGTCTGATGAACTTTTTACAGAGACCTGTGAGGACAGCGTTACAGTAGTCCAGCTTACTGAAGATAAATGCATGGACAGGTTTTTTTTTAGATCCTGCTGGGACATCAGATCTTTAATCCTCACTATGTTCTTTTAGTGATAATAGGCTGACTTCACTACTGTCTTAATGTGGCTGTTAAAATTCAGGTCTGAGTCCAGAATGACACCCATATTTCTGGCTTGGCTGTTAGTTTTTAGCATCATTGATTGAAGCTGAGTGCCAACTTTTTGAGTCTTTCTTATTTGGCTTAGAAAATGATTATATCTGTTTTGTCTTTGTTTAACTGAAGAAAATTTTGGCACATCCACTCTTTAATTTGGTCAGTGCATTTGATCAGGGTTTTAATTGGACCATAGTCTTTTGGTGAGATGGTTATGTAAATTTGTGTATCATCTTCATAATTATGGGAATATATTTTGTTGTTTTTTTATGACTTTAGCGAGTTGGAGCATATAGATGTTGAAAAGCAAAGGTCCCAAAAAGGAACCTTGGAGAACTCCACAGGTTATTTTTGTTTACTCAGATATGTAGTTACCTATAGACACAAAATAGTCCCCGTCTTGGGTCAAACATTTTGGGTATCCTTCTACAAGCTTCTCACAATAGTTTGCTAGAATTTTGGCCTGTTCCTCCTGACAGAACTGGTGTAACTGAGTCAGGTGCGTAGGCTGCCTTGCTCACACACATCTTTTCAGCTCTGCCCACAAATTTTCTGTGGGATTGAGATCAGGGCTTTGTGATGGCCACTCCATTCTGGAACTCTTAACACTGATTCTGTGTACAAGAAGGGGATGAGCAGACTACTTTCTGAGGAAGCTGAGATCCTTCAGTGTGTGCAGCAAAATGCTGGAGCTCTTCTATCAGACCATCGTTGCCAGCGCCATCTTCTCTGCTGCTGTTTGTTGAGGTTCAGGTTCAGGTTACTTTATTTGTACCCGTAGGTAGATTTGTTTTGCAGTCAGGTGACATCCATATTTACAAACCACAATTACATTCAACATTAACACAAACACAGGCACACATGAAGCTGACTATAAACATGATAAAAATACTCAAGTCTCCACCAATCAGGACATAGGACAAAGAGATAAGAGAAAAAACAAGGAGATAAGAGAGAAGGGTCATATTAGAAAGTTAAAGACTAGTCAAAGAGGTTAAAGACACAAAAGTCTAAAACCCAATAAAAGATTTAGAACCCCAATAAAAAAAACACAAAAATAAGTAAATATAAAATCAAATTAATAAATAGGTAACTAAATTATGTGCAATATATTGTTACATCTTGTTCAACTCTTTAACAGCAGCAGGAACAAAGCTGTTTGACTAGCGCTGGGTTTTACTTTTTGGGACAGCAAACCTCCGTCTGGAGGGAAGAAGCTGAAGGTGGCGGTGCAAAGGGTGGGAGTCATTTAAAATGGAGGTAGCAATCCTCTGTACCTGTCTGGTGTGCAGGGATGTCAGGCTCAGCTGTGACTCACCAAGCAAGCTACTGGACCATCTAACAACCTGATCCAAGGATTTCCTCTGTTTCAGTTTTGTCTGACCAAACCATGACACTAAAGAAAAGGATAAAACAGATTCAATAAAAGCCCGATAAAACAGTGTCATTATGGTTCGGTCAGTTTGGAAGTGTGTAAGTTTCCTTAAACAATAAAAATGTTGCTGACCCTTTTTGCACATCCTTTCACAGTTCTCTTCAAAGTTCAAATTACTATCAATAATCGTCCCAAGATATTTGTAGGATTGTACACATTCAGTGGTCTGGCCTTTTAGTACAGTGACTTTGTGCCTGGGAGTTTTCCTCCTAAAGTCAATAATCATATCTTTAGTT
Source organism: Pholidichthys leucotaenia (assembly GCA_020510985.1). Classification (NCBI taxonomy): domain Eukaryota; kingdom Metazoa; phylum Chordata; class Actinopteri; order Cichliformes; family Pholidichthyidae; genus Pholidichthys; species Pholidichthys leucotaenia. The sequence continues at coordinate 103,672,612 of CM035848.1, forward strand.
TTTGTCGTATTCAGCTGCAGGTAGGAATCCTCACACCAGTGAACAAAATCATCAACTACTGGGCCGTGGCCACTCTCACCATCCTGGAGGAGACTGACAACAACTGAATCATCAGCATACTTTATGTGTTTGTTGTCATGTCTGCTCCGACACATGTTTGTGTACAGGATGAAGAGTAGTGGTAACAACACACACCCCTGCGGAGAGCCAGTAGAAGAACACTTTTGGTCAGACAATGTACCTTGACCCTTACTCTCTGTGTCCTGTTGGTTAAAAAATCTAGAATCCAACCCACCAGATTATTACTCAAATCAAATTGTTGCAGGAGCCTTTCAACTAAAATATGAGGTTGGATTGTATTAAAGGCGGAAGAAAAGTCCACAAATAAAAGCCTGGCGTGTGTCCCATTAAAATCCAGATGTTTAAAAAGTATATTAAACAGAGTGACAGTGGCATCCTCCACTCCTCTGTGAGGCCTATAGGCAAACTGCAAATGATCCAGTGCATACTCAGTCTGTTTTAGGACCTCAAATCTGACCAGTTTTTCAAAAATTTTCATTAAAATTGAGGTCAAACCCACTGGTCTAAAATTATTTACCGTTTTTGGACAGCTGGATTTTGGAACGGGGACAACCACAGCATCTTTCCAGATCTTAGGCACATGTTGTGTCTGTAAGGACTTATTGAAAATGTAGTGAAACACAGGACTCAGTTCATGTGTACAGGACTTTACCAATCGCCCACATATATTATCAGGGCCCTGACTTTAGTTCACTTTTACAGCACAGAACGCCCTTTTAACATCCTGCACCTCAATATTAAAGTGCTGATTGCCTTTGAGTTTCTTTTTTTTTTTTTTTTTTTTTTTTATTTAAGTTTTTGTAAAGGGTATACAGGTCGTTACAGCAATGCAGTGTTTACATTTTCATCACATGTTCCCTTATTTTCTGATATCTGACAACATTGGAAGATTAATTCTTACAACACCCCTTTTTTTTTTTTTTTTTTTTTAAAGTGAAAGAAAAAGTGAAATTAAAGAGAAAAAAAAAACAAACAAATAAAACAAACAAACAAACCAGTAAAAAACAAACAAAAAGAAAAAGTAAGTAAATAAAGATAAAAGAGCATCTGAGTAGCGTTGGAACAAAGAGCGGAACCATTATTGAAATGGTATTTGTCAAAGATTAGATCTAATGGAAGACACATATGCGGTCCAGGGTTGCCAAAAGTTCATGAACCCATCCATGTCCTGTCTCAGTGCGAATGTCAACTTTTCCATCGAGTAAATGTCTTGGATCACGTTAGTCCAATCTTCAGGTGTAGGACAGTCCTTCAACATCCATTTTTTAGTTAGAGCTTTTTTGCTTGCCAATATTAAAACATTGAATAAGTATTTTTCTCCTCGTCTTTCCAGTGAGTCCGGTAGTAAACCCAAATACAAAGTTACAAAAGAAAAGGGAACTGTAATTTTGAATATTTTCCCCAATATTGTCTGTACATTGGTCCAATATTGGTGGATAACTGGGCATGACCAAAACACATGAAAATGATTTGCAGTCTTTTCACCACACAAGCGCCAACAGTTCAATCCCTTATGGGTAAATTTGATTTGTGCAGGTGTTCTGAAAAATCTTGCCAAGTTTTTCCATCCAAATTCTCTCCACTGCAGGGATGAGGTACTTTTCCATTGCTGTTTATTTAGCTTTTCCCATATTTCCAGATGTAAAGTGAAATTCCCCTCTTTTTCCCATCTCTCTTTTATATAAGATGTGTTGTCTCCTTTTAAGTCTTGAAGACCTTGGTATATTGTAGAAATGTATCTGATCCCTGGGATCCCTTTATATGCCATTAAGAAGACCTTCAGAACACCTGACTGGGCCCTTTCCAAAACCTCCTTTTTAAGTATATTGTTTATGTGGTGTCTAAGCTGGAAGAACCTGTAAAGGTCTTGATTTATTAGGCCTTGTTTTTTCAAATCTTCAAAACTTCTTAAGATTTGCCCTTTAAAAAAATCGTAATATTTTATCAGCCCCTTCTCCTTCCACTTTTTAAATCTGGTGTCTGTTTTATTAGGAGTAAAGTCCTGATCATAGGCGATCCATTGCAGAAGTCGATAGGGCTCTTTAGTTTGATTCTCTCTGACTATCTTAAACCAAATTTTTAGCGGGGTCTCTATCCACGGGTTAGTGTTATTCAAAAGCTTAGGTAAGACATTGTTCCCTATTATCGCCTGTAGGGGGATGTCACTTGTTATTTGGCATTCGATCTCCTTCCATTGTGCAGAGTAGACTGGGTTACATATCTCTACTAAAGTTTTAATTTGTGCGGCTTTAAAGTAGTCCCTGATATTTGGCAGCGCAAGCCCACCTTTGTCTTTGTTTAGCTGTAGGGTTCTATATCTGATTCTAGGTCTCTTGCCCTGCCATATGAATCTTGAGATCCTTCTGTCCAGCTCCTGCCATGTTTTTTTGGGAGGTTCTACCGGTATTGTTTGGAAAAGGTATAGAAGACGTGGAAGTATATTCATTTTGACTGCTTCAATTCTTTGTGCAATACCCAAGAATGGTATCATATTCCATCTTGCTAGGTCAGATTTTATTTTTGTCACCAGTGGATCATAGTTTAGTGATATAATTTTGTTGAGTTGTTTCGGGATATTGACCCCCAGATATTTCATAGATTCCGACTCCCAGTTAGTTTTGAGTTTGCTTAGTGAATAATGATTTGGGTCATAGTTGAATGTTAAAACTTGGGTTTTATGCATATTTAATTTGTACCCCGATAAATCTCCATACTCTGAAAAAACTGAGGTTAGTTCTGGTAAAGAAGTGTCCGGCTGCCCTAGGTATATTAAAATGTCATCAGCAAAGAGTGCTATTTTATGTTCCTTCTGACCAAGTGTAATACCTTGAATTTTTTGGTTTTGTCTTATCCATTGGCTCAGAGGTTCTATGAAGATTGCAAAGAGCAGTGGAGACAGGGGGCAGCCCTGACGACATCCTCTTTCCAGTTCAAAAGATGATGATAAATTACCGTTAATCCTTATTTTAGCTGTTGGTTTTTTATATAATGCCTGTATAGTTCTAATGAAGTTGTTATGAAAATTGAAACTGGATAAGATTCTGTATAGAAAAGACCAGTCAACCGAATCGAATGCTTTTTCAGCATCTAATCCTAATATGACTGCATTTAAGTTATATTTTTTTATATGATGAATTATGTGTAAAGTGCGTCGAATGTTGTCTTGTGTCTGTCTTTGTCTTATAAAACCTGTTTGGTCTAAATGAATTAGGTCTGTCAGTATATTCTCTAACCTTTTGGCAAGGATAATGGTAAAAAGCTTATAGTCCTGATTTAGTACACTGATTGGTCTGTAGTTGGAGCACTCTAGTTTATCCTTTTCAGGTTTAGGTATAACTGCAATGACCCCTTCTCTCCAGGAGGGGGGGATTTCCCCTGTGTGGAGGACATAATTAAATGTTTTCAGGAGGAGAGGAGATAGTTGCTGTTTAAAGGTTTTGTACCACTCTGCTGTATAGCCATCAGCTCCTGGGGATTTGTTAGCTTTAAGTTTCATAATTGCTTTTTCCAATTCTTTAGGATGTATTTCTGACAGTAGTGTTTTATTTTGTGACTCCGTAAGTTGGGGAAGGTTTAATGTGTTTAGGAGTGCCTCGGATGCGTTTTTATGTTTTTTGTGGGAGTATAAGTTCTTATAGTAATTCTCGAAGTTTTTAAGAATATCCTGAATTCTGAATTTTATTTCCTTTGATACTGGGTCTCTGATTTTGTAGATTGCTCTTTCTGTTTGATGTTTCCTCAATTTATAGGCTAGCAATTTTGCCGATTTACTGCCTGCTTCATAGTATTTTTGTTTCAGAAATGTAAGTTTCTTCTGGATTTCTATTGTGTAGATCTCATTTATTTGGTTTTTAATTTCCTTAATCTTGAGCGAGTCAGTAGAATGAGTGTTGCCTTTGTGTTCTTTTTCTAGGTTCCTAAGTTCTGACTCTAATGTGGATAGTTTTTCTTGTCTTAGTTTCTTTTGGGTTGCCAGTTTTGCAATAATCTTTCCTCTTATTACAGCTTTACATGCATCCCACAGTATTAAAGGGGATACTTCTCCATTATCGTTATCTTCCAAATATCTGAGAATATCTGACTCCAATTCATCTTTCAATGGTCCTTTCAGGACATTTGAATTTAACCTCCAAGAAAATGTATTATTTGTGTATTTTTGGATATTTAAGTCCATGTAGATCGGACTGTGGTCGGAGAGATCCATCAGTCCTATTTTACATGTTTTTACTCTACCAATGTCTCTATTAAACATAAAAAAATAGTCAATCCTTGAGTAAGATGAATGTGGAGTTGAGTAAAATGTAGTCTTTTACACTGGGGTTGAGTTCCCTCCACACATCACAGATTCCCATTTCTTTTAGTAGCATCCGAGTCTTCCTGTTTTGGGTGTTATTTTGATGTGGGGAATTACCAGAAGCATCCCAGTATGGATTCAGTCTAAGATTGAAGTCCCCACCACATATCACTAAACCTTGAGCTTTAGTTATCATTAGGTCGAATACATTTTTATAAAATTTCCAGTTAGCCCCTGGGGGAGCATACACATTCAGCAGGGTGATATCTTCTCCCTCTAGCCGCCCAGTTACCAAACTGTATCTCCCTTCTTTATCTTTGTGTTCTGATTTTTTTTCAAATGTAATTTTGGTTGATATCAATGTCGCTACTCCCCTCCTCCTCCCTGATTTATATGAAGATGAAGAGATCATTTTAAACCCTTGTCTACTGAGTTTATTGTGTTCCACGTCTGTTAGGTGGGTTTCTTGTAAAAGTATTATTCCTGCTTTGTCTTTTTTCATTTTGCCTAGAATCTTGGATCTTTTAACTGGATTCAGGATCCCTTTTACATTATATGAAATTATTTTGGTTACACCCTGTTTCTCCATTGTGTTGTTTTGTTTAGTATAACTGTGTGGTGGCCCTCTTTTGTGCTACTCAGAAACTGAAAGAACATTAAAAACAAGAAAAACATTAAGAACATAGTGTAAAAAACTTTAAAACAAAAAACTGTCAAAAGAACTTCCTGAGCTGAGGTCTTTTTAAAGACCCTGTAAGAGCCTTGATGGAGTGAAGGCTCTGAGGGAAATTCCTCAAACTCTGTTACGTGTTGAGGGCCCTCTCTTACCACTGAAAGTAGACCCATGCTTTTAACGTGAGTTTCAGAACCCAATCCAAACTTGTAATGATTTTTTTTTTTTTTCCTTTTATGCCTAAACCCTGTGAAATTGTGTGCACCCTCCCACCCCCATCACATCAAACATTCACGCAAAAACAGTATTTGTTAGTATGAGGAGAACATGTGGATTATTGTCACATTTCTATTTTAACAAGTTTTTTTTTTTTTTTTTTATTACAAAGACTTATTTGTTTCAAATAATATAATTGTTCCATGAAATGTTTTACCACATGCTGAATATGCATCTCCTTTAATGTTTGTTACCTTGTATGAGGGGGGTTGGATGTGCGGATTGATTCAAGAGAAAGGAAAAAAAAAAAAAAAAAAAAGGTCGCTATTCCAACCTGAAAACGGATAGTTTATCCGCGACGCTCTGGTGCTGGGTTTCCCGCTGCTGGTCCGTGGATTTTGAGGGTCTTTGTGTTGTCCATGTTTGCGCTTTGATCTTCTCACTCGGGTCTGCTGCGGGTTTAAACACCGTTACCGGGAGCCCTCTTCTCGCCATGTCAGCTGTTGCTTCTTCCGCCGAATTATAGAGACACGTTTCATCGCCGTAGAAGACCCTTAACTTCGCAGGAAATGGTGTCTGAAAGCGCAATTTCTTCTCTCTTAACACCTTTTTCGCGTCATTGTATTCCCTGCGCTTTTTAAGGACCTCCGGGGCGTAATCGTGTTCCACGTAGACTTTTCTCTCCTGGTGCATAAATCCTTTTTTCTGCCAGGCCAGTCTTACAACCTCTTGTTTTATTTTGAAATTGGAAAATCTTACCAACACCGAACGTGGGGGCGCTTCCGCCGCCGGCCTAGCGGCTAATGAACGATGTGCCTTTTCTATCTTCAAGTCGGTGGTTTGTGGAATATCCAATTTCTCTCTTAGTAAGGATTCCACGCATTCTGCCATTGAGTTAAAACCATTTTCGGTTCCTTCTATCAGACCATGAATTCTTATGTTGTCTCTTCTTTGTTTTCCTTCTTGGTCGGTTAGCTTAGCCTCTATAGCTGCTTGTCTTTTGCGTAGGTCCAGCACAGAATCTTCGAGCACTTTTATTCGATCCTCTGTTTCCAAGATTCGGTTCTCGGCCTGGTCCACTCTGCTGTTTGTCCTTTTCAATTCTTCTCTGAATTCCCGAAATTCGGCCGTAACATCTCGGCGAAATCGTCGTAGTTCCTCAAATAGTGATTTCAGGCTAACCCTTTTGTTAGCTATCACCAGCTCCTCGTCTTCTGAGCGGGGATCTTCCAGTTCAGATTCTCCGGCCGATACGTGTCCTAGCCTGGAGAATTTCAGTTTCTTCTGTTTTCCTTTAGACATGATGATTTTGTCTTTTGATTTTCACTCCTCCAAAAATCCGTTAAGTTTGATTTTCAAGGTGTTATCCTGGATTGAGTCTGAGAGCTTCAGTGTTAAGCTGCAGTCGCCATGGCGTCCAGGTGATCGTTCGCCTTTGAGTTTCTGTTACAAATCTTGGGTTTCTGTGCTAAAATCAGATGAATCAAAACGACCATAAAAACAATTAAGAGCATTAGCCAGCTCTGTGTCTGAATTAAAACCATCTAAAAACACAGGATTACTGCGGTCTGTGCTCTGAAGGCCTGCAATAGTTTTCATACTGGCCCAGGCTGAACCAAGCTTGTTTGTTGCTATCTTACTTTCCAACTCTGATTTATAATTCTGTTTTGCTCTTAAAATTTCAGCCTTCAGCTCTTTTGTGGCAACCTGCAGCTCAGAAACAACCCCATTTAAAGGCAAGTGCTTTCCTCTGTAAGCAGGATTTAACTGATTTTGTAACCCATGGCTTGTTGTTGGGGTATATTTTGACACGTTTACGTGGATCGATCATGTCTCTGCAGAAAGCCATGTATAAGCATGTCACGTCTACTAAAGAGTCCAAATCTTCTCCATGGTCTAGCATGAACACCTCCCAGTCTGTACAGTTAAAGCATTCCTGGAGGCAGAGCACTGAATCCTCTGTCCAAACGTTTATGTCCCTGGTCTTTGTCTTCTCTCTTTTGAGAGCAGTTTTATATGTGGGCAGCAAATGTACACAGTTGTGATCTGAGGATCCTAAAGGAGGAAGGGGAAGAGATTTATAGGCCCTCTCTATGGATCCATAGCACAGGTCCAATGTCTTTTTTCGCCTGGTTGGGCAGGAGACATACTGATAAAAGTTTTTAAGTGTCTTCTTTAGAAACACATGGTTAAAATCCCCAAGTATGAATTTTGGAGCCTCTGGGGAAATCGACTGCAACCGCTGTACCACATCAAAGACGGTGCTGGAGGCGGAGGCAGCATTGGCCCTCGGGTGAATGTACATAGTCGTTATGAAAAGTTGGGGGAACTCACGGGGCAGATAAAAAGGGCGTAGTGACACGGACAGCAGCTCCACATCTGGTGTACAGATGCGCTCTCTGACCGTGACGGATGTACAGTACTGTTTATTAATATATAAACATACGCCGCTCCCCTGACATTTCCTCGTTACCTCTTCCTGCCGATCCAAGCGAAGTGGGGCTCCAAAGCCATCAATACACAGGTCCGGGTCTCAGTCATGCACCGTAAGCCACGTCTCCGTGTAAGCCATGACACAGCAGTTCTTGAAATCCTTCTGATATCGTATATTTCCTTGAATTTCATCCACTTTATTTCTCAGGGATTGTACGTTCCCCATAATAATGGAAGGAAGAGGAATGCGGTTAAGCTGACGCCTCCTCAGGCTTAATCTTACGCCTCCACGCTTTCCGCGTTTCCTCCTCTTGTCTCTCTTTTCATTGCTGTGTCCATGAAAATCTCTTAAAATAAAGTCCGGCAGTTGCAGCACAGACTCAAACACAGATGCTGAATTATCCATGTTTAAATGCAGTAACGTGTCTCTGGAATACTGTATTCTTCCCGGCGAGATCCCGATCACGCTTACCTCCAAGACAAAGAGCCGGTAGGAAAGAAACAACAGTGCAGAAACAAGAAGGAAATCCATACTGATGGAACCAGGGAGCGCTTCGTTATATAGTCCACAAACATTCAAGGACAAAAACAGCACAGAGAATCACGTTAAAGCACATTAAAGTGCATAAAAACAGACACACAGACATCAAACTTTTTTTCACCCGCTGCTGGTCGCTGTGTGCGCATGCGTCCGAAAGGCCCGAGGTAGCAGTATCAGAGCCAGCAACACCAACAGACTTGACAAGATTATCAAGAAGGCTGACTCTGTAGTTGGTCGCAGTTCAGAGACCTTTGAGACTGCGGTGGAGAGGAGGACATTGAACAAACTGCTGTCCATCATAGACAATCCTGATCACCCCCTCCACCACACACTGAATGGACAGCGGAGCACGTTCTCCAGCAAACTGCTACAGCTCTGCTGGAGAACGGTCAGGTACAAGAAATCTTTTCTGCCACATGCCATTTCACTGTACAATAACTCACTCTAATGTTGAATTTTGGTCATAACAATACTGCCACACTGCACCTACAGTCTTAATTTGTACCTCACATTTCACCCTGTGCCTTATAATCCTTCTTTGTACAGTCAGTACTATCCATAGATTCATAAGGATCATCATCTATTTAACCTAGTAGTAGCCTATGTAGTATATAAAGTTATCTAAGCATTTTTTACTTTCTTGGGTAACTCCTTTTTCTATTTTGCTGTGTATATTTCTGTTTGTTTGGGTCATCTACTGTGTCATGCTGCTGTTAACACTTAGTGGGGCAGATTAGTGAAAGAATCTTTCACTTGGTGATACAAGCACCAAAATTGGCACAAATGAAGTTCAGGACCTACTTTTTAAGAAAAGTACGCTCTCCAGCTGAAAATCCAATATGGCCACCATTTTTTCAAGATGGCCGCCTCTGATATGGGTTTACAGCAGTATTTGGCTTAAATTCTGACGATATCATGCTACTTTTATGATCTATATATCAAAATATATGTTTTTGGAGACAAGAAATCCAATTTTGCCTTCCAAATATCATAATTATCAACTACTATGATGATATATTGAAAATATAATGAAGAAACACTACCTGAGTGAAGATACTGATATGATGTGATGTATGTTTCCCACCACTCAATACAGAGCTGTAGTATAGACTGAACTGGCTAGCTTGAATTGACTCTTGGTCACCTGTTTTACTCCTTGCATTTGCAGGAACACAGTTGTGTACATTTCAGGGTGCGGCGGTAGCATTTACATGGTCCACGACATTCACCCGTGCAGCGACAGTTTGTCAGCTGCTGGCAAGACTGAGCAATGGGTGGCAGGGTTGACCAGACAACTGCCCAGACTTCACCATTCTTCTGCCAGCCCCAGTTGGCAGGGCTTTCAGGTTGCATTTTGCACGATGTTGCCTGGCCCCATATACAGGCTGCCTGGAAGACAGAACGTCTAACATGCTGAGTGAGAAATGCACTGGTTGGTGGAATAGAATCGTAAGATCTCTGCTTCCGAGCAAACAAGTGCAGTCTTGCCTCATCGACCTTGGTGGTGTTGCTGTGCTTGTCGTACATGGTGACAACAAATTTCTCAAGGATGTTGATCAGCATCTTCTATGATAGGTGGGTATTGACTGAGCTTCTTGAAGACTGGGCTCACTTCAGGACAAAACCCCCATGTTTGCCATGCAGTTGTCTTGCCTCTACCTCGAAAGGCTGACACCACGTCGCAACCAGTGAAAGCATGAAAGAAGCACATACCACTAGCTTTCTCTGGACCAAGCTTATCTACCAGATCATGAATAGGAAACCATCTTATGGACTGACCCTGACCAAATTCTACCCACACCATATCCAAGCCTGCATCCTGAAGAGTTGCAAAGACACTGACTGCAATAACCAGAATATCTGTGTCACATGCTTTGATCAAGACAGACTTTGTCTGTTGCTTTGCTGCATGAAGAGCATGTGTGAATATCCTGGAGTCAGCTTCTTCATGGTTGCAAGGACTTAAGCCATCAAGGTTGAAGGTCTTGTTTGACAATGCCCGATCATCCTTGGTCACAATTACAACATTGTTGGGACACATGGATATAATCTTGTCTGCAAGGTAGTGAAAGAGCTCAGTCTTGTTGTCACTGTCTCTCAGGAAGCTTGACCAGATGGGTGGTAGTTTGGTTTTGTCTGTCACTCGACGCCGAGTTCCCTTTCCTCGCTTTGACCTTGTTTCAGCTTTCAGGTTTGATGTTTTGTATACATCAAAAACTATGTCTGTGCGTTCATACTTTGACGAGTAAAACTGGATCTTTGGTACTACATCACGTACAGCATATTCCTCAAAGGTCTTTGATGTCTTTGGAGACAGTGAGTGAACAAGAGCAGAACCATCAATGATGATAGCATCACATTCTGGTTGAGTGTCAGGGAGAGAAATGCCATCTTCCAGACAGTCAGCAAGGTCAGACTTCTTTCCAGAATGGAGATTCCCCATGTCACTCAGTGCTGCAGGAAAGGACTGATTCTCGTGCCTGAAGAACTCCAGTAGATCACACTCTCGAGCTTGACATGATATGAAAAGCTGCGAGAACAGATTGCAGTCACTTTTAAGTACCTCCTTCTTTTTGTCGCTGGAATCTACAGCTGCCTGTTGCCGAAAGAAGTCAGTTTTGTTCTTTTTGATTGGCTTGTAGAAGGAAGCCTCATCACCCAGACCATTGAAAAAGTCTTTGAAGGTAACTTCACCTTTCTCAAAATGAGTCCTAACAAGCTCTGCAGCACTGGGATGTGCGATGAGCTTTGTGTCCAGTGTGAGCAGATCCTTGGATTCCTCCAGGAAAGGATTGCCCAGGTCCTTCATCACACCAAAAAACTTCTTGACCTTGTCAGTGAAGGACTTATGAGACTGGCTGTTCTGCTCATGATGCTTGATATCTTCATTTGCAGCTTTAACCTGTGAAGCCAACTCATACTGGTTAACTAACTGGCTAACTTCTGGTCCAGAAACCATCCATTGCCTCAGTGCAGATGGATCCTCAGTAACTCCAATGGCACCACCATCACCTTTCACGACAGCATTGGCCTGCTCATGAGCTTGGTCAATGGCTATGCTGGAGAATTCCCTGTGAGTCTTGTGGACCACAAACTTTCCCAGCTGAAATTCGTGGAACACTCCAGGGTGACTTTGCTCCAAAGAAACCATGTCTTTGAGGTGGATGGGGAGCCATCGAGCATAGTTCACATTGTTGTTAGCAAAGAAGAATGGGATTAAAGCAGACAGTGCTTGACAGTACAAGTTGAAGTTAGCCTCTCTGAAAGATCTGACCAACGAGAACACCACCAACTCCATTGACAGGACAAGCTCCCAGAATTGAAACTGTGGACTTTCTTTCCTGTGTGTCTCACACCATTCATCAAAATTCAGGGCATCATTCTCCTCTGCACAGTGATACTCATATGCCTCCTTTTGTAGCATGTAGAGGCAGCTTGCTGTGACTTCATGCATATGGCGTGTTTTTGTGACATTGGAGGCTGAAAGAAAGGATTGGTTGTGCTTTGACATCCTGGTTGTGCTTTGACATCACTCTCGTAAAAGCAATAAACTAAATTGAATAACATTTTTCACATCAATGAAATAAGTAACCATGGACTTTTAGGTTTTGGCCGCATAGTTTACAGAGACAGATTTTCAGCTAGAAAACTGCAATTTACAGCCATTTAGCAGCCGCCATTTTGAAATATGTTGGTCATATTTAAATTCAGAACATAGAAATGAGATAAATGTATTAAAATACATGCAGTTTAATGTTCAGATCATTCAGAAACAATGCATATTGGATTTCCACTTCGCAAATAGAAAATATCGGAGATTGACACGGTCGCCATCTTGAAAAATGGCGGCCATCTTGGATTTTCAGCTGGAGAGCGTACTTTTCTTAAAAAGTAGGTCCTGAACTTCATTTGTGCCAGTTTTGGTGCTTGTATCATCAAGTGAAAGATTCTTATGAAAAATTGGCTTAATCTGCCCCACTAACTGTAATTTTCCAGTTTGGGATCAATAAAGGTATCAATCTGCCTGCCTGCTTGTCCTTAAGCCATAACTAATTTGGTCATATGCTTAGGGTCATTGTCCATGTGGAAGACTCATTTGCCCCCAAACTTTTAACTTCCTGGCTGATGACTTGAGATGTTGCTTCAGTACTTCGATGTTGCTTCAGTACTTCTATGTTGTAAATAATAGTAAAGTTTGTGGCAGCGCCTTGCATGGCAGTGACCCCTCTGATTCTAGATGTGATTAACATTGTTGATAGTAGAAACATAATTTCGTTCTACTGTGCATGATTGGGTGTATGGATTGAATGACAATAAAGTTGGCTTCTTCCTCTTCTTCTTCTTCTTCTAACAGGGAAGAAACATGATTCTATTCAGACTATGTATGAACAGTCAGCTATGAGACGAGCAACAAAGATTACAGCAGACTCCCATCATCCTCTCTTCTCTGAATATGAACTAATGCCATCAGGGAGGAGATTTAGCCTGCCAAAATGTAATTCTAACCAGTTGAAGCAATTCTTTATCCCAACATCTATTAAGTTGTTGAACTCTCAGAAATTCTGAGTACAGCACCCATTGCACATTAGCTCTTTGAATTGATTTTGAACTGTCTGGCCAATTGCACTGGCTTGACTTGCTTGTAAATGTTATGTGATTGTGTGCCCATGAAACTTTTAAGATGTAGCTGATGTTGTCTTTCATGTATTATCATTCATCATCATTCAGTCCTGTTTGTGCTGTCTGGCACTTGAGGCGACTGCAAGGAAGCACCATCTATCTCTGTCAACCCTTATCTGTGGGGCGATCTGTAGACTCGAGCCTCTGTTCCTAAGTCCTTTCTCCATTGTCCTATGCCAAGTCTTCTTTGGCCATCTTCTGTTCCTTGAGGTGTCCACCTTTATGTATTATGTTTGAATGTTTTTTATGTAGCAACAGGATGTGGCACTGAGTCCAAGACAAATTTCCCTTCGGGGATAATAAAGTTTATTCAGTTCAATTCAGTGTTCTTTCCTCATGACACTATCTATTTCATGAAGTGTACCAGTCCCTCCTGCAGCAAAACACACCCACTACATGATTCTACAACCACCGTTCTTCACAGTTTGGATGGTGTTATCATGCTTGCAAGCGTCTCCCTTTTTCCTCCAAATGTAACGATGGCCATCATGGCCAAACAGTTCAATTTTAGTTTCATCAGACCACAAGGCATGTCTCCAGAAATTAAGGTCTTTGTCCCTGTGTGCATTTGCAAACTCTAATCTGGCTTTTTACCCCTCAGCCTCTAAAGTCTGAAGGGGTATTGTCATCATCCCGCCATGCAGATGGGCGGCAGCATCAACACCTACCTTGTGAACATGGTAACTAGAGAAAGAATGATATTGTCTTTTCAAATTGATGCCATAGTTGTATCTTTGAAAAATCCCAGACATGTACAGTTAGGCCCAAAAATATTTGGACAGTGACACAAGTTTTGTTATTTTAGCTGTTTCCGAAAACATATTCAGGATACAATTTTATAATCAATATGGGCTTAAAGTGCAGACTCTCAGCTATAATTTGAGAGTATTCACATCCAAATTGGAGCAAGGGTTTAGGAATTACAGCTCTTTAATACATAGCCGCCTCTTTTTCAAGGGACCAAAAGTAATTGGACAATTGACTCAGAAGGCTGCAAAAAAAAAAAAAAAAAACAAGGCTGCATGGGCTCTTCCCTCGTTAACCTGTCATCAATTAAGCAGTTAAAAGGTCTGGAGTTGATTCCAGGTGTGGCGTTTGCATTTGGAAGCTGTTGCTGTGAACACACAACATGCGGTCAAAGGAGCTCTCAATGGAGGTGAAACAGACCATCCTGAGGCTGAAGAAAAAAGAAATCCATCAGAGAGATAGCAGAAATGTGAGGAGTGGCCAAATCAACAGTTTGTCAACAAAAAAGAGTGCACTGGTGAGCTTGGGAACTCAAAAAGGCCTGGACGTCCACGGAAGATAACAGTGGTGGATGATCGCAGAATCCTTTCCATGGTGAAGAACAACCCCTTCACAACATCCACTCAAGTGAAGAACACTCTCCAGGAAGTAGGTGTATCAGTATCTAAGTCTACCATAAAGAGAAGACTTCATGAGAGTAAATACAAAGGATTCACCACAAGGTGCAAACCATGAATCAGCCTCAAAAATAAAAAGGCCAGAATTGACTTTGCCAAAAAAAACACCTGAAGAAGCCAGCCCAGTTCTGGAACAGCATTCTTTGGACAGATGAGACTAAGATCAACCTGTACCAGAATGATGGGAAGAAGAAAGTTTAGAGAAGAATTAGAGCAGCTCATGATCCAAAGCACACCACATCTTCTGTAAAACATGGTGGAGGCAGTGTGATGGCATGAGCATGCATGGCTTCCAATGGCACTGGGTCACTTGTGTTTATTGATGATGTGACAAAAGACAGAAGCAGCCGGATGAATTCTGAAGTGTATAGGGATATACTTTCTGCTCAGATTCAGCCAAATACAGCACAGTTGATTGGACGGCGCTTCTCCGTACAGATGGACAATGATCCAAAACATACTGCAAAAGCAACCCAGGAGTTTTTTAAAGCAAAGAAGTGGAATATTCTGCAATGGCTGAGTCAATCACCAGATCTCAACCCAATCGAGCATTCATTTCACTTGCTCAAGACAAAACTTAAGGCAGAAAGACCCACAAACAAGCAACAGCTGAAGACAGCTGCAGTAAAGGCCTGGCAAAGCATCACAAAGGAGGAAACCCAGCGTTTGGTGGTGTCCATGGGTTCCAGACTTCAGGCAGTCATTGCCTGCAAAGGATTCTCAACAAAATATTGAAAAGTAACATTTTACTTAGGGTTATGTTTATTTGTCCAATTACTTTTGAGCTCCTGAAATAAGGAGCATTTGTATAAAAATAGCTACAATTCCTACATGTTTAATCATATATTTTTGTTCAACCCCTTGAATTAAACCTTAAAGTCTGCACTTCAGTTCTGTTGTAGTTGTTTCATTTCAAATCCAATATGGTGGCATGCAGAGCCCAAATCATGACGATTGTGTCACTGTCCAAATATTTCTGGGCCTAACTGTATGTTTGG
Organism: Pholidichthys leucotaenia; assembly: GCA_020510985.1. Classification (NCBI taxonomy): domain Eukaryota; kingdom Metazoa; phylum Chordata; class Actinopteri; order Cichliformes; family Pholidichthyidae; genus Pholidichthys; species Pholidichthys leucotaenia. The sequence continues at coordinate 103,687,952 of CM035848.1, forward strand.
TCAGTTTTCCTTAAATCAGTCAGTCAGTAAATCAGTTGGTCAGTTTTCCCTAAATCTTGTCAACACAGTAACTACACAAAGGAATGATGTAGCCTTTTCAAATCTGTATCATGTCTAAGACAAGTCTTGGATGGCTTAGACCCTGACCGCTGACTATGGGTTTGGGGTCAAAAGGTCAAAGGACAACGTTAACATTCCCCTTGCGCTATTGCTGTAGAGTGCATAAAGCTAGGGTCACCATACTTGGTACACATGTTTAACCTGTGACCTTGACCTCTATTGTTTGTCAAGGTCAAAGGTCAAGGTCACATTGCCATTTAAACTATATCTCAGCAACAAAGACAGGGTCACCATACTTGATACACAGATTCACCTTGGGATCCCAAGCCACAACCATTGGTTTGGGGTTGAAAGTCAAAGTCAAAATGCCATATAAACTATATATCAACAGCAATGAAACCTAGTCACCAAACTTTGTACACAGGTTTACCCTGACCTCTGACTGGGTTTGGGGTCAAAAGGTCAAAGGTCACGGTTAGCTTCCCCCATGCCCGATATATGCCACTGTAGAACGAGTAAAGCTAGGGTCACCAAATTTTGTACACAGGTTCAGCCGGTCACCCTGACATTTGCCTATGATTGCAAGGTCAAAGTCAAAATGCCATATAAATTATGTCTCAACAACAGAGGCTGAGGGTTACCACTGTGTTAAGGCCTAAAACATGATTTTTCCTTTTTATAGTCCTGTTGTGTAGGTGTGTGGGCATGGGTGTGTGTTCTGCTCCCTCTCTCCAGGTATCTGAATCCAGTAGGCGTGTGACATCGGTAATCACACAGGTGTCCTGCCTTACCAATTAGACTGAAGGTATTTAAATAGTGGAGGAGAGCTGAGGAGGTGTGATGCACCCTTTTGTGTCTGGTTTGCCAGTGGTGTGACTGTTGCTGTGCCAGTTGATGTTAGTAGTGTTTTTGAACCATCAATTCGATACACCAGTATTGGCTGTGCATTGGGTTAATCTGTTCTCTGTTTTCTTGGCAGATCAGCTCTTCCGTTTGAGATGCTCACACTGTGTTTGAGACCTTTATTTTTCTTTGTTGCGATCTTTGTGTTAATTTAACCAATAAACATTTTTGTTGAAATATCGAAGTTGGCTTTCCCAGTTTTTATGCTGCTTCCCTAACCCCCTAGACTTAGGGGCTGTAACATAAGTGGGAACTCATCTGGGATTATTAAAATTGAATTCAGAGGGTTTTGAAGCCACTTCATAGAGCAGTTAATATTTAGTTTTACTTAGTCCAGCACTGTTGCGGTTGACGTTGTAGGTCTCTTTTTTGTGTGGCGCCCTCAATTTAGGCAGGGGAGTGTCCAACTGGGCCGCTAGCAGTCCTTCCATTGGGCACTCATTTATTATTTTGCCTTTTTTATTTTTGGAGCAATTCCTGGGCAGAGGCTAGTACTCCAAGGGGGGGCTGAAGTGTCAGGGTGAATTGTCATTCTGATGTAATGCCTATACGTTGCCTCGAGCCCAGCATGCTCTGGAAGACAGGCAGGTGTAGTTTTAACAGGCAGGGTACTAAGGATGGTTGTGTGTATTTGACTGGATGTTTTTTGTTGTGGTCCAGAAACAGTAATCAGGTTCCCACTGGTAAGTGTTGCAGTATCTCACAAATGTGAGTATATCCCTCACATTTTTGTAAATATTTTATTATATCTTTTTATGGAACAACACTGAAGATATGACACTTTGATACAATGTAAAGTAGTCAGTGTACAGCTTGTATAACAGTGTAAATTTGCTGTCCCCTCAAAATAACTCAACACACAGCCATTAATGTCTAAACCGCTGGCAACAAAACTGAGTACACCCCTAAGTGCAAATGTCCAAATTGTACCCAATTAGCCATTTTCTCTCCTCGGTGTCATGTGACTCATTAGTGTTACAAGGTCTCAGGTGTGAATGGGAGCAGGTGTGTTAAATTTGGTGTTATTGCTCTCACACACTCTCATACTGGTCACTGGAAGTTCAACATAGCACCTCAGGGCAAAGAACTCACTGAGGATGTGAAAAAAAGAATTGTTGCTCTCCATAAAGATGGCCTAGGTTATAAGAAGATTGCCAACACCCTGAAACTGAGCTGCAGTATGGTGGCCAAGACCACACAGTGGTTTAACAGGACAGGTTCCACTCAGAACAGGCCTCACCATGGTCGACCAAAGAAGTTGAGTGCACGTGCTCAGCGTCATATCCAGAGGTTGTTTTTTGAAAATAGACATATGAGTGCTGCCAGCATTGCTGCAGAGGTTGAAGGGGTAGGGGGGGTCAGCCTGTCAGTACTCAGACCATACGCCACACAATGCATCAAATAGGTCTGCATGGCTGTCGTCCCAGAAGGAAGCCCCTTTTAAAGATGATGCACAAGAAAACCCACAAACAGTTTGCTGAAGACAAGCAGACTAAGGACATGGATTACTGGAACCATGTCCTGTGGTCTGATGAGACCACGATAAACTTATTTGGTTCAGATGGTGTCGAGTGTGTGTGGTGACAACCAGGTGAGGAGTACAAAGACAAGTGTATGTTGCCTACAGTCAAGCATGGTGGTGGGAGTGTCATGGTTTGGGGCGGCATGAGTGCTGCCGGCACTGGCGAGCTACAGTTCATTGAGGGAACCATGAATGCCAACATGTACTGTGACATGCTGATGCAGAGCATGATCCCCTCCTCTCGGAAACTGGGCCGCAGGTAAGTATTCCAACATGATAACGACCCCAAACACACCTCCAAGACGACCACTGCCTTGCTAAAGAAACTGAGGGTGAAGGTGATGGACTGGCCAAGCATGTCTCCAAACCAGAGCATCTGTGGGGCATCCTCAAACGGAAGGTAGATGAGCGCAAGGTCTCTAACATCCACCAGCTTCATGATGTCGTCATGGATGAGTGGAAGAGGATTCCAGTGGCAACCTGTTAAGCTCTAGTGAACTCTGTGCCCAAGAGAGTTAAGGCAGTGCTGGAAAATAATGGTGGCCCCACAAAATATTGACACTTGGGGCACAATTTGGACATTTTCACTTAGGGGTGTACTCACTTTTGTTGCCAGCGGTTTAGACATTAATGGTTGTGTGTTGATTTATTTTGAGGGGGCAGCAAATTTACACTGTTACAGAAGCTGTACACTGACTACATTGTATCAAAGTGTCATATCTTCAGTGTTGTCCCATGAAAAGATATAATAAAATATTTACAGAAATGTGAGGGGGTGTACTCACTTTTGTGAGATACTGTAAAAGTTTTTTTTTCTGTACCTGTAGCCATCTGGCTTTGTAATTGCAAAGTGCAGTACATTTTTGAGTTTGTTGTTTCTCTTTTTCAGCATCCGTGGCTGAGTTTGTTTTGGATGAATTTGCGGCTAACCCCACATTCATCCAATTTGATAAATGTAGGAAGTGTGATTTGTTTGAAATTGTAAACCATTATGGCTTAACTGTTTCCTCTTATTAAAAAGGAGTTATGGGCTGCTGTTTTGGATGGTTCGGTTGCTCAAAAGGTGTTTGTTGGCTGTGCCTCTTGGTTTGCCCCAGGGTGGGGCAACGGTGTCACCAAGGGACATGCAGGGTGTTGCAGCAGAACCCACTGGTTGTGTGCGCTCTACTCCTCAGCCAGCCAGCACAGTCCAGACAGGTTTAACCCAAGGCAAACCAATCATCTTGCCACATTCTGAGCCGCCTTCAGCTGGCTCTTCGCCTAGTTCAGCAGCAGACGCAAGAGTAAAACTGCGGATAGTCCATCTGCAACTAGAAGTCCAGGAGAGGAAAGAGGAGTGCGAGTTTCACCTCCGAAAGGAGTTGGCGTTAAAGAGACTGGGAGATGCATCAGTTGGAACTACGGAGTACCTCAGCCCCTCCCATTAGCTCTCAGGTCGCTGACCCTGCAGTATTTAATGTTGTGGGTAAGCACATTTCAGTCCTATTTTGGCGTTTTAGAATGAATGGTGGTAGCTTTACATTGGTCAAAAGATATGTGGGCGATTCTATAGTGGTATGAAAAAGTGTTTGCCCCCTTTCCTGATTTCTCATTTTTTTTGTATGTTTGTCACACTTAAATGTTTCAGATCATCAAACAGATTTAAATATTTGACAAAGATAAAACGAGTAAAAACGAAATGCGGTTTTTAAATGAAGATGTTTATTATTAAGGGTAAAAAAAAAAGGTTTAGGGGCAATCACTTTTTCACATAGGGCCATGTAGGTTTGGATTTTTTTTTTTTCCCTTAATAGTGAACACCTTCATTTAACCCCTTGCACTCTGGTCAATTTCCCTAAAAACGCCTAAAAATAACATACCCAAAGTAAATCAAAAGCTGTTCTTCAACCCTTTGCAGCATCTTCATGGGGTTGGTTTCCTTTAAAAGAAAACACTTTGAATTTTTTGGCAAAACAGTCATAATCTCTCTAAGTGCTCCTGCCACTGAGTAACAGTCATCTAAACATACTGAATCTGAAGAAAATAAAGTTCGCCTGGGCGTTTTTTTTTTTTAGATACAAATGCTTGCAAATAACACACAACTGTCAGATACTGGCTGGAAAATGCAACAGAAATGTAGAACCAAGTGTTATCAAGCTGAGGTCAAAATTTTGTAACAATACCACAAAAAATGAATATATTACACAGCTTTTTTCTCAGGTTGTTCCCAGGTGTTTTTGAACTGTGCCAAAATGTGCCAAATGGCACAGTTTGGAAAAATGTCTACAACTTTTGAATGCTTAAAGATAGAAGCTTGATCTTGGGCTCTAATGAAAGGTGACACTCAGGGCTGTGTGTTTGTCGGGGGGGGTTGTTTATTCATTCATGAATGAATGAATGAACAAACAAGCCCCCCACACACAAAGAAACATGCCACATAAAAAATGTGTGGCCTTTTTTTACAAGAAAAAATAACCTACAGTGCAATAACAATTATACTAAAATGTCTGCAATGTAGAGGATAACAACTCCCCCCCCCGCTACAGAGGAGCTCGGCGCGCAAAAAACGGTCCGTCATGTGGCCATGACGCACCGTTGTAATTAGCGATCGGTCAAAAGTCATTTTTATTACCATTTTCATTGATAAAGAATAATTTAGCTTATAACACTTACCTGTCCACAACAGCAGTGTCGTTGGCGAACATCTGTTCCTTGTTGTCAGACGAACATGAAGCTGGTCCGCTTGTTACGGACTCGTGGTTCTGGTCACGTGACCCGGTCAAACCATCTCCGCTTCCATGATTGCGGTTTTGGCGAACGATTTTTCAAAACAAATAACAACAGTAGTAATAAAAAAAGACTGGCTAACGCTACCGTTACACACAGGTCTCAATGTGTGTCACCCAGCGGCTTAGACAAAACAGATTTTACGCACGGGACGCACGCGTTTCAATCGTCGAACTTCTCTGCTTCAATTGGCTCGTTGTATTCGCGGTCGTTGGTAGGCGGGTCCTTCTTGCTAGGTTTTCAGTCATTGGTTCTTCAAGGTTTCAGAAACCCAATTCAGGGCTCTTATTAGTCGAATGAGAGGTCAGTCAAATCTAAACCAATCAAAACACTCCTTTGGCTTTCTGTTCGCGGCTGTGTCTGTACTGGAAGAACGGAAATGCAGCTTTTTTTTTTCAGTGCGCACTGAGACGCACAGTGCGCAGAGACGTGACCGCCTGCAGTATCCCGGAGTGCAACAGGTTAAAAACTACTTTACTTTAAAAACTTTATTTGAGTTATCTTTGTCTAATAGATTTGTTTGATCTGAAACATTTAAGTGTGACAAACATACAAAAAAATGAGAAATCACGATGGGGGCAAACAGTTTTTCCACACCATTGTATTTTACCTTGTATATACTTTAACAGTTAGACAACAACCTACACTGTTATTTATGTGAAAAATTACCTTTTAAATTGAAAACATATGTGTAACTCCTGGCAAAATTCGGTCAGTCTAAAAAATTTATTTCTCCAAAGTCCCACATGGTGGAAGTAGAGGGAGTGTGACTTTACTCATGGGGTGCATCATTTTGTCGCTGTTTTTTATGCATTATTATTGAGCATTTTATCGTCTACTATCTCATGACATGGACTATAATAGTAATGCGCATTACATTGTGCACCGCCATACCTCTTTGAAATGAGCCTCCCCCTGCCAGTGCATAAGGAGTGCACTGTCTACTGGTAATTTGATGGCATGATGCAAAGCGTAAAAAAACAGCTAAACACACAAAACAGAAATTAACAAAAACACTGGCGTACGGCGGAAAGTCTGACAGAAAAGTCCGCATAGGGCAAAGAGTGGAAATTAATCAGAAGGCCATCCATCCATCCATCCATCCATCCATCTTCTTCCGCTTAATCCTTTTTGGGTCGCGATGGGGCTGGAGCCTATCCCAGCATCTTTGGGCGACAGGGAGGGTACACCCTGGACAGATCGCCAGTCCATCGCAGGGCCAACACAGAGAGACAGACAACCGTTCACTCTCACAGTCATACCTAAGGACAATTTAGAATCCCCAGTTTGATGCCTATTAACCTAACTTGCATGTTTTTGGCATGTGGGAGGAAACCGGAGAGATCTGAGACACAGGGAGAACATGTAAACTCCACACAGATCACTGTAGGGCGGGGGCTGGGATCGAACCCAGGATCCCCCGGCCAAGGGTGAGTTGCTGTGCTGCCACAGTGCTAACCACTCCGCCACCGCGCTGAATCATCTGTCATTATTCTAACAGATTATGTTAATTTCAGTGCTGCAATAGACAACTGTGTGCACACACGAACACACACAAGAAGAGCAAAAGCGAACAACCACTACAATAAATGTTGTCCTACCTTAGTCAGAGAGCAACTCATACCGCCTCGGACGTCACCTGGGTTAACAAGGTCAGGAGTTCCTGGCAGCGGAAGGCAAAGGACAGAGCTGCGTGGAGGAATCTGATCAGGCCTAAATGAAACAGTCATTGTCACCCCTGACAGACTGCTATGATGATGATGATGATGATGGCCTTTGCTGTTTTGTCATTATAAATCATATTTGAGAGGCAACACACAGGACAGGACCATAGTTGGAGCTAATTGCAGCCGGAGATTGAATCCACAGGATTGGCCAGTCGGTGATGGAGTGACTGCTAACAGAACTCCTGCTGGTTCTGCTGTTAAAGCAGTTTGTCACAGCAGTCATCTGGCAGGTGGAGGATAAGCAAAGCAGGACTCTTCTGTCTTTAGTCAAGTCTGCGTATTTATTAAATTTTACAGATCTCAACAAGGTCCTCTCTGCAGCGTGTTTGCATAAGAGGCATAAGTGGTGTAGGTAGGGCCGCCTTTTTTGTTGTTTGTTTGTTTGTTTGTTTTTGCGCCACACCAAGCACTGCTGAAGAAGTGATTCAGAGTTGGTCAGCCATCAAAGGCCCCCTGCTGGCCTGAGGCTGTAAGCATTTGTCTCCCTTGTCTGCTGGCACAGCGCTTCTTACTATTAGAACTATTTTATTTTATTAATTTTAAAAAAATTAGGCAGCCCTAGGCAACTGCCTAAGTGGCCTATGCCCTTGGCCGGCCCTGGGTATGATGGCTGGACATTCCCATGGTGTTTACGCTTGCGTATAATTGTTTGAACAGATGAATGTGGCACCTTCAGGCATCTGCAAGTTGTACCCCAGGATGACCCAAACTTGTAGAGGTCCACAATACTCCTCTTGATAACTTGGCTGACTTCTTTTGATTTTCCTATGATGTCACACAAGGAAGCAGTGTGTTTGAGGTGTGCCTTAAAATGCATCCACAGCTGTGCCTCCAATTATCTCAAATGTTGTCATTCACCTATCAGAAGCTTCCAAAGCCATGCATCATCATCTGGGCTTTCCCAAATTGTTTAAAGGCATGGTTATTAGGGATGTTAATGATTAATTGACTTTCGATTAACTGTCTTTAAGAATTTAGTCGACTAAATTAAATTTGTTGTCAGTTAATTGATAACTCCTTTTCAATGGGAGATTATTCTGTGAAATGTAGTGGCATTGCCGTCCAGGCGGGGATGCATGCAGTCAGCCATTACCACCTTTAAACTGAAACTAAAGAACAAGCAGAAGAAGATGCCAAGCCCCCAGAGCGCATGCTTTGTGCACAGCGAAAAACCTCATCCTTCTGGGTTACGTCGGAGAGCCAAAACAAGTTCCAATGGCACAAGAGCTCGAAGACAACCCGCCTGCTTCAAATCAGCAGGATGGAGGAATGGACCAGAGCAAGGGAAAACACAACACAAGCATAAATACCCATCCAGCACCCATGGGCAGCATGATGATACAGTGGTTAGCACTGTTGCCTAACAGCTAGAAGGTTCCAGGTTCGAATCCCCAGGCTGGCAGGGGTGGGAACCTTTCTGTGTGGAGTTTACATGTTCTCCCTGTGCTGCGTGGGTTTACTCCAGGAGCTCCAGTTTCCTCCCACAATCCACAGACATGCATGGTAGGTTAATAGGTCATTCTAAATTGTCCCTAGGTATCTGTCTCCTATAGGCCCTTAGAATTGAGGGGTAGCACTAGTGAAGCGCTTTGAGTGGTCTTTGAGACTAAAAAAGTGCTATTTAAGTACAGGTCCTTTTTCCTTATCTCCGCTGCCTTAAACCCAATACTAGATGGGAACACAGACCGGACCCAAGTTACCACTGAGGAAACATTTCATCACACAGCAGCAGACAAGGCCGGTGTGGACTAAAGCTGGGTTCATGCTGCACTTCCGCTGTCCGCTCAACCACCAAAAATTACGTCATTGTCTCCAGGCCAGACCATACTGGGTTTTCCTGGATTGCTGGGGTACGCTGATTACACTGGTCAACACCAAATTTATTGTCCAAGTTTTTTTTAGCTTATTTAGGACAATATTGATGTGCTGAATCCAAAAATCACATTGGTTTTGCTCTATCAGGTCAACTTTTTGAATTATGGCCACATCTTGTTTTATACGTTTTTGTTTACATGTATGGGTATTTTCGCTTTATATGATGCAAAATTCTTTTTTATGTCTTGAAATTCTCTGAATTTTGAACAATGATGATGCAACATTCAATTTACATGTACTTACCTTTATATAAAGGTAAGTACATGCACAGTACTAAGTAAGTACAGGCTTTTACTTAGCACCTGATCGAGAGAAACGGATGTCATTTTTGGATTCAGCGGTGCAAAATTATCTTAAATCAGTTGAAAAAACACAGACAACTTGCAAAAAAATTATTTTTGTAACCCTGTGTAATGTTTAACATGCAACCAATGAAGCAGCTCACAGTTTTTTTTCCTGTTAAAACAGTCTACTAGCACATCTCAGTAAATTGGAACACTGTGAAAGTTATTTTTTGTAACTAAAAAAAGATAAATTTTATGACAATGATAAGTTTTTAAAATAAATTAAAAATTGTGAGATTTGTAATTTACAGATACACCAGCACATAAGTACACACTATACAGTACAGAATTTGTTAAACTATAAAAAAATGCTATTGTCTGTAGTAAAGAAAATGCAAATGTGCATTAAATCGTTAAAGAATATGATGTTCATATTTTATTCAGTATATCAAAAACAGTAATTAACTTTTTATATGTTAAAGATACACTGTATTGTACCGAAGGAAATTCTGATTCTCTGGAAAAATGCTGCTCATCAATTAATTGTTAATTGATCAATAAGTTGAATCAGCTAATGATTAATGAATAACTTGCATCCCTAACAGTAATTTTAATGTATGTAAACTTCTGACTTTGAAGAAAGGAATGAAAAAAATTTTCTCTCATTATTCTGGTATTTAGCAAATAGAAATAATTTTAGTAATTCTAACTGACCTAAAACAGGAAACATTTAGTCTGATTTAATGTCGGACAGAAAAAAAGGTTATGTCTTCTTATACATCATCTTGCTCTCTCAGCTGCTCCCTTCAGTGGTCGCCACAGCAGATGAGCTGCCTCCATCTCACCCTATCCCTTGCATCTTCCTCTGTAACACCAACCCTCTCCTTGTCCTCCTTCACTACATCCATGAATCTTCTCTGTGGTCTTCCTCTTTTCCTCCTGCCTGGCAGCTCCATCTTCAACATCCTTTGTCCACTATATCCACTATCCCTCCTCTGCACATGTACAAACCATCTCAGCCTTGTCTCTCTTTGTCTCAAAACTGCTCAACCTGAGCTGTCTCTCTGATGTCATCATCATCATCATCATAGCAGTCTGTCGGGGGCGACAATGACTGTTTCTTTTGGGTCTGATCAGATTCCTCCACGCAGCTCTGTCCTTCGCCTTCCACTGCCAGAAACTCCTGACCTTGTTAACCCGGGCGACGTCCAAGCTGGTATGAGTTGCTTTCTGACCGACCATTTCATGAAACTGCTTGCAAAAAATTTGAGTGCCGCTAACTTTTGCTGGACTAGTGGCACATTCTTGGCAGATAGAGGCATTATCAGTGGCAAGGACAGGCCAAGACAAACTGACTCCAGTATCTGTTGCAGTGACTGACCAGATGATAAGTTTGTTTATCTCTGCTCTTTGTGTAGTGCATGTCACGATGCACCGACTGGCAACAGTCCACCACAGACCTTACGACAGATGTGCTTATCTGCCAGGATGTCCAGTCTCACCCCAAGTAACTGGGAGTGGTCCACCACAGACCTGTGACAGATGCCCAGTTTCACCCTCCACGCCCTCGGAAGGGTGGGGTTGCCAGTTGAGTCACAGACGGCCCGACCCATGAAACAGGTAGTACCGGTTTTCATGGTTATCCGGCAGCAAGCAAACCAGTGCCTGACCTGACATGCCATGTACTTCACTCTATATCATCATTGCTAAATTCAGCAAGCCTGCTTAAAAGTGTCCTACTCTCTGATATACTCATTTCTAATCTTGTCCCTCTTAGTCACTCCCAGTGAAAATCTTAGCATCTTCAACTCTGCCACCTCCAGCTCCACCTCCTGTCTTTTTGCCTTTGTGTCTTCTTGTGCAGTGTGTATAAACTTCTGGTTTCAACTATATATCAACTGATTTGTGCTTCTGTATCTAGTGCCTTGAGATGACTTATTGTGATTAGGTGCTATACAAATAAAGTTGAATTGAATTATATTGTATATACCGCTCAGCACTTTTAACTAGCTACAATCACATTCATAACACTTACAGTGCTTAGAAGCTTTAAAATCATTTGCATACTGTGCACTAATGAATGCATCAGGGGAACTGGGTTTGACTAACTTGACTGGGAACAGGGGCGAGGTATATGTGCATATGCATGTATTTTAAGCATTTCCTTCCTATTTCATGAGGGACCTTCTTGACAACTGAATTTCCATTTTTGTATGTGGTGACTTAGACAATGCACACATGTCTGTGTTTTACAGAGCAAAACTAAACTCTGAAGAGAACGGATATATCTGACTGTTGGGACAAATTCAAAGTGAATATACAGTATAAACTGTAAATATTTGGGGTGGGTCTCCTTTTGGGGTAATCTGTTTTATTTATTCATCAAGATTTGTCCCTCTTTTGTTCTACAGACTTGACCTGTATGCAATCAAAACTTGTTCCAAGAGAGCAAGAAGTTGTGTGAGGAGCAGGCTTGCCCTGGATTTACACTGACTCCGGATGCAGTCCATTACGGATGTAATCCGGACTCCACAGCAAATAGTCCCCATTCTCGTCAATTTTCTAATCCCCACCTGGTCCGGACCACTGCAGAACAAAGCCGGCTTGTCAGAATCAGTTCACTAATGAAGTGCAATGAGTCTATTTTTGACAGATGCGAGATCCAATCCGCAAGGAAATCCTGCGGTATTTAATAGCCGTTTGTTCATTAAAAACGATTTAAGGATTGTCAGTTATTTTCTGAGGTCTACTCCTTCACCACTGTTTCAGAGAAGGTAAAAATTTGACTTAACATACAAACACTTGATAGAATTAAAAGTAACGGGCTACTTACGTTTTATTTAGAGCCCAAAAATCCAGGTGGGGAGCTGCTACATCACACTTCCTTGTTGTTATCACGTGATCACAATCAGTTCATCAAGGTCACTCTCGGGTCTTTCTTGAGATCTCGCGTTATTTTATATAATTCTCACGTGATCTTGTATTTCAAACTCTGTTTTTATCCATGCTGCTGCAAAACACAAATGGAGCTGGTAGGGATGAACGCAAGGGGCAATCCGCAGTACATCCGCACCAGACTGCATCTGGAGTCAGTGTAAATCTTGGGTTACATTGATTCTCAGGATTTAAACACACCACAGCCAGCACATACCTAGATATTAGATGTGCCCTCTAGTGATGACTCTCACTTTTTTTTTTACTCCTAGTAAACTGAGCTCCGTTTTAAAGGTATTGATTTGACAAAGGAAAACCCTTAAAAACTTAACATAACCAACTACTTCACAGCATTCATCATTCTATTTAGTTTTCATACCTGCGAACTAGTCACTTTTTGGTGAAAATCACTGAAATGGATTGATTTAACTGAACAAACTGGCCTATTTTTTATCATTTCTCTTTTTGTGAAAACCTGCAACAGTTTGTTATGGTTTATTTCAAAGTGACTAGTTCTTCCTTTATATATTTTCCCCACATATGAGGAGGATGCAAATGTTAGCCTGCATATTTTGGTTTTTGGTTAATTTCAAAGAAAGCCATGTATTTTTTCATGCTGCGTCAGAGAGGAACATATAATAGCAATTAAATTTCAATTTCAAAAATTTCAAAATCTGTTTTCTTCACTGTTGTAGTATGAATTCATAAATGTCATAAACTACATTTCTTGTGTATTTGGTGCAATATATAAAAGTAAATAAGCAGCATAAATTTATTTTAGAAATTAAACAGCTGTTGCGGCTCTCAGCTAATTCAGTTTTAGTCAGACAGGGGTAAAGTAGCTCTTTGGTTTGCAAAGGTTGCAAACCCCTGGCCTACAATATCAGTTCGAAGCAAAGAATTTTGGGAAGGCTATCTCCACTGCATCTGTATTGTTATGTGATTCCAACCTGTCCGAGGGTCCCCCGGGTAGAACAGGTAGCAACGCAAAAAAAAACATTAAACACTGCACTAATCACATAAAAATATAGTTGTATTATATTCTTAGGTGGAGCTGAACATTATAGTTACATAGATTTTGCTGCTTTCTAGCTGAATTTACTCTGAAACCGTGATTCTAACACTTTATTTATAGATTAATTTTATTGCTACATTAATGTGTAGCATTGAAAGGTTGAAAAAATATGCTGTTAATAATGCACTTTGTTATTTGAAGCAACTGTTGTCTTTTTCCTTTATTCTCTTCTCAGAGTACACCAGAATGTTTAATTTACATGTTAAAATCACTAAATTGTTCCGGGGTGGGGGGTGGGGGGTGTGCCCCCAGATCCTCCTACACAGGTTTAGTTTGTCACCTTTTTCATCCCTTCTCAGTTTGCAGATATGAGTTTTCTTGTTTATTCAGCTAAAGCTGCAGTAGGCAGAAATCTGAGAAAGCAGGAAAAAATGCCTACAATTAAAAAAAAAACAAAAAAAAAAACTGCCCACCGCCTACAGCCCCCCTCCCTTTCTCTGTCCAAAGCAATCTAAAGTGCACATCTGAGTTGTCTGCTTTTGTAGAACAGCCAACCTTAAAGTCTCTCTCTGAAAAGACCTGTGATTGACCTAAAACAGGAAAAGTTTAGTCTGATTTAATGTCAGACAGTGAAGAAAAAAAAAAGGTTGTCTTTTTGTACAGTGTATGTAAACATCTGGATTCAACTGTAGATCTGTTGCTATAAATGTCCATGTGAGACATATAAAAGGGCTATATTGCGACCATCAAATATAAATTGTCACATCAGTGTAAGCCGATAGCATGTAATTCATTTTTGTCTTTGACCTCTCTCACACAAGCAGCACTGCGCTGCTCCACACAACACCACCCATCCAGAAAAATCTCTTGGGTGCATACATGTTTTTAAATGTGGGAGACAGACTTCACCACTGTCTTTAGAACACTCCATCCACATATTCATGCTTTCAAGTATTTGTGCTGTAAATGCTGTATGACAGTGACTTGTGAGGAAATGGTCAGACTGTCCATTGTGTCTACCGTCATACTGCCCGGATCTGCCACTTGGGGGGGAATAAAGGCTTGCTCCAGTCCCAGCCTTGGAGATACTGCTCAAGACAGCAGCATCTTTAAGCTCCGGGGACCGGAGAAATGGCTGGACCACTAGAGTCAAAACATGCCTGTCTCTAAGCACATGGTATGGGAGAGCCACACCAAGATTTAATTTGATTTATTTTTGATTTATTTATCTCGAACACAACAAAGCATTAAATACACAGTTAAAAAAAAAGTACAATGCTCAAGAAGGGACAGAATGAAGCAATGCTTATCTAGTTCTGCCTCTTCCTTCCACTCAGGGTTGTCACAGCACAAAAAAGAAAGGAGAAAAAAATGCATCCTCATTCCATTCCACATCTTATATATACACTATGTAAGAACCTGTACATCTACACCCATCTACCTACACACACTCAACTGACAACATGAAACAATAACAATAACTATAAGCAGTACATACAATCAGGCCATCCAAATTATAATCATATTATTTCAGTTAGAGGACTTCTTTGTTGTTGTCATTTTTTTCTTATATTTTGTTTTAAATTTAATATTAGTAATTGTTTTCACTGTCATGTCCAGACTGTTACAGAGTTTGACACCACAAACAGATATGCACATGCTTTTCTGAGCTGATCAAACAATAGGCAGTAGTAAATTTGTGCTTATTAAATCATAACATCCTTCTCTAAATTTAAACATATTCTGTAAGGGCAAGGATAGTTGTTTCTTTGTTGCTTTAAAAATAACTGCAGCTGTTCTTAATGTTACTAAACCCAAAAATTTTAATATCCCACATGAGTTATAATTTGAATAGCTCTTTTTTCAATGTGCATATCTGTTTTAGTTTGGTTTTATATGTATTTCCCCAAATTTCAACACAATAAGTAAAGGTGGATTCACACTACAATGTTTGTACTGACTTTTACTGATGTTTTGGCAAATGTCTGGTTTTGCTGGCAAAAGTTAATGATTGCTGGTGTTTGTTGGCAAACGCTGGTGAAAGTTGTGTTCTTCGAAAATTTTCACCCTGCTGAAAATTTACCGATGTTTGGAAATAAACGTTGGTGAAAGCTGTGTTCATTTTGTAAAAGTTCCTGAGCGCTGAGCTAAGTTATGTCAGAGTTTACCTAAGTCAGCCTAAGTTAAAGTTGGGTTCACTCTATAGCATTGGGACTGACTTTTACAGAGGTTTTGAAAAATCAGAGAAATACTCAGCGCAGATCAGCTGACATCAGTGTCAGGTGACGCTCCTATAAAGATCAGTGTTTGTGGAGGCTTCCTGCTGTTCTGGACCTGCTTCTGGAGTGAACACATCTCCCTTGGGCATATGTTTCAGTATTTATTTTCATTTTATATTCATTCCTATGTAGTTACTTCTGCATACCCTTTTCCCCTGTTCATTCATTTATTCATTCATCTAAAAAAATAAAATAATGCTATAGACTCCAACACTAAGTATGCAATTAAAATGTGAATGTGGATGGAATTAAAAAAAAAACTATTAACCCTTTGGCGACTGGGACAGTTAAAGGCTTACTATCGACGGCTTATGGCTTACTGTCAATTAGAAAGATGTAGAATATGATCCAAAGTTTCAGATAGGAATAAATTTACAAATCTAATTTGCATAATGTAGTGGCAGCTATATAAATTACATAACTCAGTCAAAAGTGGACTTTGGACATACATACACAAAGAATGGTTTGGGTTTTTTGACACCGTTTTGTTTACAGCAGTATGTTTTGGGGGGCAGTTGTGGTCGTTGTTTTGCGTTTGGTTGGTCATTTATGCTCTCTACCACATCTGCAAACTCTTATGATTATCCCTCGTTTGTATTGCACGGCTATTTTTCCTGTATGATGCAGTTTCTGTGAGGATCCAGATGATCGTGGTGGCGGCCATCTTGGTCTTGTGAGCTCATGGCAGAAAAAGGAAGAAGAAGAGTGAGGATTTCTTCTTCTTTTCTGTATTCCATGTCAGCCATGATTCCTCCGACGCGTGTCTGCCACCTTCCGAACTGTCAGATCAGTACAGCTCAGTACAAATCTTCAGGAGAGCCGAGGATGTCAGAGGACAGCATATCTGTCTCCTATAGGCCCTTAGAATAGAGGGTTAGTACTAGTGAAAGCGCTTTGAGTGGTCTTTGTGACTAGAAAAGCGCTATATAAGTGCAGGTTAGTTAGTTAGTTAGTTAGTTAGTTGACAGGCGCATTTGCTGCGCTGTGCCACTGGGGGCACGCGACCCGTCCATGAAATGTGGACAGTTAAAAGGTTAATGAATCATCATATAAATAAAATGATGGGTGATGATATTTTGACTGTTACAGCTCTCTCCATTAAAATAACATAAAATCCTGTTAAATGTCATTTACTTTTTGACACCACATCAGTGCTGTTTGATTCCCACAATGGAAGTGAACTAATACATCCTGGAGAATGATTATGCATGGAGCAGAAAATTAAGAACAGTAAATTTCACAATGAGATTTTTTTTTTTCTTTTGGGCTGTCACATTTTTGGGAGATTATATATATATATATATATATATATATATATGTATATATATACTGTATACACACACACACACACACTACCGTTCAAAAGTTTGGGGTCACCCAGACAATTATTTTGTGTTTTCCATGAAAAGTCACACTTATTTACCACCATGAGTTGTAAAATGAATAGAAAATATAGTCAAGACATTGACAAGGTTCGAAACGATGATTTGTATTTGAAATAATAATTTTTTCCTTCAAACTTTGCTTTCGTCAAAGAATCCGCCATTTGCAGCAATTACAGCATTGCAGACCTAACATGATTGCACAAGGGTTTTCTAATCATCCATTAGCCTTCTGACGCAATGAGCAAACACATTGTACCATTAGAACACTGGAGTGATAGTTGCTGGAAATGGGCCTCTATACACCTAACTAACTAACTAACCTGCACTTATATAGCGCTTTTCTAGTCACAAAGACCACTCAAAGCGCTTTCACTAGTATTAACCCTCTATTCTAAGGGCCTATAGGAAACAGATATCTAGGGACAATTTAGAACAGCCAATTAACCTAACATGCATGTCTTTGGATTGTGGGAGGAAACCGGAGCCCCCGGAGTAAACCCACGCAGCACAGGGAGAACATGCAAACTCCACACAGAAAGGTTCCAACCCCTGCCACCCTGGGGATTCGAACCAGGAACCTTCTAGCTGTAAGGCAACAGTGCTAACCACTGCACCACCGTGCTGCCCCACGGTGCAATATCTACCTATGTAGATATTGCACCAAAAACCAGACATTTGCAGCTAGAATAGTCATTTACCACATTAGCAATGTATACAGTGTATTTCTGATTAGTTTAAAGTTATCTTCATTGAAAAAACGTGCTTTTCTTTCAAAAATAAGGAAATTTCTAAGTGACCCCAAACTTTTGAACGGTAGTGTATATACACACACGTGTGTGTATGTATATACAGTATATGTGTGTATGTATGTATGTATATATGTGTATGTGTGTCTGTATATATATATATATATATATATATATATATATATATATATATATATATATATATATATATATATATACTGTATATATATACTGTATATACTACCGTTCAAAAGTTTGGGGTCACCCAGACAATTATTTTGTGTTTTCCATGAAAAGTCACACTTATTTACCACCATGAGTTGTAAAATGAATAGAAAATATAATCAAGACATTGACAAGGTTAGAAATAATGCTTTGTATTTGAAATAATAATTTTTTCCAGATACTAACCTGCTCAAAGGAAGGTCAGTTTTATAGCTTCTCTAACCAACTAAACTCTTTTCAGCTGTGCTAACATGATTGCACAAGGGTTTTGTAATCATCCATTAGCCTTCTGACGCAATGAGCAAACACATTGTACCATTGTAACACTGGAGTGATAGTTGCTGGAAATAGGCCTCTATACACCTATGTAGATATTGCACCAAAAACCAGACATTTGCAGCTAGAATAGTCATTTACCACATTAGCAATGTATATTAGATATTAAGAGTGTATTTCTGATTAGTTTAAAGTTATCTTCATTGAAAAAAGCAGTGCTTTTCTTTCAAAAATAAGGAAATTTCTAAGCGACCCCAAACTTTTGAACGGTAGTGTGTATGTATATATATATATATATATATATATATATATATATATATATATATATACTGTATATGTGTGTGTGTGTGTGTGTGTGTGTGTGTGTGTGTGTGTGTGTGTGTGTGTGTGTAATATATGTATGTATATGTATCAGGCATAGAGTAGACAGACTCTGACTGAAAATTTCACAAAAAACCTTTATTCCACGGACCAAGAAAATGTTTTTTCAGACAGCAAAAAAACCAAAAAACAGCTGTTGTTTCCAAGGCAACCAGTAATCCATACTGGCAAAAGACACATTTGCGCAACAGCACAGCCTAGTGGTAGAAACATAACACTGCAAAGACACAAAACCACCCACCAAACCACACCCATCACCTGCAAACAAACCCACAAACGTCCATTATACACACACACACACACACACACACACACGCAGTATCTCACAAAAGTGAGCACACCCCTCACATTTTTGTAAATATTTTATTATCTTTTCATGGGACAACACTGAAGATATGATTCATTGATACAATGTAGTCAGTTTACAGCTTGTATAACAGTGTAAATTTGCTGTCCCCTCAAAATAACTCAGCACACAGCCATTAATGTCTAAACTGCTGGCAACAAAAGTGAGTACACCCCTAAGTGAAAATATCCAAACTGTGCCCAATTAGCCATTTTCCCTCCCCAGTGTCATGTGATTTGTTAGTGTTGCAAGGTCTCGGGTATAAATGGGGAGCAGGTGTGTTAAATTTGGTGTTATCGCTCTCACACTCTGTCATACTGGTCGCTGGAAGTTCAACATAGCACTTCATGGCAAAGAACTCTCTGAGGATGTGAAAAAAAGAATTGTTGCTCTACATAAAAGTTGGCCTAGGCTATAAGAAGATTGCCAACACCCTGAAACTGAGCTGCAGCACGGTGGCCAAGACCATACAGCAGGTTAGCAGGACAGGTTCCACTCAGAACAGGCCTTGCCATGGTCGACCAAAGAAGTTGAGTGCACATGCTAAGCGTCATATCCAGAGGTTGTCTTTTGAAAATAGACGTATGAGTGCTGCCAGCATTGCTGCAGAGGTTGAAGGGGTGGGGGGTCAGCCTGTCGGTACTCAGACCATACGCCACACAGTGCATCAAATTGGTCTACATGGCTGTCGTCCCAGAAGGAAGCCCCTTTTAAAGATGATGCACAAGAAAGGCCGCACACAGTTTGCTGAAGACAAGCAGACTAAGGACATGGATTACTGGAACCATGTCCTGTGGTCTGATTAGACCACAATAAATTTATCTGGTTCAAGTGGTGTCAAGCGTGTGTGGTGGCAGCCAGGTGAGGAGTACAAAGACAAGTGTGTGTTGCCTACAGTCAAGCATGGTGGTGGGAATGTCATGGTTTTGGGCCACATGAGTGCTGCTGGCACTGGGGAGCTACAGTTCATTGAGGGAACCATGAATGCCAACATGTACTGTGACATACTGAAGCAGAACACGATCCCCTCCCCTCGGAAACTGGGCCACAGGTCACTATTCCCAACATGATAACGACCCCAAACACACCTCCAAGATAACCACTGCCTTGCTAAAGAAACTGAGGATGAAGGTGATGGACTGGCCAAACATGTCTCCAGACCTAAACCCTATCGAACATCTGTGTGGCACCCTCAAACGGAAGGTGGAGGAGCGCAAGGTCTCTAACATCCACCAGCTTTGTGATGTCATCATGGAGGAGTGGAAGAGGATTCCAGTGGCAACCTGTTGAGCTCTACTGAACTCCATGCCCAAGAGAGTTAAGGCAGTGCTGGAAAATAATGGTAGTCACACAAAATATTGACACTTTGGGCACAATTTGGACATTTTCACTTAGGGGTGTACTCACTTTTGTTGCCAGCATTTTAGACATTAATGGCTGTGTGTTGAGTTATTTTGAGGGAACAGCAAATTTGCACTGTTATACAAGCTGTGCACAGACTACTTTACATTGTATCAAAGTGTCATATCTTCAGTGTTGTCCCATGAAAAGATGTAATAAAATATTTACAAAAATGTGAGGGGTGTACTCACTTTTGTGAGATACTGTGTATATCATACATTAAAAAAAACATGTCATACACACCATGTTATCACCAAACAAATACTCTACATTGTCCTCTTACATATATATTTTCTTTTTTTTTAACTCCCCCTTCTCCCAATTTCTTTCGTTCCTGCATGTCTGAACTGAGTTTTGATCTAAAAACATATGTTTTCACCAGCGTTTCAGTCAACGTTTGCCAATGGAGCTTAACTTAGGCTGACATAGGCAAACTCTGAATAACTTATGCCAGCACTCATTAACTATTAATTGAGCACAACTTTCACCAGCGTTTATTTCAAACGTCAGCAAATTTTCAGCATGCTGAAAATTCTCAACGAATACAACTTTTGCCAGCGTTTGCCAACAAACTCCAACTTTTATCAACTTTTGCTAGCAGAGCCAGACGTTTGCAAAACATTAGTAAAAGTTGGTCCAAACGTTGTAGTGTGAATCCACCCAAAAAAGCAGGTCCAGGATGGCAGGAAGCCTCCACAAATGCTGATCTTTATATGAGCATCACCTGACACTGATGTCAGCTGAACTGCACTGAGTATTTCTTTGCTTAAGTTAACCTAAGTTGGCAACTGCTACATATACGCTAGCCTAAGCTGGCAAAAGTTTGACAACGCTGAATGTAACGCTGGCAAATGCTAGGAAAAGTTCATAAAAGTTTGTAAAAGGTGGTGTGTGCTCACGAATGTAATTTCACCGTTTGGACTGATTTCTCTGATTTTTTAAAACGTCAGTAAAAGTCGGTCCAAACATTATAGTGTGAACCCAGCTTAAGATACATATGGTAGAATTAGAGCATGATATAATGTTTGTAAAGTTTTTTGGCACAGAATGTACCTGTTTTTTTTATTATTCCTATACTTCTTGAAGTCTTTGAACTCAAATACCGAATGTGAGAACCCCATCTGAACCTGCAGTCAGTTAAAAAAACACAAAAAAATTTGTACTCATACTCTTTCAGTCAATATATCATTAATTACCAACTTAATTTCATTTCTGATTTTATGATTACCAAATACGTAGCATAATCTTAGTTTCACTTAAATTTAACTAGTGCATACCTGTGCATGTCCGTGCATACCTGTGCATGCCCGTAGAAACCAAGTATAAGCATTTCTGCCTGCCCATAGAAAGCAAGTGTAAGCAAGCACATCACCACTCGTTCAGTGATGCCTGTCTTTGATCTTTTATGATATCATCGTGAGTTCTATGATGCCTGCCTTTGATCTTTTGACAATGCCATAGCGAGTTCTATGATTTTTGATGGTCATAGCAAATCCTATGATCTTTTAGTGATGCTTGCCTTTCATCTTTGATGATATCATAGCAAGTCCTATGATGCCTGCTTTTGATCTTGATGATGTCATAGCGAGTCCTATGATGCCTGCCTTTGATCTTTTGAAGATGTCATAACGAGTCCTATGATCTTTGATGATGTCATAGCGAGTCCTATGATCTTTTAGTGAGTCCTATGATTGTGACAGACAGACCAACCGCCAATCAAATCTAAAAGAAGAAGACAGACAGAATTTCTTGAATTATATATAGAGTGATAAAATTCTTGTGACCACTTTTAAAAGCAGTGGCAGGTTGGTCTCTGTACATATATTTGTGTCATCGGCAAAATTAACAACTTTAAAGAAATCAGACACTTTACAGATATCATTAATATACAAGATAAATAATTTTGGCCCCAAGACTGACTCCTATGGGACACCACAGGTAATGTTCGATTAGACCTGTACTGCCCCATCTGAACAAACTGTTTTCCGAATAGTGATATACCTTACCAGCCAGTCTAGAGCCACCCCTCTAATGCCATAATGATTCATTTTTTTAATTAGCACTGTATGATCTATGGTATCAAACGCTTTTTTTTAAATCAATAAAAATTCCCATAGTATTTTTTTTTTTTCAGCTCTAGACTTGTAGTTGTATCTTCAATTAAATCCGGATCTAGCTGATCTGAACCCATGCTGGCTGTCAGATAAGATGTTATTTTCAATAAAGGTATTTAATTTATTTGTATAAAGTTTTTTGAGTAGTTTTGAGAACTGCAACAGCAAGGATATGGGTCTATAATTGGTAAAGAGATTGTTTTTACCAGCTTTATGTAAGAGAATCACTTTAGCAATCTTCATTTTATCTGGAAATACTTCAGTACTAAATGAAAGATTAGATTATACTAGTGCATACCCGTGCATGCCGGTAGAAACCAAGTATAAGCAAGTATTTCTGCATCCCCGTAGAAAGCAGGTGTAAGCAAGCACGTCACCACTCATTCAGTGATGCCTGCCTTTGATCTTTGATGATGTCATAGCAAGTCCTATGATCTTTTGATGATGTCATAGCGAGTCCTATGATCGTGAGTGATTCCTCCCTTTAATCTTTGATGTCATAGCGAGTCCTATGATCGTGACAGGCAGACACACACACACACAGATTTTCTTGAATTACAGAGTGATGTAATTGGTACCATAATTTAATGGTGTGCCTGTGGGCTGGTTGCTGGCCGCCGGTCAGGTCTAGGAGAGGAAGAGGAGTTGTTCAGAACTCCACACAGTCCAGGGATGGATAATTTTTTCACACATAAGGAGTTGTGTTGGCTGGTTGCCAACCGCCAATCAAATCTAAAAGAAGAAGAAGATTTGATTGCCAGTTGGCAACCAGCCTACAGGTGCATTACCACCACTGACTTGATTATCATCACTCTATATCTTGTAGAAGGAGTTCTGAACAACTCCTTATGTGTGAAAAAATTATCCGTCCTTGGACTGTGTCCTAGGTACGGCTCCAAGGTCTAAAAGAAGAAGAATGGTACCATAATTTCATCAGTTGTCTCTTTAATTAAACATACTAGTACATACCCGTGCATACCCGTCCATGCCCGTCGAAACCAAGTATAAGCAAGTATTTCTGCATGCCCGTTGCTGAAGGGTCTCTTCCTGTCTGAGATGGCTGTGTTGTTCACAGTCATGCCTGCGGTGTACTGCTCGAACCCGAGGTGTTTCATCTTCATGGCATCTTTTCTGACGTACAGCCATTCTCCTCACTGTATTGCTGTCCATCTGGTGGGTCTTCTTGTTCTTCTTCATTGAGACGACTGGTTGAGGGATAGGTGCGTTGTAATTCCAGTTCATGAACAGGATCATGCAAATAGATCAGAGCAAAAAGTGGCTTTCGACCCTGTTCAGGAAGACCCGTGCATGCCCGTTGAAACCCAGAAACCGGAGCACCCAGAGAAAATCAGCGCTTTGCTTGGCATTTTACACATTTGTAGTGTAGACTGCCATTCTTCATGGGTACTGCTTCGAATGGGTGTGGTTTAAAGTAGGGTGTCCTATTCTTAATTGGGTGACAGACTGACACACTGACAGAGATTTCTTGAATTTATAGAGTGCCTTCTGCCTTACTGAGTGAGATTTCCAGATTTACTGCTTGGAATAGGTGTGGTTTAAAGTAGTGTGTCTAATTTGGTCTCAGCTTGTTTGTGCCTTGCCTGGCGTGCAGCGTTGCTCGCTTTGCGGACATTTCAGGCTTCAAATGACTCAGCACGTGCATGGCGCACTGCCACACGTTTCCTGTCTGTCTGTGCATCCCTTGTCTGTCGTACCCTATGCTGGTGAAAGGTCTTCTCCTGTGGCCGGCATCATTGGACCACTCCCATCATAGGTAGGCAGGCATCATGAGTGCTGGTCTATATGACATCATGAAGACATCAAGGCCATCATCATAGGACACTACATCATAGGTAGCCAGTTCAATTGTCTATATGACAGCATCGTGAGTCCTTTGTAGCCTGAGATCATAGGATCATTATAGGACATCAGGTAGACATCATAGGCTGTCCTATGATGTCCTAAGATCATGACAGACACACAGATTACTTAAATGTATAGAGTGATGATGATGTCTGTGCCATCTCCATCAGTTGTTTTGTTTTTCATTTTTGTTATAATATCCCTAACATCCTTTTGCAGTACAGTTCCTAAGTCTAATGTATCTGTGACCCATTCAACACAATCACCCAACAGCTTGTTGTCCGTTTTTAGTTATTTCATTGGCTAATTTCAGTCCCACTTCAACAAAAAATCTGTTAAATCCATCCGCTACCTAGCTCTCTAGCTGTAATTTTTTTTTATTATTATCAATAAAATATTCTGGATACACAGTTCTATTATTTCTATTTCTAATAATACTATTTAATATTTTCCATATACCATTGACATTATTTACTTTTTCATTTATTTTCCTATTATAATCTCTTTTACTTGTTCTAATAATAGTTTGTTTTTGTAGTTTTTATGATTTTGATCTGCGTCCTTAGTTCTATGTTTTAATTAAATTTCTGTACAGCATGTTCTTTTTCCAAGCATTCTGAATTCCCTTTGTCATCCACGGTTTGGCCATATATTTATTCCTGTATGTACAGTGGGGTAAAAAAGTATTTAGTCAGCCACCAATTGTACAAGTTCTCCCACTTAAAAGATGAGAGAGGTCTCCAATTTTCATCATAGGTATACCTCAACTATGAGACAAAATGAGAAAAAAAAAAAAATCCAGAAAATCACATTGTCTGATTTTTAAAGAATTTATTTGCAAATTATGGTGGAAAATAAGTATTTGGTCAATAACAAAAGTTCATCTCAGTACTTTGTTATATACCCTTTGTTGGCAATGACAGAGGTCAAACGTTTTCTGTAAGTCTTCACAAGGTTTTCACACACTGTTGCTGGTATTTTGGCCCATTCCTCCATGCAGATCTCCTCTAGAGCAGTGATGTTTTGGGGCTGTCGCTGGGCAACACGGACTTTCAACTCCCTCCAAAGATTTTCTATGTGGTTGAGATCTGGAGACTGGCTAGGCCACTCCAGGACCTTGAAATGCTTCTTACGAAGCCACTCCTTCGTTGCCCGGGCGGTGTGTTTGGGATCATTGTCATGCTGAAAGACCCAGCCACGTTTCATCTTCAATGCCCTTGCTGATGGAAGGAGGTTTTCACTCAAAATCTCACGATACATGGCCCCATTCATTCTTTCCTTTACATGGATCAGTCGTCCTGGTCCCTTTGCAGAAAAACAGCCCCAAAGCATGATGTTTCCACCCCCATGCTTCACAGTAGGTATGGTGTTCTTTCTCCTCCAAACACGACAAGTTAAGTTTTTACAATAAAGTTCTATTTTGGTTTCATCTGACCATATGACATTCTCCCAATCCTCTTTTGGATCATCCAAATGCTCTCTAGCAAACTTCAGACGGGCCTGGACATGTACTGGCTTAAGCAGGGGGACACGTCTGGCACTGCAGGATTTGAGTCCCTGGCGGCGTAGTGTGTTACTGATGGTAGCCTTTGTTACTTTGGTCCCAGCTCTCTGCAGGTCATTCACTAGGTCCCCCTGTGTGGTTCTGGGATTGTTGCTCACCGTTCTTGTGATCATTTTGACCCCACGGGGTGAGCTCTTGCGTGGAGCCCCAGATCGAGGGAGATTATCAGTGGTCTTGTATGTCTTCCATTTTCTAATAATTGCTCCCACAGTTGATTTCTTCACACCAAGCTGCTTACCTATTGCAGATTCAGTCTTCCCAGCCTGGTGCAGGTCTACAATTTTGTTTCTGGTGTCCTTTGACAGCTCTTTGGTCTTGGCCATAGTGGAGTTTGGAGTCTGACTGTTTGAGGTTGTGGACTGGTGTCTTTTATACTGATAACGAGTTCAAACAGGTGCTATTAATACAGGTAATGAGTGGAGGACAGAGGAGCCTCTTAAAGAAGAAGTTACAGGTCTGTGAGAGCCAGGAATCTTGCTTGTTTGTAGGTGACCAAATACTTATTTTCCACCATAATTTGCAAATAAACTCTTTAAAAATCAGACAACGTGATTTTCTGGATTTTTTTTTCCCCTCATTTTGTCTCCCATAGTTGAGGTATACCTATGATGAAAATTGAAGACCTCTCTCATCTTCTAAGTGGGAGAACTTGCCCAATTGGTGGCTGACTAAATACTTTTTTATCCCACTGTATATTGTTTTTTCAGACAATTTTTGTCATAAAGGATTATGAATGTATCTAAGAATAATTCATATAGCCTTATTTACATCACTTTCATTACAGATGCCGCTCCAGTCCCATTCCAGTAGATGATTTTTAAAAGCGAGTAATGTGTCCACTGTTCTTATTCTTTTATATTTTGTTGATATACTGTAGTCTTCTTATTTCTACTATGCTTACACTGATGGAATGTGAATACTGGTAAGTGGTCAGTAATGTAGTCCACTTGACATGCTATCCAAGTTATTTGTAAAAATGTTGTCAGTGGGGGTGGCGCTGTTTACTGTTACTCTGCTTGGTTTGGTGATAGTTGGGACAAAACTCGTATTGCTAAGTGCTTCCAAAAATGCATCAGTTCCTTTATGGTTTTTAGGATTTAATTTATCGATGTTGAAGTCACCACAAATGTAGCTATCTTTGTTTCTAACAGTATTGAGTAAAGCTTCCATCATCATCATCATCATCATCCTCATAGCAGTCTGTCGTGGGCATTTCATTTAGGTCTGATCAGGTTCCTCCACACAGCTCTGTCCTTAGCCTTCCGCTGCCAGGAACTCCTGTTTATATCCAGCTTCTTCAAGTTTCTTTTTACAGTGTCTTTAAATCTGAGCCTTGGTCTACCCTGATTGCGTTTGCCCTCGCATAACTGTGAGTAGAGTAACTGCCGAGGGAGACGCTGGTGGTCCATCCTCTCAACATGTCCGAGCCACCTCAGGTTCATCTGTATTAGCACGTCCTCTATTGATGGTAGACCAGCTCGTTTCAACACTTCTATGTTGGTTATCTTGTCTTTTCATGAGATGTTCATTATGGCTCGAAGGTGTCTCATCATGTACGCGTGGAGTTTCTTTACCTGCACTCTGTAGACAGTCCCAAGATTCAGCACCGCATATTTGTCAGAAAAATGTCAGTGTTAGATCCTGGTTTTCTGTATATACAGCTGGCAGAGTTTTAATTTTTTCTGTACTTATTTCAGTAGTAATGCACTCCATGGCATCCTCAACGACCATTGACATGACACCAATAACCTCATGATTAAGAGTTTTATCAACAAACATGGCCACATGATGGACATTATTGACTACAGCAGCATGTCTGTAGTGCAGTCTGCACTGCACAGGTATGGAAATCAGCCTTGTTACCACGAGCAAACTTACAAAATAAAAGCTCCCATCAGGTCTTGGAAATTCTCAAAGTAAGAAAGAGTGGCTCACAAAAAATTGTAGTTTTATCAGTTATTGAAGAACAAATAAAGCTCTCTCTGAGGCGGGCTTGTAAATTTTTATTGTGCAGCATTACTGACAGGTAACAACCGGAAACTGAGGCACGGGCACGGGGTTCACCAAAATTAGACAAAAGAAGATTGGAAAAATGTTGCCTTGATCTAATGAATGGTGGAGTCAGAATTTGGTGTAAACAGCATGAAAGTGTGCATACATGTGAGGAAACTGCACCTTACAATAGTTTCTTATGCTATGTTAACGTGATCCAAAATCTGTGAGAAATGTTCCTCAGCACCTTCCAGCACTAATCTGTGCCACAAAGAATTAAGGCACTTCTGAAAGCAAAAGTTTACTGGCCTGGTGTGCCTAATAAAGTTGCCAGTGAGTGTATATTTTTAGACTGTTGTTGTTTTATAGATCCTGTGACCTTTATCTTGCCCTCATGCCAACCTTTTTACTTTTCAGTCTGTCATTTTATATGAATGTAGTTTCATATTTGTGTCTAGCAGATTTCCAAATTAACATAAAGTAAAATTTGTTTGTCACCTTGACTGTGTTTGCCAATCAGCCTCTCATCAGACAATGGTCTTCCAGCCGGAGCGGCAGCAACAATGAGAGGAAGGGACCAGACTCTGCATTGTTTACTCTCCTCTCACCCTCCCGGCTCATCCAGAAACACTCTCTGGTTGCTGCAGGCTGTCCTGCAGTGCCCTGGCCAGATTGTATTTGGGATTATTCCCAGCTGAATGTCGGGTTCAGCGAGGCTACGTGGATCAAATGAGTGACAGCCAGAACATATTTGTTATTATGCAATGCTGCGAATAGAGCACAGGTTCACTGACTGAGGGTTTAATTGATTTCAGTACACAAACAAAATTCATTACCCATGAAGCTAAAAAAAAAAATTAAAAATGCTTGGACAAAAAAATAACAAGGAAGAAACAGGCAGGCCAAAGCCCACTGTATCGGGCACACCACTTACCACACATGGACAAAATTGTTGGTGCCCCTCTGTTAATGAAAGAAAAACCCACAATGGTCACAGAAATAACTTGAATCTGACAAAAGTGGTAATAAATAAAAATTCTATAAAAATTAACCAATGAAAATCAGACAATCCTTTTGAATTGTGGTTCAACAGAATTACTTTAAAAAACAAACTCATGAAACAGGCCTGGACAAAAATGATGGTACCCCTAGAAAAGATTGAAAATAATGTGACCATAGGGACATGTTCAACCAAGATGTGTCCTCTAATTAACATCACAGGTGTCTACAAACTTGAAATCAGTCAGTCGGCCTATTTAAGGGGTGACAAGTAGTCACTGTGCCGTTTGGTGACATGGTGTGTACCACACTAAACATGGACCAGAGGAAGCAAAGGAGAGAGTTGTTTCAGGAGATTAGAAAGAAAATTATAGACAAGCATGTTAAAGGTAAAGGCTATAAGACCATCTCCAAGCAGCTTGATGTTCCTGTGACTACAGTTGCACATATTATTCAGAAATTCTAAGATCCACGGGACTGTAGCCAACCTCCCTGGATGTGGCCGCAGGAGGAAACTTGATGAAAAATGGAAGCGATGGATAATACGAATGGTAACAAAAGAGCCCAGAACAACCTCTAAACACATTCATGGTGAACTCCAAGGTCAAGGTACATCAGTGTCAGATTGCACCATCCGTGGTTGTTTGAGCCAAAGTGGACTTCATGGGAGACGACCAAGGAGGACACCACTGTTGAAAACAAATCATAAAAAAGCCAGACTGGAATTTGCCAAACTGCATGTTGACAAGCCACAAAGCTTCTGGGAGAATGTCCTATGGACAGACGAGACAAAACTGGAACTTTTTGGCAAGGCACATCAGCTCTTATGTTCACAGACGCAAAAATGAAGCACACCAAGAAAAGAACACTGTTCCTACTGTGAAACATGGAGTAGGTTCTGTTATGTTCTGGGGCTGCTTTGCTGCATCTGGCACAGGGTGTCTTGAATCTGTGCAGGGTACAATGAAATCTCAAGACTATCAAGGTATTCTAGAGAGAAATGTGCTGCCCAGTGTCAGACAGCTTGGTCTCAGTTGCAGGTCATGGGTCTTGCAACAGGATAATGACCCAAAACACACAGCTAAAAACACCCAAGAATGGCTAAGAGCCAAACATTGGACTTTTCTAAAGTGGCCTTCTATGAGCCCTGATCTAAATCCTATTGAACATCTGTGGAAGGAGCTGAAACATGCCGTCTGGAGAAGGCACCCTTCAAACCTGAGACAACTGGAGCAGTTTGCTCATGAGGAGTGGGCCAAAATACCTGCTGAGAGGTGCAGAAGTCTCATTGACAGTTACAAAAATCGTTTGATTGCAGTGATTGCCTCAAAAGGTTGTGCAACAAAATATTAAGGGGACCATCATTTTTGTCCAGACCTGTTTCAAGAGTTTGTTTTTTAAAATAATTCTGTTGAACCACAATTCAAAAGCATCGTCTGATTTTCATTGGTTAATTTTCATAGACTTTTTTATTTATTACCACTTTTGTCAGATTCAAGTTATTTCTGTGACCATTGTGGGTTTTTCTTTCATTAACAGAGGGGTACCAACAATTTTGTCCACGTGTGTACTCTAGACATACAGTATGACATAGTACTCCGTCACAGCACTAGTCCCCAGCAAGATTTATTTTTTTTTTATTGCCACAGACTTTCTACATGCTTCAGAACTGCCACCTGTAAAGACTCAGTGTCCAAGAGAGCTCAGAGTATGAAAATCCTTTACAGTGTTTCTTCCGGGAACATTGTAAACATTTCAATAATTCTCTGATGGATTTATTGACAAACTGGATATCCTTTGCCCATGTTTTTTCATCAAAGACTAACTTCGTGTCCAAAATCACTGTGCCCTCTGCTCATTATATCAATTTCTGTGGTGTCCATGTCTAATGATCAAAGTGTCATCCTAGTTGGAGCTCACAGGAATGATGCCGGCCCTCCTGTCTTCATCACCACCTGGTTTAATGATGGTGGGGGTAGATGTGTCCCTGTGAACTTCAGAAACCACACACCAATACAGAAGCTAGCCTGGTTAGTTAAGTGCAGCAACTGCTGTTTTTATGGCTCCTCTAGACATCCATGTTCCCAGCTGGTTCAATAATCCACAGTTATACATCTTGTATATCAGGCATTATTCTGACTTTTTTTGTAGGGGTGGGAATCTATCCATCTCACAATTTGATTCAATCACAATCAAGAGGACTGCAATGTGATTATGAAACGATTCTTGATGCATCTTTTTTCTTTGTCCTTCTTTCTTCACTGTGTGATCATTTGGTACTTACAAAGCAAAGTATTTGTAATAACCCATAATCAATTTACTTCCAATATTTTTTTTTTGCTAATAAAACAAATGAGAGAGACAAGTCAACTGGAATGTTACATTTGCTCTGTGTATCACCCACCACCGATACTACAATACCTGGTTACTTCGTTTCCAGTTCTGATTAAACTCAGGACATTTAAAAATGGATTCGTTGATATTTGTGCATAGATTCAGATCAGTGCATCTAAAGATAAACCCTTTTATTTCCCCCATCCCATTAAGCATGTATCTGACAGAGCGGTGAATGCTGAGGAACGTTCACGAATGTTACGGTTGGTGGGATTTGATCAGGGTTTGTAAAAGGTTGTACAACAGTTCACAAACAATTTTTCTTCATGTAAAAAAGATGAGAGCATGTTTTTGCGAATGTCTTTTTCTGCAAATGTTTGCAAAATAGATGTAAGCATCTGCAAACAGTTGTAATGTGTGTTACTGAAGTTCTTTTTGCTTTGCCAAGTAGTAAACACGAGCAGCTGTTTAAGAACCTTTATGACAAAACCATTTAAGTCCTTAAAAGCTATGTGCAAACTGTTTTGCAAACTTTTATGAACTTTTGATGAAACCCTCAATTTGTAACTTTCTTGAACGTTCCTCAGCATTCACCGCTCCATGAGATACTAGCTAGATTTTTGCCAACATGCATCAGAAAAGTTGGTGAATCCAGAAATCCCTGTTTGTCGCTGTTCGCCGCTCCATGACATACTACCCTTATTGTGTTACTTAGGCCAGGACGGCCTTGTTATCACACGGGTAGACATGCTAACAAAGTTAGCCTAGCAAAGCTTCTACTTGTTGCTCCCCTTGACATAACACCCCCACCACATCCAACATCTATGATCCCAAGTGGATCATCTACAAATCTTCTTCTTCTTTTGGCTGCTCCCTTTAAGAGTCGCCATAGCAGATCATCTGCCTCCATCTCACCCTATCCCTTCATCATCCTCTGTAACACCAACCCTCACCATATCCTCCTTCACTACATCCATGAATCTTCTCTGTGGTCTTCCTCTTTTCCTCCAGCCTGGCAGCTCCATCTTCAACATCCTTTGTTCAGTATATCCACTATCCCTCGTCTGTACATGTCTAAACCATCTCAGCCTTGCCTCTCTTACTTTGTCTCCATACTGCTCAACCTGAGCTGTCCCTCTGATATACCCATTTCTAATCTTGTCCCTCCTAGTCACTCCCAATGAAAATCTTAGCATCTTCAACTCTGCCACCTCCAGCTCCCATCTCCTGTCTTTTTGACACCGCCACCACATGGATCATCTACAGATACTTGTCCTTATCTCAGTCTAGACATTCTAGAGATTCTAGAGATGGTGACATCTTACAAGTACACAGGTGTTCACCTGAACAATAAACTGGACTGGTCACACAACACAAACACACTTTACAAGAAGGGGCAGAGGAGACTGTTCCTTCTGAGGAGATTCGAGTGTTTTCAAGTGCAGGGGGCACTCTCGAAGACCTTCTATGACTCTGTGGTGGTATCAGTCATCCTGTATGGAGTGGTCTGCTGGGGCAGCAGCATCACAGCTACCAAAAGGAAGAGACTTCACAGGCCAATCAAGAAGGCTAGCTCTGTTCAGGGTGCCGCTTTGGTCCAATGGAGGTGGTAGGAGAGAGGAGGATGGTGGCTAAGCTGTCATTTCTGCTGGAGTCTGAGTCCCACCTCATGCGGGTTGTGCTGAGTGCACTGAGGAGCTTGTTTAGCGGCAAGCTGCTCCATCCAAAGTGCACAAGGGAGAGGTTTCGCATGTCCTTCCTACCTGATGCTGTCAGACTTTACAATCTGCACTGCTCATCGAGACCACATATAACACTACTACTACTTTGCACAAATAAGGAATGTTGTTCCTTTCAAGTTCACTGTTAATATTATTATTGAAGGTCGCCACAACACTCTACTCATTCAACTGTGAAATATACTGTTAATAATTTAATCTAACTACTTACTAGTGCTGTAAATAGTATTTTACTTATTTTTAATCATAAAAACTATTTTTACTTCTTTTTTCTAACTCTGTGCACTGTGCATATACTCTTTTTGCCTTAATTTATTATTTATTATTACCGAGTGCTACTATCCTTCTGCTGCTGTAATACCATAAATTTCCCAGCTGTGGGACTAATAAAGGATTATCTTATTTTAGACATTATTTTACTATATAGTCCCCTACATTTAAATTCTCTAAATCAGAAGTAAGAGGTAGGGAATGAGTGGACGATTTTTGGAAACGGGCTCATGATTTTGCAGGTACTGCTTTTATAGCAAATCATGATTGGATGTCAACAGGTGATTGCAATCAGTATTTAAGTTTATTACTTTATTTCTAGCCCTCAATTGCCACTACATTTTGTTATTTGCATTTTCCATACTGTCACCACTTTTTTTTCTTGTTTGGGATTATAGACGAAGTTAAAACTTTTAAAACTTATCCAGATAAATTATGATGGGAGGAGAGTTGGAGTTATACTTTTTTTTTCTTTTTTTACTGTCGGATAGTAATTATGTCTAATCAGAGCTGTGGAGATGAGTCCATTTGGAAGCTAGACTGATGAATAAATTCATGCTGATGAATATGGAGATGCGTGAAGTCCACTGAGACATCCAGGCATCCCTGTAATTGGTTGTTGGTGGTAACAGCAGGCGAGTCTGTGCTAACGTGACCTTCAACCTCTGCCTCCGCTCTCCCAGATGGGGTCTTCTTTGTTGTCCGTCATGTCTGAAGTCTGAGTCGGTCGTCAGCCGACACCCCCACCTCACCCTTCCAGCCATGCGGCGCCCCACCCTCCACATCCAACACTTCTGCTTGTGTGTTTTCACATTTAAAAGAAGGTCACAGTTACCCCATGATTGTGTAACTTATAGTTCACTCCCCAAAACAAACAGAAGCCTCGACCCACTTCCTAAAATACTGGCTTCACCTTCTTTTATTTTTGGTGTTTGAAGCCTGTAGAACTGATGAAGAAAAACTAGTTTTTCCCAGATGTTCAAAATGGGAAAATGAGTTCCGTTCCATTGGCTTTGTTTCTCAGGGGTCTGCAACCTGTGGCTTCTTTGCCCATAACAGCTCACTCCCTGTGGCTTTGACCAAAAAAGATCTGTTCATCTGCTCAGAAATGACAAATTTCTTCTCTGTAATTTTGACATTTTTCCTCATAAATTTTCATGGAACTATATCTCTTACAATTGCAGTCTTAATTCTGTGGATATGCTGCTTTTTCCATGAATATTTGATTTTTTTTCTGTAACATTTCTTTATATTCATTGATGAATTAAATATTCGCTTTGATTTCTGTAGTTTAGAGACTTTTCCTTGTACAGTTGTGACTTTTTTTTTTTGGTAGATTTGCTAATTTTTACCTCTAAGCTAATGTTTTCAGTTATATTCGTAGATTCTGTGTGTGTGTATTAACAGCATAGCACCAAAAGTTATTTATTTATGGATTTTAAATCTTCAAAAGATTTTGGAAATGAACCAAGGACCAACTGATTAGATTTTGGGAATGATGTGACCCACTATCAGCCTTCAGGATTTTTTTAAAAGGTTTTGTGGAGGGGGAGGAAATCAGAGCTTGTCAGATGTTTTGATAGTCATCAGCAGAGGATGGTGTCTGCTACAAATCAGAGCTCGCATATACAGATATATGATAAGTTAACTAAAAACACACACAAAATCAATTCACTAACTAGGGCTGGACAATTTGACCTTAAATTAGCATCACGGTTAATTGAATCTTTCACATCTGTTTCTTTTTTTTAAAGTTTTCTCCTTTTTTCTCCCTCATAGTTCACTGACAAGGCTCGTAATAAGGCAATATTACACAAAAGTGTGGTATCAAGGAATACAGTATATCTCTGTGGTGATTCAGTGATAATGAGCATAATAAAGAACAGGACTTGTCACTTCACACACATGTAACCAAATTAAATACTGTCCAGTGCAGAAGTCAGTGTTTATATATAGTACATACCTCTTGAGGGTTTGTGAGTCATGTGACCTATGCAGGTGGCTTGTTAACATGTTAAATGTATTGGGGGAGTCCTTTATGCGGCCATGATTATGTTATCACCTCATAAGGATTATGAGTCTCTGATCAGGTTCTTAAGAATACAGCCTTAGCTTGTCCATTTTGTCAACCTTTCCCACTGCTGTGAATAGCGGTTAGCAGCTAACAGTGATTTAGCTTCGGCGGATTTCCGTGTTAGTTCAAGTTAGCATCGTCAGATGAAATAGTTATCACATACTTTGTTCTTTTTAATACAATCCATTTTAATTTTTCCACTGCTTCCAATGTGCAGAGTCACATGACCAAGCACAAAGGACACGTTTGAGGATTTGCAGCAATGTCACTAAAACACATTACGTTCTAGCTATGTCCCTTGATGGTAGGCAAGAAATGTATTGCTGCCAATGCATTTGTGCTAGATTAGAGCCCTTTTTTTTAATACTTTTATCAACTTTTTTATACGGTCTATGGAGAGTGTCTATTAGAGTGGCATAAATTTCAACTCTGACCATGGTCACTACATGTATGCTGGAAGGTTGTCATAATAGACGAGATAAAACGAGAGGAGAGTCTTTTTTATCACTTTCCACTGGGTCTAGTTCAGAGAGCCAAGTATGCAGGGCAGGCAGAGGGAGGATTGCCAGCTTTCCACCACAGGTGGCTCTTCAGCGATCGTTTCATCAAGGGTAAGTACATGTACAAATGGACCCAGTGATAGCGATGGTGGGGCTTAGATTTATATTTGGTGTTTTATTATGCAGCGAAAAGTGTCTCCTGACTACACGTTCCCTCGTTATTTAAACAGAATCATCTCAAAAAAAAGAAAAGCAAGACTGGCCCCAGATTTTTTCATATAGGCACATCAGCAAAAGGGAGCTTAGGCAGGTTATTGTTTTGGAACTGTGGTAGGGGGGTAATTGTTTAGGTCAGAAGGGAGAAATCTTTCCCCTTGAGACTGGGTTGTTTATATTTACAGTATGTGCCTATATTTTAAATAAATTACCAACTAAAAATAGTTGGCAGGATTTTGTTGACCGCTCTCTGCCTCCTGCTGGCTGAGGCTGCTTGTGTCTGTTCATTAAATGTAGGATATTTTCTATTGAGTAGCTGAAACAGGGCTCCGTTGCCGGAAAATGAGGCAGAGGAGCTGTTTGGTTCTCAGTAAGCTCTGGTGGTTGCACTAAGCTAGTAACGGCACACAGAGATCAGTCTCATCACTGCTGACTGTGTAAGTAAAGCCAGTGTTAATATGATCCATGACTGGCTCTGCTCACTTGAAAGACATATTCTAGCAGTACAATTTAAATACAATATAAACTTAGGAAGGTGAATAAATAAAAAGGTGAACAGCACCAGAAGACTGAATAGCGAGGTTTGCCTCGGAGCCCTACCATCTTAGAGTGTGGATTAAGCGGTTTCAACTGTTCAGTTGGAAATTTAATTTACAAATAATTTTTATACATATTTTGTTGCCACTCTCTGTTAATTACTAATTTTTAAAATGCATCCAGCTGTTGTGTAGTGAGTGTGGTATGAATGTGTGACCCATGGGGCTTGCCGTACCCGCCCCTGGCGTGACGTCAGGTTGGCACGGCCCACTGTATATAGTTCTGTGTGTGTGTTAATAAAAGTTGTGTTGGCTGAGTCTGCTACATGGGATAACCCTGACTTCCAACTCTTATTCAGACAGAGCATTTTGGTGACAAGAGAGAGAAATTATGGGAGCATATGGGCTACCTCCATCCCTGATAGTAGTACTGGCTCTCCCACTACTGGCTACTGGCTACAGTACTACTGGCTCTCCCAGGTACTCCAGTTCTGGAGTACCTGGGAGAGCCAGTGATCCTGTGGCCGAAGTAGCTGGCCATGTTCGAGGGTTATATCACGGCACTGGGCCTAAGTAGACTCAATGTGAGATGAAGATGAGCACTTCTGGCCCACCATCTCGGCACGGAAGGCCGAAGAATTCTCTGTACGTTGGGTGAAACGGAGTGCTATGTGGATGATGTCGAGCGGCTGGCCGAGTATTTCACCAAGCAGACAAGGACCACGAAGCTATGGGTAGAAGAGTGTTGGCGCTAAATGGAGCTAGGCTGGTTAGCTGGGAGGAACTAACGGCCCAGCTGGTTTCAATGGGAGAGTTAGCCACGAAGCTAGTTTGGTGCCAAAAAACAAGCTACTGGCTACCAACAAGACTTTGAGATGAGACAGGGGCCACGAGTGGCGGAGTCCCTGGTCATGGTGGATGATGGGCCAGCCGAGGAGCTCAGCACGGCATGGGA
Organism: Pholidichthys leucotaenia; assembly: GCA_020510985.1. Taxonomy (NCBI): domain Eukaryota; kingdom Metazoa; phylum Chordata; class Actinopteri; order Cichliformes; family Pholidichthyidae; genus Pholidichthys; species Pholidichthys leucotaenia. The sequence goes on from CM035848.1 coordinate 103,725,233, forward strand.
CTGTAGCACTGGTGAGGGTGATGGCGCAGTAAGCGACGGCAGTGGGGAGCAAGAGCAGCAACAGGAGTCATCCCCACAGCTGGAGGCTGGGCAGTGGGAGAGCCGGAATGTGCAGGCTGAGGACCCCGGGAAGCAGCAGCGACAGGCGGGCGCACAGACGATGCTGCGGAGTGCCTTGGACAAGGGTGCTGGGAGCAGCAACGAAGCACCTGGATCGGAGAGTAACGCCGACAGGAGTGACGCTGAGAGCCCTGGGAGAAAGCAACAGCAGCTGAGCACAGAGACGATGCAGTGGAGCGCCTTGGACCAGGGTGCTGGGAGCAGCAACGAAGCGCCTGGGTCGGAGAGTGACGCCGACGAGAGCGAAGCTGAGAGCCTTGGGAGAGAACAGCAACAGCCGGGTGTGGATACAGTGCAGCGGAGCGCCTGGGATGAGGGTGCTGGGAGCAGCGGTGAGGTGCCTGGGTCTGAGAGTGATGCCGACAAAGAGTGAGGCTGTGAACCCCAGGAGTGAGTAACGACGGCCGGACACAGAGGCAGCGCAGCGGAGCACCTCGGCCGACAGAAAAGAGGAGCCGGGCACAGTGGTGGTCAGGCAGGATCTCAGTGCCGGAACTCGGAGGGTGCGGGGCATTACAGCGAGACGCCTGAGTCGGTGAGCGGCGCCGTCAAGCAAGCTTCAGTTTTCCCCAGATTTCGGCCACAGGGGGTCAGAGTGTTTCAAGCCATGACAGCAACAGATCCGGCGGTGTTGAAGGTGGCCGGAAGCGGACAGACGAGCACGGAGAAACGGCGTGCCGGACGACAGAACTGCGGGACCAGAGGAAAGAAGCAGGCGATGGTGAAGAGGGACACTTTCACTGGGGAGGTCAGTTTTGATCCCGGAGGCAGATGGCAGCCAGGGGCGTATATGCTGTGGGGCTGCTCGCAGCCTCCGAGCTGGGTTTTCCTCTGGCTGCCTGCAGACTGTGGTATAATCTAAATGTCAATATATGTATATAGTGCTGGTGTGCATGTGAGTATGATTGGCCACAGTTACATGGGCAGAATTTCTTCAATCTGATTACAATTCAGATCAGACTTTTACTGTTTACATGGATCCTGAAAAAGCTGATCTGATTAGGACGTGCGTTTCCATGGGTCACACGTTTGAACGGAATAAATCATTTTGACATGCGCACGTCGACATTTTGACATTCCGAAAATAGTAGAAGAAGAAATAACTTCCGGCGTTAGCGAGCCCCGCTTTGTGTTGAAATTGACCTGTATTGTGTTATTCAGACTGTACTTTTGCTTCTGCTAGTCTCCGTAATGAAGCTACAAGTACATACTTCTGCATATGACGAACAGAGGGAGACAGCAGGACGATACAGATCAGTTTTGTTTTACTCCCGCTATGTTTTCCGCTAGCTGCTGCTAAGGCAGAAATACGTCACGTCGACATGCAGCTGGTGTACAGACATGTGCAGTAAACATATTTTCTGCCCTGTGTTCGGAATAAGTGTTTATATGCGCACCATTCCGATTAACAATCAGCATAACCCACCCCTCTCAATCGGAATGAAATTTTGATCCAAATGAGCGTGATCTGGTTAGAATATTCAGATTGCCATGTTTACATGAAGAATTTTTATTCCGATCAGGCTTTTAATCCGGTTACTTGTGTCCATGTAAACATAGCCATTGTATATTATTTGTGGATTATTTTGTGTATTCAGGAAAAAAAAAGCTGATTTTAGGGGTTTTTTGTGTGAATGTGATGGGTCAGTTTCCTCCAGTTCATGGTTCCCTGCTCTCTTAGTGCATGATTTGGGTCCTAAATTAGGGAGGGTCTCGATTGTGTGTGTGGTTTTGCATTTTTGTAAGGGGGAGGGGAGTTGTTGTGTAGTGAGTGTGGTATGAGTGTGTGGCCTATGTGGCCTTCCGTACCCGCCCCTGGCGTGACATCAGGCGGGCACGGCCCACTGTATATAGTTCTCTGTGTGTGTTAACTAAAAGTTCTGTTGGCTGAGTCTGCTGCATGGGATAACCCTGAGTCCAACTCCCTTATTCAGACATAACACCAGCCAGCTCAGCTGAATGACAGCTTCTACATGGCTTCAAGTCTCTGAGGGACAAGGCAGAGAGAGCTGTCCTTAATTAGTTTTCTTTCTCTTAACACTCCAGATGATTTTTAGTGAGAAATTCCAATAAAATATTGTCACATGCCATGATAAACCATTCTGTCGTTCCCTTCACAAAGCTGCATCACAAGTGACATCACTTGCAAATCCTCAATAAGGGGCATGACATGAAAGATAAGATAAGATAAGCCTTTATTAGTCCCACAACGGGGAAATTCCAGGATTGCAACAGCACAGGGATAGCAACACTCAGAGCAACAATCAGAAGGCAAGAAAAAAAACAAGCAAGCAAGAGCAGCTAATATACATATGTACATATTACTATAAAATATATATATACACACACACACACACACAGACACACAGTGCAGAGCATTGTAGCTGGATGGAATAAATATATGAATATATGAACACACAGTGCAGAGCATTGTAGCTAGATGGAATAAATATGTAAATATATAAACACACACAGTGCAGAGCATTGTTGCTAGGTGGGATGAAACAGCATAACCGTCTATTTTAGTTATCCTACATGGTATGATTATGTGCCCATACATATTCTCACCCTCCATAGCGACCGGTATGTTCCTAGTTGTATGCCGGAGAGGACCATTGTGTAAGTCTATTGCATCTTTTGCATTCAAAAAAAAACTATTAGTTTGTTACGTCTTTTTGCTATCTCTGCGAGCAGCCCTGCTTAGGTTGTACAGTCTGACAGCCGTTGGTAGGAAGGACCTACGAAACCTCTCGGTTGTCCACCTGGGATGATGTAGTCTGCTGCTAAATGAGCTCCTCAGTGCATCCAGTATGTCCTGCATAGGGTGGAACTCGGACTCCAGCAGAGATGACAGTTTAGCCACCGTCCTTCTCTCTCCTATCTCCTCCATCGGATCAAGGCGTTGCCCCAGGACAGAGCTAGCTTTCTTAATCAGTTTGTTCAGTCTCTTCCTATCGGCTGCAGTAATGCCACTGCCCCAGCAGACCACTCCAAAAGTGATGGCTGATGCCACCACCATGTCATAGAATGACTTCAGCAGCGCCCCTTGTACACCAAAAGACCTGAGTCTCCTCAGCAGGAACAGCCTGCGCTGTCCCTTCTTGTAGAGTGCGTCAGTATTGTGACCAGTCTAGTTTATTGTTCAGATGAATACCCAGGTACTTATAGGATGTCACCATCTCGATGTCTGTTCCCTGTATATTTACTGGTGCTGTGAGGGGCTGCCCATGCCTGCGGCAGTCCACCACCAGCTCCTTAGTTTTCCTCGCGTTGATCTGGAGGCAGTTCCGATGGCACCAGTCCACAAAGTCCTGGATAAGCCCTCTGTACTCAGCTTCATCTCCGTTGGAGATGAGACCAACGATCGCAGAGTCATCAGAGAACTTCTGTAGATGGCAATGTGTTGTGTTGTGTGAGAAGTCCGCAGTATAAAGAGTGAACAGGAAGGGAGCCAGCACCGTTCCCTGGGGGGCCCCCGTGCTACTGATGATCGTGTCGGAAACACAGTCCCGGGTTCTCACAAACTGAGGCCGGTTCGTGAGGTAGTCCAGGATCCATGATGACAGGTGCTGGTCCACCCCTGCGCGCAGCAGCTTGTCCTTCAGGATCATCGGTTGGATGGTGTTGAAAGCACTGGAGAAGTCAAAGAACATGATCCTCACCATATTCCCGGGCTTCTCCAGGTGGGACAGAGAACGGTGAAGGAGGAAGATCACCGCATCCTCCACCCCAATGCCATGCTGGTAGGCGAACTGGAGTGAATCCATCGCTGGTTCCACCAGGGGGCGGAGATGAGCAAGGAGCAGTCTCTCCAGGGTCTTCATCAAGTGGGACGTCAAGGCCACCGGTCTGTAGCTGTTCAGGTCTTTGGGGTGGGAAGTTTTTGGTACAGGTACCACACAAGATGTTTTCCACAGCTGTGGTACCCTCCCCAGTTTCAGGCTCATGTTGAAGATATACGTCACAATCCCACACAGCTGGTCTGCACAGGACTTGAGGAGCTTTGCGCTGATGCCGTCCGGTCCCGACGCCTTCCTCGCCTTGATCTTCCTCAGCTCCGTCCTCACCTGGGTCTTGGTCAGGGTCAGGATGGGGGGCTGTGTGTTGGGAGTGGGGGGGGGGGGGTGTCGGTGGAGTGGGGAGTGGGCAGCAGGACTTGATTTCTTAGAGGCAGCAGTGGTTGTTGTGCAGACAGGGGGGAGGGTGGTTGGTCAAATCTATTGAAAAACAGATTCAGGTTGTTCGCCCACTCCCTGCCCCCCGTGGCCTGGGGGGAGGTATTCTGGAGCCCCGAGATGGTTTTGAGGTTTCTCCAGACCCCGCTGATGTCGCTCTGTTGCAGCTTGTCCTCCATCTTCTTCCTGAAGCTGTCCTTGCCTTCTCTGATCTTTCTCCTCAGCTCCCTCTGTACGGACTTCAGCATCTCCCTGTTCCCCGACCTGAAGATCCTCTTCTTCTCTCTCAGAAGTGTTTTTATCTCAGGGTTGATCCAGGGTTTGTTGTTTGAGTGACGCCGTATGGTCTTGGTGGGAACGGATTTGTCCACACAGAAGCTGAGGTAGCCCGTGAAGGTGTGAATGAGGCCATCGATGTCCTCACCATGTGGATCGCAGAGCTGCTTCCAGGCAGTGGCTTCAAAACAGTCCTTTGGAGTGTCCATTGTCTCCTCAGACCATAACTCCACAGTGTGCATGGCCGGAGGTTGTCTGTGCACTAGGGGTTTGTACACCGGTCGGAGATGAACCAAGTTGTGATCCGATCTCCCAAGTGGGGGGAGTTGTGATGAGGTGTACGCCTCCTTAGTGTTTGCGTAGAACAAATCCAGTGTTTTATTGTCTCTAGTGTGGCATGTGACATACTGGGTGAAAGTGGGCAGAATGGGAGACAGTGAAACGTGGTTGAAATCGCCTGAGATGAGGAGAAGAGCATCTGGGTGTTCTGTCTGCAGCCTGCTGGTTACTGAATGGATGACGTCACGCGCTGTCCCAGCGTTCGCCGTCGGATTTGCATAAACAACAATGCAGATCACGTGTGAGTGTTCTCTCGGGAGATATGTAGGCCTCATGCTAACAGCTAGCAACTCAATGTCTTTGCTGCAGTGTCGTTGTTTAACAGTGATATGTCCCGGTCTGCACCACTTGTTGTTAACATACATTATCACTCCACCGCCCCTAGTTTTGCCACTCTCTGGTGTTCGGTCAGCTCGTATCATGTGAAAACCCTCCAGCTCAATGTTAGCATCTGCTGCTAGTTCAGTTAGCCACGTCTCAGTAAACAAAAGGAGAGAGCACTCCCGGTAAGTGCTATCATAACGGGAGATAGCCGCTAGCTCATCTAACTTTCCCAGTATCGACCGTACATTTCCAATGACAACAGATGGAAGGGAGGGTCTGTACCTTATATTTTTTGTCCTCCGCCTTACTCCAGCCCGGCAGCCGCGACGCTTTCGCCTCAATTCTCTCGGTATGTCGAGTTTTTCCAGTGGGACCGGGTGGCGGTTAAATGCTAGCAGCTCTTCCCTGTTGTATCGTATCCTGCTATAAACAGTGGCTCTGTCCACCGGCTCAGGAGACATTTGGGACGATCTGTGTGTCCGTGATATAAGTGGGGTGAAAAAAAAGTGATCAAAAGAGAGAGGAAGGGAAAAAAAAACTCGGAATCGAGCCGCTGTTGCAAAAGGCAGCCTACTGGTGTGGCGCCGAGAGGAGAAAGTTCTCATACATAAACACACACAAAGAAAAGAGGGGGAAAAAAAAATCGAAAAAACCAACATGAGCAAGATTATGTCGGTTTTATGTCCCGAACGTCAGTTTAGGTTTTATTTCAGCTAATGGCCCAGTCCTATCTCTAACCTTATTCTTTTTCAAATAGAGGGTATGTGTATGATGTCACCGTACAGAACTCATGGCAGTTAAAAAACACCGAGTGGCAAAAATGATTGGCAAAAAATGAGTGGCAGCATTAGGGTGTATGTATTGACTCTTTGAGTGCGTCTGTCGCCGAATTGCAACATAACCCCTAGTGGTCAAGAGTGGTAAATATTTTTTGTCAATAGTTCAGATTTCCAAGGCTATAACTTGAAAGTGGTAAGAGATAATTGCTTACTGTCAGTTAGAAAGATGTAAAATATGATCCAAAGTTTCAGATAGGAATAAATTTAAGCATCTAATTTGCATAATGTCACGGCACCTCTTTAAATTCCATAACTCAGTCAAAACTGGACTTTGGACATATTTACACAAAGAATGGTTCAATCTTTTGACACTGTTTTTTGTACAGAGGTAACCTCTATGAACAAGAAGTCAGTACAATATTTTAAAAAAACACAGAAATTCCTCACTTACCGACGGCTAAGGGGACTTGCTCGCTGCCGTGGTCACTGTGTTTTCACCCATCGTGATCATTATTTTGCGTTCTGTTGGTCATTTATGGTCTCTACCACATCTACAAAGTCTTATGATTATCCCACATAAATTTCGCTTGTATCCCACAGCTATTTTCCACGTACAAAGCCAACTAAGTGACGGTGCACGATGACGGACGGCAGCCATATTAGCTTTCTGGGCTAAAATGCTAAAAACAGGAAAGGGAAATGAGGAGTTCTTCTTCTTTGGTCTATTACATGTCATCCACTGAGTCCTCCAACGGATGTCTGCCACCTTCTGAAACTGGCAGATCAGTACAAATCAGTACAAATCCCCAATGGAGCCAATCATGGCAGAGTGAGACGACGGGCATAGCGCCATGCTCTGCCACTAGGGGCACGCAAATTCTCACACTCAAAAGGTTAAAACAAAAAACATACACACAGTATTCAATAACAGCAGTACACGGATTACCTGCTTGCATTGTGGGGAGCTAATCTTATTCTGTCTTGTATTAATTAGCAAAAAAATTTAATAATTAAAAGCTCTGAATCAGTTCTTCACTTACCGTGTGCTCCTTGGTCTTTACCTACACATCACTACAGTCAATTAAATGGTGTCATACTAACATCTAAAGTAAAAAAGGTTTTCTGTGCACTGCTGTGACTAAATATTTTGTGTGATTTTTATGTTTTGCTGCATACAAAATAAAGATGTCACATGTGATTGCCACTCAGTGCTGTGTTGCTATGGTAACTGTCCTGTAACTGCTATGCATCTCCTCTATACCATCTAAAATTGTTTCAACTACATCTGATAGAGAAAAATAATGAGAGCACACAAAAATAACGTGCTTCTGCTAGCAGTGCAGCCACTCTCTGCTTCATTATGTTCATCGTAATTGTAAAACAAATCCCAAGTTGGGTGAAATATTACATGAGCTGTTTAATTTGTTTTTGTTCACAAGATTATATGCAGGTGCAATCACATTATGAGGGGGCACTTTGATCCCTTGGCAGAGAGAGGTCTGCATTCTCCTGGTGCTTTCTAATTACTTCTAAATTTTTGAGACTGTACCTGTAACTTTTTTTTTTTTTCTTCTACATTTGTCATTTTTTTCTCAGCAATTTTGTGACTTTTTCCCCCTGCATGTAGCTTCAGAGATGCAGCTTGCAGACCTGTCACATGCATAATTACACAGTCTAGACACAAACAGACCCTTTGTGACTCTGTGACTTTGACCTTTGACCTTGTGATCCCCAAAACATAGCAACATATGCTAAACCTGAACTTCATCCATATAGCAAGTTTGGTGACCCTAGCTTCATTCTTTCTCAAGTTACAGTCCGGACAAACGGACGGAGGCAAATGCCTTACCCACGCCTCGACTCTAAAAACTGAAACTTAAGTTTTTGTTCTTGTTGCAGCTGAAAGCTTTTTACTCTCCTCTGTCCCCCTGCAGAGCCTCCCCAGTGACCAACGAGGAGCTCCTGATCAGCTGTGGTTTCCTGCTCTGTAAAGGACTCGTGTCCCCCATGGATCTGGTCTCTGTCCACCTGTCCTCCAGCCCTCGTCTCTTCTCCTTCCTCTCTCTAGCCTGGGGCTTTGTAGCAGACGTGGACATTGAAAGCGAGAAGTACCGTCACTTTGGGGCTGCTCGGTTCACTGTTGGCACCTTGGTGCGGCTGGTTTCTCTGCGCGTCTACAAGGGCCGGTTGGCTTACCTTCCTGCCCCCAAAGACCACAACAGGCAGGAGGGTTTAAGAACGGTAACGGTGCGCTGCAACAATCATCCATCCACAGAATCTTCCCATTCTGGCCAGAATAGCTTCGACAACACCTGCCACTCCAACAACTCCATCAAAGTGAGGCGGACAGAGACCACCCCTTCCCAGAGCGCCACCAAAGCTCTCCCCGGCCCACTTGACTCTTTGCTACCACCTCTGGACCAACCGTTGTCCAGCGACTGGGTGGTGGTCCCAGAGGAAGACTTTGTCCTCGTGCTGGCCATGTATCAGTCCCATCTGGCAGAGGATCTCTTCGCAGCACCAGATGCTGCCTTAACCGACAACACCATTCATCTTTTCTACGTTAAAGCAGGAATATCGTGTACCGCACTGCTGAGGCTGTTCCTGGCCATGGAGAAGGGTGCACATCTGGCCACTAACTGCCAACACCTGGTACATACAAAAGTGCGGGCCCTCAGACTGGAGCCATATTCACCCAAAGGGATAATAACGGTTGATGGAGAGGTGGTGGAGTACGGGCCGGTGCAGGCGGAGGTGCACAGGGGCCTGTCGAGGTTAGTCACTGGATGAACTGAACCAACAGCGACATCACCAACGCAATTAAATGTTTAAGAACAGGAATGTGCAGGTACACGAGCGACGCAGTGGATGTAGAATTTATCATTCAGCAGAAAAATAAAAACGTTCTACTGAAGCTGCTGATAAATCGCAACAAGATGCCATGAGTGTTCAGTATTAGGCAAATAAATTAAAAATCACCAAGAAATCTCAAATATGAACATGAAAGGTGAAAAATCCACCATTAGTCCTTAAAATTATTTCACAATAAGAACATTTGTTGTGTTTTTTTGTTACCTGCAAATCAAGACCCGTAGAACAGATTATTGGAGGTTTTTTATCAACATTTTTCAAAACTCCTGAAGCTTTTTTTAAATTTAATTAATACATTCTCGACTAAACTTTTATTGTGAACAAAATTTTTTTCACCATTTTGAAATGTGCTTTCCAAACACTGTAATTGTCCCTTATTTACTGTTAATATTTATTTAATATTGAGCACTCTGGGGCCATGACTGTGCGTGCTGCCTCCGCCTGAGATAAAACACACACACACTCGCTCACTCGATTCATTATTTGGTGGTAAACCATTAAAATGTTTTTTTTGTCTGTGTGGAGAGGATGTTCCTGCAAGAATTACAGCAACTTATGCAATAGGGAAGGATTTGTTTTTGTTGTTTTGTTTTTGTTTTTTTTTGGGGGGGGGGTATGTGCAACTGTACATGTGTGTGTGCGCAGACACCCATCTAGGGCCAAAAGGTTGCCCAGTCTGGGACGGTGGTTCTGTTCTGCTTTAAAGTAGTCATGAAGGCAAGGCAAACAGTCTCTGTTCCCTCCAACAGGGCATCACATCATTAAATATAATAATGTGTCATCTGCATAATATATAATTGACCTCTTGTCACCAGAGCCTGTTAGTACAGTTTTTGGTTCGTTGCCTTAGTCTTTGCAGCATTCATTTTAGGTGTTTGCAGAAGCAGAAACGCCACTCATTATTTCGTTAAAACTACCCAATATCAAAAAGAGAAGATGACCCATGCTGCACATTTCAAGAAATGGACCATTTGGCTCCAAACAAAGCGGAAGTGTATCCTGCCCTTTTTATATATGTATATACACTGTGTATGAGATTTAATTTGGGAGTGCCATGGCAGAGAAAAATCCATCTTATATAATAAGCTCACCCAAATTGTTTTTTTCATAGAGCACAGATTTTGTTTTCATGCTGTTGCTCTGATGTTCTCTGGGAAATTTCTCCTCCAGAGATTCAAGTTGATCAACAAAATACTGACCAAACGTAGATAAATACAGGTTTTCTACATATGCAAAAAGGGGAGAATACAAAAAAAAACCTGTTACTTTCTTAATTTTGTCTAGTAAATTTGAGTTTTTACCTGTAAATTTAGTACTTTTTTCCATATAAATCTGCAGTTTTCGTCTTACAATTTAAGTTAATTTTCTCATATTTACAGCTTTTCATGTATTCTTTTAAATTTGTAATTTTAGTAATAAATTCTAAATTATTGCTCTGAGTGTTGCTATCCCTGTGCTGTTGCAATCCTGGATTTTCCCCATTGTGGGACTAATGAAGGCTTATCTTAAATTTGCGACTTTTTCATTGTAAATCAATTTTTAACATGTAAATTTGTGACTTTTTGAACTGTACACAACTGTTCTTATAAATTTGCATTTATTGAATTTTGAGACTTGATAATTTTTAGTCTTCAGTATATCACCTACTGTACATTTTTCTTGGATTCATAATTAGCACTATGTGAGTTTCTTGTCTCATTTAAAGGCCAAATGTCACGTAACAGGGTACTTTAAATATCTTGAAACTAGATATAAAAGGGAACCGATCCGTTCGGGTCTTGGTGCATATGCTTCAGTAACAACGGAATATTCGTTAATTTAAAACTGCCGTGCTTGGCCTGACACGGCCTCTGGAATCGCCTGGGGAAGAAGGCGGAAGTGACGAAATCGATTGTACCCTAGTTTGATGCTTGGGGTATTTCAATTGATTGTTTATATGGAGACTGGAAGGTTGAAGTGAGCAACAAGAAAGAAAAAATTGGATATTTCACCCATACCTTAAAACGGGACTATCAGGGACAGCTGGGTAATAAGGGACACTTCTCTGGGAAATGTTTTCATACCTGTCAAGTGAGACGTTTTCGCCGTACTTCAACACCGTAAAAAGCGGCTATAAGGGACGGCGGAGCAACAAGGGACACCTCTCTGGGAAATGCCCCAAATGCAACTCGTGTTGTTATTGTCAAATATTTTAAGGATTCATGGATATTTGACAATAACAACACAACTCAGCGTCCGGCGCAAAATTAAAAAAAAAAGCAGAATTCTGTATTTGTAAGGCGATCTCTCTCTGTTCCGCAACCGCTGCACAGCTCAACGTGTTAAACCATTGTCCTAATGACTTCTCATTGTAGTGAGAATAGCTCCCGCTGAGCGATCTGCCTGCCCCGACAATCAGACTAATGACTGAGTCCACACTTCGAACAGTAGTGATAATAGCTCCCACTGAGCGATCTGCCCGCCGCGGCCATCAGACTGATTGAGTCCACACTTCTCATTGTAGTGATAATAGCTCAGGCTGAGCCATCTGCCAGCACCAGCTGTGGGGGATCACACACAGGACGTGCTCCTCAATACACTCAATTTTTTTCCCCGTATATTTTTCTTTTGGGCGTACAGAAATGGCAATACGCCCATTTTTGCTAAAATTGCATTTTCCCCGTATTTTCCTTAAAATATTTGACAATAACAACATGAACTACATTTAAAACATTTCCTAGAAAAGTGTCCCCCACCACTCCGCCGTCCCCCACAGCCGCGCTTGGCACCAAAATACGGCGAAAACGTCTCACTTGACAGGTATGCACCTCCATTTTCATATTGATCTGGTCAATTTCTTGACAGCAGCGGCTCTCCTCCACTGTAATAATAATGGCTTCCGAAAAATCAATATTTATGGGGCGCCCTCGACAGACCCCCTTCGGCTTCGCAATTCTGGAGGCGATTAATGTCCAGTTCAATGACATTTTCCACTGGTTCTGCTCTCTGGTCATCGTTGGAACTGTTGTCATCAGACAAAGCATCTGATTCCGTCTCGGACGGCTCGAACCGGTAAGGTTCAATGCCTCTGTCACTGTCTGAACCACTGACCAAAAAAAAGACAAAACTAACTAATTTGTTCACAATCACTGTCACTTTCCGTCATGATTGTCCAATGTTGATAAGTGTGAATGTGGATAGGCAGGGCAGCCAGGGTACAACTGGTGATGTCAAAAACATGGGCGTGGTCTGGACTGGCTGTCACAAGCCAGCAAGCAAGGTGGGGCCTTCACCGCCTTCACCTGGTGTATTTTGTGCAATTATGTAAATACAGGTGGGTGATATGGTCTCCGGTATGAATATTTGGTTTAAGCTATGTGTGTTTTATCTAAATTCGTTGTCATTTAGAAAAAAAAATTACGTGACATTTGGCCTTTAAGAATTTAAAAAAGGTTCAGTTTGACACTAGGTAATTTTTATCCTTTGACACGATGACGGGGCTTCAGTCTGTAGATAAAAAGGCAGAGGAGTGTTTACAGTGCTCAGCAGTGGGTTTTCTCCCCCATCAGTTGCTCCTGCGGCTCTTGGTCCGTTGATTGATGTGTGCTTCATGCGGCTGAATCCTCTCCAACACCCCGACATCATCCCACCCATCTTTTTTCCCCTTCTGCTTTAACTGCTGTGCTCATCCATCCATCCTTTCCTTTGCTCTGCAGAGGGGTCCTATCCGAGTACACACAGGCACATTTAGTCGTGATCAGCACCGAGGTGTCCTTAACATTGTGCTTTAAATCACAAAGAGGAAAACTAATATATTCTTTAATGTCTGTGACTAAGAATATTGAAAACTACACCAGGGTTTTGATGTAGGGGAGGCTGGTTAAAGCGGAGGGAGGGAGTGGACAGAAGGAAGGGGGAGATATTGACTTGTTAAATGCTGCATGAGGTAGGCGGTGTTGTTCCTCACAAGGCGCCCTCATTCTTTCTCCACACCACTAGAAAAATCATTGGGGAGCATTAGCAAACTGTCCTGTGGAAATGTATGGAAAGCCAAAAGGTCCATAATTCATTGGCTTCCTTTTGGCTGTCCACAGAGAGAACGATGTTTTACCACAACGTGCACAGTCACTAGCAGTTTTTCTGCTGCAGGAACTCGGTACCAGCAGTAGTACTTTTTTTGAACATACACGCTGAAAGTTCTAGCTCTGACTTTAGTCCTTGAAAATCTGTTTAAGAACCGTTCAAGCTCCCACTGTAACAATTCTAGAACCTTCTGGTACATGAGCATCCATTAATGTGTAGTTATGATCCTCTCCTTTTGTAACTGCTGCTGTTGGTCTGTCCCAAGAAATTTCTTCTCATAGCTGTCTATATTTTTGCTTTTGTGGAGTGTATTCCAAAGTCATACAGCTAATTTCTAAGTCCACAATTACTAGTATGCTGATATAAACACGCAACATTCTTTTCTGCAAGCTCCCAGTAATAATGGATTGCATTTATATAGCGCTTTACAATGAGTCCGTTGTTCATTCACAATGGTAGAGGTAAGCTACTTCTGTAGCCACAGCTGCCCTGGGGCAGGCTGACAGAAACATGGCTGCCAACGCGCACCTCTCCGACCACCACCTAACATTTATTCATATTCATACACCAGTGTCATGAACACACTGGAGGCGAGGTGGGTGAAGTGTCTTGCCCAAGGACACAACGGCAGGGTGGGAGAAGTGGGATTCAAACTGCCAACCCTCCGGTTATTGGACTACCTACCACCTACCTGAGCCACTACCGTCCCTCATAATAAAGGGATTCATCTCGGTGGAAATGGAATAAGAAAAAAAGGCCCTTAAAAAATGTAGTTCCTAGTTCTTGTACTGACAGTTCTACCAAAAAACAGGTCTAAAAACCATTGTTAGCAAAGCCAAAAGGTTATTTTTCCATAAGAAAGCTGTTTCATTTTAGCACGAACAGTCACTGTAAAATCACTGAGAATGAATTTAACTACAAACTGCAAGTCACTTCTGAAGCTCAGAAGTGCCTGCAGCGTCGCAGTGAACATGCAGAAATATTAATGTTTTATTCAACACGCCACGACTGTTTTGACACTGCAAATGTTGACTTGTTAAAAATGACAAAATACAATCCCCTCCTAATATTTTGTTTGTGCAGATTGTTTGCTTATTGCAAATACCATTTAAATGTTACCTTTGCCTCATCACACTCAAGCATCTGTCATTTAGCTCATTTCTTTTTATCATGTTCCTTCAAACGGTTTGCTGATGAGGGACCCCGCTGCAGGAATTCAGCATCAGATGGTAAATACTTGAAAATGCACTTATTCCATTTTTTATACTTTCAGGGAAGGAACTTGTGGTCGGGCACGAACCGTTTAAAGATGATGCACACAGCGGGTCCAAGCTTTTTAAAATTAAGGTTTTTATGTCTTCCGTAAAGTATGGGCCTCATTGAGTTTAAACCACACAGAGGCCTCTTTTCTGTTGAGAGTTGTATTTAAAAACAAATTGTAGACTTACTGCAAGTACATAGAAATTCACAATGAAATAATGAAAGGTGGCTCCAGTTACGTACACACATACATGTTACACCAGAGTGCTTCAGACTACTCTTTTCAGCCGTTTTGTGTGATGCAGTGGTCATTTAACTTGTTTTGTGCCTTGAACGTGCTGCCTCCTGGTGGTTTAGATAGAGTGGTGCAGCCACTTATTTATGCTACGGGCAGTTTATAGCTTTTACCACCAGGAACAGACATAAGACAGCTTGACAATAAAAACACACTGCTGTGTTAGAACCATTTCTCCTCACTGTGTAGCTGCCACTGTGATGTCTTGAGATTTTACAGGAGAATTAAAACAAGTCGGTCCATTTTCTTGCTGTAATGATTAATGATTTATAAAACTGAGCTGAATTCTTCTTCTAGATGTGACTGGCGGTTGTGCTGAAGGACCTGATTTAATTTTAGTGAAGTAGACTCACTTCATCAGACTGTTGTTCACCTGCTGCTTCTGAACCACTGTTGTCTTTACGTGTTTAAATGTTTACAGTGGAGGGGAAAATAGTCTTGTCTTTTTTTTTTTCCTGGCACACAAGATTTAATGATTCTTTATTCAGAGATCTATTTTTCCATTTAGACAAATGTCTGTATGTTTTTTATGACTAAACATTCTGCTGGAGTGTTTGATTGAAAAATAAAATGAAATGATAAAAACCTGCCTGTGTTTCTGTTTATAACACGTCAGGCTGTATTTATACACCACTCACCATTTTTAACAAGCCACAATCACATATTCATGACACAGCATTTAGCTTTTATTTTTTTTTTTTTTTTTAATCACTTGCATACTGTGCACCAATGGAATGCATCAGGGGAATCTGGGTTTGAGTAACTTGACTGGGAATGGGCTAGACGCGTGCATATGCACGTATTTTAACTTTCCTTCCTATTTCAAGATTCAAAGGCTTTATTAATGTGTACAGTTAAGAAATGCAACATTTCCTGAGCAATGAAATTCTTACTCTGTTCTCCGAACAAATGCCAAGGTAATAGGTACACAACATGCTAATAAGGTAGTAACACACCTAACACTAACAGATACTAATAACACTATACACAGTTAGGCAATTAGGACACCTCAGCACACCTTGATACTAAGTACTAATACTAATAAATACTAATAACACACATTAGGCAATTTGGACAGCTAATGCAGTCAAACTAGAGGAAACAAAAATTTGAAAGTTCACTGGATGACTAGTGGACGGTGGTATATTGATATCGGATGATATGAACCTGAGACGGCATAAGCCTATGTACAGTGTGCAAATGAGCAGCATACAAATGGACCTTTTTGACAACTGAACTGGCATTTTTGCATGTGGTGACTTTGAGCGCGCACACGTCTCGATGTTTTACAGAGCAAAACTAAACTCTGAAGAGAACAGGTACATCTGACTGCTGACCAAATTCAAAGTGAATATATAAATTGTAAATATTTCTCAGTCCTGAATGTGTTTCCTCTTGGAGTAATCAGATTTATGTTTTTCCCCTCTTGCTCTACAGACTTCGCCTGTATACAATCAAAACCTGCTCCAAAAGAGCAGAAATCTGGGCGAATAGCAGAGAAAATGGTGTTCTTTCTTGAGGTGTCAAGAAGAACAAAGTTAGTTCTGGCAAAGTCATTTCATACTTCATGAGAAACTCAAGTGCAGAACTCCTGGAAGTCCTCATATGGCCCTCCCACAGCAGCACATGCCACGTGTTAACCATGCCCACTTCAAATTTCAGATCACACAACAGACACTACACAAGAAAATCCTTCTTGCAGAACTGGGAAAGAACAAATTTCTCTGTTCTTGTGGTGTATGTACAGACCTTTACATCAGGGATGGCAACAGGAAATTCCGATTTCAGCTGAAATCTAATTTGGTCGAATGACTTATGGGGGGGCCAGGGGGGCACGGCCCCCCTGAAGCTGAGAGGTTTTCAGTAAAACAGAAGTAATTTAGACTGAAAAAAATGATTAAAAAAAAAAAACTAGACTTAGATAAATCATTAAATTTAATGAAAAGTTAACTTACTTTTTCTTCAATGTTGTCTCACTGTCTTTAGTCCAACATATTTAACAGTTTAAGAGTTTATTACACTATTTACACTGGTCACCAAGAGGAAAAAAAAAAAAAGCTTTTCCGGCCACGTCTGGTTTCTTCAGAAACTGTCCGAGTGTTTCTGTTACCTCGTCGAACTTTGAGCCAATTTTCACCTTTACCGTCACTCTTCTCTCAAGCCAATTCCATCGGAACTTATTTTTGACACTTGTCTATTTCTAGCACTGACTCCTGATCCTTCCGATAAAAATCTCATAATTCCGCTGAAAACAATACCGAAAGCTCAGAACTCCCAACACGAACACGCCGCCATGAATTTTTGACAAAGCATACAACGAGCCATTTGATTGGTCCAATCGTTTGCAACTATCCAATCGCAGGGCCGTTTACAATACAGCAGTAGCTTGAGTACAAAACATCCGGGTTATCGCGGGAGACTTGACCAGGGGAAGCGCCGAGAGATTAAGTAATCGTGTTGTTTTCGCTAAAATCGGTGACAATAAGGTACCTTACCCCCCCCCCCCCTAAAATTTTCTCAACGGATTTAGACGATTCACAGAAATGATCAATTTGAAAATAAATCCGCGGATCGGCGGAAAATTGCCATCCCTGTTACATTGATTCTCAAGATTCATAAAAGTATGGCACATGCCACAGCCAGCACATACACAGATATTAGTCGTGCCCTCTAGTGATGTCTCACTTTTTTTTTTTACTCCTAGTAAACTCAGAGCTCTGTTTAAAGATTTTGAATTGACAAAGAAAACCCTTAAAAACTTACATAACCAAGTACTTCACATTTAATTTTCTACCACCTTTGTACAGCAGCTAACAGCAAAGCCTCTCTGAAAAGACCTGTGATTGGACAAAAACTATCACGGGGTTGAAACTGTGCGGGCTGGACTGAGCCCAGAGATGCCATTTTACAGGTGTCCTGTCAGACCACCTGCATTACAAACTGCTATACGATACTAGTTGATTTACTTTCAAATTTAAACAAATTTATTCTGCCTACTCCAGCTTTAAGCTTACCCCAGCTGTATTTAGTTAAAAGATGAGGTACACCCTCAAACTGAACAAAATTGCCCTCTGGCAGATATTTTTATGTTCATCTTTACCAGGGCGCAAATCACCGACAGTATATGCAAGTTTCAGCCCTAACCAACCTCACTGTTGTTAGGGTTGTAGTTGCAATGTGTGTAAAGTAGACCCAAACATTTCCCTAACCACAGCCACCTAAAAACGTGTATTAAGTAATTTGCTGACAAAGACAATGTTGAGTTAACGCACCACCACTTTTGGCACCTCCAATTTTTTTTGACCCACAATTGAAGGCCTTGTACCCATGCTGCAGTTTGGAAAATCAGTAAGTAATGCAACATGCCGTGAACGGCAACCCGGGAGAAAAAGCCTCCATGAGCCAAAACGAAAAAAGAAAATGCAATTATGATGAATATGACCTTTACATTCAACAGGAAATGTGCAATTAAGGTGTGATTAATTGAGAGCTATGGACATAGTGATTAATTAAAATTTTTAATTTGACAGCACTAGTCTTTAATATGTAAAAGCAGTTAATCGTGACTCAGGAAGTGAGTCACAAATGGACGAATAGAAAACAGACAGGAAGTAGTGACAAAAGGCGGGATGAGGGTGTAAACTCGGGGCTCCAGTTGGCCCCTTCCACCTGTATACAGGGATTTAAGTGGTTTTAAAACGGGGAAACTGAAATGTGTTGACATCATTGCCTTCGAGACTGTAGAGGTAATACTGAGGTTGGGAAGGCAATTTTTACCGATTAGTTGGAACTGTTGAGGAAACTCCTATACAAACGTGTTACAGAAAGACTCTGTTGGGACTTGAACCCAGAGGCACATCAGCATGGTGTGTAGCGGTCAGCATTACTGCCTCACAGTAAGAAGGTTGTGGGTTCAAATCCACCAGCCAGCAGGGCCTCTCCGTATGGAGTTTGCATGTTCTCCTCATGCTTGCATGGGTTTACCCCGAGTACTTGGGTTTCCTCCCACATTCCAAAAACATGCAAGTCAGGCTAATTGGAGACTCTAAAGTGGCCCTAGTTGTGAATGTGTGTGTGAAGGGATCGGTGTTTCATCCAGGTGGAAACCCTTCAATTTCCCTCTAGGATTAATAAAGTATACAAAATAAAACAGCATTCCACCCAACAATGAAAACTCTTAACATGATTCACCAAAAGCCCACAAAGCTTCTATGTTACTGCTTGCAAAGTTTATTACATCACTGTACAATCTCCTGAAAGCAACAAAAGTAAACCATAAAAAAAGGAAAAAATAAGTACAACACACTCAGCATTTTGTACATACTATATGCCCCGAGCATCCACATGACTTGTTAGAACTCAAGATTGTGTTAAATATATACTGTGTGTATTCATATTTTTCAATATAGTCATGTCTGTACAGAGGGAGTCGGGCTACAAATTATACCTTTTAGTTCCATTTTTTTTTAATATATCAATAACAGGCCACTGTGGAGATGTAGACATCGTACAGTCAAGTCTTGTGTGTAGCCCCTTCAGAAGGCTTAAAGCAACATTGTTACATGCTTTGGCTGTAAAACTTCTTGCAGTGATAACAATGGTTTCAATCTGGAGAATATACACATACACAGAAAATTATACAGCATGGGCTTGACAATCCTGCCAGACTTTCTTGGACAGAGCTTCACATTTTCTGTATTTCTGTTGATAAATGAGGAGGAGGCGGGTGAAGGATGAAGCAGCGATGTCACCTCAGCTCTGCGTAGGGCGGCGCTTAAAAACGCCCGTACGCAGACTGAGATGGGAGCAGAGGGTGGGAATGAGAAAGCAAACGATGCTACATGCTCCGGCAGCATGTCGTCCTGCGTAGCATTAAAGGCAGCGAAACCATGACGAAGAGGTCAGCAGATCACAGACTAAGGAGGGGAAGTATGGAAGACGATACAGAACAAAACGCCCTCGTTCGATTCTTATTTTTATTATCTGAAATCTCTTCCAACACACAGCAGCTGTGTGCCCATCACTCACAGGTTCACAATGGCACCTTCTCATTCCAAAACCCTCCTCAGCAGCAAGGCTTTTTTTGTTCAAGTAAAATATCCGACAGCCTTCGGGATCATTGATTTCAGCTGGTACCTCACATCAATTCTGGATGCAGTATTTAACTTTCAAAGATGTAAACAGGAAGCACGGTCTGACCCAGCGGTGGGTTTCACAGCACAGTCTCTGTGGTTCGTTGGAAAAGTAGACCCACATCCTAATTCAGTTTTATTTTTAAATCATATATGAACTTCAAATGGATCAATTTCTGTGCATCAGACACTCAACTTCAGAGGACATTTTTTTTTTTAACAATTATTATTTCCACTGGCTGGTGCGATCTCTCAGCCTTGCAGCACTCCCCACCAGCTGTGTTGTGTTTGGTAGCGGCACCGATCAGGACAAGGTTTGCATGCCAGACCAACTGAGATCACATGATAACAAGGAGGCGAGAGTGCCAGCTGCTCATTCATCTGAATTATGTGCTTTAATATATGCATAAGGAGCCTTTAAATGTTAATTCTATTAAGTGTTTGTATGTTATGTCAAAGTTTTTATCTTCTTTGACACAGTGGTGGTGGAGCAGACCTCAGAAAACAACGGGCGATCCTTAAATAGTTTTTTAATGAACAAACGGTAATTAAATACAGTCCACACTGTGGCATTTCACTGCATGCTGGATGCAGCATCTGTCAAAAACACACCTGTGTATTTTTAACTGATCCGTTGTGGCGATCCGGATCTGTTCCATAACGTACCTTATCTGGTAGGGAGTAGAACACTGACTAGAATGGAATTACTTGCTGCAGTGACCGTATCGCAGCCAAAACACAACAGAACTGTAGTCAGTGGAAATCGGAGGGAACCCTGTGTGGGTTCATGTTCTAAAGTGAGATGTAAGTAATTCTGTACACAATTCAAGTAAGGCAGCATGTTGACATGAGCTAACGGAATGGTGCTGTGGGGTATTCTCGTCACTCTAACTTGTGTCGGTTCGCGTTGGCGCGGCCTCAGAGATGGTACATGAAAGCTGAACCCCAGGTCTGAAAAGAGAAGCAAACAGGGACTTGGCATCCATATTGTTGACTCTGACCATACCAGTTCTGTAGGTGGGTAAAAAAACTTGGCCTAGTTTTCTGCTGGGTTCACCAAAACACCCAGTATATCAAAACAAGATTTGCTGTTCAACACGGGGCGACGGTTCTCGTCATTTCAAGTCATATTTAAAACGGCACTCATTTTCTAAACTCTGGGACGATTTAGAACGAGCGTCCAGTTCGTATTTGGGTCGAAACACCAAAACGCTCTGCTCAAGGGTTTCCAACACTGAGGTGACGGTGGCCATGTTGGTCTTTTATAAACAGTCGTCATCCGGGATCATCTCCCTCACAGCGGAGTGGGGGATTGTGGGTAAAAGCTCCAAGTCAGGGGTCAGCAAACTCGATGATGGAAAGAGCCGCTTTGAGCAGTTTCAAAATGTATTACAGCTTCAAATATGTGGAATATAAGTATTAATTTTTTTCTTGTCATTTTTTTGGTCATAAATTAGAGTATGATTTAGATTTTTTTTTCATAAATTTGTGAGCCTTTCAGTGTTATTTAGTATGCGGAATAATATTCCTCATAAATTTGAGTTTACACATTTTCTTTATACATTACATTAATATATTAACATTTCTGTATGTTTGACTACTTTTTCTTGTGAATTAAATTTTTTTTAACAATCTTGTTTGTAAATTTACAAATCCCCTTAAACAGCGATGTGAAAAAGTATTTGCCTCCTTCCTGATTTTTTTTATATGTTTGCATATTTGTCACAAACGCTTCACATCATCACATTTTATTATTACATAAAGATAACCTGGGGAAATACAAATGCAGTTTTTAAATGAGGATTTCATTTATTAACGAAACAAAGTTATCCAAACCTACCTGACCCTATGTGGAAAAATAACCGCCCCTAAATCTATTAAATGGTTGCATCACCCTTGGCGGCAACAACTACAATCAAATGTTTTCGATAACTGGCAATGAGTCTTTTACATTGCTGTTGAGGAATTTTGGATCACGCTTCATAGCCACACTGGAGGGCTTGAGTCACGAGGTCATGAACTGATGGCTGGATATTCTCCTTCAGGATCTTCTGGCAGCGGGCAGAATTCATGGTTCCATCAATTATGGCAAGCTGTCCAGGTCCAGAAGCAGCAAAGCAGCCCCAGCCCATCACACTACCACCACCATGTTTGACTGTTGGTATGATGTTCTTTTTATGAAATGCTGTGTTATAGTTTTACGCCAGATGTAACAAGATGGATGCTTTCCAAAAAGTTTAATTTTTGTTGCGTCAATCAACGGCATATTTCCATAAAAGTCTTGGGGACCATCAAGATGTTTTTTGGCAAATGCGAGATGAGCCTTTGTGGGGTTTTTGGTCTCTTGGTTTTCACCTTAGAGCTCTCTTATTTCTGCCCAGTGTCTTTATTGCTGAATCATGGACCAGTGTTCAAACTGAGGCAGGTGAGGCCTGCAGTTCTTTAGATGTTGTTCTGGGTTTTCGTTTCTCATTGTTCTTGAATTTCTTTAGATTGCTGCATGGTGTTTTCCTTTTTGAGATCTTTAAGCCTACTTCACTTTGTCACACAGGCGACGTTTAAGTGATTTCTTAATTCAACAGGTGTGGCAGTAATCAGGTCTGGGTGTGGCTAGTGCTAATTGGCTAGCTTTTCAAAAATGTGATTAATCACAGTTCATTCATGATGTAACCGGGGGGGGGGGGGGGGTATTTTTTCCCCCACATAGGGCCAGGTAGGTTTGGATAGCGTTTTTTCCCCTTAATAAATTAAATCATTTAAAAACTATATTTTGTATTTACTCAGATTATTTTTGTCCAACATTAAAAGTTGTTTGATGACATGAAGTGTGACATATACAAAAATATAAGAAATCGGGAGGGGGGATACTTTTTCACAGCACTGTACACTGACTTTTTCTTATAAATTTGTCTTTTTTCCCTCCTAGCTTTTTCTCAAATTTACATTGTCATAACCTTGTGAGGTTTTTTTTTTTTGTGTGTGTAAAGTTCTGACCAATTTTCTCGTAAATTTGACACTTTCTACATTTTTTGACACTCTGGCACCACAGGTTGCACACCCCTGCTTGGAGTGAAAACCTAAAACACACTGAAACACCAAAGCTGAAAGCTAAATGCGGCCGATCTAACAGCTTCACCAAATCCTACAGAGCAAATAAACCGAGAGGGAACAGCCGGGTTCATAAGTGCCCCCTGTGCCTGGGTGGCTGCTCCCGACACAGAAACGGTCTGACCTCCAGAGCTGACTCGTATGTAAACTTCATCACTTAATGTTCGTTGTGTGGTTCAGTGACTGGCGAAGGAAAATTCCAGCAGGTGTAGAGAGGTGGAAGTGGCGGAGCTGTTGTGGTTGGCAGTTTTCCCGACATTCAGCCTGTTCTACTGTGAAGACTAGAGTGAGTGTGAGTGTGAGTGTGTGTGTGCGTGTGCGTGTGCGTACAGAGAGGTTTTGGCAGAAAGCATACAACCAGTGATTTAAATGTCACCTCTCCCGAACTAGACTGTCCTTTCATCTGTTCGTTGCGGTGCAGGATGACATCGGTGGTGCTACAGGGAGCCACAGATGAGCCAACAGCCCGGGGGTGGGGGAGGCAGAGCTGGGCAGTTTTCCCAGTGGTAGCCAAGAGTCTGCTTTCCACTTTCTTCCAGTAAATACTTACCTGGATCGTGGAGGCCTATGGAGGGTGGGGAGAGGTTCATGGCACTGATTTCTCATCTCGTTCAGCCACTGAAGTTGTTAAATGACTGGAGCTCCAGGAAAAAAAGACCCGTTTTTCAATCCGCTTTCACATTTCTATGAGGTGTTTCAGTGGGTGAGGTCCACTCCTGTTTATCCAACACTTTCCTCTGCGGGGACACTGAAGGAGAACAAAGATAGTATCAAGTCTAGAACCTGTTCGCTGTCCTGCAGTCATGGTTAGATCGAGAGGAAACATGGAGGAAGAAAGGCAAATTATTTTGGAGTTTAGGACAGCAGGGAAGGAAGTAGTGGATAAAAATGTGGGCAGTGCTGGGGCAGTGCAGCTTTGGATGGGGGGGGGAGGGGTGAAAATGTCTCCCCCTCTCACACAAGTAGGAGCTCCTCTACAGCTTGAGGCAGATGAAAATGTAGAAGAGGAAGAGGAGCAGGGAAGAGTGCAGTGTTGTGGGACAATGAGGAGGCACTTACTTGTCCTCTTTGTGCTCAGGGATGTTGGCAGCAGCCAGTGCTGCTCGGTACTGCTGCAGCACGCCTCGAACACTCTTTACAAACCCTTTTGAGAGTGGGAAGAGGGGGAAGCCGATGTCTGGGTAGCCGCCACCTTCAGGGAGGAAACTCCGGTAACTCTTTCTCCTTTTCTTTGGTCTCACCACTGGCTGGCTCCCTGAGGGGCCCACCCCTCCTGTGCCAACTGCAGCAGAACCCAATTCTGACGTCCCACTGCGGAATACAGAACCAGGGGCCGTGGAGTCGATCCTGTTCTCGCCACCCAAGGAGGTGCTCCCCAGGGTGCTGTCACAGTCTGAGTTCTGGCTCAGCTCCAGCTGAGGCAAACCTGAGTCCTCCAGCTCCTCCTCCATAATACTGACAACTCCCGCTCCAGTCACCCCGTCCTCCCCCTTCCTACAGAGGGTGCTGTGGACCACCCCTGTAGGACCCGACCCCAGGGCCAGCTGCTCGTCAAGAGGATCCACAGACGAGGATCGGTCCTTAGAGTGCTGAGCCCTGTAGGACAAGTGCATGGCGTGACCTCTCTCTGCAGAATCATTCAGTTCGAGCCAAGCCTCCAGGCGGTGAACGAGCCGCCAGCCATTACAGAGGAAGTGCTCCTGGATCTCTTGTTTGAAGACCTCAACAGGGTTCTGGAGCAGCTGCGTCATAGACTGCACCATCTTGATCAGAGCCATCTCGTTGTAGCAACGGCTGTTCTCATATCCCTCCTGCAGGCCTCGGTCGCTGTCAAAGCCGGCCTCGTTATAGTAAGGCTCGTTGACCAGGATGAGACCTGCAGAGAGACGGTGGGACAAGAGTTTGTAGATACAGTATCATGGTTGTGTGAGAGGCAGTGTGTGTATGTGATATTATAGGTACAATAAGAACCTCAGTGTGTGTACACAGTCACAGCAGGACATGTCTTCATTACATTCAGCAGGTAAACACATGTTAAAGACTTCCATTAAGGTAAAAGAATTGTGCGCACGCCTACATGGCAGTAGGCCAATGTAAAGAGAAGCCTTGTCCTCTGCGGTCATGAATGACACAAACCTTGTATGGAGATGAGGACCTGCAGCAGGCTGGATTTGCTGGTCCATCTTTCAGTGCCCTGTGGGTCAAAACCATCATTCAACAACTTAGAACAAATACTGGAAAAAAGCAGAGAGACTTTATCTTCTAGAGATGCAGCAGGAGTGTTTCCGCTATTGCAGCCACTATTAAAAACGACAGAATGCGAGAGTTTTAATTCAAGTGTATTTCAAATAACAGAAGTTCAAATGTACAGTAAATATGCCACAATAAAACTTAACCATCATTAATTAAACTTTGAAGATTTAAAGCCCCTTCCCAAAATAATATTACTTTAACCCACTTTGTCAATTAAAAAAAAAAAATGCACACACTCAGTGTATGCATTTATGATTAGGCAATCAAAACATTTTTCCATGGGACATTTAAACTTGCATATTTATAAGCTGCAAATTTCTGAGACAAATCTGCAAATCCAAAGAAAAAAATTCTAATCTACAAGAAAAATATCAAATTCATAAACACGACTGTGAACGATGGAGCAGCTCATTCTGACCTCGAGAACAAGCTGGAGGCAGACCCAGCTGAGGGAGTTTGGTGACTACTGGGGGAACTGGCGGGGGTGGGGGGGGGGCAGTGGTTCTCGTGAAATATAGATGTACAAGACAACTGGCAACTTTACAAGTACAAAATTAGCAAACTCATGAAAAAAAAACCTTGAAATTAATGAGAACAAAGTTGCACGTTTTACAGGAAAAACTATCCCACTACAAGCAGTGAGAGGCCAGTTCTACACTAGGGCTGTTCCATAGGATGGCATCCAGCAGATGACGAGATAAAAACGTTTCATATAAAACTTTTGTTACTGTTTTTATCGGGATGTTGCAAAATACACCGTTTACAGCAGTATCGTTACATCATTTTGCAGTCTGCATATGTGCTGCCCCTACAGAGCGTGTCCCGGCACGGTCCAACATGGCGACCTCCACAAGCAGCAGCGCGTGAAAGACTGCAAAACGTGGTTCCATACTAGAGGCACAGAAGAATCGTTGGCTGTTCAAACTAAACACCAGAGTCAAACAGTAAAACAGACTTTCCCTCACAGAACGCCGTATAATGAAGACCTCCGGCGATGGAAAGGATAACGGCAGCCATTTCAACTGTCTTCATCTGGCCATCAACGAGTGTCTAAATGTATATAAATGTATTTTACTAGTCATAAATCATAGTAGGCCACATAGGATTTAATGTACTGACTAAACAAGCATGGGAAGCGTTTGGTTGAATGTTGGTGTGTAATCACAGTAAATCTCATTATGATATTTAATGTTTTCCAACCCAACATTAGGATGAGAGGGGGGGAAAAAATTACAGGAATATTAATTGGATATTATTACATCTTTAAATAAAATGAAAAAAAATTAATGACAGATGAATTTGTACCATTGATTTTTTTCGGTATATAACTTAAAATGTTGATAAAGAGATTGTTCTATGTGGTTATTATATCTAAACTATAGAAGTTACAGAAAATGTATATCAGGACATCTACTGTTCTCGAGATAAGATTACTCATCCTGGGATATGAAATTTTGGTCATACTGCACAGCCCTACACCGTTTGGTCCACGTTGGCCTTTTCTTATTGAGCTTAGTTTAGTGACATGACCACAACTTTCATTTCTACGTGTGTGAACGTGCCAAAGAACACCCACCTTCCCAATCCAGGTTCCCAGCAGACTGACGCACACCTTTCCATTGTCGTAGAGGTTGGGGTTGAGGCGCCCGCTGCACTGGGACAGGTAACGGAACAAAGGGGGCACAGCCGGATAGATGTGAGGCAGCTGGATGTCAAACAGAAAGAGGCCGTCTTCGTAGGGCGTCCGAGTCGGCCCTTTGATCAGAGCCGAGAAGAGATCCTGTAACAGAGGAAGAAAAGCGTTTTAAACATTTTTAATCTAATGTTCGGCATGAGGAGTGTGTAGCAGAATATGGGCGAGATAAGAGCAGGAAGTCAGAGACAAGATGCTTTAAAACTATTTGCAATCTTTTCAGCCAGATGAGTATTCAGCCCCTTTAGTCTTCAAGTAAAGAAGAAGCAAAGAATCTATCACTGCTCAGAAGCAGCGCTGCATATCCTCAGGTAAACATACAGCACGTGATGTTAAACACTGTGAAGATGCTCAGTTTCTGGGCGTTTCTAAACACCAACAATAATAATAATCATTTATTAACCAAATCATCAGCTGTCATGGTATTAACGGGGGAAGACTCACCATGCGATCCTCAAAGGTTTTCACCATGATGCCATCAGGCAGTGACGTTGCCAGCAGAGCCATTTCCTTTCTCACTGTGCTGAAGAACTTCTTCGCCTCCGCTGGCTGAAACTCCATTTTGAAAAACGAGTGGGTGTCTGAAACAAAGAGACACAGAGGACACACAGGTGAAAACTGAGCAGGAACTGGGAAAGACACAAATTTATAAATTCGACTGAGGGTGAGGGAAGAGATCTCTGTCTCACCTGGTGCCCACTCCAGCACGGAGAACACCTCTCCCTTGGCACTGGTGAAGGTCACGCCGGGTTTGCCCCCGCTCTGTTGGCACAGTACTGGTGTGTCGCTGAGAAAGTCACTGGGCCAGTCCTGTTGACCCACTGGTGTCTGTGGCTCCTGCTTAGGCTTCTCCTCTCCACCTCTCTCAGCCTGAACAGGAACACAACAGTAGGTGAGACACGCTAATGATGACAGCGTTTAGCTGTGAACAAACGACAGCTCAAGTCTCGTCTGTTAAGACAGACAGAAAATGGGATGAAGAGAGGAGTGAGACATGCAGGAAACTAGGGGTAGAATAGAACAGACTTTATTGTCACTGTACAGCTGTGCAGCACAGTGAAAGGGATCAGTGCAGTTGAGCAATACGCTCTCATGGTATACAGTTGAGGACAGAATTATAAGCCCCCCTAAGAAAATTTCATTTACCAAGTGCTGTTAAGCAGCACAAAGAATTTTTAACAGTTTTTCCCCAAAGTCCTAGTTTTACTTTGGATACTTATATTATTTTACTTTGCATACAGAAACAAAATTATTTCACAAAAACTATCAGGGTCAAAATTATGACCCCACCCTCCTGATGCTAATGGCCAATTGTGTATCCTTTTTTACTGGATTACAGCCTACAGTCATCGGTTGTAGTTTTCAACAAGTCTCACACACGCCCCCCAAGCAATCCCAGCTATTCTTCTTTGGCGAATCTCTCAAGCTCCTCCAGATTTGACGGTCTTCTGCCGTGGACCTTGGCCTTCAGTTCCCACACAGATTTTCAATGGGATTCAAGTCAGGGTTTTGTTCAGTCCAGTTGATAACATTCACGTTGGTCTTCAGGAGGTAGTTCTTCACCAGGGGTGACGCATGTTTTGTGTCATTGATGCACTGGAAGACAAAAGTGACGACTCAAGACTCAGTTTTGCTGCTGACTGCTTGAGATTTTCTTTCAAAAGCTTCACATATCATTTCTTCATGATTCCTTCCACCTTGTTGAGATTCCCAGTTCTAGAAGCACAGAAGCATCCCCATAGCATAATACTCCCACCACCGTGTTTCATTGTGGGGCCGATGTTTTTTGGGGTTGTATATCCGTCTCTTCTTTCTCCAAACATCAGCAGTGTCTCTATGGCCAAAAAGCTCTAGTTTCATCTCACCTGACCAAAGGGCACACTTTCAGTATGCATAATCTTTCTCCAGGTTGTCTTTAGCATACTTCAGTCTAGCTTGAAGGTGTCTCTTCCGCAAAATTGGAGTTTTCCTTGGTCTGCATCCTCACAGTCCATCCCTGTGCAGGGTTCTAGTGTCTGTCTTCTATGAGACTACAATTCCTCACTTGACCAAGTCATTCCCTAGTGTCTTGGTAGTTGTTCTGAAGTCTTCTGAAAACATCTCTCACTAGTTTCCTTTCCAGAGTCTTCAAAATCTTTCTTGATACTTCTCACTCCAGTTTTTGACACTTGGGAATGCTATGATAACTTTGTATATCCACCACTTGTTTTGTGAGCATCAACTATTCTTTTTCCTCAAGTCTAAACTTATTTCTTTTGTTTTTGACATGATGCTTTCTCAAGTGACAGCTCAAATCCTTGCTGAAGTTTTTTTATACTGTGTAAACTGGAAGATAACCTTCAGTTGACGTCACACGGCTGCCAAGTGCTGTACTGGCGACCATGTTGGGAGGAAAGCTGCAGAGGTTAATTCATATTCATGAGAGCCAAATTATGTCAATATGGTGCACTACGGTGGAATAACTGGTTGTACAAACATTGGTGGAAATTATGAATTACCTGCATTTATTTTGAACCAAGGTGAGTCAACTTGGGAACTATCGGAGAAACAGAGTAGAATTTGGTTTTCTCATATCAGTAGAGCTGACTTGGTGCCCTCCTTTTGTCCCAACTTGCAGGTGTGCTCTGACCATTTTGTAATAGGTTTGTAGAAATAATTGACAAATTAATAATATTGTTGAAGAATCTGTGATGATCTGTGGACATTTTCGTGGCTTTCAGCACCTTCAACAGAAAGTCAGTGTGTGTGTGTGTGTGTGTGTGTGTGTGTGTGTGTGTGTGTGTGTGTGTGTGTGTGTGTGTGTGAGAGAGAGAGAGAGAGAGAGAGAGAGAGAGTGAGTGAGTGAGTGAGTGAGTGAGTGAGTGAGTGAGTGAGTGAGTGAGTGAGAGAGAGACAGCACAAGAACCTTTTCTAACCCGTGTTTTTTTTTTTTAAGTGTGTGTGTGTAGATGTCTTTAAGAAATCCCACTTAATTGAATGTAGAAGTATTATTAATAATGGAGTAAACTGGCTGATATATGAATAAACATGCACGACGCTATGAGAATATTCTACTGTTTTTATAAATATTGCTGATTTTTAAAACGGTGTTGACTAGCCTACAGGAGGACAAGAGTCTGATTTTAATTAGACTGACACTGTTCTTAATTCTTACATGTTTAACATTTTTAAAAAAAAACACAACAGGTGTTTAGGCCCCAGTTTTATAGCCCTCAAGTATTTTGTGTAAAGTTTTACAAAATATTTGCAAGTGAACAAACTAATTTTTTTTCTACTTTTTCATCCCAAAAAATTCAAATGTTTTGTTTACCTTGGCTATGTGCACACGGAGGTCGTTGATTTCACGCACCGCCACGTCTCAGACCCAGCCGCTTCACAAACTGGTTGTAAGCTTCCAGACCTTTGAGGAGCTTAGCTGTTCAACAGTGTCAGCACTGGTACTGTACAGTAAAAAATTTAACCATGTCTGGATAGGTGATGCTAGCCCACTTCTCCGTGTCGCTTGACCAGTAGTTTTGCTTTGGGATGAGACAGGGGGCCTGCTTCTCAATTAAAACTAATTTGTCATCATACCACTGTCTGCTGTCGTCCTCAAGAGTTATATAATAAATTTGGGACGTTTTCACATTTTTTTACTCCACCAGGGTGTCTGCAGGTTTTAACAAGTGCAATTTTAGACATTTTTAGACCTTTTTTAGACCATCATGGATTAAATTTACGACCTTCACGAAGTATTAAAAAAAGAAAGAACAAACCCAGATTGCGGTCAATTGACGTTTATTGTCAATGAAACGAACATATATACACCCATTATTTTCATTATTTTACATGCTTCTAAGCTCTGCACTTTTGGTGGCAATTTCGTCCTCCAGAACCTTAAGCTGGGAGAGTTTGTCTTTAGCAGCCCTCCTCAGAGCATTTGATTTTGAGAGGAGCTGTGCCATTTTGCTCCCAGCCTTGCCCTCTGCTTGCTCTGCCAACTCATCTGCATCTTTGCCCAGGCTCTCAATGACTGTATGCAGACTGTCCCTCTTGACTTTCAGGTCTTGTAACTGCTCCTCCGCGTGTGCCCTTTTCTTCCCTTGTGTCTCTGCCTCCTTCCTCTTCCTCTCTTCGTCCAAATGCACACGGTACCGTGACCTGGCAGCCATGACAGATTTCGTTAAGTCAGGTGTAAGTGGAACCCTGGTAACGCCCTCATGTATTGCAACATAGTCACAAACAAGCCTGTGTGCAAACCTTTGAGATACAATCTTTCTTGACGAACTCTGCTACTCCAAATCGGATGATATAAGCGGTCTTGTCTTTTCCGCATTGGAATGTTTTGGCTACTGTCGAGTCGGGAAACATTGCTTGAAACAGTTCCCCGATGTCGTCATTAGCTCTGTATGACTGGTGTTTAGCCACAGTGTTAAGCGCCCACAGAACTTCTGCTTTCATCGTTTCAGTCGAGCCCATTAGATCGCGAATATCATTTGTATTATTTCTTGACGTGCTGCTTGCAACCGAACAGAACTGAGCAATTCCATGAGAGTTGCGTGCTGCATTTGCTGATTCCTGGTGTTTGCTAGCTTTGATGTGTGACTCCAGTGCCCTGACGCCCAGGGTCCCGAGTTTAAGTGTTCTTTTGCACAACGTGCAGTACGCCTCAGTGTCGTCGTTGGGAACGCGTTTGAGCCAGTCTGCAAAGTCATCTCTTGAGAGCCAACTGTCATTAAATTTACATTTGCCCATCTTTTTAGTTTTGTCCTGCTAGCTTTCTCTCCTGCCATTCGCACGTTACTTCACAACTATTCCCGCCTTGCTCGCGCACACAGCTCATTCAGACCAGAGCCAAAATGCTTGCTCCAGCATCCTGTGACGACAGTACATTTCCGTTTCACATCTGTAGTTTTATTGTGCGTTCCATTAACAGCAACATTTCATGTAGAACAGGGGTCGGGAACCTTTTTGGCTGAGAGAGCCATGAACACCACATATTTTTAAATGTAAGTTTAAAACTAAAAATACAAGTAAATGTGTGCATTTTATGTAATTTCAACACTTTTAAAGTACAATAAGTCTCTGAATTCTTTTTAATAACATTGTTATGCTGTTGCTAATCAATGATGAGTATTTCTTACCATTAATGCGACTTCTGGTGCTCAATATTGGCTGAGCCTGGATACCCGGATGTGCAGCGGCTTTTGGGATATTCAAATTCAAACGTTTATTTCAAACTCAGGGTTCATATTAAATGCAGAACTGAAACGAGTAGAAAATAAATAAATAAATGCTTAAATTCAGCGGGCCGTCTCGTGTGATCTGAGCTCGTAATGGCCGCAACACGGAAGATGATTCTAAAACTATATACAGAGCAGCAGACACTCGGCGCTCTTGTAAAAACAAAATCTTTAAAGTTTAAAGATTTGTCTGCGAGCCAGATGCAGCCATCAAAAGAGCCACATCTGGCTCGCGAGCCATAGGTTCCCGACCCCTGATGTAGAACTACACGGACCATAACTGCCACCATAACAGAAAAAAAACTGAATGGCATGGAAAAGACATAAGAACAATACTTTAAAAAAAAACATTAATCCTTTATCGATATTTTGCATTGAAACGTAGGTCTTAAATTACTCAAACTCAATTTTAGACTCACAGTGCAAAATATCCCTGTATTTTAGACTTTTTTAGGCCTAAAATTGAAAATGTGTAATTTTAGACTTTTTTAGACATTGCGGGCACCCTGCTCCACTTTGCTCCATGAGTATTCCCCCCAACATGGCCGCCGACCTTATTTGACCCCGTCATAAATCATGTGATTGAAAACGATGAATAATATTCTTCTGATTCTCGCTTAATACATTGTTCATGTTTGGCAACATGACTTTCAAAGCTCAACTTTCTGTTATGACCACTCAGCTGAGGTCTCATTATATGATTTGATTTTAAGCTGCAAATATGGAAAACTTCAGTATTCATAACACATATGTCACGCTGCAATTTTCCTTTTAATATGACCTTGCATCTGGTGGAAGGGGGTACTTTTATCATGCTTAAGAATTTTTTTAAGACTTTAAGGGTCTGTGGACAGACACCCAGCCTGTTTCCATAGCAACCAATGTTTACCAAGTATAGTGGGACTCGTGATTTGCTTAGAAACTATGTGCATCATTGCTAATTATCAGGCCTTTGAGATTGGGTTGGTTTTCATAGGTCGCTGTTGTTCATCGCCTACCATGTGTTGAGCCTTTGCATTATTTGGAATTTGCTGAC
This sequence comes from Pholidichthys leucotaenia, assembly GCA_020510985.1. Classification (NCBI taxonomy): domain Eukaryota; kingdom Metazoa; phylum Chordata; class Actinopteri; order Cichliformes; family Pholidichthyidae; genus Pholidichthys; species Pholidichthys leucotaenia. The sequence continues at coordinate 103,758,178 of CM035848.1, forward strand.
ATACTGCAATTTAAACTCTTTACCTCCGTCCCTGATCCTCCGCTCCCCACTGCTTCCACTACAGCTTCCATTCTCTCCTCCTCCACGATGGCCACATTGTCCAGAGTCTTCCTCAGGTTTTCCTGCAACTTCTTGATGTCGTCCAGGAAGCGCTTCTCCTTCGTGGGTTTTTCGGGGGCGGTCGCCATCACCGAACACACTACGTTAGTCGTGGAGGCAGGCTCAACAGAGGTCGGGGAGGTGGGAGAGCCGCCGGTCCACAGCTGCTCCACGGTCATGTTCTTCAGGCTCTCCAGGATCTTCAGGGCCTCCCTCAACTCCCTGAAGCCCCGAGAGGCTCCGTCCTTCGACTGTTTCTCTGAACCATTCACCGCCCCTCCTATAGACGATCCTAAAGAGGTAAAAGTGTTTACCGAAGAAGATATGATGAAGACAAATAGTGTGAAACACTAGTGACATTTTCACTATTAAAACTATAGACCAATTTGTGGTTTTCAACTTACTGAATGTATATCTGACATTATGAATTAAATAATTCATGTCAGACAACATAAGTAACAGGCCCACATTTCTGCTCCATGACAAAATTAAAGAACACTGAAAATTCTCGGCCATAACAGGCAAATTATGTAATTAATATAGAGCCGGTTTGAGACAATGATCAACTATGCTGACAGGTTTTTCTATTGCTCCTAAAAACAGTGTGTTGTTGCTCTGATTTTCTGGATTAAAATGCAGTTTCAACAACTGCTGATAATGGCAAAACTCTGGAAATCTGAAGGACATTGTAAGGTTTCAAAATAACTGCATTTTATTGAGATTATTCTCTATGGATGACACTAAAATCTAAGGAAGAGAGCTCCCACCTCCTCCTGAAGGAGGACTGACCACAGCTGCCTCCCCTCCCTCCTCTCCTGGGACTCCTTTAGTAGGGCTGGTGACTCGGTCTTTGCCACCCTCCTGTGGGGGGATGATAAACGCCGTGGAGCCAGTGGGTGTGGGGGTCGGCGTGGCCGTGTCCGTAGCATCTGCATTGTTGACGCAGCTATCGTCCTCGGTGGTGAGGCCGTTAACCGTCTCCCAGCTGTCACTGTCGTCCTCCCACTCCTCAGTGGACAGAACGCTGCTCGTTTCCTCCACTGAGTCGTAGTCCGTCTCCTCAATCTCTGATTCCACATTGTAGAGGTGCTGTGGGAGCGATTGCGAGACTTTAGCTTTTAAGCACTGTGCTAACAATATATTCTGCTTCATTCCAGACAAACTTGCCTGTGGCAGGACAATGGTCATGGAGTTGTCGGCCCAGACTACCTCCACTTTGCTGCTCACGTCCACCCTGAACACCTGGCCTACTGATGTCTGCGGGGGTGAATGTAGAGGCCGTTATCGACCATTCAAACATATTGGAGCCATAAAATGAAGCCATGAAATCATCTGCAACTTCACCAGACCCAGCAACTAGAGTTAATCATGTTTACTAAAACCGCTTTTTAAAACATACCTAGACTGTTTGAGAATTTTGTAAAAATAATGAAGACTGGTAAAAGAACAGAGTTTGAAAGAGAAGGGGGGGGACACACACCTCATTTTCACAGTCACTCTGTCCATTCTCAGAGTTCCAAATCCTGATGACAATATCTGTGGTGCGAAAGCGGAAATCAGGATGATCGGCGATGTCATACACGCTGACATCCTCCTCCACTCCAATAACCTACAATTAAAAAATAGACATGTGGTATATATTACTCATATATTCCATACCTGCATATGTTAGAGCATGTGGAGATGTTTGGGACAACATATGCAAAGGAACTTCACACCTCCGAAAGGACAAAGGAATCTCACCGCCGTGTGAAGATCAATGACGTCACAGGACGGGGCGGCGACAGACTTGACACCTTCACCCCCTAAGGCGAGGAGAGGTTTTCCCATCACCTCCCAAGACAAAGGGAGGAGTTAACAGGACAATGGGGGGATTAAGATAACGGGGGATGTCGGCTTGTGTTTTGCATGTCTTTGATGTGTGCCTGTATTTAACCAGCGAGCTGGGCAGAAATCTTTCTCTTTGCCTTCTGCCAAGCTCTGCACCAGATGAGACAAGATAGGAGAGCTGTTCATTAAAGACTCTGTTTTTAATACAAAATCGCCTCATCATTTCCAGCTCCTCTACACTGGTGACCTTGACGCGAGTATGGACCGGAGGCGTTCTTCAAGCAACTCATCCGTGGCGACTCTGACATACGCCAGCAACGACGCAGACGAGGGAGCAGACAGACAGCTGTCCCCTCCGGCAGAAGGAATTGAGAGGGCTCAACCGAGCTCCAGCACCGCCGTGAGAGCCGAGGCAAGGCACTCTCACCCGGCAGGCACAACAGTGATGGTGTGCACGAACGCCGTCGCTGTCCAGCTGCCAGACTTCTGGCGAGAAGACCCCACCTCTTGGTTTCTACAAGCTGAAGCCCAGTTCATACTGGCGGGCATCACAGCAGACGATACAAAATTCTACCATATCGTCTCCAAACTCGACCCCGCCACTTCGAAGTGTGTGCGGAGCTTGATCCGGCGACCACCGGCCCGGGACAAGCATGAGACGCTCAAGGCGACCATCGTGGCGAACTATGTCCCACCAGCGGAGGAAAGAGCCGAGAGGATCCTGGCGGTCTACGGCCACAGAGGGGGCAATCCGAAGGCCCTCATGGAGGATTTGCTGCAGCTTAAGGAGGAGGACAACGACAATTTCCTTTTCCAGTTTATTTTCCTCAGCACGCTTCCACCACACATGAGAGGGACACTCGCCAATACGAAGTGCAACACCCACCAAGACTTCCGCACACTGGCCAGCGAGGCTTATCGGCTCGTCAACGCCTGCAAGGAGCGGACACCTACAGCGGCATCCGCGGACCTCAAAACTGACGCCCCAAGCCATGGAGAGCCACAACCCACGGAGCAGACCCAGCCCACGGTGACAGCGGCGCGGCCCAGGCGTAACAAACAGATCGACGTCTGTTATTATCACCACCACTTTGCCGAGAAAGCCCACAAATGCGTTCCCCCCTGCAAGTTCACGATGTTGGGAAAATGCCAAAGCCAAGGGCCGTTAACAGCAGCGGTTCTCGGCGAGAAAAATAAGCTGTTATACGTGACGGATGGACACACAGGCAAGCAGTTCCTCATCGACACGGGAGCTCAGCTGAGTTTCGTCATGCCCTCCCACGCAGATCGAGCCATGGGCACCCGGGGCAACGGAGCAGTGGCAGCCAACGGCTCTGACATCGACACGTTCGGGGAAAAGAGCCTGCACCTCCTCATTCACGGCCGCAGCTACAGATGGACATTTGTTGTAGCGGCGGTGAGTTTTAACTTGTTAGGCGCAGATTTTCTGTGTGCACACGGGTTATTAGTGGATCTAGCAAATAGGCGCCTGGTTAATGCACTATCTTTTGCTTCTATTCCATGCTCAGCTCGAGTTTCTCCACCACCTGTGCAGGCCAACGTCACCACGGCAGGAGGTAAGTTTGAGCAACTCCTCACCCAATTTCCAGCACTCACAACCCCCAAATTCTCAGCCACTGTGGCTAAACACGAAGTTAAACACTTCATTCCGACAACGGGACCTCCCGTTTTTGCCAAAGCTCGCCGCTTAGACGTGGCCAAGCTCAACATAGCACGGGACGAGTTCACAACTCTCGAAAAATTGGGCATTGTTAGACGTTCGAAGAGCCCCTGGGCTTCACCACTTCACATGGTTCCGAAATCCGACGGTTCTTGGAGACCGTGCAGAGATTACCGTAGATTACACAACGCTACAGCGCATGACCGCTACCCAATCCCTCACATTCAGGACTTTTCACTGCATCTAGCGGGTGCGCGCATTTTTTCAAAGATAGACTTAGTTTGCGGTTATCACCAAGTCCCAGTCCGAGCTGAAGACATTCCTAAAACAGCGGTTATAACCCCTTTTGGCCTTTTTGAATTCCTGCGAATGCCTTTCGGCCTCAAAGGCGCTGCCCAAACTTTTCAACGTATGATGGACGCAGTCCTACGCGACCTCCCCTTTGTTTTTGTCTACCTCGACGACATGCTGGTAGCCAGCCCGTCCGAGGAAGAGCACGAGCAGCACCTCACTACTGTTTTTCAGAGGCTGGAAGAGCATGGACTAATAATCAATCCAGCCAAACGCACATTCGGCGTATCGCAAATTGATTGTTTGGGACATAAAGTCTCCCCGAAGGGGGCAGTTCCGCTTCCAGACAAAGTTCATGCGATAGTAGGTTTTCCACGGCCCCAAACGGTCAAATCGCTACAGGAATTTTTGGGGATGGTTAATTTTTACAACCGCTTCCTCCCCCACGCAGCTCAGCTCATGCAGCCCCTATATGACGCGCTTAAAAAAAAGAAAGCTTCCAACGCGGTCGAATGGACCCCGGAGCGCGAACGCGCTTTCGCGGAAGTAAAAAACGCCCTAGCTAACGCCACAATGTTAGTCCACCCAGATCCCGCGGCCCGCATTGCACTAACCACAGATGCTTCAGACCTGGCCATAGGGGCAGTTGTAGAACAACTTGTCAGCGGGGTCTGGCAACCTTTAGCATTCTTTAGCAAATCGCTAAACCCAACTGAACGCAAATACAGCACTTTTGACAGAGAGCTGCTGGCGCTTCATTTGTCCATCCGCCACTTCCAGTTTTGGTTAGAAGGGCGGAGTTTCACGGCTTTTGTGGACCATAAGCCGCTCACTTTTGCTATGGCTAAAATTTCAGAACCATGGTCGGGCAGACAACAAAGACAGCTAGCTGCGATTTCAGAGTTCACCACAGACATTCGACACGTAGCAGGCAAACTTAACGTAGTAGCGGACTGTCTCTCTTGCGCTGTGGCACCGCCAGAGCGCGAGGAGACAGATTACACTGCCTCAGCAGCGGAACTCTTCACTAACGCAGACACATACGCAGCACCTATCCATGAAGGGATAGATTATGCAGCCATGGCGGAAGAACAAAGCAGTGATGCAGACGTGCGCGCGCTCCTGTCTGGACCAACAGGGTTAAGGCTGGAGAAAAAAGGGTTGCGCGACGGCATGCCCCCCCTAATATGCGATGTTTCAACCGGCCGACCTCGCCCGTTAGTACCAGCTGCTTGGCGCCGCCGCATTTTCGACGCAATTCACTCCCTCGCCCACCCAGGTGTGCGCGCCTCGGTCAAAATGGTTGCCGAAAAGTTTGTGTGGCCAGGCCTGCGCAAAAACGTAAAAGAATGGGCAAAAACTTGCATTCCTTGTCAACGCGCCAAAATACACAGACACACAAAAGCCCCTCTGGAGCCTTTTCCAATCCCTGCTAGAAGGTTTGACCACATTCATGTCGACCTCGTGGGGCCACTACCTTCCTCCCAGGGTTTCACACACCTGCTAACAATGATAGACCGCACCACGCGCTGGCCAGAGGCAGTCCCTCTAGCGGCAACTACAGCGGAGGAAGTCGCTCGCGTTTTTCTAACAAATTGGGTGGCACGTTTCGGCGTCCCATCAGACATCACGTCAGATAGGGGGCCTCAATTTGTCTCAGAGCTCTGGTCAGCCATGTCCAACAGTTTAGGGGCAACAATTCACCGTACCACCGCTTATCACCCTCAGGCTAATGGGTTATGCGAGCGTTTTCACAGGTCCTTAAAGTCTGCCCTCAGAGCCTCATTAACGGACACAAATTGGGTAAATAAACTTCCCTGGGTTTTATTGGGGTTGCGTGCTGCACCCAAAGAGGATTTAGACGCTTCCCCTGCAGAATTAGTCTTTGCTCAGCCTATCAGACTACCAGGTGAATTTTTACCAGAAAACCCGGAACCAGGGCACCTCCCAGTCCCAAGGTTTTTAGGCAGTAACGGACCGGACTCTCTCCACAGTCCAGCTCATCACTCCTTTCCACGAGTTTTTGTTCCTCAAACTTTACAAAACGCTGAGTTTGTTTTTGTTAAGCATGAAGCTCTAAAACCAACGTTACGTCCAGTAAACGATGGCCCGTTCAGAGTGCTGGAAAATGGTGACAAACACTTTGTGCTTGATTATGGGGATAGAAATGAAACGGTCAGCATTGACAGACTCAAACCTGCCTTCTTGTTGAGAGACGAACCTGCACAGCTGGCTCGAGCACCTCGGCGAGGTAGACCCCCCAAGGGAAAAGTCTCAGCCCCCAGGCAGGGAACAAATAATCTCTCTCCTTCCCACACTGCAGATTCCTCACAACAAGGTCCCAGCAGGACGCCTAAACCAACCTACAGCAGCTTTGGGAGAAGATTAAAACCCAGACTGCACAGGGACTGATTACACCACTCTGCAATTTTTCGCTAAATTGTGCTGCAACAGTTTAGGACTGACTTATGATTATACTATGCTGTTATGTTTTCACTGAACTCTCTTAGGAGCATGGCTGCTTGAAAGTTTCTTCTGTGGCAACAGCTGTAACACGTAGTATGTCTTAGTAATTACCCTAGACTGTGAATCTTTCTGTGTCCTTTCCTAGTTGTTTGGGGGGCCTGTGGTATATATTACTCATATATTCCATACCTGCATATGTTAGAGCATGTGGAAATGTTTGGGACAACATATGCAAAGGAACTTCACACCTCCGAAAGGACAAAGGAATCTCACCGCCGTGTGAAGATCAATGACGTCACAGGACGCGGCGGCGACAGACTTGACACCTTCACCCCCTAAGGCGAGGAGAGGTTTTCCCATCACCTCCCAAGACGAAGGGAGGAGTTAACAGGACAATGGGGGGATTAAGATAACGGGGGATGTCGGCTTGTGTTTTGCATGTCTTTGATGTGTGCCTGTATTTAACCAGCGAGCTGGGCAGAAATCTTTCTCTTTGCCTTCTGCCAAGCTCTGCACCAGATGAGACAAGATAGGAGAGCTGTTCATTAAAGACTGTTTTTAATACAAAATCGCCTCATCATTTCCAGCTCCTCTACAGACACACAAATGAAGCGGATGCTGCGTCCCTTCACCTCTCACACATACTCAAAACACCCCGACATGAAACCGTTTCACCGTCTTAAATCTCTGTTACTGACCTCCACGTCGTCATTGGTGAAGTTGAGTTTGATCCACTTCACCACACACGTTCTGGCTTTGTGATCTCCAGACTGGATCACACCGTAGACTCCTGGATCCTGCAGGGCTTGAGCTGAGGTGAGAAAACAAATACACACATGAATCACAACATTTTTCCTTTTCTTGTAAATTTGTGTCTTTTACTGTTAAAGGAAACCCGTATTGGTCATTATAACAACATTAATCCTGCTTTAAGTATTACTCATGAACGAAAAATGTTTTTACTCAGTAAAAATAGCCCCCTAGAGCCAGTATACTGAATAATTTTATCCCATGAAAACCGCTCGGTCAAAACCAATGCGGAGCAGCCATCGCCGGCCAGAAGTGACGTACAATCGTTGATTCCAGCTTTACTGTGGAAGAGTAACGCGTTTAGTTTACCACGGACGAGTAAACGCGTTCAGCAGATGCTCAGTGGGTCGACATCCAAGTTGAAAACGGCACAAAATCTGCACTGATATATACTGCACAAACCGTCCTTGGAAATGACCTTCATTGACGGCATGATCCACAGGTACCTCCGGGGACCGGCAGCTGAAGGGGACGTGACGAACAGGCAAGTGCCCAGTCACGTAACTTCAGAACACGTTGAATAAATCTTGACATACTAGAATTTTATTTCATTAAACTATATGCGGGTAGATTTGCTTGTACATGGTTGTAAAAAGTTACATAAAACTCTGATGTTAAAACTTTGTTGCTGTACTGCAGCCCACTCAACTGCACAAAGCAACACTACTGGTGCTGAAACTGGCCATGGAGGAGGCAAGACGTCGCTGACCATGACTGACAGAGCAGTGACTTGAAACTCGTATGTATTTCAGAAGGAATCATAACCAAAATTACTGGACAGAACCACAGCATCATATTTGATCCTCTGAAATAGCTTTTGATTAAAATTCACTACAGGTACCCTTTAAGTGTGTAAAAGTCTGCTATAAAATCAGTTAATTTAAATTTAAAGATTTAAATAAATTTAAATCTTTTGTCACACAAATTTGTGGGGTTATTTTTAATAAATCGCCAACTTATTACTCCTGAATTTACTATTTTTAAAATAAAATCAGCTACTTTTAATGTAATCTCTAAATTTGGGAATTTATTCTTGTAAATTTGTCTATTTTTGTAAATTTACAGGACTTTTTTTCCTTTCTTGTAAATGTTCATCTTTCATTCCTCATGCTTTTTAATTTATTTTAGACAATTTGCAAATTTATAAATGTAAATTTTCACCTTTTTCCACATTTTTTTTTAATTTTCCCAGTAAATTTGCAACTTTGCACAATTAAATTCTCTAATTATCTTGTAAATCTACTTTGTCTTTCTTACAAATCTGACAATTTGATGTAAATTGCAAAATTTTTTTCCCCTCACAAAATTGTCTTTTTATCTCATTGTGGCAAAGCCGAAAACAGCCAGTGCATCTATATGGATTTAGACTACCAATACCACGCAACATGACGTGTGCACATGAAGAGAACCTGGAAACCTGATCCTGATGTTAAAACATGGAAACCAACTAGCTGCAACATCACAGCTGTTGAAGGAATTCTTGCCATTTCAGTCTATTTCACAGACACACATGAACTTGGCAGAGTTTCAGCAAATGCCCTAAATACTGGTGACACTGGGCACAAGTGGCCTACATACCAAAATCTGCATGGGACAGAAGTCTGACACGTGACTAAAAATACAGACAGCTCATCATTTTTTCCTCTTACGTCGTTTATCTACTACAAAGTCCCCGGGGCAAAACTCGTGGCTGTCGAGGTGCTGGATGGGGATGAGGTCATTGGAGCGGATCCCCTTCTCCACCTGCCCATCCTTCCACATCACATCGGCCGTGGTCTTTGTTAATACAACTTCTACTGCCACCCTGAAAAAAAAAAAAGAATAATCCTTTTAACATTAACATTTCATCTCATAAACTCCACAATCCATCATTTATCCAGCTACTACACGGAGCCCATCTTCTTGGAATGTTTTCCCTCATTTTTTCTGTTCAATTGCTCCTAGTTCTCTGAACCTGTTGCATTAATGTTTGATCTTTGATCCTAAAACGTGCCCATTGTGAATGTGATGGTGTACAAGGATCCTCAAGTTGAAACCTCCAACCAGTTACTGCTGTCATGTACAAAACGACAACTATAAATAAGGCTCGTCAGGATTAAGAGAGGGTGGTGGTGGGGAGGAAGCCTCACAAACTTATGAGCAACCATATTTACAAGTACATCTGGAAGAAAAAAAATTTAGAAGTTGCAAATTTAACAAAAAAACCTGAATTCACATGAAGCTGAAAATTTAAGAAAACAAAAACTTCAAGAAAACACACCACAAATTGAAGAAAAAATATACAAGAAAAAAGCTGCCCGTTTTTAAAAGTCTCACATGATGCCCTTTTCCCACATGTTGATAGAGGTCTAAATGAAATGTGTAACATGCTTTGGTCAAAACACCTCAGGGTTTAAGCACCGTAGCACCATGTTAAGCAGCCCTCACCACAATGAATCTACATTATCCATTGACAATTTTTTTTTTTTTTTTATTTTGTCTTTACCTAGACTAAAAGCAGGGGTCACTGCAGATGAACAGCACACTCCTCATGGTATTCCTCCCTAACCACTGGGCCACCAGGTGCCCACAATTTTCTAAAGCCATAAACATATATACACCCTGCATAACCCTGCACACCATACTGAATATGATGATAACAGGCAAGATTTTGGGTCAGTACCCCACCGATATGTTTTCTAATGCACCATTTAAAAAAAAGTAATTTCCAAAATGGTGATAGCTTTTTTGGTACTTTTTTTTTTTTTTTTTAAATCCATTGAGGTTAACCCACCGGTCTCCGGGCTTGAACTCGCGGGAGAATTTTGTCCTCTTCTTCTTGTGCTTCCTCTTCAGGTTGCGTATAGAAAGTGGGATGCTCTTTTTGCGGTTGCTTCCAAGGCCGCCGCTCTGAGATGAGGCAGTGGAGCTCGCTGAAGATGTTAGAGAGCTGCAGTCACACACATGAAAGACAGAAACACATTTACAGTAATATATTTACTGCCTCTAATATATGAGCAGTGGTGGCCTAATAGTTAGAGATATGGACTGGTGACTGAAGGGACCAGTAGGATTAGCTCTGCAGTGTTTGCTCCACCCTCATTATCCCCACTATGGTGCCCTTGAGCGAAGCCCTTAACCCCAACTGCTGCAGTGGAGCTGCTCAGTAGCCACAGGTCAGTCTGTGGTTGAACTGGGCAGCTTCCAGATGTGAATGTGAACAGGGTGTCCTTGAAAAAGAAACGTTACCTCTCAACGGCCCTCCCCTGTATAAACAAAAATTTTATTTTATTTATATATACACTCACCGGCCACTTTATTAGGTACACCTGTCCAACTGCTCGTTAACACTTAATTTCTAATCAGCCAATCACATGGCGGCAACTCAGTGCATTTAGGCATGTAGACATAGTCAAGACAATCTCCTGCAGTTCAAACCGAGCATCAGTATGGGGAAGAAAGGTGATTTGAGTGACTTTGAACGTGGCATGGTTGTTGGTGCCAGAAGGGCTGGTCTGAGTATTTCAGAAAACTGCTGATCTACTGGGATTTTCACGCACAACCATCTCTAGGGTTTACAGAGAATGGTCCGAAAAAGAAAAAATATCCAGTGAGCGGCAGTTCTGTGGGCGGAAATGCCTTGTTGATGCCAGAGGTCAGAGGAGAATGGCCAGACTGGTTCGAGCTGATAGAAAGGCAACAGTGACTCAAATAACCACCCGTTACAACCAAGGTAGGCAGAAGAGCATCTCTGAACGCACAGTACGTCGAACTTTGAGGCAGATGGGCTACAGCAGCAGAAGACCACGCCGGGTGCCACTCCTTTCAGCTAAGAACAGGAAACTGAGGCTACAATTTGCACAAGCTCATCGAAATTGGACAATAGAAGATTGGAAAAACGTTGCCTGGTCTGATGAGTCTCGATTTCTGCTGCGACATTCGGATGGTAGGGTCAGAATTTGGCGTCAACAACATGAAAGCATGGATCCATCCTGCCTTGTATCAATGGTTCAGGCTGGTGGTGGTGGTGTAATGGTGTGGGGAATATTTTCTTGGCACTCTTTGGGCCCCTTGGTACCAATTGAGCATCGTTGCAACGCTACAGCCTACCTGAGTATTGTTGCTGACCATGTCCATCCCTATATATATATATATATATATATATATATATATATATATATATATATATACACACACACACACACACACACACACACACACTTAGGCCCAAAAATATTTGGACAGTGACACAAGTTTTGTTATTTTAGCTGTTTCCAAAAACATAGTCAGGATACAATTATATAATCAATATGGGCTTAAAGTGCAGACTCTCAGCTGTAATTTGAGAGTATTCACATCCAAATTGGAGCAAGGGTTTAGGAATTACAGCTCTTTAATACGTAGCCGCCTCTTTTTCAAGGGACCAAAAGTAATTGGACAGTTGACTCAGAAGGCTGCAAAAAAAATAACAAGGCTGCATGGGCCTCATTAACCTGTCATCAATTAAGCAGTTAAAAGGTCTGGAGTTGATTCCAGGTGTGGCGTTTGCATTTGGAAGCTGTTGCTGTGAACACACAACATGCGGTCAAAGGAGCTCTCAGTGGAGGTGAAACAGACCATCCTGAGGCTGAAAAAAAGAAGAAATCCATCAGAGAGATAGCAGAAATGTTAGGAGCGGCCAAATCAACAGTTTGGTACATTCTGAGAAAAAAAAGAGTGCACTGGTGAGCTTGGGAACTCAAAAAGGCCTGGATGTCCATGGAAGACATCCTTTCCATGGTGAAGAGCAACCCCTTCACAACATCCACTCAAGTGAAGAACACTCTCCAGGAAGTAGGTGTATCAGTATCTAAGTCTACCATAAAGAGAAGACTTCATGAGAGTAAATACAAAGGATTCACCACAAGGTACAAACCATTAATCAGCCTCAAAAATAGAAAGGCCAGAATTGACTTTGCCAAAAAAACACCTGAAGAAGCCAGCCCAGTTCTGGAACAGCATTCTTTGGACAGATGAGACTAAGATCAACCTGTACCAGAACGATGGGAATAAGAAAGTTTGGAGAAGAATTGGAACAGCTCATGATCCAAAGCACACCACATCTTCTGTAAAACATGGTGGAGGCAGTGTGATGGCATGGGCATGCATGGCTTCCAATGGCACTGGGTCACTTGTGTTTATTGATGATGTGACAAAAGACAGAAGCAGCCGGATGAATTCTGAAGTGTATAGGGATATACTTTCTGCTCAGATTCAGCCAAATGCAGCAAAGTTGATTGGACGGCGCTTCACAGTACAGATGGACAATGACCCAAAACACCGCAAAAGCAACCCAGGAGTTTTTTAAAGCAAAGAAGTGGAATATTCTGCAATGGCCGAGTCAATCACCAGATCTCAACCCAATCGAGCATGCATTTCACTTGCTCAAGACAAAACTTAAGGCAGAAAGACCCACAAACAAGCAACAACTGAAGACAGCTGCAATAAAGGCCTGGCAAAGCATCACAAAGGAGGAAACCCAGCGTTTGGTGATGTCCATGGGTTCCAGACTTCAGGCAGTCATTGCCTGCAGAAGATTCTCAACAAAATATTGAAAAGTAACATTTTACTTAGGGTTATGTTTATTTGTCCATTAACTTTTGAGCCCCTGAAATGAGGAGCGTTTGTATAAAAATAGCTACAGTTCCTACAAGTTTAATCATATATTTTTGTTCAACCCCTTGAATTAAACCTTTAAGTCTGCATTTCAATTCCGTTGTAGTTGTTTCATTTCAAATCCAATGTGGTGGCATGTAGAGCCCAAATCATGAAGATTGTGTCACTGTCCAAATATTTCTGGGCCTAACTCTGTATATATATATATATATATATATATATACACACACACACACACACACACACACACTCAATTACATACACAATAATGAATTTAACAGGTGACGAGATTATTTTCAAGTCCATTTCATATATTAAAAATATTTAATATACATTTCATATATTAAAAAAAAAAACTATAACCAGAATACTATAATTCTGAGAAACATTCAACTCTTGGAAGTTTACGTAATTGTGTTCTGAAACAGAAAAACAACCTCCTGGATGTTAGCAGACCTGGTGTCATCTGTGTCTTCTGCAGCCTCATCATCTGCATCCTGTTCACCGTGTTCAGTCGACATGTCATTGGTGTTTGGGGCATCTTGAGGGTTCTGGACTGGAAGCACAGGGCCATTGTTGGGGTTTGCTGAGTCCGTCTGCTCAGGTTTGTGTTCTGCTGTTGGAACACAAACCCAGCTAAAAGTCATGCATGTCGACTACAATATTCATGTACAACAACTGCACTAAATACACTGTAGCAAATGTAGATTAAACAACCAAATCAGTAAAAGTCTGTTAGCTGGTTATTTTCATGAAGCTTCAGTCATACACAGCTGTAATACATTTTCCTTGATCGTGTGGCTGAATAAATTTCTCAGCTGAAGAGTGCTGCACTTCAGCACAAATTCCAGTCAGCCTTTGCGGCTGTGGCGCAGGTGTAGTGTGGCCGACTACTGATCGGCGGGTCAGTGGTTCGACTCCCACTCTGTCTGCATGTTGGAGTGTCCTTGAGCAAGACACTGAACCCCCAGTTGCTGCTGGTGGGTCAGGCCAGCGCCTGTGCATGGCAGCTCCACCACCATCAGTGTATGAATGTGTGGATAGCAGGGTCTGTAAAGTGCTTTGGTCATCCAGAGATGAGTAAAACACACTATGTAACTGAATGCCATTTACCATTTTCCCTCAGTAACAGGATCCATTACTAACGAGGACTCTGGTCTCTCACAGGAACCTTCTCACTCCCTGTCTGTATAGGATATTCAGTTCTCAACAACTTTTTAGAAAATAACTTGAGTCTATCTTTTCTATTATACCGGCCACATCATTTAATGCAAATATGACAGTAAATCACTAAATGATTAAGATGAATAGAACATTTATTTAAATAGATGTTAACTCTAAAGGCTCTCTGTGCTGTTTGGTATTCAAATCACAGGAATGACATAATATCTAAAACTAGTATAGACAAAATACAGACTACAATTAAAGACATCATAATTCCTGATGATCTGTGTGTCTGTAGTGTGTGCTTCTCCTCTGAGTGCTGCCTGGCACCTTGGAAGTCAGTGTTCTCCGTCTTCTTCCCAGAATCCTTCTTGAAGATCCTTTTCAACTGAAGACACGTGCACAAACAGAGGGAGTGTGTCAAAGCAGGAGTGTGAGATGTTTAAAAAGATTATCTCACAGTTTAAGAGCCGTTGGTCAAAGTAACAACAAATGTGGCGCCAAAGTTAAGAAAGGAACAACAATGGGAGTTGAAAAAACCTTGCCCCAATATTTTGATCCGACACAAGACACTGTGAATTGCTGGTTTCCTCAAAAATGGTTGCCCTGCAAACTATCAAGAAAAGGCAACTCTTTTCACCATGTACAAATAATATACACTATATTTGTTCATTTAGAAACCGATGTAGTGTCTGGAAGAACATTTTATTTTCTTTCAATAACATGCATGTCAATGTATTTGCTTTAAATTTTGTGACTAAAGGATCAAATTTTCCTCATTTATCAACAGTGTTGGCCGTTACTGTAATGCCTCTACTTTTGCAGTAACGTGCTGTGTAATGAAATTACTGTTTAAAAATTCAGTAATGCGTTACAGTTAGTGAAATTTGATCAGATGCGTTACTCATTTTAGTAATGTGGATACATACACTACTCACAAAAAGTTAGGGATATTTGGCTTTCGCGTGAAATTTATGGAAAATGTAAAAACTTCAGGCTACAGTGATATTATATCATGAAAGCATGGTATTTAAGGAGAAGCATGCAATGGTGATTTCCTCATCTTAATTTCCTGAAACAAAAGCCATCAACAGTGGTGGGTATACCACAACAAAAAAATGTCACTGTCTCAATAATGTGCCCTTGAGCATCAGTTAAAGCTCGACAACGACGTCTCATGCTGTTCACAAGTCGACTTACTGTCTGCTGAGGCATGGCATTCCACTCTTCTTGAAGGGCGGCCCTCAGGTCATTGAGGTTGTGGGGTGCAGGGTTACGAGCCTCTACACAGCAACTCAGCTGATCCCATAGGTTGTCTATGGGATTCAGGTCTGGAGAAAGTGCAGACCATTCCATTTGAGGTACCCCAGCCCCCAGCAGCTGCTCCCTAATGATGCAATTTCAATGAGCTGAAGCACCGTCATCCATGAAGATGAAATTAGGCCCGTGTTGTTCATGCAGGGGCACAATGACTGGATTAATCATGTTATTCAGGTAGTATCGGCTTGTCACTGTACCATTTCACAAGGTGTAGGGCAGTTCTGTATTGACTAGACACACCTGCCTAGACTGTAACACCACCACCACCAGAGGCTCGTCTGGTGACAACACTGGCTGATGCATAGTGCTTTTCTTGATGTCTCCAACATTGTTGGCAGCCATCATTTCTGCTCAGCGTGAATTGACTTTTATCAGAGAACACCACTGAGGCTCACAGGTTCCTTGTCCAGCGTAAATGCTCCCTGGCCCATGCAACACAATGACGCTTGTGCCTGCTGGTGTGGTCAGGTACCCTTGCAGGTCGTCTAGCATGCAGACCACGCTGATGTAAATGGTTTTGAATCATCTGACGTGACACTTGGGTGTCTCTCACCTCCCTTAAATGTGCCTGGATGACCAGGATCCAGGAACCGGATGATGAATGCCACAGGGCACTGTTCACAATGAAGCGGTCATCAGCATGAGATGTGGCCAAAGGACATCTACTTCTATGCCTTTCTGTGACTCTTCCAGTCTCTCTGTATCTCTGTTGCAACCTGCTGAGGTTGCAACAGAGTAAGCTCAGTGGCCACGTCCCTCTGAGAACATCCTGTTTGAAGCCTTGCAATGGCAAGATACTGTTGATAAATTGTTAGGTGTCGTCTTGGTCTCATGATGTCAAAATGTGAACAGCATGATGAAGAGGACTGTATTGGTTGATTCATGGATCAAACACCTGTTGTGAATTTTTCCCTTAAGCACCTTGTTAGAGAACAGTAAGTTATGCACAAAGCACTGACAAATTGAACAGTTGGACATGTGCATTCAAAAGGTTTGAGAAGGTCAAAGTAAGTTCAGCTGTAAAGGTTATAGTGCATTTTGGGTGCATCCTGAAATTTCACCTGAAAGCTGAATATCCCTAACTTTTTGCGAGTAGTGTATTTTTAGCGCAAATAAATAAATATACAAACTGACCCTACTGTAGCTGAGACGAGCTGTCAGTTGATGTGAAATGTTGCACAGAGCCAAGTCTTCACTACTGAGCAGAGGAAAAGATGAAGCTACTTTGTTTTTGTGGAAACAGATTATTTTTCCTTTGTTGCGATTAAGGACAAAAGCATATTGGTAGGTTGCAAACTAAGGGCCAGTTGAGACCTACTGCAATCTTCAGAAGCGCCTGAAAACAGCAACAAAGCTCCAACAAAGCTAGTGCTAAGTAATGGCTAGCTATGCTAACAATTAACATCATGAAGTAGATCTACTGTATTCTCAACATCCACGGCTGGATTTCAAGCACAGGTATGCATCTGGACAGTTTGTGACCCAGCAAGAATTAAACTGACTGATTGCCAGATGCGTTGCTACAGACTGAAGACGTGATACAAACAGTGACTTTCCATCAGACAGCTAAGACTGTGTAGTTGGAGAGCCAGGTGGATTTTATTCACACTATTGAGTACGAAAGGTTTGAGTGTGTAATTCTGTTGTAAATCGCCTATCAATGAAAGAATGGGGCGTCTTAAGTTGCACAATCCTGGGGTTTGGTCCCTGAGGGTCTCAAAAGGGGACCCAAAAATCCATTTAAACAAACTTTCGAGTACAACAACCGTTTCAAGCCTGTTTCATTTAGATCACCCCTCACATTAAACTGATGCAACTTAAGACATGAAAATGTCTGGGGTTACTAATTAAGACACGTACTAATTAACGACCAATTAATGATTTATCTAAACTTTCAAGTACAACAAAAATTCTTTTTGCAAATGATAATTTACTAATCCTAGACACCATATCCACAACTTAAGACGCAATTTTTCCTGGGGTTTGTAGATAAGACGGAGGTGTTTTGACCCCAAGGGATACGAAGACCCTCAAAACTGAACTTATTCAAAAGAGGGAGTACAACAATTTTGATTGATGCTATGGATAAAACATTATTTCAAATGAACAAAAATGCAATTTAAGACATGACAATGTCTGGGGTTACTAATTAAGACACTCGCTAATTAACAACTAATTACCAATTTAATTACACTTTCAAGTACAACAAAAATTCTTTTTGTAAAAGATAATTTAGTGACTCTAAACACAATATGCACAACTTAAGACACAATTTTTCCTGGGGTATGTGGATAAGACGCTTACTAATTGACAAGCAATTAATGATTTGTTCATGATTTTAAGTACACGTACTTTAGGAATTCGTTCAGCTTTTTATAATTTAGGGACTCCTGACATGAAATGAACCACTTGGAACAGTTATCCCTGAGGTTTGCTGGTAAGGCATTTGTTTTTCACAATTAGTTAACAGTTAGATGCTGGATAAGCTCATAATAGTTTCTGGGAATTCCCAGTTGGTGGTAATGTGAATCATTGAAACAGAGATCACTGCATGTCAATGCATACACAAGAATTCCACGATACAGCTTTCCTCTCAGCCCACCCGTGAGTTGTAGGCCTACCATACCCAAAGGTACTGGTTCAGTTTGATACAGGCCTAGAAAACGCAGGGAAAAATCATTGGCCGCATTGTCTTTTATGCCAAATCTATTTGGGTACTGGTATGGTAGCGTTCGAGGATGCCCAAAAGACATCAAGGGCCTATCATTGACTCTGGCTATGATAAGGCAATTTACCCCTGGCTAGTGGTCAGCTGTATAACGCACCACAAGTTGGCTCTCATCAACTGAATTCCGTTCAAAATGTGCTGACACCGCTGTGCGTGATGCTAAAATGACAGTAACTCCATTGCAGAATGCTACAGGCCTACATGTACAGCACCATATCTAATGTAAGCCTACTACATGCAGGGTGTACTTATCGCGGGGGGCGGGGAGGGCAAATGCCGCTTCTGAAATGTGAGCCTTCCAAAAATGTCATTTTCATAGATTTTGAGTGAAAATGGCAATGGTCTTATGCTTACATGTATTTTGCCTGCTTGAATTGAACATGTTGAAGTTCGATGTGAACCAAGAGACTCATTTTCCTTTCAGACAGCACCTGTGAAATAGGTTTTCTTTTGTGCAGAGAGTTCTGTGGTACACTAGGGGCCTAGCATCTTCAAGATGGATACAGATGCTACGGAACAAACATCTGAGCCGGAGATACGTATGAAAGACCATCCATCAAGGACTGTGAGCGAGAGCGCAGAGAAGCTGTTGTGGGAGGGGAACTAGTTATTGAAGGACCTCAACAGAAAAGAGACTTAAGCTTCAAGAAACAACTCGAGAGGGCGTCGTTCAAACGAGAGCTACCCCTCTTTCTCACAAAGGATTGGTCGAGCGACTTCTACAGGCCTCTTCTTGATGGAAGGGAAGTGTATTTGGGAGTGATGGGAGAGTGCACTCGGTACTTCGTAGAAGATGGAGAAGTAAACGCAGAATCAGTCCCATCTCTAAACTGCAACCACTCGGAGGCCGACACCTGAGTCATCCTTCACATGAATAAGGCGGACAAGTCCACACCTGGCGACATAGTCGTAAGAGCTTCTGACACTGACATTCTAGTGTTACTCCTACACCATGTCCATCGAGTTTCCTCCACTGTGTGGATGGAGGTTGGGACAAGAGGACAAGGCAACCTGCGTTATGTAAACGTAACTAAGATTGCTGCTGCGATAGGCCAAGCTATGTGTGCTGCACTCCCCGGCCTACACGCGTTCACTGGCTGTGACTATACCTCTGCCTTTGCAAGGAAAGGAAAGAACAGGCCATATGCAATTGTGGCAAAAAGTGACAAGTTCCAGAGAGCGTTTGCTTCATTGAGTCACGCTGTCCCAACAGATGAAGTCATCCAAATCTTGCAGGATTTTGTCTGCGTGTTTTACGGAGCACGGAAACTTGTCCCACTCAACAAGCACCGGTTCAACGTGGTCGAGAAAACCTACAAAAGAAAGTCAAATGCTAAGCACCCATTTGAGAAGCTTAAAAGCATTGCAGGCAGTAGCATTCTACCGTGTGAAGCGGAACTAGCACCTCACGTGGACAGAAGTGCATTCGTTGCAAGATTATGGGGTAGTGCTCATCACCAAGACCTGGACAAAACACCCACCAATGGATGGGAAAATGTCGACGGCGAATTTCGCATCATTTGGTTCAATGGAGAACAGATGCCCCCTGCACTCATTCCAGAGGTTCAGGTCGAAACAGAGCCAGATGACAACAGTGATGATGCCCAGGAAGATGGTGGTACGGATGATGACATGGATGAAGATCATGATCCTCTGCCAAGAGAAATGGAATCCTCTGATGAAGACAGTGATGACGATCACGAATGAGATGATCGCAGTAAAATTACGACAGAGTGACTTGACCTAGGATTCCGATTTGGTCGCTATGAAACAATAAGGCATTTGCTTGCCAAATAACCACTTTCAAACAATAAACTGTGTCGTACATCACAATGTACGTTCCATGCCGCATTATATTTTGGAAAAAGAATTTTTGTGTTACATGAAAGTTTAAATAAATCGATCATTAATTAATTAGTCGTTAATTAGTAGTTGTCTTAATTAATAACCCCAGATATTTTGGTGTCTTAAATTGTATTTTTGTTCATTTGAAATAATGTTTTATCCATAGCATCAATCAAAATTGTTGTACTCCCTCTTTTGTATAAGGGTCTTCATATCCCTCAGGGTCCAAAGACCCCCATCTTATCTACAGACCCCAGGAAAAATTGCGTCTTAAGTTGTGGATATGGTATCTAGGGTTACTGAGTTATCTTTTGCAAAAAGAATTTTTGTTGTACTTGAAAGTTTAAATAAATTGTTAATTAGTCGTTAATTAGCGAGTGTCTTTATTAGTATTAGTGTCTTTTTTTTTTTTTTTTTTTTCTCTCGGCGCCACACGAGTAGGCTGCCTTTTGCAACAGCGGCTCGATTCCGAGTCTTTTTCCCTTCCTCTCTCTTTTGATCCGTCTTTTTTTTTCACCCCACTTATATCACGGACACACAGATCGTCCTAAATGTCTCCTGAGCCGGTGGACGGAGCCACTGTTTATAGCAGGATACGATACAGCAGAGAACAGCTGCTAGCATTCAACCGCCACCCGGTCCCATTGGAAAAACTCGACATACCGAGAGAACTGAGGCGAAAACGCCGCGGCTGCCGGGCTGGAGTAAGGCGGAGGACAAAAAATATAAGGTACAGACCCTCCCTTCCATCTGTTGTCATGGGAAATGTACGGTCGATACTGGGAAAGTTAGATGAGCTAGCGGCTATCTCCCGTTATGATAGCACATACCGGGAGTGCTCTCTCCTTTTGTTTACTGAGACGTGGCTAACTGAACTAGCAGCAGATGCTAACATTGAGCTGGAGGGTTTTCACATGATACGAGCTGACCGAACACCAGACAGTGGCAAGGCTAGGGGCGGTGGAGTGATAATGTATGTTAACAACAACTGGTGCAGACCGGGACATATCACTGTTAAACAACGACACTGCAGCAAAGACATTGAGTTGCTAGCTGTTAGCATGAGGCCTACATATCTCCCGAGAGAACACTCACACGTGATCTGCATTGTTGTTTATGCAAATCCGACGGCGAACGCTGGGACAGCACGTGACGTCATCCATTCAGTAACCAGCAGGCTGCAGACAGAACACCCAGATGCTCTTCTCCTCATCTCAGGCGATTTCAACCATGTTTCACTGTCTCCCATTCTACCCACGTTCACCCAGTATGTCACATGCCACACTTGAGACAATAAAACACTGGATTTATTCTACGCAAACACTAAGGAGGCGTACACCTCATCACAACTCCCCCCACTCGGGAGATCGGATCACAACTTGGTTCATCTCCGGCCGGTGTACAAACCCCTAGTGCACAGACAACCTCCGGCCATGCACACTGTGGAGTTATGGTCTGAGGAGACAATGGACACCCTAAAGGGCTGTTTTGAAGCCACCGCCTGGAAGCAGCTCTGCGATCCACATGGTGAGGACATCGATGGCCTCATTCACACCTTCACGGGCTACCTCAGCTTCTGTGTGGACAAATCCGTTCCCACCAAGACCATACGGCGTCACTCAAACAACAAACCCTGGATCAACCCTGAGATAAAAACACTTCTGAGAGAGAAGAAGAGGATCTTCAGGTCAGGGAACAGGGAGATGCTGAAGTCCGTACAGAGGGAGCTGAGGAGAAAGATCAGAGAAGGCAAGGACAGCTTCAGGAAGAAGATGGAGGACAAGCTGCAACAGAGCGACATCAGCGGGGTCTGGAGAAACCTCAAAACCATCTCGGGGCTCCAGAATACCTCCCCCCAGGCCACAGGGGGCAGGGAGTGGGCGAACAACCTGAATCTGTTTTTCAATAGATTTGACCAACCGCCCTCCCCCCTGACTGCACAACAACCACTGCTGCCTCTAAAGAAATCAAGTCCTGCTGCCCACTCCCCACTCCACCAACACCCCCCCACTCCCAACACACAGCCCCCCATCCTGACCCTGACCAGGACCCAGGTGAGGACGGAGCTGAGGAAGATCAAGGCGAGGAAGGCGCCGGGACCGGACGGCATCAGCGCAAAGCTCCTCAAGTCCTGTGCAGACCAGCTGTGTGGGATTGTGACGTATATCTTCAACATGAGCCTGAAACTGGGGAGGGTACCACAGCTGTGGAAAACATCTTGTGTGGTACCTGTACCAAAAACTTCCCACCCCAAAGACCTGAACAGCTACAGACCGGTGGCCTTGACGTCCCACTTGATGAAGACCCTGGAGAGACTGCTCCTTGCTCACCTCCGCCCCCTGGTGGAACCAGCGATGGATCCACTCCAGTTCGCCTACCAGCATGGCATTGGGGTGGAGGATGCGGTGATCTTCCTCCTTCACCGTTCTCTGTCCCACCTGGAGAAGCCCGGGAATATGGTGAGGATCATGTTCTTTGACTTCTCCAGTGCTTTCAACACCATCCAACCGATGATCCTGAAGGACAAGCTGCTGCGCGCAGGGGTGGACCAGCACCTGTCATCATGGATCCTGGACTACCTCACGAACCGGCCTCAGTTTGTGAGAACCCGGGACTGTGTGTCCGACACGATCATCAGTAGCACGGGGGCCCCCCAGGGAACGGTGCTGGCTCCCTTCCTGTTCACTCTTTATACTGCGGACTTCTCACACAACACAACACACTGCCATCTACAGAAGTTCTCTGATGACTCTGCGATCGTTGGCCTCATCTCCAATGGAGATGAAGCTGAGTACAGAGGGCTTATCCAGGACTTCGTGGACTGGTGCCATCGGAACTGCCTCCAGATCAACGCGAAGAAAACTAAGGAGCTGGTGGTGGACTGCCGCAGGCATGGGCAGCCCCTCACAGTACCAGTAAATATACAGGGAACAGACATCGAGATGGTGACATCCTATAAGTACCTGGGTATTCATCTGAACAATAAACTAGACTGGTCACACAATACTGATGCACTCTACAAGAAGGGACAGCGCAGGCTGTTCCTGCTGAGGAGACTCAGGTCTTTTGGTGTACAAGGGGCGCTGCTGAAGTCATTCTATGACACGGTGGTGGCATCAGCCATCACTTTTGGAGTGGTCTGCTGGGGCAGTGGCATTACTGCAGCCGATAGGAAGAGACTGAACAAACTGATTAAGAAAGCTAGCTCTGTCCTGGGGCAGCGCCTTGATCCGATGGAGGAGATAGGAGAGAGAAGGACGGTGGCTAAACTGTCATCTCTGCTGGAGTCCGAGTTCCACCCTATGCAGGACATACTGAATGCACTGAGGAGCTCATTTAGCAGCAGACTACATCATCCCAGGTGCACAACCGAGAGGTTTCGTAGGTCCTTCCTACCAACGGCTGTCAGACTGTACAACCTAAGCAGGGCTGCTCGCAGAGATAGCAAAAAGACGTAACAAACTAATAGTTTTTTGAATGCAAAAGATGCAATAGACTTACACAATGGTCCCCTCCGGCATACAACTAGGAACTTACCGGTCGCTATGGAGGGTGAGAATATGTATGGGCACATAATCATACCATGTAGGATAACTAAGTAGACGGTTATGCTGTTTCATTCCATCTAGCAACAATGCTCTGCACTGTGTGTGTTTATATATTTACATATTTATTCCATCTAGCTACAATGCTCAGCACTGGGTGTGTTTATATATTTATATATCTACATATTATTCCATCTAGCTACATTGCTCCGCACTGTGTGTGTTTATATACTTGCATATTTATTCCACCTAGCTGCAATGCTCCGTACTGTGGGTGTTTATATATTTACATATTTATTCCATCTAGCTACAATGCTCTGCACTGTGTGTTCATATATTCATATATTTATTCCATCCAGCTACAATGCTCTGCACTGTGTGTCTGTGTGTGTGTGTATATATATATATTTTATAGTAATACGTACATATGTATATTAGCTGCTCTTGCTTGCTTGTTTTTTTCTTGCCTTCTGATTGTTGCTCTGAGTGTTGCTATCCCTGTGCTGTTGCAATCCTGGAATTTCCTCATTGTGGGACTAATAAAGGCTTATCTTATCTTATCTTATCTTATCTTATCTTAGTAACCCCAGACATTGTCATGTCTTAAATTGCATTTTTGTTCATTTGAAATAATGTTTTATCCATAGCATCAATCAAAATTGTTGTACGCCCTCTTTTGAATAAGTTCAGTTTTGAGGGTCTTCGTATCCCTTGGGGTCAAAACACCTCCCTCCGTCTTATCTACAAACCCCAGGAAAAATTGCGTCTTAAGCTGTGGATATGGTGTCTAGGATTAGTAAATTATCATTTGCAAAAAGAATTTTTGTTGTACTTGAAAGTTTAGATAAATCATTAATTGGTCGTTAATTAGTAGGTGTCTTAATTAGTAACCCCAGACATTTTCATGTCTTAAGTTGCATCAGTTTAATGTGAGGGGTGATCTAAATGAAACAGGCTTGAAACGGTTGTTGTACTCGAAAGTTTGTTTAAATGGATTTTTGGGTCCCCTTTTGAGACCCTCAGGGACCAAACCCCAGGATTGTGCAACTTAAGACGCCCCATTTTTTCATTGATGGCGATTTACAACAGAATTACACACTCAAACCTTTCGTACTCAATAGTGTGAATAAAATCCACCTGGCTCTCCAACTAGTGAGCCACTTAAGTTAAAAGACATTTACTTGCTACCTGGATAAAGATTATTCATAAATGGGTTTTGATCTCCAAAAGGAATCTGTGGGACTGGATCATGTCTCGGTCACAGCAGACATTTGGGCTGTGGATAATGGACATTTTCTTTGGATCACTGCACATCAGATTAATCCATATCAAAGGTAAGAAAACATGGACAGCTTTATGCAGTGTTGCCAACTCTTAACTCTTTTGGAGTGATTGTCACTCTTTTTCCCCTCTCTCTCACTTCACAAACCCTATTTCTCACTCCAAAACGAGGAAATTACTGGCAATTTTGTGTTGATTTTCTTCAGATTTTTTCCCCACAGTAAGAGCTCTCGAGGCAGGATAAAGCAGGCTGAACATGTTCTAAAAGTTCTCTCTGAAACGGTCTGTTTTTAGCCTGACATTAATAAGCCCGTAATGTTTTTTTTTTTTTTGTATACTTTATTAATCCCCAGAGGGAAATTCAGGGCATCCATTTGGATGGATGAGGCAGCCATGGTATGGTGCCAATCTCTTCACCGTTCACACACACATTCACACCTAGGGCCACTTTAGAGTCTCCAATTAACCTAACCTGCATGTTTTTGGCCTGTGGGAGGAAACTGGAGTACCCGGACTAAACCCACGCAGACAAAGGGACAACATGCAAACTCCACACAGAAGGGTCACTGATGGTCAGGGGGTGGGACTAAACCCATGATGGTCAGGGGTGTAATCGATCCCGTGGCTTTCTTACTGTGCTGCCACTGTGCTAACCACTAATGTAATCCATTAATTAAATTATCTTGCTATGTGCACAAGATGATTTAAGTGTGTATTTAAAAGTAACGTGAGTTACTTTTCCAAGTAACTAGTTACTTTAATCATGCAGTAATTGGTAAAGTCACTCAATTACTTTTGAAAAGTAGTAACTAGCAACTGTAATTAGTTACTATTTTTTAGTAACTTGCTCAACACTGTTTATCAATAGTGTAGACTCTATAGTAGTATTTATCTGGATGTGGTTAAGCAGTGCATGGTTATCTCACTGGTTCTTCAACAATGAGACCATCCTCTTGATTCGCTGCCACCAGCAATCACTGCAATCTTCAATCTTTTCAACTTTCTAGGATCATGTCTGCATGTGCACCCTGACCAGGGGTTACGTTAACAGAGAATTCTCCTTCAGTGACGGATAATTTTCAGCAGTGACAGAAACTTTTTAAGGCTGTCTGTCATTTTGATGGATTGTGATTGAACTCCTAACTTTAATTCCTTCTAATTTTGGAGCTTCATCTGTCTGCTCACTTGGATTCAGTTTGGCCACAAAAAAACAAGATTCTTTGCCCCTGCTCGTATGTTAAATAATACTGGTTTACCTTCCACGCTAGGGATATGCAAGCAGGGAGGCTTGTTCACTGCACCCAAAAGTTCCGGAAACTGTTGCTGCTGTGTGCACTCAGCATTCTACGGCAGCTCTGACTGGCCCAGCACAAATCAGGATGAATCTGGTCAAAATTGCCAGAATAAACAGATAAAACCTTTCTCCCAAGGAAAATTTTAATCCCCAATCCAGGTGAGTCCTGTGTGTTTTCTGAACATTTTTTTTTTTGTATTTGTAAGTATTTTTTTGTTCGTTAGAAAAATATATTAAAATGAAATTATTATTAAATAATAACAGGGAAACAGAAATTATTATTAAATTATTTCATCTGTATCAGACATTATCATTTTATTAATTAAATAGCTGGAGGTAGTTTTAATTCAGACATTGGGCTCCTGTGGTGATTTACAGCACATTTTCTTTTAAAAATACACCAAAAGTAATGATTTAAATACAACATTCTGTTTATTTTGCTAGTTGGCAGCTTTGAGTATAATAAGGACTTTCAAAAATATATATATATAATTTATTTATTTTCCATGACTGATTATAATGGGTCATGATGGAATTTCTACAACCCTCTCTGTCATCTTGATTAACAGCAATAAATCCTAGCACAACCTTTGACCCTGATGTACACAAGCATAAAATTTCACAAACGTGAGTATTGTGCATCACTTCACAAAAGAACGACTTGTGATCATCACCTCTTTGCACTGGTACACTGGTGATGGCACCTACCATGAGGCACCGCCTCAAAGGTTAGACAACACTTGAAGGCAACAATGTCAAAACAAACCATGATCATATTATTTAAAATTGTAAAACAACCAATTTCATTCAAAAAACTTAAAAAAAATCATGTATTAGCAATCAATATAAAGATAATTCACCATACATGAATAAGCCAAGACAAACTATATCCATACCTTTTTGACTACAGGGTCTTCAGGCAGAACTGGGACACCTTCAGGTCCTTCACAGGTGATGCGCGTGGCATCTCCTTTGGCGGGGAAGACATACAGCGCCCGCTCTCCCAGCTGTCTCTGGGTGTGGTCATAGTAGCCCAGCCGCCTCACCCTAACCCAGCAAAAAAAGTTAACTTTAGCCCAACATCAGATATTTGTGTTTATCTGTATATTTGATAAACAACTAGGAGGGAGTCGGACATTGTTAAGAGGGACAAGTTAAGATGTGGACAAGTCACTCTACTGACTTGTGAAGGTTTTCCTGTGTGATGGTAGAGGGAGGAGGATAGACGCTGTCGGAGCCTTTGGGAGAGTAACTCTTTGTGATCCACGTCACTTTGAGCTCTACCACTTTCACCTGAGCAGGGGAAAAAGACTGGCTCAGCACGTCATGTACACAGTAATAGATATAAGTAAATGTTACCCACAGCCATGTCAAAAACAAGTGAAAGTCACTATAATGTCCTTAAATTTGTTATACCACTAGCCACATATTTATTATATTTTCCATCACTGAAATTATTATTTCCCTGCTCTAAACAAAAGACAATCCAAAAACAGGAGTGCTGACAGATGTGCGTTATGATGAAGGAGCCGTCTTACTTCTTCGACCACCACCCTGAACTTGCACTTCCTGCTGAGCACGGGTTTGACCCCCGACAGCCACTGTACATTGGAGAAAACTTTGGCTGGACCGATCAGGACCTGTCCCGGGTAAAAGCCGTATGAATCATCGAAAAACAAACCCTGGGAGACAAAAGAGTAACACAGCTGTCAAACACAGAGGCACTATTAGATCCAACAAAAGAACTTATGATAACTTTGTAAATCAAACATTTGTCTGTGTTACTACTACAATGCTGTCTTTGTCTGCATATGTATTATATTAAATATAATAAATGCATTACTAAGACTACGGGTCAACAACCTCTAGAACGGAAAGAACCTTCATATTTTCAAAAGTGGTGTGACACCAGACTATCGGCCATTCCAAGGACGAACTTAACCATCAAATATACCTGAAATGACACATAAGAGGCTGTGGCTACATACCGAATCACTGACATGTGGACAGACATCGTAAAGCTTGGCACCGTCTTCCACGCTCATGGAGCACCTGGAGAGAGGCAAAGAAGCTGGGGTCTGATCGGCATTGATTAGATATGGCACTTTTAAATGTGAACCAGCATGTGTATGCTCACACACTGCCCACATGTGCACACTCAACTTACCTGGCTCCATTGGAAAGTTTGAGGATGATGTGATTGGTCAGGTCGTAAACTTTCCCCAGCCAAAAGTCATAAGCAATGTAGTCGCCATACATAAAAGACTGAAAGGAAAACAACCATAGCACAATTTACACTTGGTCGGGTCATTTTCCACAAAACTGACACTAAATATTCAGTCCAGATTTCCTGTATTTATCATGAAATGCTCTATTTAAGAGACTATTCTATTTTCTACTCTTTTTAACCACTTTAAATTTTGTCTAGATAACAAAAGACTGTGCCCAATTCTTTAGTGGGAAAAGTGGAAAAAAAAAATCTTTTCTATATTAAAGCAGCTCAGTGGCACAGTGGTTAGCACTGTGGCAGCACAGCAAAGTCATGGGATCAATCCCACCCCCTGACCAATAGTGACCCTTCTGTGTGGAGTTTGCATGTTCTCCCCATGTCTACGTGGGTTTACTCTGGGTACGCCAGTTTCCTCCCACAGGCCAAAGACATGCAGGTTAGGTTAATTAGCATCAACTGGGGATTCTAAATTCTCCTTAGGTATGACTGTGAGAGTGAAAGGTGGTCTGTCTCACTGTGTTGTCCCTGTGATGGACTGGCCATCTGTCCAGGGTGGACCCTGCCTTTCGCCCAAAGACACTGGGACTGGCTCTAGCCCCCCACGACCTGAAAAGGATTAAGTGGTAGAAGATGGATGGATGGATGGATGCTTGAGTGGGCGCGGGCCCGTCGTGGGGCGGGGGGGGGGGGGGGGATTGGCCTTCTGGCACCTGGGCCTGGTGTTGGCCCTCCTGGGGGGGACAAGGGCAGGCTGGTCAGTGGGCAGGGGTGCGCCAGCCTCTTAGCCGCCTAGCCCCCCTCAGCCATCCCTCCTAGGGTGGTTGCCTGGCTGTCCTGGGGCTTGCTGGCTTTGGGACATTTGTTCTCTGAGGGTGGTTGGTGGCGCTGTCTTTCTTGCTCGGGGTTTCCGGGAGGGGGGGTTGCTGTGACCTGCCACCCTCTTTGTACGTTTCCTGGCAAACAACTCACACGCACACACTCACTTTGTGCGCTCACACACACACACACACACACACACACACACGCGCGCGTACACACAAATATGTCTCTCTGTTCTTTTACAGGTGCAGATACCAGACTCATGATGAGACCTTTTCAGAAGAAGAAATAGTTTGTCTTCAGTTTGTTTGTTTTTTCTGTTTGTTCCTCTCTCTTTTTTGCACCTCCCCACCCCTCCCTTCCCCATCTCACCCCCAGCTGGGTCCATCATGGGTAAAACAATTTAAAGTATTAAAAGTTATTACAAGAGGAGTCTATAAATGATATACAGTACGT
This sequence comes from Pholidichthys leucotaenia, assembly GCA_020510985.1. Taxonomy (NCBI): domain Eukaryota; kingdom Metazoa; phylum Chordata; class Actinopteri; order Cichliformes; family Pholidichthyidae; genus Pholidichthys; species Pholidichthys leucotaenia. The sequence goes on from CM035848.1 coordinate 103,787,671, forward strand.
AGGGCTGTCACGGTGGAGGAATTTCCCCTGCAGTGACGGTGGACAGCTCAACACCGGGATATGTGGTACTGTTGCAAATGTTTTTAGGACCCTGTGGTCTCGTAATTTAAACAGGGTTCATAACTTATGTGGCAAACGATGGAAGCTGTGAGAAACTCGCTGCAGCTCAGCTCTCAACTTGTGCGTGTGTGACAATTGTGTGGAGCGCCGGTGTTCCTACAGGCATGAACTGCTTAAGTAAAACACAAACTACGACCACCGTAAGAGCTTGTGCCTCATTATGGGTCCATAAACCGATTAACATTAGCGTTCATAGCTCGACTGTCTCTGCTAAGCACTGTAGCCTCACTGACAATTCCACAGACAGGCGCAGGAAGTGAAAACAAAACCACCGTTATCAAAATAAAAGCCTGCTTTTTTACTTCTGTGCATAGGATGGCATAAGGCCTCTATACTTTGTAAAATTAACTACTAATAGGAAAACATTTATGCAAAGATCAAAAAAATACATACCTCAAAATCATTGATCAGGTAATTAACCTAAAATAATAAACCTGTCTGGAGGTCATACACCACGGTTGTTGCGGTTGCTCGTTATCCCTCGCAGTAGGCTTGTCCATAGTGCGGTACTACATAACTGCGGTTATCGTGACAGCCCTAACAGTACACACACACACACACACACACACACACACACACACACACACACACACACACACACACACACACACACTATACATATACTGTATATACACACACACAGACACACACAGACACACACAGACACACACACAGTATCTCACAAAAGTGAGTACACCCCTCACATTTTTGTAAATATTTTATATCTTTTCATGGGACAACACTGAAGATATGAGACTTCGATACAATGTAAAGTAGTCAGTGTACAGCTTGTATAACAGTGTAAATTTGCTGTCCCTAAAAATAACTCAACACACAGCCATTAATGTCTAAACCGCAGGCAACAAAAGTGAGTACACCCCTAAGTGAAAATTTCCAAATTGCACCCAACTGGCCATTTTCCCTCCCCATTGTCATGTGACTCATTAGTGTGACAAGGTCTCAGGTGTGAATGGGGAGCAGGTGTGTTAAATTTGGCGTTATCACTCTCACATACTGGTCACTGGAAGTTCAACATGACAACTCATGGCAAAAAACTCTGAGGATCTGAAAAAAAGAATTGTTGCTCTACGTAAAGATGGCAATCTTCTTATAGCCTAGGCCAACACCCTGAAACTGAGCTGCAGCACGGTGGCCAAGACTATACAGCGGTTTAACAGGACAGGTTCCACTCAGAACAGGCCTCACCATGGTTGACCAAAGAAGTTGAGTGCCTGTGCTCAGCGTCATATCCAGAGGTTGTCTTTTGAAAATAGATGTATGAGTGCTGCCAGCAATGCTGCAGAGGTTGAAGGGGTGGGGGGGTCAGCCTGTCAGTGCTCAGACCATACGCCACACACTGCATCAAATTGGTCTGCATGGCTGTTGTCCCTTCTAAAGACGATGCACAAGAAAGCCCGCAAATAGTAAGACAAGCAGCTGAAGGACATGGATTACTGGAACCATGTCCTGTGGTCTGATGAGACCATGATAAACTTATTTGATTCAGATGGTGTCAAGCGTGTGTGGCGGAAACCAGGTGAGGAGTACAAAGACAAGTGTGTCTTGCCTACAGTCAAGCATGGTGGTGGGAGTGTCATGGTTTGGGGCTGCACGAATGCTGCCGGCACTGGGGGGCTACAGTTCATTGAGGGAACCATGAATGCCAACATGTACTGTGACATACTGAAGCACAGCATTATCTCTCCCTTTGGAAACTGGGCCGCAGGGCCGTATTCTAACATGATAACCACCCCAAACCCACCTCAAAGACAACCATTGCCTGCTAAAGAAACTGAGGGTAAAGGTGATGGACTGGCCAAACATGTCTCCAGACCTAAACCCTATTGAGCATCTGTGGGGCATCCTCAAACGGAAGGTGGAGGAGCACAAGATCTCTAACTCCATGATGTCATCATGGAGGAGTGGAAGAGGATTCCAGTGGTAACCTGTGAAGCTCTAGTGAACTCCATGCCCAAGAGAGTTAAGGCAGTGCTGGAAAATAATGGTAGTCACACAAAATATTGACACTTTGGGCACAATTTGGACATTTTCACTTAGGGATGTAGTCACTTTTGTTGCCAGAGGTTTAGACATTAATGGCTGTTTGTTGAGTAATTTTGAGGGGATGGCAAATTTACACTGTTATACAAGCTGTACACTGACTACATTGTATCAAAGTGTCATATTTTCAGTGTTGTCCCATGAAAAGATACAATAAAATATTTACAAAAATGTGAGGGGTGTACTCACTTTTGTGAGATACCGTATACGGAACTGGTCCCACCCAGAACAGATTTACATTACTATCGCACACATAGGTATAGCAACCCCTAGTACAACAATAAAGCTTTATAACTCCGGCATACATTATCAAAATTCAAACAAATTTTGTGTCATGAATAGGTAGCCGACACTGAAGACTCACGTAATGCAAAACATATAGCCACAGCTGCCTCTAGCTGCAAAATAAAAGTTTTATAACTCTGATAATGGGATGCTACACAATATGTTGTTTTATTCATCAATCGATGCTCTTTTCACCCAACGATGTGAGTATTTTGAGACGCGCGACACCCCAAGTAGCGTAGAATGTGCAAGAGCCCTTCAACACTGCTTACAGTTTTAATGATGATTGTGGTTACAGGTGCATTTCTAAACTACTGAATGTTCCAGTGAGCACTGTTGGAGCAATCATTCAGAAGTGGAAAGAATATCATTTTACCATAAACTGGCCACGATCAGGAGCTCCTCACAAGATTTCTGACAGAGGAGTCAAAAGAATTATCGGAAGAGTTATCCAAGAGCCAAAGACCACTCATGCAGAGCTCCACAAAGTCCTGGAGTTAGCAGGTACTGCTGTTTCAAAGTAAACAATAAGTAATGCACTCAACTGACATGGGCTCTATGCCTGCTCACCTTCCAAAACTCCACTGCTGAAGAAAACGCATGCTGAAGCTCATTTAAAGTTTGCTGCACAACAGTTGGGCAAGCCAGTAAAAAACTGGGAGAATATAGTCTGGTCAGATGAGACCAAAATTGAACTTTTTGGATGCCATAACACACAGCATGTTTGGAGGAGAAATGGCACTGTACATCCCACACATCCCATCATGGTGAGGGGGTGTTTTTCAGCACATGGTACAGGCAGACTTCATATAATTGAAGGAAAGATGAATGGACAAATGTACAGAGACAGCCTTGATAAGAATCTGTTGCCATCTGCCAAGATGCTGAAGACTAAACGAGGGTGAAAATTTCAGCAAGACAATGATCCCAAACACACAGCCAAGGAAACTCTCAACTGGCTCCAGAGAAGGAAAATAAAGCTGCTAGAATGGCCCAGTCTGTCACCTGACCTGAATCCAATTGAAAATCTATGGAACAAACTGAAGATCAGAGTTCACAGAAGACACCCACAGAACCTTCAAGATTTGAAGACAGTTTGTGTGGAAGAATGGATTAAAATCGCTCCTGAGCAATGCCTGTGCCTAGTTTCTCCATACAGGAGGCATCTGGAAGTCGTTATTACCAACAGAGGCTTTTCTACCAAATATTAAATGAATTTCTCCAAGCGTGTTCAATACTTATTCCCTGTGTCATTCCACTTTATTAAATACAACGTATTTTGTGAACACAGTTGCTTTGATTTCTTTGTATGTATGGATTACCTGGGTTGTTACTGATATCTGGTGAAAATCTCAGGTCAATGGCTCATCAGAAATGTGTTTAATGAGAAAAATGTTGACGTGTTCAATACTTATCTTCCCCGCTGTATATCGTGATATGAAATTTTGCTCATATCGCACAGCCCTCCTGTCCGCATCTCAGAAATGAAGGTAGCACAAATGATTCTTTTACCTCTGGGTGACCTTTATTATAACTGTTAATATTTCAAAAATAGATACAGCATGAATGATAGTATTATGAGCAATAAAATATCAGCTTCATTCAACCAACTTTATTCACATATCCAAGTGGTCCAGTTCAAAGGTTAAATGACGTCAAGCTTAGCAGACAGATGGGCTGCAACTACCAACAAATTTGGACATGAGCAAAATCCTTCCCAAAACCACTTCATTTAGGGCTGTGTTTGATGCCAAAAGTGGCATCACAGATAACAAAACCAGCTTCTCACTTTTTTTTCCCCAAGAGGAACTGCATCATGACTTTGTCATTTTAACTGTGACATATGTGCGACACCAGAACAACCTTCATTCAGCATTCATCCTACACAGTGGGGCAAAAAAGTATTTAGTCAGCCACCAAATGTGCAAGTTCTCTAACTTAAAAGATGAGAGAGGTCTCCAATTTTCATCATAGGTATACCTCAACTATGAGAGACAAAATGAGGAAAAAAAAATCCAGAAAATCACATTGAAGGATTTTTAATGAATTAATTGGTAAATTCCTCGGTAAAATAAGTATTTGGTCACCTACAAACAAGCAAGATTTCTGGCTCTCACAGACATGTAACTTCTTCTTTAAGAGGCTCCTCTGTCCTCCACTCATTACCTGTATTAATGGCACCTGTTTGAACTTGTTATCAGTATAAAAGACACCTGTCCACAACCTCAAACAGTCAGACTCCAAACTCCACTATGGCCAAGACCAAAGAGCTGTCAAAGGACACCGGAAACAAAATTGTAAACCTGCACCAGGCTGGGAAGACTGAATCTGCAATAGGTAAGCAGCTTGGTGTGAAGAAATCAACTGTGGGAGCAATTATTAGAAAATGGAAGACATACAAGACCACTGATAATCTCCCTCAATCTGGGGCTCCACGCAAGATCTCACCCCGTGGGGTCAAAATGATCACGAGAACGGTGAGCAAAAATCCCAGAACCACACGGGGGGACCTAGTGAATGACCTGCAGAGAGCTGGGACCAAAGTAACAAAGGCTACATCAGAAACACACTACGCTGCCAGGGACTCAAATCCTGCAGTGCCAGACGTGTCCCCCTGCTTAAGCCAGTACATGTCCAGGCCTGTCTGAAGTTTGCTAGAGAGCATTTGGATGATCCAGAAGAGGACTGGGAGAATGTCATATGGTCAGATGAAACCAAAATAGAACTTTTTGGTAAAAACTCAACTTGTTGTGTTTGGAGGAGAAAGAACACCATACCTACTGTGAAGCATGGGGGGTGGAAACATCATACTTTGGGGCTGTTTTTCTGCAAAGGGACCAGGACGACTGATCCGTGTGAAGGAAAGAATGAATGAGGCCATGTATCGTGACATTTTGAATGAAAACCTCCTTCCACCAGCAAGGGCATTGAAGATGAAACGTGACTGGGTCTTTCAGCATGACAATGATCCCAAACACACCGCCCGGGCAACAAAGGAGTGGCTTCGTAAGAAGTATTTCAAGGTCCTGGAGTGGCCTAGCCAGTCTCCAGACCTCAACCCCATAGAAAATCTTTGGAGGGAGTTGAAAGTCTGTGTTTCCCAGCGACGGCCCCAAAACACCACTGCCCTAGAGGAGATCTGCATGGAGGAATGGGCCAAAATACCAGCAACAGTGTGTGAAAACCTTGTGAAAACTTACAGAAAACGTTTGACCTCTGTCATTGCCAGCAAAGGGTATATAACAAAGTATTGAGATGAACTTTTGTTATTGACCAAATACTTATTTTACAGAGGAATTTAACAATTAATTCATTAAAAATCCTTCAATGTGATTTTCTGGATTTTTTTTTTCTTATTTTGTCTCTCATAGTTGAGGTATACCTATGATGAAAATTGGAGACCTCTCTCATCTTTTAAAGTGGGAGAACTTGCACAATTGGTGGCTGACTAAATACTTTTTTACCCCACTGTATGTCAGCTTTGATTCTCTGCAACTTTTTTGCTTTTTAAATACTAAATTAAAAGGTGAAGGGTCAGTGTTTAACCATCTTAAGAGAAATGCTGCACATTGTGGAAAGGAAAATGGTGAGATTTGGGCTTTCCAGAAATGGTCCAAATGTTGCAGGAACAGGACAATACTAAAGCACATTATGCTGAGAAAACTGCTAAGAAATGTGATCACATTTAAATGAGGTCTATTTTTTTTTTCTTTTTATCGGCAGTGAAATTTCTCTCCTTTTATTTTAACATTAGCCTTCATCTTTAAACAGTGAGGTCACCAAATTGCAAAGTAAATGAAGTTGCCATCTTACCCAAATGTGCTGCAGGTCTTTGCTGTTGACTGGATAGAGAACACAATTCGTTCCTACTAATTTCACTGCACACTCAATGTCAATGTTGGTCACAATACCACACTGGTTGTCCTGTAACAAACACAAACATCATCCTCCTGTTAACAAAATATGCTGCAAACTTCTGAACCAGCACCCTCATGTGACGATACTGTATATGAAGACAGACTGAATATCTACCAAAATGAAAAATCACTGAAAGCTTATTGCTGCATTTATATTCAGCTTGTGAATTGCTGCATTACTTCAAGTACTAAAAAGACCCTTTAGTCTTCAGCAAGTGCCACCCTACAATAATATTCCAGTCATGTCTGACGCTGCAAATGGAACAGAGTGGCGAACGGTGACGTGAATGAAGAATGAAAACAGTGCAGATAATACAACACAGTAGGTGTAGAGAAAATGTGAGTGTTATAGACAATCTGAAGATTTCACTTACATTAGAATTATTCCGCCGCACGACATCTCTGATGACAATCGATCGATCTTCAAGTTTCAGCTGTGAAAGACAGAGCAAATAAGTTGAGAAAATGGTGGCTAATACAGCTCAGTGACTTCATTTTTAAGACATCTGACACCAGTAGAAGTGGCTCAGACTCTGACACTGAAATTAGATCATTTTCTTTGAAGAGAAGAACACTTATAACACTGGTCAACACCAAATTTATTGTCTAAGTTGTTTAGCTGATATAGGACAATTTTGATGTGCTGAATCCAAAAATCACATTGGTTTTGCTCAATCAGGTCAACTTTTTGAATTATGGCCACATGTTGTTTTATAGATTTTTGTTTACATGTACGGGTATTTTCGCTTTATATGATGCAAAATTCTTTTTTACATCTTGAAATTCTCTGAATTTTGAACAATGATGATGTAACATTCAATTTACATGTACTTATCTTTAAATAAAGGTAAGTACATGCACAGTACTAAGTAAGTACAGGTTTTTACTGCGCACCTGATCGAGAGAAACGGATGTCACTTTCGGATTCAGCGGTGCAAAATTGTCTTTAATCAGTTGAAAAAACACAGACAACTTACAAAAAAATTTTTTTTGTAACCCTGTGTAATCAACAACTTTAATGAACCCTGAACATAGACTGAGAAACTAACCTGTTAAGGATAAATGTGTTTACAATTGGGCCATGACAACACCAGTAACATGATTTGTTACACACACACACACACAACACTAAATGGTGTTGTGTGGGGGGAATATGGGGGAAAAAAGGCCAACTCAAAGATGAAGTTGAAAGGTAGATGGATCAACTAGGGCAGCAAATAAAAGCAACTGGACTAAAATTAGCAATAGCTTAACTCCCAAAGGAAAGGTTTGTTTCAAAAAAACTAATTCTCATGCATCACACCCTGAAGGAAGGCTTTGTGTTGTTTCTTGTACCTGTAGGTAAGATCAAGCACAGTCCTTCAGATGTTTGATCAGTGACCACAGTTTTGACCATTTTATACTGATGATCAGAAAAACACTATTCATTCACTTTACTCCACCAGGAATGTTTTTTAGAAGCCAGCCACAAGGGGTGCACAAGCCAGTGTACTCCTTGTGCTGGTCCCAAGCTCCGAGTAAATGGGGAGAGTTGTGTCAGGAAGGGCATTAGACGTAAAACCTTTGCCAAATCAAACATACGGATCATGACGAATGAGAATTTCATACCAGATTGGTTGAGGCCCGGGTTTGTTTTTTGCCTTGGTATAAATTTGTTTTTGTTTGTTTTTTTGTTTTGTTTGTTTGTTTTTTGGGGGGGTTCCCCCACTGTTGAGGATGATACACAAGATTTTGTAAGATCTTGTAATGGTAAAAGGGGTAGGTTGTATAAGCTATGCTTCTGCCTATACCCTTTCATTTTTGTTTTTTTTATTTTATTTTTTTTTTGTATCTTCCTATGTATTTTTTATGCATTTTAAACCAAATAACCAACTAACTAACAAACAACGACCACCACTTGTGCCATTAATTGACGGGGTACCGGTGAAAATTGGACTACTGTTGGTCAAAGATCAAGGAGGAGAGGGGAAGGCGTGTTAGGAGGGAGAGAGAGAAAAGAAAAGATAGAAGTGTGGAAGTGAGAGTAGTCGTTAAATGTAGGGACTATGACTGGTAAAGGCAGAGAGTTGGCTGATATGGTGGAGAAAAGGAAGGTAGATACAGTATACTGTGTATTCAAGAAGTCAGATGGAAGGGAAGCAAAGCTAGGAGCATTGGAGGTGGATTTAAACTGTACTATCATGATGTAGATAGGAAGAGAAATGGAGTCGGAGTAATCTTGAAGGAAGAGTATGTGAAGAGTGTTTAGGAGGTAAACAGGGAGTCCGACAGGATCATGAGTTTAAAGCTAAAAGTCGAAGGTGTGATGTTGAATGTCGTCAGTGCACATGTCCCACAAGTTGGATGCCAGGTAAAAGCGAGAGGAATTCTGGAGTAAGTTGGATGAAGTGGTAGAGAGTGTTCCCAGGGGGGAAAGAGTAGTGATTGGAGCGGACTTTAATGGACATGTAGGTGAAGGGAACAGAGGTAATGAGGAGGCACTGGGCAGGTATGGTTTTAAGGAGAGAAATGTGGAAGGACAGTTAATTGTCGATTTTGCTAAAAGGATGGAAATGGCTGTGGTGAACACATTTCAAGAAGAGAGAGGAACATCAGGTGACTTATAAGAGTGGAGGAAGGTGCACACAGTTCTTATGCAGAAGGAGAACTCCAAAAGAGATAGGAGACTGCAAGGTGGTGGTAAGGGAGAATGTAGCTAGACAGCATCAGATGGTAGTCTGTAGGATGACTTTGGAAAGCAAGAAGAGGAACAGAGTGAAAGCAGAGCCAAAGATTAAGTGGGGGAAGTTACAGAAAGAAGAAGGGCACACAGTTCAGGAATGAGGTGATACAGGCTCTGGGTGGTAGGGAAGAATTACCAGATGACTGGGGAAGTACAGCAAAAGTATTGAGGGAAATGGGTAGAAAGGTATGCGGTGTATCCAGTGGAAAGAGGAAGGAAGACAAGGAGACTTGTTGGTGGAATGAGGAGGTACAAGTATTCAAAAGAAGAGGTTAAAGAAAAAGTGGGATAGTCAGGGAGATGAAGAAAGTAGACAGGAGTATTTGGAGGCTAGGCACATGACAAAGAGAGAGGTGACAAAAAAAGGAAAAGTTGCATGAGAGGCTGGACACGCTGGGGGGCGCGGGCCGGTCTCCGTGGGCCGGTCTCCGCCCCGGGGGTTGGGGTCGCTGGCCTCCTGGTGCCTGGGGCCCAGGGGCGGGCGTTGGCCCCGCTGGGGGGGTCGGGCGGGTTCATGGGGTGTGGGCTCGCCACGCCGGCCGCCAAGCAGCCTGGCCTCCCTTGATCGTCCCTCCGGGAGCGGATGCCTGGCTTTCCTGGGGCTTGCTGACCTCGGACGTTTGTGCCCTGTGGGGGTGGGTGACACTGCCTTGCCTGCTTGGGGTTCCCAGGGGGAGAGCTGCTGCGACCGGCTCTCCGCTTTGTATGTTTCCTGACAAACCACGCACATGCTTATTTTACCGACTTATTTTGTGTGCACTCTCATATATATATATGCACGCAGACATACACGCACAAGTGTCTCTCCTTTTAACAGTTGCGGAAACCAGACTCATGTTGAGACATCTTCGGTGGAAGAAGCAGTCTGTCTTTTCTTTGTTTTAGTTGTTGGCTTGTTTGTTTTTTTGTCTGTTCCCCTCCCTTTTCTTCCCCCCCATACACTTCCTTTCCCTCTTCCCCATCCTGTTGGGTCTTCCATGGGTAAAATAATTAAAATAAAGTATTCAAAGTTATTACAGGAGGAGTTTACAACAATATACAATACACAGTTAGGTACTGTATAAGCTCCTCTTGGCAAAGTAAATCTGTTTTGGCACAATAAGGGTGACAGATCCCTGTTCTGTTTGCCTAGCTGCCTGACAGGACAAGGGGAAGAAAAGAAAAAGAAAGGAGAAAAGGACTTGTATCAATCGGCTAGAAAGAGGGACCAAGCTGGAAAGGATGTGCAGCAGGTTAGGTTGATTAAGGACAGATATGATAATGTACTAACGAGTGATGAGTGTGTGTTGAGAAGATGGAAGGAGTACTTAAAGGAACAAGGAAGTCCCGAGGATTAGCAAGGCAGAAGTGAGGGCAATTTATAAGATAAAGAATGAAAAGGCGGTTGGTCCAGATGACATACCTGTAGAGAGATGGCAAAAGGATGGCAGTGGACTTTTTTTTTTTTTTCCACAATATCTTTATTGAACCTTTTTTTTTTTTTAACAAACATGATACAAACAATCAAACACTAACACTAAAGTACTACAAAAAAAAAAAAAATGCACTAAAAACACCAACAACCACCAACAAAATCAAATCTTCAACAATGCTCCTCTGTTTAGTCTAGACAATCCAATACATAAGTATACATATTATGTTCACCAGTTTGGAATTTACAAGGTCCACACACATCATTCACCTTCTTCTTCAAGAGTTATGTTTAAATTTTTTACATAATCAATAAAAGGTCTCCATATATTCTCAAACACAATTTCCTTTGATTTTAGTATATATGTTATTCTTTCTAATGGAAGGTTTGTTAACATCTGTCTTAACCACTGAGTCACATCTGGTCTATGAGTCTTTTTCCATAATAGTGCAATACATTTTTTGGCATTAAGCAAACTGAGGTCTATGAATGTTCTTTCACTTTTATTAAAATTATGCTTTTCTGGGTACAGACCCAACAAAAACAGTTTAGGATTCAATATGATTTGTTTTGAGATTATTTTTTCAATTGTTACCCTCACCTCTTCCCAAAACATTCTTATTAATCTACATTCCCATAAACAATGAAATAGGGTTCCTTTACTTTCCATGCATTTTGTGCATGTATCTGGTATATTTTTGTTATATCTATTTAACTCCTCCGGTGTAACATACATCCGCATTAACCATTTGAAATGTATCAATTTAAGGCGTGCATTTATTGATTTGGTTTGAGCTTCTGTACAAGCCAATTCCCATTGTTCCTCTGAAATTTCAATTTGCAGATCTTCTTTCCAGTAGTTTAATCTTTTCAGTGAATTTTCACTTGAAGATAGTGTCAATGAGTTATAAAACTCTGAAATAATACCCTTTCTTTTACTATCTTTCATCATCATTTTTTCCAAGGATGAATAAATAGGTCGAGTGAGAGCTTTATTTTGATTTGATCGAATAAAGTTTCTAAGTTGAAGATATTTAAAAAAATGTGTTCTATTGAGATTAAATTTGATCCTCAGCTCTTCAAAAGACATTATGTTGTCTGCACATGGCAAATATAAATCCTGAATCTTTTGTATCCCTTTTAAATTCCATACTTTAAATACAGCGTCCGCTCTCCCTGGTTTAAAATATTGATTACCCCATATTGGACTAAATTGTGACAATAACTGTGGTTCTTTTAAATAGTTTTTAGCTTCACACCATATTTTGATCATATGCTTTACAAATGGATTTTTAACTTGTTTTTGTAATTTTTTTGCCGAATCTGAGTATATGAATATGGGAAGAGGTAAAGGTAAATTGTATGATTCCATTTCAGTCCAGTGAGGGAGATCATTTGATGAAAAATAATATGTCATAGATCTCAGTTGTGCCGACCAATAATACAACATAAAATTTGGACATTTCAGACCTCCACGATCAAATGGTAAATATAATAAAGACAAACGTAATCTAGCCCTCCTGTTGTTCCATATAAATTCCACTAACTTTTTTTTTATTCTTGAGAATAGATCTAAAGGTGGTGATAAGGGAATGTATTGAAATAAATAAAGTATTTTAGGTAAAATATTACTTTTAAGTATATTGATTCTCCCGATCATCGACATTGGTAGTGACATCCATCTCTGAGTTAACTCACTGATATCTGACATTAAGGCTTCATAGTTGACACTGGCGACTGATTCTAGCTTAGGCATAATTTGGATTCCTAAATATTTAAACTGATTTACAACATTGAATTGATTTACCTCAGGGGCTGGGTAATTTCTCTGGGTCTCATTTAGCATTAATATTGAAGATTTAGTTTTATTTATTTTATATCCTGATATTTCCCCAAAATTCTTTATTAAATTCAACAAGGTTGGAATTGATTTTTTTAGATTCGACATAAACAAAATTATATCATCGGCGTACAGGGAGATTTTATGTTCTGTTGGTCCAACTTTAATTCCATATATTTGTGAATGTAAACGTATCGCTATCGCTAAAGGTTCAATTGCCATAGTAAACAGTAAAGGTGAAAGTGGACAGCCTTGTCGACATCCTCTATTGATTTTTATTGGTTTTGAAATATTGTTATTTGTTAGGATTTCTGCTGTAGCATTATTGTATATTATTTGAACCCATTTTATGAAATTATTTCCAAGTCCAAACCTTTGTAGGACTTCAAAAAGAAAGGGCCATTCAACTCTATCAAAGGCCTTTTCGGCGTCCAGTGATAGGAGAGCTGTATCCGGTGCTTCTTTATTAAAATAAATAATATTAAATAGTCTTCTTACATTATGGAAGCCTTGTCTACCCTTTATAAAGCCATTCTGATCTCGATTAATAATATTTGGTAAAATTTCTTGTATTCGTCTTGCTAAAATTTTACAGATTATCTTAAGGTCGGCGTTTAATAGGCTTATTGGTCTCATATTTTCACATTTATTAGAGGGCTTACCTGGTTTTGGCAGCAGTATAATTAAGGCATTATTTATGTATGATGGTAAATTACTATTTTGAAATGCTTCTAAAACCATTTCCAAAAAAGGTTTTATTAATTTATTCTTAAATTTTTTATAAAGGTCAACTGGAAGACCATCTTGTCCTGCACTTTTTCCTGATTTCATATTATCAATGGCTAGCCCAACTTCTTCTTGACTAATTTTAGACTCCAATATCTCCCTGTTTTCATTTGGAATACACGGTATAGATAGTTCGTTCAAAAACCCATTTAGTTTTGTTAAATCAGGTTCATTTTTGGTATCATATAATTTTTCATAGTAATCTCTAAAGGCTCTATTAATTTCTAAAGGATCTATAACTACCTGTCCATTACTTATAATACTGGTAATTGGTGTTTTAATTTCCAATTGTTTAATCTGCCATGCTAATAATTTTCCTGATTTTTCACCTTGTTCATAAAAAGATTGTTTCAATCTTAGAAGACTCGAGGCAGCTCTATTCGCTGATTTTTTGTCGTATTCAGCTCTCAAAATCAGTAATTCATTCTCCAACCTTGGGTCACTTCCTGCATACACTTTTTCCTGAAGATTTTTTATTTTATGTTCCAATTTAGCTCTCTCCTCTCGAGTCTTCTTAGATTTTGATCCTGTATAACTAATAATATGTCCCCTAATAAAAGCTTTGAAAGCCTCCCACTTTACACATGCTGATGTTTGTGTAGTATTGATGTCAAAGAACTCGTCTATCTGTTTTTCTATATACTTGACAAATTCCTCATCCTGAAGCCATTTATGCTGAAATTGCCATCTACCTGATTCCTTTGTCAATTTTTTATCTACATATATTAGACAACAGGGTGCATGATCAGAGATCACGATGTTATCATAAAAGCAGTTTTGAATCTTGGACCTTAATTCTGTGGAAATCAAAAAATAATCAATACGTGAGAATGTCTTGTAGGTACTGGAATAACAAGAATAGGCTTTAACTTGTGGTTTCATTTCTCTCCATATATCTAACAATCTCAATTCTTTCATAAAATGATTAATAGTCATCCTACATCCAATGTGCGTACAATCCAGTCCTGTTGATCTATCCACACCTGGATTCAATGTACAATTAAAATCCCCTGCTATTATATGTTGCCCTGTAAGTGATGATAAGATGAGAAATAAATTAGCAAAGAACTTCTGATCATCTATATTGGGACCATATAAGTTCACAAGATTTATATTTTCTAATAGCAAAGAACCTTGAATGATTACATATCTTCCAAATTTGTCTCCAATTACATTTTTCACTTGAAAAGGAACTGATTTATGTATGAGAGTCATAACTCCCCTGGCTCGGGATGAAAATGAAGAGGTGAATACACTTCCCTGCCATCTACTCCTAATTCTTTTAACATCCTCCTCTATCAGATGAGTTTCTTGTAAAAACACAATTTTTGAACCCATGTCCTTTATTTTATTCATAACTTGTTTAAGTTTTTTTAAATTTTGTAGACCTCTGCAATTCCATGAAGTTAAATTAAGATTAACACTTTGGTCCATGATCAATAGAGAGTTTGGGATTACCTTGCAGTGTAAACATGCTCATACAGAGAAGCAAAAACATGAGTGGTTGAACATTCATCCTACAAACTACACACAAACAAATTTCCCCTTCCCACACTTGTGGCAAACCCCCCAAAATCAAAAGAAAAATTCTGTCTCCCGATATAGCCATCGACCGTTCCACACCCACGGGGAACAGCCTAAGCCACTCCTTCTTCATCCTCCCAATCACCCTAACTCTACTGCTTTTAATGACGTAACATTAACTCTCCTCTGTAGTTTTCCAACTTAACTCCAAAATTTTTAACAACTTTGTACATCATAGTTTTTTTTTTTGTTTGTTTGTTTTGTTTTTGTTTTGTTTTTTAATATATAATACAATCTATATTTTGTAAACTTACTATTTACTTCAAGTCAGTCAGATGCCTGTGCAAATGCTTAATTATTCTACCTTATATTTTGTTCATGCTTAGCTCCCACCAGTCTCTTCTTCTTCTTTGATCTTCTTGATGAACTCCTGCGCCTCCTCTGGGGTCTTGAAGATGTGGGTTCTGCCCTCATACGTGGTCAGCAGTCTCGCAGGATAGATTACACCATGACGAATCCCAAGGTTGCGCAGCTCCTTACGTACGGGATCAAACTGCTTCCTCAATTGCTGGATTCCTGTGGCCAAATCTGGGTAGAACCGCACCTGCTGGTCCTGGTGTTTAATCTCTCCTTTAGCACGTGCAGCGTTGAAGATCTTCATCCTGTCTCTGTTGCTAAGAAACTTCATAATTAAGGTCCTCGGCGGTCCCTTATCTCTCCGTGGGCCAATACGATGTGCTTTTTCCAGAACCACTGCTGATTGCAACTCCTCGCTGCCCAGCACCTCCGGAATCCACTTTTCCAGAAAGGAACATACGTCCCGACCTTCTGATTCCTCTGGAAGACCCACCAGCCTCAAATTATTCTGTCTCGACCGAGATTCCGAATCCAAAATATTATCTTCCAGAGATTTATTTTTTTTTTCCAAAGTGCGCACCTTTAATTGAAGACGGGTGACGTCATCTTCAGCACTAGCGAGACGGAGCTCCATCTGCGCCGTTCGTTCTACACAGTCACCCAATTCCTTTCTTATTCCTTCCAACGCTGTCATAATCCCATCAAATCTAGAGGAAAAGTCCGCTCTCATTGAACTCATGGCTGCCATCAGCGCATCTGCGCCATTCCCCGCAGAAATCGCAGCGTTGCCAGCCTCCTCCGCCATATATGGAGTTTTGTTTGCTGCGTCACAGACCTGAAAGTCCGTTAATTTGGACTGTTTCGGCGGCTCGCTTTTTCCTTTTCCTGGTTTTCCAGCCTTAGGCTTCGCCGACATATCCTCGCCCAAATGCTGGGATACGTTCTGTCCCAAATGAGAGAGTTATTTGCCGATTTTTTTTTTCAGGAGCAGAGCAGAGCGAGACACGTCCGTCCTACGTGGCAGCCATAACCGGAAGTCCCGGCAGTGGACTTTTTAACCAGATTGTTTCACACAATCTTGGAGAGTCAGAGGATGCCCCAGGAGTGGAGAAGAAGTGCTTTGGTACCAATTCTCAAGAACAAGGGTGACGCTCAGAGCTGTAGTAACAACAGAGGCATAAAGTTGATCTGTCACACTATAAATACATGGGAAAGAGTTGTTCAAGCCAGGTTAAGAGAAGAGGTCACCATCAGTGAGCAGCAGTATGGTTTCATGCCAAGAAAGAGTATCACAGATGCAATGTTTGCTCCCAGAGTGTTGATGGAGAAGTACAGAGAAGGTCAGAAGGAGATGCACTGTCTGTGGATTTAGAGAAAGCATATGACAGGGTGCCAAGAGACCAAGTGTGGTACTGTATGAGAAAGTCAGGAGTGGCAGAGAAGTATGTGAGGGTGGTGCAGGACATGTACCAGGACAGCAAGACAGTGGTGAGGTGTGCTGTAGGAGCAACAGATCGATTCAAGGTGGGCGTGGGATTACATCAGGGATTAGCTCCAAGCCCCTTCTTGTTTTCCATCATCATCATGATCATGTTGTGGCCTTGGCTGAGATGGCACACACCCGCTCTCACCAGGAGTCCAGGTCTGCCATGGCATTGCCTAGTTCTGATGGTATTATTCCCATATTCCATGAGATACCCTGGGGATAGGCCAGTGACCTGTAGTGAGAGTAGGGAGCAGGTGGAAGAAAACCTGGAGAGGTCACATTATGCTCTGGAGAAAAGAGGACTGAACCTCAGTAGAAGCAAGACAGAATACACGAGTGCAAATGAGTGGGAGGCAGGTGTAACAGTGAAGATGGAAGGAGTAGAGGTAGTGAAAGAAGCTGAGTTTAAATTACCTGGGGTCAACCATCCAAAGGAATGGAAAATGCACCAAAGAGGTGAAGAAGAGAGTGCAGGCAGGGTGGAGTGGGTGGAAACGAGTCTCAGGGGTGATTTGTGACAGAAAGATAGCAGCAAGAGTTAAAGGGAAGATTTACAAGACGGTAGTGAGACCTGCTATGATGTATGATTTGGAGACCGTGTCGCTGACAAAAAGACAGGAGGTGGAGTTGGAGGTGGCAGAGTAGAAGATGCTAGGATTCTCATTGGGAGTGAGTAGGAGAAACATGATTAGAAATTAGTATATCACAGGGACAGCTTAGGTTGAGCAGTTTGGAGACAAAGTAAGACAGGTAAGGCTGAGATGGTTTGGACATGTGCAAAGGAGGGATAGTGCATATATTGGATAAAGGATGTTGAAGATGGAACTGCCAGACAGGAAGAAAAGAGGAAGACCACAGAAGATTCATGGATGTTGTGAAGGAGGACATGGAGAGGGTTGGTGTTACAGAGGAAGATGCAGGGAATAGAATGAGGTGGAGGCTTTTAACTGTATATGAATTTCAATAGCAGCAGTGGCTCAGGAGTAGGCGTGGGATCAAAAGATCAATTCTGACATGTCTTAATTTATTTAAAGTCACCGCTGAAGACTGTGCTCAACAGTTTCCGAATATTATTCATAAAGCGAGGATAAACTCTTGTACTACGCGCAGCGTAGGACACAGAGAATGGACAACAGACAAGACACAGAGGGAGACTGTTGCAGCTGCTGGGGTAAGTAAAATATCATTCTTCTTCTTGTTGTTGTTTTAAAACATTTGTCGTAAATTAATAATTCAGCCAGCATGATGGTTTTTCCTTTAATAGACCAGCTGTGGTCTTCTTAAAGAAAGTCCATGCAAAGATGACAGTTCTTAAAAGCACGTTTTCAGATAAATTTGTCCATGTGACTTGTCACATTTCTCTTCCATTTCTTTTACGAAAAGATGTTTGAAGTAAATTCATGGGTCATTGTAAACACTCGGCTTTAAAAGTATCAAGCTGTTACACAGTGAGGGGAATAAAGTCCTGAAAAAAATGCATCAAGAATCGCTTCAGAATCAAATCGAAGACCCTGAATCATAATTGTATCATGAGGTGCCTAAAGCTCCCCAGCCCTAATTCAGACCTCAGCTGGGGAGGAAGACTGACTTATCGGACCTCTTGCACTTTCAGTTGGTGACCCCTGCTTTAGACTTTTGGCCAGTGACTGTAAATAAGAGACTGGATAAAACCACAACAGGATCAGGATCCAGTGGAACAAGAGCACTCTGAGGCGAGTGCAACATCTCCCGCCTCCGTTTTCTTTGAAGATCCCAATATTTACTGACAGAGAGCAGTTTTCTACTTTTCAATCTAATTGCTATGGCAGAACCAAATTATGATAAACCCATCATCCATGAACATACAACAAAGTATACAACCCATACAGCCGTGGACGAAACTGTTGGTACCCTCTGTTAATGAAAGAAAAACCCACAATGGTCACAGAAATAACTTGAATCTGACAAAAGTGGTAATAAATAAAAATTCTATGAAAATTAACCAATGAAAATCAGACAATGCTTTTGAATTGTGGTTCAACAGAATTACTTTAAAAAACAAACTCATGAAACAGGCCTGGGCAAAAATGATGGTACCCCTAGAAAAGATTGAAAATAATGTGACCATAGGGACATGTTCAACCAAGATGTGTCCTCTAACATCACAGGTTTCTACAAACTTGTAATCAGTCAGTCGGCCTATTTAAAGGGTGACAAGTAGTCACTGTGCTGTTTGGTGACATGGTGTGTACCACACTAAACATGGACCAGAGGAAGCAAAGGAGAGAGCTGTCTCAGGAGATTAGAAAAAATTTTAGACAAGCATGTTAAAGGTAAAGGCTATAAGACCATCTCCAAGCAGCTTGATGTTCCTGTGACTACAGTTGCACATATTCAGAAATTGAAGATCCACGGGACTGTAGCCAACCTCCCTGGACGTGGCCGCAGGAGGAGATGGATAATACGAATGGTAACAAAAGAGCTCAGAACAACCTCTAAACACATTCATGGTGAACTCCAAGGTCAAGGTACATCAGTGCCAGATCGCACCATCCGTCATTGTTTGAGCCAAGGTGGACTTCATGGGAGACGACCAAGGAGGACACCACTGTTGAAAACAAATCATAAAAAAGCCAGACAGGAATTTGCCAAACTGCATGTTGACAAGCCACAAAGCTTCTGGGAGAATGTCCTATGGACAGACTAGACAAAACTGGAACTTTTTGGCAAGGCACATCAGCTCTATGTTCACAGATGCAAAAATTAAGCATACCAAGAAAACAACACTGTCCCTACTGTGAAACATGGAGGAGTTTCTGTTATGTTCTGGGGCTGCTTTGCTGCATGTGGCACAGGAGGTCTTCAATCTGTTCAGCTGATTCGTGCTGACCGCGTCACAGAGCTGTCCAGTAAGTCTATCGGAGGAGGAGTGTGCTTCTATATTAACAACAGCTGGTGCTCTGATGTAACGGTGATTTCCAAACACTGTTCTCCCGCCCTGGAATTTCTTTTCATTAACTGCAAGCCATTCTATTCCCCGCGCGAGTTTGCCTCATTCATTCTCGTCGCTGTGTACGCCCCTCCTGACGCGGACACGCGCGAAGCTCAGCGCGTGCTCGCAGATCACATCCAACTTACGGAGCGGAACTTTCCAGACTCCCTGGTTATCGTGGTGGGCGATTTTAACCAGAGCAATCTGAGTCACGAGCTCCCCCGCTACAAACAGTGTATTAAATGTCCAACCAGAGGAAATAACACGCTAGATCACTGTTATACTTCAGTAAAGGACGCATATCGCGCTGTTCCCCGCGCTGCGCTGGGACTATCTGATCACGTGATGGTTCACCTCATCCCCACATACAGACAGAGACTGAAACTCACTAAACCTGTGGTGACCACCACAAAGAAATTGGCCAGTGAAGCTGGAGAGAAACTGAACACATGCATGGAAATAACTGACTGGGGCATGTTTAAAAGAGCCACACATGATCTTAATGAGTACACATACACTGTGAACTCATATATCAACTTCTGTGAAGAGCACATTCTCCCATCGCGCACCAGGATAAGATATTCTAATGACAAGCCTTGGTTCACAGCTAAGCTCAGACGGATCAGGAAGGAGAAGGAAGCAGCGTTGAAAAGTGGAGACAGGGACTGCTACAGGGAGGTCAAATATCGGTTTAACAGAGAGCTGAGGAGAGCTAAATCTGTATATTCTGAGAGACTCCAGCAGCAGTTCACTGCTAATGACTCGGCTTCTGTGTGGAGAGGACTGAGGCAAATCACCAACTATCGGCCTCAGGCTTCTAAAGGTCAGGATGACAAAGCCCTTTGTCAAAGACTGTCCCAACACTATGCCCGTTTTGACACCTCGTCAGCTGTGTCCAACTCACCCACTCCACCCAGCTCCACTGCCTCCTCGGCCCCTAATTCATCAAAAGCGGTCCCCCCCCCTCCTCCTCCTCCTCCTCCTCCCCCCCTCCCCTTGTCATCAGTGAGCAGGATGTGCTCAAACAGTTCTCCAGACTGAACCCGCGCAAGGCCCCCGGCCCAGACGGCGTGTCTCCCTCCACCCTGAGACTCTGTGCGAAACAGCTGGCTCCTGTCTTCACAGACATTTTTAACACCTCCCTTAAGTTATGCCACGTGCCGACCTGCCTCAAATCCTCCACCATCATCCCTGTCCCCAAGAAGCCACGGATTACTGGACTTAACGACTACAGACCTGTAGCGCTCACCTCTGTAGTCATGAAGTCCTTTGAGCGCCTGGTCCTGTCTCACCTCAAGTCCATCACCACACCCCTCCTAGACCCGCTGCAGTTTGCCTACCGTGCTAACAGGTCTGTGGACGACGCAGTCAACCTGGCCCTCCACTCCATCCTGCAGCACCTGGACTCCCCGGGAACCTACGCCAGGATTCTGTTTGTGGACTTCAGCTCCGCATTCAACACCATCCGCCCCGATCTGCTCCAGGACAAGCTGTCCCTGCTCAACGTGCCTGACTCCCTCTGCAGGTGGATCACCAACTTCCTGACGGACCGGAGACAGCATGTGCGGCTGGGGAAGTCTGTCTCAGACTCTGTTAGCATCAGCATTGGATCACCCCAGGGCTGTGTACTTTCCCCCCTACTCTTCTCCCTTTATACCAACTCCTGCACCTCCTCCCACCAGTCTGTTAAGCTGATTAAGTTTGCGGACGACACCACCCTCATCGGGCTCATCTCCAACGGTGACGAGTCCGCCTACAGGGAAGAGGTGGCCCAGCTGGTGTCCTGGTGCAGCCACAACAACCTGCAGCTGAATGCTCTGAAGACAGCGGAGATGATTGTGGACTTCAGGAAAGTCACATCCCCCCTGCCCCCCCTCACCATCACAGGCTCTCCCATCACCTTTGCAGATTCCTTCCGCTTCTTGGGCACCACCATCACCCGAGACCTCAAATGGGAGCCAACCATCAGCTCCCTCATCAAAAAGGCCCAGCAGAGGATGTTCTTTCTGCAGCAGCTGAGGAAGCTCA